>OX451740.1:408953481-409553481 GCA_948472305.1 Vicia faba | reverse complement strand
GACTATGACGAAGTATACCATTAAATTTTCCTTTATGCACTTGTATTCCTTTGTGATTTGTTTGACCACTAATTCAGAGTCTCCTTTAATTTCGACTCTGGTTGCCCCCAATTCCAACAAAGCTTCAAGTCCAACAATGAGCGCTTCATATTCAGCTTCGTTGTTCGAACAACGAGGACCATCTAATTTATACTTGAATTTTGTTGGAATTCCTTCAGGAGAAATTAGAAGGACTCCAACACCACTTCCATTCCTGTGGGTTGAACCATCAAAGTACAATTTCCATGGTTGCATTTCGACGTAACTCATGCTCGTCTGCTCAACCAACGAATGGTCCACAATGAAATCAGGAATCACTTGACCTTTCATAGCTTTTAAAGGCATGAAAGTCAATGAATATTCTGTTAAGGCTAAAGCCCATTTGCCAACTCTGCTATGCATTATTGGTTTTGAAAGCATATGTTTAATGACATCGAAATGAGATGAAACATAAACATCAACAGGTTTTATATAATACTTGAGTTTCATACAAGAGAAATACAAACAGAGACATAGCTTTTCTAAATTGCTATATCTGGTCTCTGCATCATTTAGCACTCTACTTAAATAGTATATGGCTCTTTCGACGCCATTGCTATCCTCTTGTGCTAGCATACTACATATACTAACTTCAGAGGCAGATATGTAGAATCTCATGGGCTTCCCCCATAATGGTGGAGACAAAATAGGAGGCTGAGAAAGATATTCTTTTATTCTGTCAAACGCCTCCTGGTGAGGTTCGTTCCATTCGAAGGCTTGACCTTGCTTCAGACGAAGTAACGGAGAGAAAGCTTGGGTTCTTCCACTCAGGTTCGAGATGAATCTTCTGAGGAAGTTAATTTTCCCTAGCAGAGATTGCAATTCCCTTTTTGACGCAGGTGCTTTCGTCTCCATTATGGCTTTGGTTTTGTTCTGGTTGATTTCGATTCCTTTCTTGTGGACCACAAAACCAAGAAAATCTCCAGCCTGCACAAAAAATGCACATTTAAGGGGATTCATCTTTAAGCCATGCTTACTCATTCGCTCGAATGATTGGCTTAAATGATGCAAATGTGCTTCTGCAGATATAGATTTGATGACTATATCGTCAATATACACCTGCATGAAGGTTTCGATGAAATCATGAAAAATTGAATTCATCGCCCTTTGATAAGTTGCCCCAGCATTCTTTAAACCAAAAGGCATTACCACCCATTCGTAGGTGCCTAAGGCTCCTGGGCAACGAAATGCTGTTTTTGCAACATCTTCTTCAGCAATGAAAATCTGGTTATACCCAGAGTATCCATCTAACATACTCAAGTATTCGAACCCTGCAGCAGAATCTACTAGCATTTCTGCCACGGGCATGGAATATTCATCCTTAGGGGTTGCAGTGTTTAAATCCCTAAAATCTATGCAAATTCTTAAAGAACCATTTTTCTTAATAACGGGTACTATGTTTGCTAACCATTCGACGTACCTTGTTGTTCTGATGAATTTGCAGCGCAGCAACCTTTCGATCTCAGCTTTAATTTTTGTGAGAACCGCTGGTGCGAATCTTCTGGGAGTTTGTTTGATGGGCCTCTTGCCATCTTTGATTGGCAGTCTGTGTTCGACCAATTCCCTCTTTAAACCAGGCATCTCATCATAATCCCATGCGAAGCAATCTTTGTTTTCCTTAAGGACTTCGATCACTTTCTTCTTGAGGCCTGGGCTAAGTTTAGCACTTATGTAGGTTACTCTTTTCGTTTTCTCATCCCCTAAGTTGACTTCTTCTAGCGGATCCTGTGCCAACATTTTGGCACTTGAGTTTATGGGGTCCCTTTCGAAGCCTAAGGGTTCTTTATCATAGATGGCATCCAACCTTTGATCCATCTCAGACTCTTTGAAGGGTGAGCATTTCGAACCCTCCCCACTAACTTCGTTCGTCTTTATAGTTGATTTATTTATTTCAGCCTCTAAGGCCGCTTTTGATTTGTTCTCAGCCATATAGGCCGAAATCCTTTTGAAAAAGGTAGACTCAGTCATGGCTAAGGTTGTCGAAGTCCCAGCCTGCTGGCCGTTTTTGTATAGTGCTTTCGACTTCCTCTTCTTCACTGATTATTGTTCTATCCCAGTAAAGGCCGTCATGACGAAGTGTCATGTAGTAGTGGGCGTTTCTAGTTTCATTAATCTCATCATTTGGAACACATGGAGCAATCTTTGCCAGATTTTTATCATAATCCCTTTTGTCAACTAAATTGACAGTTGACATAAAGTAACTCTGGTCTGCTTCGATGTTTTCCACGATTCCATCATCTCTCCACAGAACTAGTCGTTGATGCATTGACGAAGGAACTGCCCCCACGCCATGGATCCACTCTCTTCCCAGCAGCAGGTTATAGTTGGCCTTGGCTTCGATCACCATAAACATGGTGGGCCTACAGCTTGAGCCTATTGTCAATTCCAACTGGACCACCCCTAGTGTTTTGCCCACTTTTCCCTCATAATTGGACAGAACCATATTATGGGGCTTGATATCTCCTTCGCGGATCTCTAATCTTTTTAGCATGAAATGGGGTATCAAATTGACTGCAGCACCCCCATCCACTAGAACTTTGTTCACACCATGGATACCAACTTTCGCCCGAATGAAAATTGGTTTGAGATGGTTCCTCATTGCAGGTTCTGGATGTTTGAAGAACGCATTTTGTTCCTCAACAGCCCCATTGTCCATCACGTAGTAGCACACGGGCATGTGTTTCATCAAATCTGTGGTGTCTTCCTCCTCATATTCGTTGATTTCGGTTTCCTGCCCAAATTCGCAGGGAAGCACAGACACCACGTTACAGTTCAAGTTGAATGAAGACTCCCCCTCTAATTCGAAGTTATCTGTTATCATATCTTCGTCCTCTTCCGGGCCTGGAGTGTATTCCTTTGGTTCATCGCGTTGTTCTTCAGAGAAGAGCCTCCTATTGACTGGAGGTTTATCTTCAGTTTGATTTTTTGGTTTGTTGGTGCTAGATTCACCTTGGTTTTTCGTTGAAGTATCCCCTTTGTTTGCCACAGCTTCTCTCTCAGCCTTTCGAATCCTTTGCTGTCTGCGCCACTGGGATCTTGACATGGGGTTCCTTCCTTTGTAATTCTCTAATCTCACTTCCTCCCTTTTTGCCGTGTTAAATTGCCTCCTGTATGTCACAGCATGGCGTGCATTTCGTTCAACGTTTTTCCATCTATCTTTGCCTTTGTCATTTCTGACTTGTAACCATCTATCGGTTGGCACTTCAGCAGGGAGTTTGAAAGTTACTCTTCGAGCATCCTTGGGGTGAGGGCTATCAGGCCTTCGCTGTTTGTGTCTGCTGTCGAAACGTGGGCCCATCTGGGCAGTTTCTTGATGGTTCCAGCAAGGGGCGAAGGGAATCGTTTCGAAGGCCCTGGCCATGCTTTGGTCATACACAGCAGAACACCTTGGGCAAATCAAGCATTTGGTTGCCCCTTTGTAGCAGCGAAACACAAACTCCAGCAAACTTTCCCCAGCCTTGGGATAACACCTAAAAAGCTGGTTATCCTGGCGCCAATTGTTGCCAGTTCGAGCCCTCTGTACCCTTTCGAAATTCGCAGCAATTCTTTGATTGCAGAGGATGCTGCACCTGGGGCACAATATCATGCCCGAATCTCCTTTGTGGCATGTCATGAGATAATCTTTGAGACTAGCATCTCCAGTGTGATTATCCCCCATTCTGTACTTTTCTTTTTCTAAGTATTTTTCCACTTCCTCCATCTCAGAGCGAGGTCTTTCCATATCCACCATATTTATTTCCACATCCCCCTCTTTAGCTTCATCATCACCCCATCCTGTGGGCTTTATATCCTCAATCTGAACCTTCGAACTCTCTGGGGCAGAATATTTGACCAAATAGTCAAATTTCCCACTGGGTTCCCCCAGAGTGTCCCATATTTCCTTCTGAGGGGAAATTGGCTGCGTGATTTGGACTTTCTCCAATTCCAGCCTCAAGCTTTCAGTGCCTTGTGTTAATCCTTCGTTTTGATTCCCCTGGCCTTCAGTAGCCTAGGTTTCTCCTGCAACAGCTATAGGTGCAGCAATCGAAGTCTCTGGCGTATTCTGGATGTCTTCAGTGACCTCCTCGCTGACTTCGACCATCACCCAGTTTTCGACTCCAGTACCTTTCTCTTCTGTTAGGGCGTCGCTTCGATCAGTTTCCACCATGTTGACCTCTCCAATGCATGCAGGCTCAGAGTAGTTGGTGTCTGCGACGTCCAAGGGATCTTCGTCCACTTTCATCTTCGCCTTATCAGCAAACTTTAGTCTGCCATCTTTGATCGTGTTTTGAATCAAGTCCCTGAAAAGAAAACATTGTGAGGTCTTGTGGCCTAGGAAACTATGATATTTGCAAAATCCCCTCTTCTTTCTCTGATCCAAAGGAGGTATTTTGACATTTGATGGCACAATTAGTTGGCCATCTTTGACAAGTAAGTCAAAAATTTCGTCACATTTAGTGACGTCGAAGGTATAAACCTTCTTTGGAAATTTGTCACTTTTCTCATTTTCAACAATATCTTTCCCTTTTGTGGGAACTAACATTTTGCAGGAGTAAGGCGGGGCCTGTTTTAATTCAGCGAGGTCGATTTCGACCTCTTCAAATTCGAATTCAGGGTATTCTTCTGCTTCCTCAGTCCCAACGTAGGAAATCCTTTCTTTCTTGCTATTCTTAAAGACTCTGGCTTTTTCGGTCTTTAGTCTTTCGACCTGTCGAACCCTATCGGCTAACTGAGCCATGTCCCTCAAATACTGAGTGTCTAGTTTCTTTCGAATAGAATAATCCAAGCCACCAGCGGCCATTTCGACTAACTCATGTTCAGGCACTACTGTGTAACATCTGGATTTCAAAAGCCTAAATCTATTCAAATAATCATCTATGGGTTCGGTGAACTTTCTCTTAACGCTGGCCAGTTCCTTCAAACTTATTTTCGATTGTCCCATGTAAAATTGTTCATGGAATAATCTCTCTAAGAGAGTCCAAGTGTCAATGGACCCAGGGGGCAAAGTGGTAAACCATGTGAAGACGTTTTTTGTCAAGGAACTTGGGAAGTATTTGATCCTGAGATCTTTATTATTGGCTATATCTCCCGCTTCGGTCAGATATCTCGCTATGTGTTCGACTGTTGACTCATTGGTATCCCCAGCGAACTTTGTAAATTTAGGGACTTTATATCCCCTTGGTAAATCAGTATGCATTATGCAATCCAATATAGGAGAAGCGTAATTTGGCCTCCTCATTCCTGTGTTGAGGCCATTCTGGGCCATGACCCTCTCTATCATGGTGGTTAGGTTGTTTTCTGCCAAGATATTATCGTTTTGAATCCTATGAACGACGGCATCGGCATCTTGATTTCGACCAACCAAAACAACTCCCCTAGGTTGTTCTTCTCGAAATTCTGGGGCTTCTGGCCTTTCGACCCTTGCCCCTGGTTCCATAACTTCCCTTTGTGGACCCGGGATTATTGGGGCTTCTAACCTTGGTGCCCTGGCCCCTAAGTTAACTTCTTCTCTGGGTGGCCTATAAATTGGGTCGTTAGCAATTTGTTCTATAACAGGCATGTTTGTTCGAAATCCCGCCTGGTTCTGCCTACGCCTTTCTGGAGGAGCAAAGAAATCTGCTATTCGACTCATATTGTCAGCGTTTTCCCTGTTCGTCACAGTCACATTCTGCACTATTGGGGCAAATATCTCCTGCATGGTTTGCGCTAACACCCCTATCATATTATGATTACTGTCATCCATCAATTGCCTAAAAGCCAACTGGTTGTCTGTGGTTAGGATAGGCATTGTGCTATAACCCACCGACCCTTGGTTATTTGTCATAAACTGATTCGCCCCAGACCCAGACCCTAGTTGTGGAGATGAATTCGATGTGGAATTGTGTAAACATGCCATAAAAGATGTTGGCATTCCATAAGAGGAATTTCTGATTCTATTCCCATCGAAACCGGGTGGTCTAGTTAATGGGGTGGCGAAATGGGATTGTGTCCCTGATGGTGGAACGAATCCCCCAGGGTAGCCCATAGTTCCAGTATTTCCTAAGATCGAACTATTAGTTGATATGCCACCTACTCCATTGGTGGCTATGTTACTGGTTGAAGATGCAACAGACTGTGCATTCGAAGGGATTACATTAGATGTTCCGCTCGAAGTGGACGCGTTAGTGCCTGTTGCATGTGGGCCACTTTGGTCCCCTTGTTGATTGTCTGAATTAAACATTTTGTCCAAACGTTTTCTTCTGGATAAAGGTTGGTTGCTGTTGGTTATCTTACCACTTCTTAGGTTCATAAAACAGCAAACTTCTCAAGTTCCAACGTTTTTGTAATGGTTACGTCTCAACAATCCTTAATTCTGATATCCAATTATTGGTCCCACTGAGCGTGCCAATTTGTTTCCAGTGATTTCTGGTAAACAACCGCTAGTCTTCCAAACTATCGAATAATCTTTCTTACTGTTATTCAATCCCTCTGGTAACTCACATGATCGACTAGATTGATCCTAGGACTCCTTGGATATTAAGGTTACTCTCACAATCAAACAGATATTCATGGTTGATATTGTATAAGTGTTTGGCTTGTTTCGATCTCTCTCTCTCTAAGAGTCTAAAGATGTAATCAAAATGTGTATGAAAACTAAGTTATACGAATAAATGCTAATTGTAATGCTAATTGTAAAGACATATAAAACTGCATGAAAATGAAGTAAATGGTTTCGACTTACAAAACGGTTAACATAAAGGGTTTCTGGAACGTAGAAGTTTGAAATGTGAAGAAAGCGTTTAATGCAAGAAATCTGTAAATGATTTTAAGTAAAAGTATGCGTTCGAAAGGCAAAACTTGAAGGTAAAGGTATGGAAAATGTGACAGTTTTCTGAAATATAAAGTGCTCGAAATATAAAGAAAACAATAAAACGTAAAACTTTGAGGAAGAGACTTCGAAGTGAAAAGACTGTAAATAAGAAAACTTGTAAACGTTGTTTGACGAAAAGAATAAAGGAAAGTACTGGAAATGGTAAAAGGTTTTCATTAAATCAGAAATACATGGTGCTATCATACATACATTTCTCTTGCATTCGTTTCCCTTGCCATGTGGTAGTTTGAATGTTATTGAGTATTTTGTATAATAGATATGACACCCCGAAATCCTAATACTAAGACTTCTATTTATACTAATTCGACCCTAACGGTCTCGCCATAGGATTATGCCACGTCTCGAACATGCAAGACAATGCTTCTTTCATCTTTCCACGTGTCCCCAAATGCTCCAACACATAACTTTCAAACTTTGAAAGTCCCGCTTCCATTTGAATTTTAAATGCTTTGGTGTTTCTCCGTTTCGAGCGCTCTCCCCAAACACAGCCTCGCTGTTGTTTCGAGACTCCTTTAGATATGTTCCCATAATTGCCGCTCGAAGCTCCAAGCTTTGACACACTTATTCGAAACACTGCTTCTGCTACTTCGAAATATGACGCTTAATTCCATTTCGATCAAAACGTTTAACTTATTTGGCTTCTAAATAACATTATCAAAATCTTCAGCCAACACTGGGACACCGTACTGGCAAATGAGATTTTTCTTGATGAAACGGGCAACAACATTCTTGGTAACGGAAGCGAAGGAAGTTGCCTCCACCCATTTTGTAAATTAATCAATGGCCACTAAGATGAAGTGGTGTCCATTGGAGGATGTCAGCTTGATTTCCCCGATCATATCAATTCCCCCCATAGAAAAGGGCAAAGGAGCTGTCAAGACATTTAGAGGATTTGGAGGTATGTGCACCTTGTCGGCATAAATCTGGAATTTATGGCAGGTCCGAGAGTGTTTATAGCAATCTTCTTCCATGGTAGACCAGTAATAGCCTGCACGTAGGATTTTCTTTGCCATCCTGTGTCCACTGGAGTGGGTGCCAAAAGTGCCTTCATGCAATTCAGCCATGATCCTTTCAGCCTCAACCTTATCTACGCACCGAAGTAACACAGAGTCATGATTGCGTTTATACAGGATGTCGTTACTAAGGAAGAACTTAGCAGAGAATCTCCTTAAGAACTTTTTGTCAATGACTGAAGCTCCTTCTGGATATTCTTGAGCCTCGAGATACTTCTTGACTTCGTGAAACCAAGGCTGGTCCACTACTTCTTCAATATTAATCTCGTGACAGTGCGCTGGTTCATCTGTTCGTTCAATGGTGATCGGGGGATCCTCGTTATCCCAATTAAGTTTAAACATATATGACATTGTGGCTAGAGTGTATGCTAGCTGATTTTCTTCTCGCGGGAAATGCTCGAAGGTAATCTTCTCAAAATGTGGTAGCAATGTAAAAACATGTTCTTTATAAGGGATAAGGTTTGGGTGTTTGGTGTCCCATCCCCCTTTGATATGGATGATAACCAAAGATGAGTCTCCGAATACATCCAAGGATTTGATCCCCAAGTCTATGGCAGCTCTAAGACCAAAGATGCATGCTTCGTATTCCGCCATGTTGTTTGTACAATTGAAGCAGAGTCTTGCGGTAAATGGAGTATGGCACCCTTCCGGAGATATGAGTACATCACCGATACCATTGCTAAGTGCATTGGACGCTCCATCAAAGAACAGGGTCCATCGGGATCCTTGTTTAGGTCCGTCATATGGCCTGAATGCTTCACAGTTGTCTAATGTCAAGATGTCTTCATCCGAAAATTCAAATTTCATGGACTGGTAGTCTTCTACAGCTTGGTGAGCAAGGTGATCAGCTAATACACTGCTCTTTATTGCTTTCTAGGTAGTATATTGTATGTCATATTTCGTCAGAATCCTCTACCACCTCGCTATTTTCCCAGAAAGAGCAGGCTTCTCGAAGATGTATTTTATCGGATCCGTTTTAGATATCAACAAGGTAGTATGAGTCAGCATATACTGTCTTAGCCGGCGAGCAGCCCATGCTAGAGCGCAATAAGTTTTCTCAAGTAGTGAATATCTGGTTTCACAGTCGGTAAACTTTTTGCTCATGTAGTAAATAGCATGCTCTTTTCGGCCAGACTCGTCATGCTGTCCCAATACACACCCCATTGAGTTTTCTAAAATAGTCAGATACATGATTGTTGTACCCCAAAATTTGCCCTCTCTTTCTTCAGGAAACCATCTTGGATTTTCAAGGTCCCTCTGAAACAAATCCAAGTCCTGAGTTATCTTTTGCCCAAGCAAGCCACTTACAAGAGCAAGATGATCTCACGAACTCCAAAAACAACGCTTTTATCTTGAGAAAAATAAAGTTCTAAGTACTTAGAACGTTTCTCTAAAAAATGAGTGTTTAAGAAAAAATCAGCGCTTCAGAACTTCTGGACCCATTCCAGATAAAAACGGTCAGAAGTTGCAAGCTTGGCTCAGCGTGGTCAGAAGTTGGCTTTTCAGCAGCTACATCAGTTCAATCAGAAGTTGTAAACGTGGTTCAGTATGTAAGACTCAGACAGAACATGCCCCTTCAGCAGTTACACAAGCTCAGTCAGAATTTGCTAAAGGAATGCAAGAGAAGCAGGGAAGTCTGAAGGCTCTTTCAGAACACGCTGAAATCAGAAGATGAAAGATCGGAAGAGTGGGTGTTACACTGATACAGAACCTCTAAACCCAGGAGACCCAGAGGTAAATCCAAGGAACGTATCAGAAAATCAGGAGAATCTCCAGAGCTTACTAAGACAACAGGAAGCCAAGGCCAGAGCATGGTTTACGCTGTTCTTTTTAAAATAGAACTGCTGATTCAACGTTGGTTTCCATTACC
This sequence comes from Vicia faba, assembly GCA_948472305.1. Classification (NCBI taxonomy): domain Eukaryota; kingdom Viridiplantae; phylum Streptophyta; class Magnoliopsida; order Fabales; family Fabaceae; genus Vicia; species Vicia faba. The sequence continues at coordinate 409,543,670 of OX451740.1, read as the reverse complement.
AGAATATTGATGTTGATAGGTCTTATCACCATTTAATGCCCATTAATGCTTCCAACCACTCCTGATCATTCACGCGTGGCTTGGAAAACGCTTTTGTGCAGATTCTGGCATGGGTCTACGCGCCACCGCCCACTTCAGAGGTCACTTCTCCCCAATCTACGCCTGCTGCTGCAGCCTAGGCTGAAGGCTATCTGTTATCACAACTTCCCAGGAATTTCTTTCAAAGAGTAATTCAAACTCTGTTGGCGCCTTAATGTTCAAAACACCCACAAGAACTTTGCCTATAAATAGAGAGTCATTGTCCACTGCAAAAGGCGTTCAGAAAAGAAACAAAAAAATTGCTAAGTGAGAAACAGAACTCTTAGCAACATATCGTTCTGAAACTCTGCCAAAATCTCCAGTTTGTTTCATAACTTTGAGTTTCTCACCTTCAAACTTCATCAAATATCCAGTTTTCTTTGTGAACCAAAACCACCCTTTCCAAACTTCTGACCCTACATACGTATACACCTTTACCTACCCTTTCAAAGAGAATCTGTCCAGAACACCACCAAAGCCAAAAGCTAACTTTCACCCACAAACTTTTCCAACAGTCAGGTAAGCACCTGCTGACCCTCATCACGTTGTTAAGCATCATCAGCTGTGCATACTCAAATAAACATAATGTAAATATCATGTTGTTGCTGTTTATGTTCTGAGGATTTTCATACCTCAGAACGTTCTGAGCCAGTATAGGACTTGCCTGTGACCTTGTTGGTTCTGACCTCTGAAACATTTTTGTATTTGCTGGATCTGTTCCAAAATATGTTTCCTGTTTTGTGGAATAACAACAGAATTGCAGATGTTCTGATTAGTACAGGGAAAAGCCAAGTGCTAACTTTGACGTTAGCACATCTGAAGCCTGTTTTGTTGTCAATGATATCAGAACCTCTGAGAGTTATTGCCTTTTTAGCAGAATCAGAACTTCTGGTTTCTCCACTAACAAACTTCTGTCTTGCAGCGCAGGGGAATCAGAACTTCTGATTTCCCCACTAACAAGGTTCTGTTTTGCAGGTGCCAGAGTCAGAAGTTCTGACTCATACAGTTTAACCAAGAGGTTGATCATCTGGCAGCGGATCTGAGTCAGAACTTCTGATGACCTCCCAGCAGCGCGCGTGCTCTCTCTCTCTCTCTCTCTCTCTCTCTCTCTCTATATCTTGTTTTTTGCTATTTTCTTTTTTGTCTATTTTTCTCGTTGAACCCCCCATGTACAAATGTGTATCCCCCTCCCCTAATTGTTGTAATAGCGTAGGATTTTACATTTACGCTTCTTATTGCTAGTAATTAGGACGTGTATGGCAAGATAAAATCAATGAAATAGAAAAACCTAATTCAAAGAAAAAACTCTTGTATGCAATAAAACACACTTGCACACTAACACCCCTAGGGTTACATCCACTTGTTGCCTTTCAAAATTGGGCCATATTGCATGTTAGGTTTCTTTGGGTAAAAACAAACAATCAAATGATCATAGTCCCTCGATGACGCTTTCGAAAAGTTGCCTAAAAAATGATCAAGTCCCTTTCAAGGAAAAGTTGTCCAAAGATACTTAGCACTATTGCAATCATGGTCTAAACGATGACCCGCGCCCGTCCCTTTCACATCCTAACACAAGATTGTCCACCAAATTCAATGGTGGAACAAAATTGTTAAAAGAGTTAAAACATAACAAAAATCTTTGAGAACTTTAGGGTAGATCGCTCTTAAGTACTTGTCAACTTGCAAAACAAAAACACTTGCCCATTTTTTCAAATCACACTTCACAAACACTTTCAAAACAAACTTTCAAAAACCTTGAAACATCTTTTCAAAAAGACAAACACCTTTTGTAAAACATTCGAGTAAAGAATTGTTACAAGGGTAGCCTAGACAAGGCATCTTTTTCAAAACATTTTCAAAGCCACGCACAAAGCACCATTTCAAACAATTGAAAACCAAGGCAAGTTGATCTAAGCAAGTACCTAAGAGCCCATGGATAACCATGGATAGAAAGGGTGCTAATACCTTCCCTTTCTATAATCTACTCCCCGAACCCAAGAAAAATCTCAAAGGTTTTTGCTGTGCTTTTTAAACCTTTCCTTAGGATAAAATAAAAAGTCGGTGGCGACTCTTGTTCAACCGAAACATTTGCGAAAACAAACGCAAAACCACAGTCAGTTCTCCCACCGTATCACAGAACTGGCGACTCTGCTGGGGAGAACTTTAAAAGTGGAGTAACCTTAGGGCTTAGATCACCCTATTGCATGACTGATTGTTTGAATTGTTTACTTTATACTTTGGCTCTCTTGTTTGGGTTTGCAATCCTACACCCGGATTTTGGGAAACATTTCATATATAGCAATACATTGTGGAAACTGTGTAGGGTATACCGACACGGTCGAAGCAATAGCTATATTAGTGCGACATATTTGTGAGTACCGGTAACCCTTGAGTTCAATCAAGGAGAGTACGGGGCCGCTGAGTGATGTCACTAAGCACTAATGACCTAGAACCTTACTTGACCATCTTGGCCTTTTATTAGGGGTAGTGAGATGACCGGATTTGGTGCAGTCCGAAGTTGGTAGATACTCGATACTACACTCATTGAGGGTTGTTTTCCTTGGAATATTATGGTCGCTAGTTAAGTGGCTAAACTAAAACAATGAACAATGAAAACAATCCCGTGATATTGAGCTCCTTAGAACCCGGTTACTATTTATAGGATAGGTTTTTAAGCCAACTACACTCAAGAGAGTACTTACTTATGAAACCCCATGCAAGCCTGAAACTAGGGTTTGGTGTGATTTTCTTGCACATATGTTTTGTGCATACATCATAAACATCATAAAACATCATATGCATTCACTAACCATTTCAAGGGTTTGGATCTTCATCTTTGTTCCTGTTTTGTAGGTCATGGAAATGCCTCGCAGAAACACCATTCAAGTCAACCTTGTGAGAATTTCTCCTCAACTAAAGGAGCTCACCTCAAGAATTCCGGAAAGCTCATCCTTCAGTGAAAGACATGGTAGACTGCTCAGCCTAGTCAACACCAACATTGAAGAAGACATGATGAAAGTGTTATTCCAGTTCTTTGACCCTCTTCACCACTATTTCACTTTCCCTGATTACCAGTTGGTGCCCACTTTGGAGGAGTTTTCTCAACTCCTGAGAATTCCTATCCTTAATCAACTACCCTTCAACGGTACGGAAAAGGAACCAAAGCCGGAAGATGTTGCTCGAGCATTACATCTACAAACTTCCGACATCAAGGGGCATTGGGAAACCAGAAGCGGCGTCAAAGGATTCTTAGTAAAATTCTTGTTTGAGAAGGCACAAGAACGTTGGAATTCATTGGACCTACAAGCCTTTGAAGAGATTATGGCACTCCTTATCTATGGGTTGGTCTTGTTCCCAAATCCTGACCAATTGGTAGATGTCAACGCCGTCAAAATCTTCTTATCCAGAAACCCAATACCAACATTGCTTGGGGACATTCTTCACTCATTTTACACATGAACAATGAGAAAGAGGGGTGTTCTCAAGTGCTGTACTCCTCTCCTTGCAAGGTGGTTTATTTCGCACCTTCCACAATCTGTCTTGAAGAACGACCAAGGCTCAAGGTGGTCCCAACGGTTGATGACTCTTACTCACTCTGATGTACATTGGTGTTCTCGGTCCAGAGAAAATGTCATCATCGTCGATCGTTGTGGAGAGTTTCCTAATGTTCCTTTACTCGGAATTAGAGGAGGTATCACCTACAACCCTTGCTTAGCTTTGAGGCAATTTGGATATGCACGGAGGGATGGCCCTCACGACATGTTGATTCCTGACCTAGTTTTTGACTTCCACAACGATGCGCAAGGACTTCGCCAAAGATTCATCAGAGCGTGGGGAAGACCCAACAAGGTTGATAGCAAGACTCTGGGACACAAGAACTCCATCCCTCTTGAGCCTTATCTCAAGTGGGTACGAGCCCGAGCCCAAAGTCTGATGATGCCTTATCTTTACGTACTCCCGGTGATTAAAGAGCCCATCAAGGAAGGAGAGGTTCCCTACACCATCCTACATCCTGACATGCCTACATCGTGGGAGGAAATGCAGAAAAGTTGGATTCAGCTCAAGGAGGAACGGAACACTTTTGAAGCCAGCTTCTACGCTAGTGAGAAGAAGGTTCTAGAGCTTACCCGCCGACTCCATGAGCAAGAGGCCCTCAACACCTACATCGCACCAAAGAGGATGCGCAATGTCTTTCTGCCTTGAGAAGTCATTTTGTAATATTTGGCCCATGGGGCATTTATGTACTAACAAATTTCTTCTTATCAATATGACGTGCGTTCTTATTTGTCTGCAACAATTTTTTGAATGTTCTAAATCCTTGAATGCATTGCATACATAAGCATATCATTCATCATGTGCATAAGCAGGTCTCACTCCAGGTTTCCTTATCTGTCTGCTGTTTATGTCAGTAGGATGGATCTCGAGCAAACAGTCAAAGACCTACAAGCTCAGAATGCACAGTTCCAGCAACTCCTGATGACCTTGGCTAAGGGTCAGGAGGATATCAAGACTCAATTGGGGAACAAAGACCCAGTGAAAAAGAAGAAAAAGAGACTCGGGGTGGCTACTTTAGGGAGAAGATTTGACGGAGAAGCTCGGAGAGTGCTTGAATTTCCTCCTACTTCTGATGAAGGAACCAGTAAAGGAGGTGGGGCTGCGGTACCTTCCGAGTCCGATGTGGAAGAAGAAGAGGTCGAAGAGGATGAAGACTATTCTGATCAGCAATACCCTCCAGCCGATGATAAATATAAAGGTTTAGAAGACAGGTTGGCCGCCATGGAGCTACAAAGAGTACCAGGTTTGGATTTTGAAGACTTGGGTTTGGTCGTCGGGATTGTGATTCCCCCAAAATTCAAAGTGCCAATGTTTGTGAGGTATGATGGGTTGTCTTGTCCAAAAATGCATCTCAGATCCTACGTGAGAAAGATTCAACCCTATACGGCAGATAAAAACCTTTGGATTCATTTCTTTCAAGACAACCTTTCTGGAGCTCAATTGGAGTGGTTTTATCAGCTAGAGGGAACCAGCATCCACAATTGGGAAGACTTGGCCACCGCTTTTTACAAACAATACTAGTATAATTCTGACCTTGCTCCTACTCGTACCCAACTTCAGGGTATGTCGTTAGGAACAGGCGAAGGATTCAAAGAATACGCACAAAAATGGAGGGATTTGGCTGGCAGGGTGCAGCCTCCTTTAACCGACCGTGAACTCGTTGATATGTTTCTAGGGACCCTATCTGGGCCATTTTTCAATCATCTGATTGGTAACTCTTCCGCGGGGTTTACCGATTTGATCTTAACAGGCGAAAGAATAGAAGCTGGCATCAAGTCAGGAAAGATTCAAAAGGGTGTTGCTGCAAGTGTTGAGAAGAAACCTTTTAAGAAGGAAACAGCTGTGGTATATTCTCAAAGAAGAGCAGGGAAGACGGAGCATCGGCCGACCGTGGGGGCCGTAATGATTCAAAACTCTGCAAGTGAGCAACCTCGCTATAACCAGTCCAGACCAAATCAACAACGAGTGGAACGGCCACAACGACAGTTCACCCGTATTAATATGACTCCAGCGCAAGTGCTTCCCCATCTGTTGAAGTTGAATCTCGCCACCATCAAGGAGGCACCAAAGAATGTGAATACGTCCTCTCCGTATTATCATGCTAATGCTAAATGCGCCTACCATTCAGACAGTGTTGGGCACGACACCAATGATTGTTGGGCACTCAAGCATAAAATCCAAGACCTGATAGAGGCGAAGGAGGTGGAGTTTGACGCTCCGGAGAAGCCTAATGTGATATCTGCACCCATGCCGAAGCACGGCCGAAATGTCAATGCCATTGAAGAAGATTTGTATGTTGCTGATGTCAATGATCTGATAACTCCATTGTTAACCATCAAGTTGAATCTGTTAAGGGCCGGGATCTTCCCGGGATGTAAAGAAGACTGCTATTGTTGTTACTCTCTGCCGTTTGATTGTCCGTTACTGAAGAAAGGCATCCAAGGCCTTGTGGATAGTCGACAAATTTTGTTTGAAAAAGTTTCTGCTACTCCAACCCATACTGAAGATGTCTCGATCATAACCATTCACGCCAATCTTTCCAAGGCCGTCAAAAAGCCTGTTAAGATTACACCAACTACGAAATCTGTTCCTTTGAAGATAACAATGTCAGGGCCGGTCCCCTATGTTTCTGAGAAGTCCATACCATGGAACTATGGCGGTGACGTTTACTACCATGGTATCAAACAAATCGAAATAACTGAAGAAAGTTCGGATGATGAAAAAGTCAGCATTGGTAACATTGCAGGCACGAGTAAAATCACCAGGAGCGGGAGAATATTTTCTCCAGAGATTGCCCCTCCAAGAGCAATCTTTGGACCCTCATCAGCTGATAAGGTCATCCCTGCACCAATAAAACTCTCTGCTAGAACCCCTTTGATTGAGGATGTTGTTGTTCCTAGTACTGTCCCTCCTACCACTGCTGACAAAGGTAAGGGAATCCAAGATGAGCTCGTCAGGACGAGGGCTCAACCCTTAGTCATCCCGGAGACCTCCAAGAAGGAAATGGATGAGATCTTGAGGATAATCAAAATGAGTGATTACGATGTGGTAGAACAGCTGGGGCAAACCCCCTCAAAGATCTCCATGCTGGCACTGCTACTTTGCTCAGAAGCGCATGCTAAAGCCCTGATAAAATTCCTGAAGGCAGCCCATGTGCCCCAGGAAACCTATGCAGATCAATTCCAAAATTGCGTGGCTAGCCTGACTGCGGACAATGGATTAGGTTTCTCTGATGCCGACCTAACTCCTAAAGGTAGAAACCATAATGATGCTTTGCACATTTCAGTCGAGTGTCGAGGAACTACTCTCGCACATGTCTTGATCGATACTGGTTCGTCGCTGAATGTTTTGCCTAAGAAGGCCTTGGACCGACTAGATTATGAAGGGTTGGAGTTGAAGCCGAGTGATATTGTTGTCAGAGCTTTCGATGGTTCGAAGAGAATGGTCCATGGGGAGGTTGAAATTCCCATCAAGATAGGCACTGAGGTGTTTAAATCTACTTTCTATGTGATGGACATCCGTCCGTCATACTCTTGCTTGCTGGGTAGGCCTTGGATACACCATGCTGGGGCAGTCACCTCCTCCTTACATCAGATGTTGAAGTACCCTGTCAAGGGAAAGATCATTACTGTCCACGGTGAAGAGGAGTACATGATTAGCCACTTGAATTCTTTCCGGTATGTGGAGGTTGAAGGGGAATTCATTGAGACGCCTTTTCAGCATTTCGAAGAAGTCCTTCCTGAGTTAACAGTAGCAAAGTTGGCATCTGAGACACCGAGGCAGATGGCCAGGATGGCATCTCTGGAGGACGCAAGGGCCGCAATAAAGGAAGGGAAGAATTCAGCATGGGGGCAGTTACCTGATATTCCGCATAAGACAGACAAATTCGGTTTAGGGTTCACTACCGCAGGCCAAAAAGCTATGCGCCGTTCGAAGATTGAAAGAGCGCCAGTCAAAATTTCTCCCTATGGAATCAACGCTTTGGAGGACGAGGACAAAGAGAGCAACATCGAAGAGTGGATTTATCCAACTGTCAAAGGAGGATTGTGCAACTGGGAGGCAAAAGACTTTGTCCCCATCACTTTTATTCATCAATAATTTATCTGTTAAACATTTCCTATTTGGTCTGTAATATTTATTTTCAAACAATCCGTACACTATCTTTTCACCTCATGTCTTGCCCGGGGCATGTAGGTCTATTTGTAAGGGTTTTGATTATCTTTCATATCCATATGCCATGTTTAATGATTCATTGGACGTTTTTCATTTGATAAACTGCTTGTGTTCATTTTGCATTTTTTGTTTAAGGATGGCTATCCCTTACACACACCCACACTCACAAATGCAGGTACCCATCCACTCCGGATTCCATGGGTGACAATTCTGCTATATCCTTCAATAACTCTGAAGATCTGGTCAATCAAGCTGAGTATGAAGATGACGAAGGTTGTGAAGTACCAGGGGAACTAGCCAGACTTCTACAGCAAGAGGAAAGGGCCATCTTACCGCATGAAGAGTCATTGGAAACTATCAACTTGGGAACCGAGGAAGACCGGAAGGAAGTGCAAGTGGGTGCCAATCTGGAACCAAATATCAAGGAACGCCTGATACAGTTGTTGAATGAGTATGTTGAAATCTTCGCTTGGTCTTATGAAGACATGCCGGGTTTAGACACAGACATCGTGGTTCACCGTCTCCCCACAAGAGAGGATTGTCCACCGATCAAGCAAAAAGTCCGCCGAATGAGGCCTGACATGTCTGAAAAGATCAAGGCAGAAGTAATGAAACAATTCAACGCTGGCTTCCTGGCTGTTACGTCCTATCCTCAATGGGTCGCTAACATCGTGCCAGTACCTAAGAAAGATGGCAAAGTCAGGATGTGTGTGGACTACCAGGATTTGAATAGGGCTAGCCCCAAAGATGATTTTCCACTTCCACACATTGACATTTTAATCAACAATACAGCTCAGCACAAAGTGTTTTCCTTCATGGATGGGTTCTCGGGCTACAATCAAATTAAAATGGCCCCCGAGGATATGGAGAAAACAACTTTTGTCACACAATGGGGCACTTTCTGTTACAAGGTGATGTCGTTCGGGCTGAAGAACGCAGGGGCAACTTATCAACGCGCCATGGTAGCTTTGTTTCATGATATGATACATCATGAGATTGAAGTTTACGTAGACGATATGATAGCTCGGTCACAAACAGAGGAAGAGCACCTTGAACATCTAGAAAAGCTGTTCGCCAGGTTGAAAGAATACAAACTCAGGCTAAATCCAAGCAAGTGCACTTTTGGAATTAGGTCTGGTAAACTTCTGGGATTCATTGTAAGCAACAAAGGCATTGAAGTCGATCTAACAAAAGTAAAAGCAATACAAGAGATGCATGTTCCCCGTACTGAAAAGAAGGTTAGAGGATTCTTGGGGCGTTTGAATTATATTGCCAGATTCATCTCCCATCTAACTTCTACCTGTGAGCCAATTTTCAAACTCTTGAAGAAGGATCAGGTAATTGAATGGAACGACGATTGCCAAGCTGCTTTCGATAAGATCAAGGAGTATTTGCTAGAACCTCCTATTCTGATGCCACCCGTCGAAGGAAGACCATTGATCATGTATCTGACTGTTTTGGATAACTCAATGGGGTGTGTTTTGGGCCAGCATGACGAGTCTGGTCGAAAAGAGCATGCTATTTATTACCTTAGCAAAAAGTTTACCGACTGTGAGACTCGCTACTCACTGCTCGAGAAAACTTGTTGCACTTTGGTATGGGCTGCTCGCCGACTAAGACAGTATATGTTGACTCATACTACCTTGTTGATTTCCAAAATGGATCCTATCAAGTATATCTTCGAAAAGCCCGCTTTATCTGGAAGGATAGCTAGATGGCAAATGATCCTGACTGAGTATGACATACAGTACACCACCCAAAAAGCTATAAAAGGGAGTGTACTAGCTGACCATCTGGCTCATCAAGCTATCGAAGATTATCAACCCATGAGATTTGACTTCCCAGACGAGGACATCATGAATTTGGACAACATTGAAGGTAACGGACCGTATGACGGACCCGAAAAGGGATCCCGATGGACCCTGTACTTTGATGGTGCTTCAAATGCACTTGGAAATGGTATCGGCGCAGTACTCATTTCTCCGGAAGTCTGTCACACACCTTTCACGGCCCGACTTTGCTTCAGCTGCACAAACAACATGGCTGAGTATGAAGCTTGCATCTTTGGTCTCAAGGCTGCCATAGACTTGGGGATCAAATATTTGATCGTATTTGGGGACTCGGCTTTGGTTATCAGTCAAATCAAAGGAGAGTGGGATACCAAGCATCCTAATCTTATCCCATACAAAGAACATGTCCTGACATTGTTGCCTCATTTCGAGCAAATTACCTTTGAGCATTTCTCGCGAGAAGAGAATCAGCTAGCAGATGCTCTAGCCACAATGTCCTCCATGTTTAAACTCAACTGGGATAACGAGGCTTCCCAAATCACCATCGAGCGAATGGATGAACCTGCGCATTGTCATGAGATTAATACCGAAGAAATAGTGGAACAACCTTGGTTCCATGAAATCAAAAGGTATCTCGAGACTAGAGATTATCCCGAAGGAGCTTCCGTAAACGACAAGAAGTTCTTAAGGAAATTTGCTGCTAAATTCTTCCTGAGCAACGGCATCCTTTACAAACGAAGCCATGATTGTGTATTACTCTGATGCGTAGACAAAGCTGAAGCAGATTTGATTATGACTGATATACACAGCGGCACATTTGGCACTCACTTGAGCGGGCATACAATGGCTAAGAACATCCTAAGGGCAGGCTATTACTGGTCTACCATGGAAGCTGACTGCCATCAACATTCCCGTACTTGCCACAAATGTCAAGTCTATGCTGACAAAATTCATATCCCTCTGGTTCCTCTCAATGTTCTGACTACTCCTTGGCCATTTGCAATGTGGGGCATTGACATGATTGGAGAGATCAAGCCCACGGCTGCCAACAGACATCGCTTCATCCTAGTTGCCATTGACTATTTCACCAAATGGGTCGAAGCAGCTTCCTTCGCCTCTGTCACTAAAAATGTGGTTTCCCGCTTCATCAAGCAAAATCTCGTATGTCGGTATGGTGTTCCAGACAGGATCATCACAGACAACGGTACAAATCTGAATAACACAATGATCACCGCTTTGTGCGAACAGTTCAAGATTTATCATCACAATTCATCTCCCTATCGGCCGAAGATGAACGGTGATGTTGAAGCTGCGAACAAAAACATTAAAAAGATCATTCAAAAAATGACAGTCACGTACAAAGACTGGCATGAGATGTTACCGTTTGCCCTACATGGATACCGTACGACGGCACGTACTTCAACAGGGGCAACCCCATTTTCTTTGGTATATGGCATGGAAGCTGTCTTGCCTATGGAAGTCCAGATTCCTTCTCTAAGGATTATGAAGGATGCATGTTTGAATGAAGATGATTAGATGCAGACCCGACTTGATCAACTCAATTTGATCGACGAGAAGCGACTCGCTGCTATATGCCATGGTCAGACGTATCAAAAACGGATGATCAAGGCCTTCAATAAGAAAGTCAGACGTCAAGTGCATCAAGTTGGAGATCTCGTGATCAAACGAATTATCTTACCGCAAAGTGATCCCAGGGGCAAATGGACTCCTACATATGAAGGACCATTTGTGATCAAGAGCATATTTTCTGGTGGTGCGATGATTCTAACCACCATGGACGGCGACGATTTGCCGCACCCTGCGAACGCGGATATAGTCAAAAGATACTACGCATAAAATAACCCGACAGGTCGAAAACTCGGAAGGGCGGCTTGGGCAAAAATGGGCATCCCGGTGAACCGAAAACCCGAAAGGGCGGTTCAGGCAAAAATTAGGGATAAAAAAAAAAAGAAATCTGTACACCCGGCAAGTTGAAAACCCGAAAGGGCGGCTTGGGCAAAAAGGGGTTTCCCGGTGGATCGAAAACCCGAAAGGGCGATTCAGGCAAAAGTTAGGGAATTAAAGCGTATGACTATGTCTCGTCGGATCACTTCAAAGACAATCTCTTCATCAACCAGTTCCAGGCTTCGGATCAATCCAGTCATCGGCAAACGAAGCATTGAATGGACAGATATTCAGAGTTGTGAAGGCTATAGCGGAATGGAATCCCATGGAATTATTTCACATAGCCATCTTTATTTTGTATAAATCTTTCAATATTTACGACAAAATCCTCTTACTAGGATGATTGTCTCCGTTGTACAAATATACTCAGAGAAAGTTAATACAAATACTTTTCCCAGAAATTTGTGTCATTTCCTTTCACGTTTTCTCTTGCACTATCTGTTTTATTTTGAGAAACGTCCAATGTTTTGTTAAATAGGCATATGCATTTGAACATGATCATTTCCTTATGAATCAAGAAAGAGATTACTGATAGGTTGAAGATACAGTTGGATATCTTGATACCCTTTCAAAGGAAACCCCCAAGAGATTTGGAATCCATATCCCCAGCAAACCCTGAAGCTTATCCCCAGTAGATTCTGGAAGCTTATCCCCTGCAGAGTACGGACGTCTCTCCCGAGTTTTATTCAAAGTTATTCCTCACAAGGGCTTATAACTGGGTTATCCTCAGCTAACTGCCACGGAAGATCGCACCCGGCCAAATGCTCCCTACCTCCCGCGGAGTTCATCAGAGTTCCCCAACATAACTTACCAATACAATCCCCAGCCAGAGAATCCTCCGGAATTCAATGCCCCTCAGAGTTTAAGTTTCAGTATCCCCAGCCGAGCTAAAACTTCAAAATTATCACTCCCCAACAAAGCCAGACTAATGAACCTTCTCCCTACAAAATTTTGGAGGGCAAATCTTGAGTTCCCCAGTGAAGTCGCCAGATATACTTCCCACCAAACTGAAGATTCTTAGTCTTGCATCCCCAGCATGAGTCTATTAGATTGGAACTCCCCAATAGAAGTCATCAGGAACTCTCTTCCCCAGCAGCTGCCAAGGAATTATTCTTCCCGGCAGCAGTCAAGATGTTTTTATCTTCAGCCATCTCAGATTCATCTATCCTTTGCAAGACGGCTCTCCAGCTTACATGCGCATCCATTTACATTCATATCATATAACATACATTGTATCATGCATCATGACATTGCATACAACTAACCCTTTACCTTTTCAGGTAAGACTAGTCGACAGACTAAAATCATTATCTTCCGAGATTATGTCCAGGAATATTTCAGATCTGACCCAGACATGGCAACATTCTAATGCTTATTCCAGATTTATCCACATGCAGTTCTACGCGAGCTCATCATCAGGGAACCCTACGCCGGTTCTTTATTCAACTTCAAGATTTATGAAAACAGTTCACGGGTTCTCCAAGTAACGGATGTTAACCTATCGCTTGTTCAGTTTCTTTTCAAGACTTCTGAAAACAGTTTATGGATTCTTCCCAACAACGGATGTTAATCTATCGCTTGTTCAGATGCAACTTTTGAAAACAGTTTACGGACGCTTCCCAACAACGGATGCTGCTCTATTGCTTATTCAACTTCAAGATTTCTGAAAACAGTTCACGGGTTCTCCAAGTAACGGATGTTAACCTATCGCTTGTTCAGTTTCTTTTCAAGACTTCTGAAAACAGTTTATGGATTCTTCCCAACAACGGATGTTAATCTATCGCTTGTTCAGATGCAACTTTTGAAAACAGTTTACGGACGCTTCCCAACAACGGATGTTGCTCTATTGCTTATTCAACTTCAAGATTTCTGAAAACAGTTCACGGGTTCTCCAAGTAACGGATGTTAACCCAACGCTTGTTCAGATTCTTCTCAAGACTTCTGAAAACAGTTTATGGATTCTTCCCAACAACGGATGTTAATCTATCGCTTGTTCAGATGCAACTTTTGAAAACAGTTTACGGACGCTTCCCAACAACGGATGCTGCTCTATTGCTTATTCAACTTCAAGATTTCTGAAAACAGTTTACGGGTTCTCCAAGTAACAGATGTTAACCTATCGCTTGTTCAGTTTCTTTTCAAGAATTCTGAAAACAGTTTATGGATTCTTCCCAACAACGGATGTTAATCTACCAACTTGTTCAGATGCAACCTCTGAAAACAGTTTACGGACGCTTCCCAACAACGGATGTTGCTCTATTGCTTATTCAACCTCAAGACTTCTGAAAACAGTTTATGGATTCTTCCCAACAACGGATGTTAATCTATCGCTTGTTCAGATGCAACTTTTGAAAACAGTTTACGGATTCTTCCCAACAACGGATGTCAATCTATTGTTTATTCAAGCCCCAGTATAGAGATGGTTCAAAACAGAGACACCTTTCTGATTTTCATTCCAGATGGCATCTTTAAGCCCATCCCCGACAAGATTCTGCCACCCTTCCAGATGGCATCTTTAAGCCCATCTCCAAATGGCATCTTTAAGCCCATTCCCGCATCCATTGCTTTGACGAGTGCAAATTTAAGGGCACTCTAGTGTCCAATCTCCTTTTACCTTCGAGTCGTTAAAGAAAAACTTGCCAATCTAACTCTTCAGGTTCAAGAAGATTGAACAGGGGCAACTGTTGTACCCCAAAATTTGCCCTCTCTTTCTTCAGGAAACCATCTTGGATTTTCAAGGTCCCTCTGAAACAAATCCAAGTTCTGAGTTATCTTTTGCCCAAGCAAGCCACTTACAAGAGCAAGATGATCTCACGAACTCCAAAAACAACGCTTTTATCTTGAGAAAAATCAAGTTCTAAGTACTTAGAACGTTTCACTAAAAAATGAGTGTTTAAGAAAAAATCAGCGCTTCAGAACTTCTGGACCCATTCCAGATAAAAACGGTCAGAAGTTGCAAGCTTGGCTCAGCGTGGTCATAAGTTGGCTTTTCAGCAGCTACATCAGTTCAATCAGAAGTTGTAAATGTGGTTCAGTATGTAAGCCTCAGACAGAACATGCCCCTTCAGCAGTTACACAAGCTCAGTCAGAATTTGCTAAAGGAATGCAAGAGAAGCAGGGAAGTCTGAAGGCTCTTTCAGAACACGCTGAAATCAGAAGATGAAAGATCAGAAGAGTGGGTGTTACACTGATACAGAACCTCTAAACCCAGGAGACCCAGAGGTAAATCCAAGGAACGTATCAGAAAATCAGGAGAATCTCCAGATCTTACTAAGACAACAGAAAGCGAAGGCCATAGCATGGTTTACGCTGTTCTTTTTAAAACAGAATTGCTGATTCAACGTTGGTTTCCATTACCAGAATATTGATGTTGATAGGTCTTATCACCATTTAATGCCCATTAATGCTTCCAACCACTCCTGAACATTCACGTGTGGCTTGGAAAACGCTTTTGTACAGATTCTGGCATGGGTCTACGCGCCACCGCCCACTTCAGAGGTCACTTCTCCCCAATCTACGCCTGCTGCTGCAGCCTAGGCTGAAGGCTATCTGTTATCACAACTTCCCAGGAATTTCTGTCAAAGAGTAATTCAAACTCTGTTGGCGCCTTAATGTTCAAAACACCCACAAGAACTTTGCCTATAAATAGAGAGTCATTGTCCACTGCAAAAGGCGTTCAGAAAAGAAACAGAAAAAAATTGCTAAGTGAGAAACAGAACTCTTAGCAACATAGCGTTCTGAAACTCTGCCAAAATCTCCAGTTTGTTTCATAACTTTGAGTTTCTCACCTTCAAACTTCATCAAATATCCAGTTTTCTTTGTGAACCAAAAACACCCTTTCCAAACTTCTGACCCTACATACGTATACACCTTTACCTACCCTTTTAAAGAGAATCTGTCCAGAACACCACCAGAGCCAAAATCTAACTTTCACCCACAAAATTTTCCAACAGTCAGGTAAGCACCTGCTGACCCTCATCACGCTGTTAAGCATCATCAGCTGTGCATACTCAAATAAACATAATGTAAATATCATGTTGTTGCTGTTTATGTTCTGAGGATTTTCATACCTCAGAATGTTCTGAGCCAGTATAGGACTTTCCTGTGACCTTGTTGGTTCTGACCTCTGAAACATTTTTGTATTTGCTGGATCTGTTCCAAAATATGTTTCCTGTTTTGTGGAATAACAACAGTATTGCAGATGTTCTGATTACTACAGGGAAAAGCCAAGTGCTGACTTTGACGTTAGCACATCTGAAGCCTGTTTTGCTGTCAATGATATCAGAACCTCTAAGAGTTATTGCCTTTTCAGCAGAATCAGAACTTCTGGTTTCTCCACTAACAAACTTCTGTCTTGCAGCGCAGGGGAATCAGAACTTCTGATTTCCCCACTAACAAGGTTCTGTTTTGCAGGTGCCAGAGTCAGAAGTTCTGACTCATACAGTTTAACCAAGAGGTTGATCATCTGGAAGCGGATCTGAGTCAAAACTTCTGATGACCTCCCAGCAGCGCGCGGGCTCTCTCTCTCTCTATATATATATATATATATATATATATATATATATATATATATATATATATATATATATATATATATATATATATATATATATCTTGTTTTTTGCTATTTTCTTTTTTGTCTATTTTTCTCGTTGAACCCCCCATGTACAAATGTGTATCCCCCTCCCCTAATTGTTGTAATAGCGTAGGATTTTACATTTCCGCTTCTTATTGCTAGTAATTAGGACGTGTATGGCAAGATAAAATCAATGAAATAGAAAAACCTAATTCAAAGAAAAAACTCTTGTATGCAATAAAACACACTTGCACACTAACACCCCTAGGGTTACATCCACTTATTGCCTTTCAAAATTGGGCCATATTGCATGTTAGGTTTCTTTGGGTAAAAACAAACAATCAAATGATCATAGTCCCTCGATGACGCTTTCGAAAAGTTGCCTAAAAAATGATCAAGTCCTTTTCAAGGAAAAGTTGTCCAAAGATACTTAGCACTATTGCAATCATGGTCTAAACGATGACCCGCGTCCGTCCCTTTCACATCCTAACACAAGATTGTCCACCAAATTCAATGGTGGAACAAAATTGTTAAAAGAGTTAAAACATAACAAAAATCTTTGAGAACTTTAGGGTAGATCGCTCTTAAGTACTTGTCAACTTGCAAAACAAAAACACTTGCCCATTTTTTCAAATCACACTTCACAAACACTTTCAAAACAAACTTTCAAAAACCTTGAAATATCTTTTCAAAAAGACAAACACCTTTTGTAAAACATTCGAGTAAAGAATTGTTACAAGGGTAGCCTAGACAAGGCATCTTTTTCAAAACATTTTCAAAGCCACGCACAAAGCACCATTTCAAACAATTGAAAACCAAGGCAAGTTGATCTAAGCAAGTACCTAAGAGCCCATGGATAACCATGGATAGAAAGGGTGCTAATACCTTCCCTTTCTATAATCTACTCCCCGAACCCAAGAAAAATCTCAAAGGTTTTTGCTGTGCTTTTTAAACCTTTCCTTAGGATAAAATAAAAAGTCGGTGGCGACTCTTGCTCAACCGAAACATTTGCGAAAACAAACACAAAACCACAGTCAGTTCTCCCACCGTATCACAATGATCAATGTTCTTCCCTCGACTGGTGGCATCAACACAGGAGGCTCTTGTAGGTATTCTTTGATTTCGTTAAAAGCAACTTGGCACTCATCATTCCATTTGACTACTTGATCTTTCTTCAACAGTTTGAAGATTGGTTCACAAGTAGCTGTCAGGTGAGAGATGAATCTGGCGATGTAGTTCAAACGTCCCAAGAATCCTCTGACTTCCTTCTCAAAACAAGGAGCAGGCATCTCTTCTATTGCTTTAACTTTGGAAGGATCGACCTCGATACCTTTGTTGCTGACGACAAAGCCTAGTGTTGCACCCCAAAATTTGCCCTCTCATGTTTTCCAAAGTCTTCCCCCTGCATGGTTGATCACAAACCCTTGCCTAAGGAAAAAGAAAATTTTTGAGTGGTGCTTTAAGTATCTTTCGATTGGCATTCTGAAAGACCCTTCGATTTGCATTCTGAAGGAGCATTTCGGTTGGCATTCTGAAGGAGCATTTCGATTGGCATTCTGAAAGACCCTTCGATTGGCATTCTGAAGGAGCATTTCGATTGGCATTCTGAAGGAGCATTTCGATTGGCATTCTGAAGGAGCATTTCGATTGGCATTATGAAGGAGCATTTCGATTGGCATTCTGAAGGAGAATTTCGATTGGCATTCTGAAGGAGCATTTCGATTGGCATTCTGAAAGACCCTTCGATTGGTATTCTGAATGAGCCTTTCGATTGGAATTTTGGACAAGCACTTCGATTGGCATTCTGAAAGGCCCTTCGATTGGTATTCTGAAGGAGCACTTCGATTAGCATGAAACAGCACCTTTCGATTGGCCTGTTAACAAAGCCTTTCGATTGAAATTTTAATTAGTACCCTTCGATTGATCTTTGGGCAAGGGCCATTCGAAGGAGGTCATCAAGAGGGCACTCAAATCAAAAGTGTCCAGGTTCATTCAAGAGACATGAATATTTCAAAAAAGGAAAACTTTTAATGTGTCCGTTTCTTGTCTCATGGCATTTAATGGCCTGTTTAATGGTTGTCTCTTGCCATTACTGCACCCTCACACCCCTATAAATACAGAGGCCAGCATACATATCCAACACACAAAAACTCTGCAGGAAAACAGAACACACGAAAAACACACAACAGGAACATTGGAGTTACGCTGCCAAAAGTTGTCAACATTTTCAGAGGTGATCCAGGACAAAGAAACCCTTCAACAAAAGATCACAACGCCCATAAGCCCCAAATCAAAAGTGCCTACATCCAGGAAGTGCCCAGATCGAAGGTGCCTACATCCAGGAAGCGCCCAAATTAAAAGTCCAATCTGCTGGTAAAAAAGGGTAAACTATCCAACCTCATATTTGCATAACACATTATTACTTGTTGTTACCTTTGATTTGCCATCCTAGACAGGATTGAAAGGCCTGGGTTTGGCACCCAGGTCATGTTCTTCGTTTGCCAACACTTGCTGTAGACATAGCCTGAAGAGACCCAGCAAGCGCAAGATCGAAGGGCATGGGGTTCAATACCCAGGCCCTGTGTTTTATTTTGCTAACATACTTTCGCAGGTATAACATTCTAGATCGAAGGAGACACCTTCTCTGGATCGAACCCGTCAGCATGCTGGATCGAAAGAGGCATTTCATTCCTGGATCGAAAGCCATGACCTCCATGATCGAAAGACAATCCTCTTCCCTGGATCGAAGGCTGTTCATGCCCACTATCTGGCTCAATCGAAAGGACCATGACCCTCTTTGGATCGAAGTTTCCATCCTCTCCCTGGGTCGAAACTCCTTTTTTTCCCTGGATCGAAGGGTCCCCCTTGTATTTTATTTTTGTTTTCATTGACATTTTTTTTATCTTTTTAATTAACATTAAAATAAGAAAACTAAAAAAACATTAGGCTAGTTTTTTCTATTAAATTAACTTTGTTAATTAACTTTTTAATTATCTTAACATTTTCTCAAAAACTAAAATTTAGTAGATTTAGATCATTTTTTCCAAAATAAAATAAAACAACAAAAAGATTTATTTCTTAGGACTTTTTTCTTAGAGTTTATTTTCAGATTCACGCGCGTTTATTTTATTGTAACTGCCTACTGGTTTGTAATAACTTAGCTAAGACTTTTACTTTTACTGCTTTTTATTCCCCCAATTTTTGGACATGTAAATAATCCCCCTCCCCGAAGCCTTGTAATAACGTAGGATTTACAATTTCCGCACTTTAAATTCCTGTACATATATTAACTGTTTAGATGTATGCTAACTAGGCTATGCATGACAAGATTAAACTCCTAACTTAAAATCAACAATAGCTCACCATGACATGCAAAGATAATATAACTGAAAATTGACACACTTGCACATGTCACTCCTAGGGTACACCTCACTTGGTTGCCTCGAGCGTGGTCATTAAGTATAGGATGTTTTAGAGGTCGTCCTTTTGTCCCAAGATCATAAGTTGCCTCAATAAAAATGATCTAAGACATTAGGATTACCACTAAAGCGTCCTAACGTTGCTTTAGTGACCACACGTCCCTTAAACCGAATTGACCCGAAAACTCAAACGACGGTGCTACCTACTCCTCAATAGTGGGATAGCACTGTCTAAAGGACATTTGCACAGTTTAATTCCTTTTTGAGTAGGTAGAGGTTCTTAAGTACTTGCTCCTTTAAAAAACAAAACAAAACTTTTCCCACTTACACTTTCTTCAAAAACAAAACAAAACTCTTTTCAAAACCCACAAACACAAAGAAAAGCGAACTTTTGAAAACATAGTGAGAAAGTACCTAAGAGCCTGTGGATAACCAAATATAGAAAGGGTGCTAACACCTTCCCTTTCTATAATCTACCTCACGAACCCGAGAAACAATCTCGAAAAGGAATTTTTCTGTGCTTTTGTCCTTTCCTTGTTGGATAAAATAAAAGACAGTGGCGACTCTTGCTTACCGCGACATTTTGCGAAAACAAATGCAAACGCGAACCAGCATTAAAAAACAGTCAGTTCTCATTCCCACCGATCACAGAACTGGCGACTCTGCTGGGGAATTTTATAAGTGAGGTGTACCTTAGGATTAGATCACTTGTGTTTTCAATTGTATTGCTTTGTATGCTTTTAACTTTGTGGGCTTGTATCGGAGTTCTATAGATCCTAACCTGGATCTGGGGGTACCCTTTTTAGGTAAGTAGCAATAAACTGTGAGGGATCTGTCCAGCGTAGACCGACACGGATGAAGCAGTAGCTACGTTGGTGTGGCATCTTAGTTTGTACTGATATCCCTTGTGTTGAAACGAGGAGAATATGGGTCTTCTAAGGAGTCATTAAGCACCAACTGACCTTAGAACCTTAAATTGACCAACTTGGTCATAGAACAGTAGCAGTATTCTACACTCATTGAGACTAAACTCTCGCGATGATTTCGGCCGCAAAAAAAAGGTTGCTAAACTGGAATTATGACCGATTGAGGGTAGTCGGTGATATTGAGATCCTCTAGAACCCGGTTACTATTTTTAGCACAAGTTTAAACCAACTGAACTGAAAGAGGGTAATGCCTAAACTCCATGCCAGCCTAAACTTAAGGCTATATGTGTGACTTGTGTGTCTTCAAACTTGAACTACTTGCACATACTTGTTATCTGACAACATGGGTTCCTTGCAGGTTTTGTTTACAGTCCTTATCCAATAATCTGGATTTATTGCAGGGCTTACTTACATCACCTCACACCTGTGCTTAAACGCATAGCATACACATCATAGCATCATGCCTTAGCATTTCTTTAACCATTTCAAGGATCTCAAGGGTCTGTGATGCAGGTTATGGTAAATCAAATGGCTAGCAAGGGGCAAAGGGGATATATTTTCCTCTAGCCAAGGTTGTCTAGAAATCCAAGCATGATAACTTGAGTCAGGGGCTATGACCCACTCGATATGGTGAGCTTGACTCTTGAAGAAGGACTCTCAGCAACATGAAGTTCCTTCAATTAAGCTACCAGATTCAGATTCTAACAGTTTCTTGTTTACCCCGCAAGATCCTTGAAAACATTGCATACATATACATATCATTGCATAAGAGGTCTCCCAGTACAGGTCTCTTATCTTCTTTGCTGTTTATTTCAGCAATCATCATGTCTACTGAACCTTCCACTGAGCAAGCTATCAAGGCCCTCCAGGCCCAGAATGCCCAATTTCAAGAGTTGGTCATGAGCCTAGCTAAGGGTCAGCAGGACCTGAAGACCCTGATTCTGAAAGAGAGGAAGAAGAAGAAAAAGAGGACTATCCTGTTCAACACTGGACGCAGGTTTGGGAACGAGATGCAGAATGAAATTGAACTGACCACCCCATCTGAAGGGAAAGATAGTCCGCAAGAAAGGAGGGCTCCTAGCCCTATAGTCTCCGACAACGAGACGGACTGTGATGAAGAACAGTATCCTCCTGCTGAGGATAAGTACAAACAACTGGAAGACCGTTCGAACGCCATGGAAATACAAAATGTGCCCGGTTTGGACTTCGGAGATTTAGGTCTATCCTCTGGGGTGATGATTCCCCATAAATTCAAGGCACCTGCCTTTGCCAAGTATGACGGAGCTTCCTGTCCAAAGTTGCACCTCCGGTCATATGTAAGGAAGATCCAGCCTTACACTGCTGATAAGAACTTGTGGATCCATTTCTTTCAAGACAGTCTTTCAGGGACTCAGCTTGAGTGGTTCTATCAGCTGGACGGAGCCAATATCCGCAGCTGGGAGGATTTGGCTGTTGCGTTCTTTAAGCAGTATCAGTATAATTCCGACCTTGCTCCTACGTGTACCCAACTCCAGGGTATTTCAATGGGGACGGGTGAAGGATTTAAAGAGTATGCTCAAAAATGGAGAGACCTTGCTGGAAGAGTGCAACCACCTTTAGTTGATCGTGAACTTGTTGATATGTTTTTGGGGACCCTGTCTGGTCCATTCTTTGACCACTTGATCGGAAGCTCTTCAGCCGGGTTCACCGAGCTAATACTGACCGGCGAAAGGGTCGAAGATGGCATCAAAAGTGGGAAGATTCAAGAAGCTACACCTTCTGATGTTCAGAAAAAGCCCTACAATGGGAAGAAAGAGTCCAGTGCTGTCTACAGTTCAAGAAGACAGAATAGACCTGAACACCGCCAAGCTGTCAACGCGGTGGTTATTTCAAAACCTGTTGGTGCTCCTTAGCATCACAACCAACAAAGGGGCGAGAAACCTCGAAGGCAATACACTCATCTCAGCATGAATTTGTCTCAAATATTGCCACAGTTGCTGGAGACCAATCTGGTGACTCTAAGAGAAGCTCAGAAGATTTTAAATAAAACATCACTGAAGCATAACCCTAATGCCCGCTGCGCTTATCACTCTGATAGCCCGGGGCATAATACGGATGATTGTTGGGCTTTGAAGAACAAGGTTCAAGACCTGATTGATGCCAAGGAGATCAAGTTTGACCCTCCGGAGACTCCAAACATAATCACTGCTCCTATGCCAAATCATTGAAGGCTTTTGTTTCATTTGATATTCAAGTTATAATATCTCTTTGTTATTCGAACAATTATCTATTAATGCCAAACTTTGTTTCATTAATGCATTGCATATGTTTGTCTTGATTTGATCCAATCATTTTAATTACATTTAAACTATGCTTTTTACTCGCTTTATGACATTCAACTCTTGCTAAAAAGTCACAAGCCTTTAGAGGGAGGATGACGAAACAATGCCATAATCTCATACAGTATGCTTTTGGACAGACCTTGTTGACGATGTACAGGCATTTCTTTCAAATCCTAAACACTGGAGTTATAAGGAAGATAATCCCTAGTCAACCCCTTCGAGCTAAAGAAGTAGGAGTTTTCTGTTTTAAACACAAATTGAAACCTTTAATTTAAACCTGGGGCAGGGTAGTCTCTCAGTTAATTCAAAAGATGCGCATTGAAGTCGCAAAACTCTCTGTTCATAATACAATGAACGACATCAAAAGAATTCCTCTGGAATCAAAAGACAATGGCGGTTCCTTATCTCATAGGCAGTCAATCTCTCAAAAAAGAAAAGCCCACTGAGCCAAAACCTATAAAGGAGGCTTAAGAAAGCTGGGGCATCCAGCTGACTGTAATCTCGAAAACAGAAACAGGCAGGCAAAATTTAGGGATAACAAATCAAAAGAACGAGGTCACTACGAATCCTCAACAACATGAAAAATGTTACAAAAATGACTGCCTTCCAACAAATTCAACTTGTGTGAACCATCACCAAAACTTCGTTCCAAATTCGAATAGAGTTCGACGCACAATTAACTAAGTTTAGGATTGAAGAACATCACGAAGAGCGGGTGGATACAAATATACTTTGAGCCTTTATCCTTTGTTTCTTAAACCGTGAACCAAGCCACGTTACAACCCTTCAAAAGTCCTAACTGAAGCATGGGTTAGTTCGAAAGCATACTGTTACAAAAGGTATCCTGACTCTTGTAAGGCTTTGCCCTAAATCTTGTGTTGAATTTGTCTTAAAAAAAAGTTTTCTGCTAAAAAACTCCTTTTTCAAAAAAAAAAACTTCGAGACAAGCATAAACTTTGCATTATTTGAATATCACTGTTTGCATTTGGCTATTTATTTTACAGTGGAGAAATTCACACAACGAATATCCGATGAACGAAAGCCCTCTCAGTGAACAAAATCACTTCAAAAAGGATGACACTTCCATTGACAAATCTCCTTCCAATCAAGGGGGCATGACACGTCACTATCCAGCACGCCTGGGGAAGTCAAGTCAAGATTCAAGCAATCTCTCAAGATGCCAAATAGCCAGGGGCAGATCTCCATCTGAATCACTTGGGGCATTGGACATGAATTCCGGCAACGAATCTTGCATGATCAAACATCTTCTGGTAGTATGGCAACATAACACTACCGACAGTGACAACTCCCTACACTCTGAGAGCGTGGACATAGTCAAAAAGTACTATGCATAATGAAAGACCCGCTAGGTCGACTGGCCTAGGCAAAAATAAGGGCTTCCCGGCGAACCAAAAGGGTTCGGGCAAAATTAGGGATAAAAATGAAAAATTTGTACACCCGGCAAGTCGAAAACCTGAAAAGGCGACTTGGGCAAAAAAGGGTATCTCGATGGACTGAAAACCTGAAAGGGCGGTCCAGGAAAAATTAGGGATCAAAGCGTACGACTATGTCCCATCATCTCGTCACTTACCTACCAGAAGAAGATTTAACATTTCAATCAAAAGAGACCAAGCACCTCATAGGTTGGGATAATACTCGATCCACAAAGCCTCTACAGGCACCTTCTCCTGCAGAAACAGGGGCAATAAGAATTGTCCAAACTGTACAGTTGCTTTGTCCACCAGATACAAGGTAGATTCAGTTGAAGAATATGGCTAAGATACCTTCACTCCCCGCAGAGTAAGACAGTAATGGTAGCTCTCCCCACTGAGACTTGCATACATGGATGAATCAGCCATACTCTCCCCCAAGCAGAGTTAGTCCACCATCAGCCCTAAAAAGGCCGGGTATCCCCAGAAGGTCTTAATATTCCCCAATGGAGTATAAAGACATTTTCCAGCAAGCATAAGAGTATCCCTGGCAGTCTTAATATTCCTCAACGGAATATAAGAATGTTCCCCAGCAGAATGCAAGGCATCCCCATTGGAGCCATTTCCCCAGCGCAGTCTAAAAAGCTTCCCCGCCAGAGTCAAATCATCTTACCCAGTAGATTCTGGAATCTTGTCCCCTGCAGAATACAGTTGTATCTCCCCAGCAAAATTCAGAAGGTTATCCTCACAAGAGTCTAACTGGGTTATCCTCAGCAAGTTGCAACTGAAAGATCATCCCCAGCGAAGTTCTTTCTTTCCCCAAGCAGGACTTCTATCCTCAACAGGTTCAATATCACCAGCAACGATAATCCATCCCCAGCGGAGTTCATCATTGAAATCCCCAACAGAGCTTATCAACGGAATCCCTAGCGGAGTTTATCATTAAAATCCTCAGCAGAACATCTCTTCCCCACAGAGTAATTCCCCTCGGAGTAATCTCTTCACCATGTTTATTCTCCAACTGAGTTCCTCTCTCCTGCAGGTTTATTCTCACAACCATCTTCATTCATCATCCCCAGCGGAAATGAAGAACTCAACTCTATTCTCCAGTAGCTCCGGGATTTATTTTCCCCAGCTAAAAACATCACATCTTCATACATCATGACATGCATACGCATCATACAACACAAATCTCATTAATTTTGAGAACATCATGACATGTATACGCATCATACAACACAAATCTCATTTATTTTGAGAACATCATGACATCATGCATTTCATACATCATGACATTGCATACAGCTAACGTTTTACCTTTTTCAGGAAAAGGTCAATCAAAAGATGGCTACCATCAACCTTTTCAGGTCCCAGTTTGATACCTGTAACAAGCCAGGAAAATATCTATGGACGACTGATTATAGATTAATACCTATAACAAGCCAGGAAAATTATCTACATGAAGAGATTGAAGATGAATACCTGTAAAAAGCCAGGAAGACTTTCTTTCTCAGGTCAGAGATTAATACCTGAAACCAGCCAGGACAAATATCTCCTCGACCAACCCTTTCAGGTCCCAGTTTAATACCTGTAGCAAGCCAGGAAAATATCTGTGGACGACTGATTGTAGATTAATACCTGTAACAAGCCAGGAAAATTATCTACGTAAAGAGATTGAAGATTAACACCTGTAACAAACCAGGAAGACATTTCTTTCTCAGGTCAGAGATCAATACCTGAAACCAGCCAGGACAGCTATCTCCTCGACCAACCTTTTCAAGTTCCAGATCAATACCTGTAGCAAGCCAGGAAAATATCTGTGGACGACTGATTGTAGATTGATACCTGTAACAAGCCAGGAAAATTATCTACATGAAGAGATTGAAGATTAACACCTGTAACAAGCCAGGAAGACATTTCTTTCTCAGGTCAGAGATCAATACCTGAAACCAGCCAGGACAGCTATCTCCTCGACCAAGCTTTTCAAGTTCCAGATAAATACCTGTAGCAAGCCAGGAAAATATCTGTGGACGACTGATTGTAGATTGATACCTGTAACAAGCCAGGAAAATTATCTACATGAAGAGATTGAAGATTAACACCTGTAACAAGCCAGGAAGACCTTTCTTTCTCAGGTCAGAGATCAATACCTGAAACTATCCAGGACAGCTATCTCCTCGACCAACCTTTTCAAGTTCCAGATCAATACCCGTAGCAAGCCAGGAAAATATCTGTGGACGACTGATTGTAGATTAATACTTGTAACCAGCCAGGAAAGTTATCTACATGAAGAGATTGAAGATTAATACCTGTAACAAGCTAGGAAGACTTTCTTTCTCAGGTCAGCAATTAATACTTGGAACCAGACAGGACAAGTTCTATAACCTCAACGGTATACTCCCGGTGAGCACGAGTCAGTTCCTAAATCTCAAACTAAGTTAGACTTCCCCAGTGGAATCTTCTACAACAACAGGTACGCAAGTTCTCGCTAAGGAATCTCTTAAGCGATCGACACTCCTGGAGATGGCATCTATAAGCCCATCCTCCTACCAACAATCTCCAGATGGCATCTATAAGCCCATCCTCCTACCAACAATCTCCAAATGGCATCTATAAGCCCATCCTCCTACCAATAATCTCCAAATGGCATCTATAAGCCCATCCTCCTACCAACAATCTCCAAATGGCATCTATAAGCCAATTCCCAACATAAAAATGCTGATACCACACCATGCGAGTGCAAATTTCTGGGCACTCTAGTGTCAATTATCTTCCACCTTCGGATCACGAAAGGCTAGAAAGTCAATCTATATCCTCAGGTTTAAGAAAATTGAACAGGGGCAATTGTTGCACCCTAAAATTTGCCCTCTCATGTTTTCCAAAGTCTTCCCCCTGCATGGTTGATCATAAACCCTATCCTAAGGAAAAATAAAATTTTTGAGTGGTGCTTTAAGTATCTTTCGATTGGCATTCTGAAAGACCCTTCGATTGGCATTCTGAAGGAGCATTTCGATTGGCATTCTGAAGGAGCATTTCGATTGGCATTCTGAAATACCCTTCGATTGGAATTCTGAAGGAGCATTTCGATTGGCATTCTGAAGGAGCATTTTGATTGGCATTCTGAAGGAGCATTTGGATTGGAATTCTGAAGGAGCATTTCGATTGGAATTCTGAAGGAGCATTTCGATTGGCATTCTGAAGGAGCATTTTGATTGGCATTCTGAAAGACCCTTCGATTGGTATTCTGAATGAGCCTTTCGATTGACATTTTGGACAAGCACTTCGATTGGCATTCTGAAAGGCCCTTCGATTGGTATTCTGAAGGAGCACTTCGATTAGCATGAAACAACACCTTTCGATTGGTCTGTTAACAAAGCCTTTCGATTGAAATTTTAATTAGTACCCTTTGATTGATCTTTGGTAAAGGGCCATTCGAAGAAGGTCATCAAGAGGGCACTCAAATCAAAAGTGTCCAGGTTCATTCAAGAGACATGAATATTTCAAAAAAGGAAAACTTTTAACGTGTCCGTTTCTTGTCTCATGGAATTTAATGGCCTGTTTAATGGTTGTCTCCTGCCATTAATGTACCCTCACATCCCTATAAATACAGAGGCCATCATACATATCCAACACACAAAAACTCTGCAGGAAAACAGAACACACGAAAAACACACAACAGGAACATTGGAGTTATGCTGCCAAAAGTTGTCAACATTTTCAGAGGTGATCCAGGCAAAAGCAAGCCTTCAAAAAAAGATCACAACGCCCATAAGCCCCAAATCAAAAGTGCCTACATCCAGGAAGTGCCCAGATCGAAGGTGCCTACATCCAGGAAGCTCCCAAATTAAAAGTCCAATCTGCTGGTAAGAAAGGGTAAACTATCCAACCTCATATTTGCATAACACATTATTACTTGTTGTTACCTTTGATTTTCCATCCTAGACAGGATCGAAAGGCCTGGGTTTGGCGCCCAGGTCATGTTCTTCGTTTGCCAACACTTGCTTCAGACATAGCCTGAAGAGACCCAGCAAGCACAGGATCGAAGGGCCTGGGGTTCAATACCCAGGCCCTGTGTTTTATTTCGCTAACATACTTTCGCAGGTATAACATTCCAGATCGAAGGAGACACCTTCTCTGGATCGAACCCATCATCATGCTGGATCGAAAGAGGCATCTCATTCCTGGATCGAAAGCCATGACTTCCATGATCGAAATACAATCCTCTTCCCTGGATAAAAGGATGTTCATTCCCACTGTCTGGCTCAATCGAAAGGACCATGACCCTCTTTGGATCGAAGCTTCCATCCCCTCCCTGGGTCGAAACTCCTTTTTTCCCTGGATCGAAGGGTCCCCCTTGTATTTTATTTTTGTTTTCATTGACATTTTTTTTATCTTTTTAATTAACATTAAAATAAGAAAACTACAAAAACATTAGGCTAGTTTTTTCTATTAAATTAACTTTGTTAATTAACTTTTTAATTATCTTAACATTTTCTCAAAAACTAAAGTTTAGTAGATTTAGATCATTTTTTCCAAAATAAAATAAAACAACAAAAAGATTTATTTCTTAGGACTTTTTTCTTAGAGTTTATTTTCAGATTCGCGCGCGTTTATTTTATTGTAACTGCCTACTGGTTTGTAATAACTTAGCTAAGACTTTTAATTTTACTGCTTTTTATTCCCCCAATTTTTGGACATGTAAATAATCCCTCTCCCCGAAGCCTTGTAATAGCGTAGGATTTACAATTTCTGCACTTTAAATTCCTGTACATATATTAACTGTTTAGATGTATGCTAACTAGGCTATGCATGACAAGATTAAACTCCTAACTTAAAATCAACAGTAGCTCACCATGACATGCAAAGATAATATAACTGAAAATTGACACACTTGCACATGTCACTCCTAGGGTACACCTCACTTGGTTGCCTTGAGCGTGGTCATTAAGTATAGGATGTTTTAGAGGTCGTCCTTTTTTCCCAAGATCATAAGTTGCCTCGAAATGGTTGCCTCGATAAAAATGATCTAAGACATTAGGATTACTACTAAAGCGTCCTAACGTTGCTTTAGTGACCACACGTCCCTTAAACCGAATTGACCCGAAAACTCCAACGGCGGTGCTACCTACTCCTCAATAGTGGGATAGCACTGTCTAAAGGACATTTGCACAGTTTAATACCTTTTTGAGTAGGTAGAGGTTCTTAAGTACTTGCTCCTTTAAAAAACAAAACAAAACTTTTCGCACTTACACTTTCTTCAAAAACAAAACAAAACTCTTTTCAAAACCCACAAACACAAAGAAAAGCGAACTTTTGAAAACATAGTGAGCAAGTACCTAAGAGCCCGTGGATAACCACAGATAGAAAGGGTGCTAACACCTTACCTTTCTATAATCTACCTCCCGAACCCGAGAAACAATCTCGAAAAGGAATTTTTCTATGCTTTTGTCCTTTCCTTGTTGGATAAAATAAAAGACGGTGGCGACTCTTGCTTACCGCGACATTTTGCGAAAACAAACGCAAACGCGAACCAGCATTAAAAAACAGTCAGTTCTCATTCCCACCGATCACACCTAGGAGTTTACTGGACCGTACCCCAAATGTGCATTTGTTAGGATTTAACCTCAGCTTGTACTTCTTTAGTCTCTCGAACAGTTTTCATAAGTGATCAAGATGCTCTTCTTCTGTTTGAGATCTGGATATCATATCGTCCATGTAGACCTATATTTTGTGATGTATCATGTCATGAAATAAAATACCATGGCACGCTGATAGGTTGCCCCAACATTCTTTAGTCCGAATGGCATTATCTTGTAGCAGAATGTACCCCATTGTGTGATAAATGTTGTTTTCTCCATGTCCTCAGGCGCCATTTTGATTTGGTTGTAACCTGAGAATCCGTCCATGAAGGAAAACACTTTGTGTTGTGCCGTATTATCAACTAGTATATCAATATGGGGGAGTGGAAAATAATCCTTAGGGCTTGCCATATTCAAATCTCTATAGTCTACACACATTCACACTTTGCCGTCTTTTTTGTGTACTAGAACAATGTTGGCAACCCATTGAGGGTAAGAGGTGACAACCAAGAATCCATCATTGAATTGCTTCATGACCTCTGCTTTAATCTTTTCGGACATATCAGGTCTCATGCGGCGAACCTTTTGCTTTACTGGCGGGCAATCTTCTCTTGTAGGAAAACAATGTACCACAATATCTGCATCAAGCCCCGACATGTCTTCATATGACCAGGCAAAGACTTCAACATAATCGTGTAATAACTGAATCAGACGCTCCTTGACGCTGGGTTCCAGATTGGCACCCACCTTGACCTCTTTTTTATCTTCTTCGGTACCTAGGTTGATTGTATCCACGGGTTTCTCGTGAGGTTGAATGGTTCTCTCTTCTTGTTGTAGCAGTATGGAAAGTTCCCCTGGTACTTCACAATCTTCCTCACCTTCGTCTTTGGCTTGGTAAATTAGATTCTCAGAGTCACAAAAGGCCATAGCAGTATTGTTATCCATGGGATCCTGAATGGATGTATACCTGCATTGTGAGTGTGGGTGTGTGTAAGGGTATATCTATCTTTGAAATAAAATAAAATGTAAAAGAAAAACAATGAGCACAAAAGTTTGTATGCAAAAACATCCATGATTCATTGATGTCATATGAAAATGAGATAATAACCCTTACAAATGGACCGTTGTGCCTCAGGTAAGACACAAGGTTTTAAGAGTGCGAATTGTTTTAATTTTACAGATCCAACAAAATGTAAAGACAAATTATTGTGGGATAAAAGTGATCGGGACAGAGTCTCTAGCTTCTCAATTGCTGAGCTCTCCATTAACAGTCGAGAAGATCCAATCCTCTAAGTTGCAGCCATCTTTACCATCTTCTACCGTATTGAATTCACGGTTGCTGATCTTCAGGGGTGGTCCTCCTGCACGAGCGCGACATACATCCTTCTGAGCACTTGAAGTGAAACCTAGGCCAAACTTGTCCGACTTATATGGGATATCTGTGAGTTATCCCCAAATAGTGCACCCGCCTTCTTCTACCACTGCTTTGGCATCCTTCAGAGATGACATCCAGAGTGGAGGCCTTGTTATCTTGGGAACCTGAGACACAACCTTGGTCACTGCCACATCTTGGGGGACTTCTTCAAAGTGTTGAAATAGAGTTTCAATGAATTTACCATCTAATTCCACATATATGAAGGAATTGAAATGGCTGATCATGTATTCTTCCTCTCCATGAACGGTGATAATCTTCCCTTGAACTGGATACTTCATCATTTGGTGCAACGTAGAAGTAATAGCACCAGCATTGTGGATCCATGGTCGGCCTAGCAAGCATGAGTATGAAGGGAGGATGTCCATTACATAAAAAGTTGAATTGAAAGTTTGGGTTCCAACCTTTATGGGGATATCCACTTCTCCGTGCACCATCCTATTCGAACCGTCAAAAGCCCTTACCACTATGTTACTTGGCTTTAATGTCAGTCTCTCGTAGTCATGTCTATCAAGGGCTTTTTTAGGTAATACATTCAGAGATGAGCCAGTGTCTACCAAAACATGAGCCAAAGTTGTGCCCCTACATTCCACTGAGACATGCAATGCCTCAATATGCTTCCTTCCCCTTGGCGTCAGATTAGTATCTGAAAAACCTAAACCATTATCCGTAGTTAGGATAGCTACGCAGTCTTGAAACTGATCGGCATATGTCTCTTGAGGTACATGGGCGGTTTTTAAGAACTTCACCAAGGCTTTTGCATGTGCCTCTGAACATAGTAGTAATTCCAGCATGGAGATTTTAGAGGGAGTTTACCCCAGTTGTTCAACTACATTGTAGTCGCTTCTCTTTATAATTTTTAGGATTTCCTCCATTTCTTTCTTGGAGGTATCAGGGATAGTCAATGATTGAGCCTTCGTCTGGACAGGCTTAACCAGAATACTTTTTCCTCGAGTCTGGATTAACTCTGCAGCAGGAGTGTCACCAGGAATGATAACAACTTCGTCAATAGGAGTATTGTTGGAGATAATTATAGGACCGAGAACAGTTTTTGGGGGAGGAACAACAAGAATGATTACGGGTCCAGAAACTTCTTTTGGGGGAGAAATTTCTTGAGAAAAGATCCTACCACTTCGAGTAATTTTGCTAGTTCCTGCAATATTACTGATGTCGGAGTCGACTTTCTTGGAGCTTGAATCTTCGGTGGCGGGCCAGTCCTGCTTGATACCATGGTAATAGACATCCCCTCCATAATTCCATGGCACGGTTTTGTCTGACGCATATGGGACTGGTCCATGCATTGTGATTATTAAAGGAGTTGCTTTCAGAACTGATGTAATTCTAACGGGTCTTTTGGTGGAGACCCTGGAAGAATTGGCGGAAATGGTAATGATAGAAACATCTTCAAAATGGATATGTGGAACATGAGTCTTTTCAAACAAAATCTCTTTGTTATCTATTTGGCACTGAACGCCTACTTTCAACAAAGGACAGCCGATTGGTGAGGACAAACAGAGTTGGCTAACTTTATCACATCCCGAGAACACACCGGCATTCAACAAATTCATTTTAATAGTTAAAAGTGGGGTCATGAGTTCATCAATTGAAGTAACAAACAATCCTTCTTCAATGGCAATGGTATTGTAGCCATGTCTGGGCATAGGGGCAGAAATGACATTTGGCTTTTCGGGCGCATCAAACTCAATTTTTTTTGCTTCAATGAGGTCTTGTATTTTGTTCTTTAGAGCCCAACATTTATTAGTATCGTGACCAGGACTTTCAGAGTGATATGTGCAACGGGAATTGGGATGATAATGAAGAGATGTTGTATTGGGGTTTTTCGAGCTTCTTTCAAGGTCACCAAATTGGATCTTAGTAGATGCGGTAATAATTGAGACGGGGTTATGTTTATTCTGGTGAACTGCCTGACTGGCCTTTCCATCCTTGGTTGATTATTTCTTTGCTGATCAGATGCAGGCTTAGGAATCATAACAGCCCCCACTATTGGTCGGCATTCGGCTCTATCTTGATTTCTTTGCGGATATATGGCAACCACCTTTTTATTTCTGATGAAAGGCTTCCTTACAGCTGTAGAAGAAGATGTGTCTTTCTGAATCTTTCCATTCTTTATTCCGGCTTATATCCTCTCCCCGATCAATATTAGTTCAGTAAAAACTACAAATGAACTTTCGATTAAATGATTGAAGAAGGGACCAGACAAGGTGCCCAAGAACATGTCTACCAATTCTCTCTCAGATAGAGGGGGTTGAACTCTTCCAGCCAAGTCTCTCCATTTTTGTGCGTAGTCCTTGAAACCTTCAATGGAAACCATGGCCATACTCTAGAGTTGAGTATGGGTAGGCACAAGATCAGCATTTTATTGGTATTGTTTGTAGAAAGTTGCGGTAAGATCTTCCCAATTATGGAAGTTGGCTCTTTCTAATTGGTAAAACTAGTTAAGTTGAGTTCTAGATAGACTATCTTGGAAGAAGTGCACCCATAAGTCTTTATCAGCGGTATGGGGTTGGATTTTCCTCACATATGACAGGAGATGCATTTTAGGGAATGAAACTTCATCATATTTGGTGAATATAGGTGCTTTGAATTTCGGAGGAATCACAATCCCCGATACCAAACCCAATTCCTCAAAGTCCAAGCCATACACCTTTTGGATTTCCATCGCGCTTAACCGCTCTTTGAGATGTTTATACTTGTCATCAGCTGGAGGGTATTGTTCTTCAGAATTGTCTTCTTCTTCCTCTTCCTCTTCTGATTCTGACGGGATAATTGTTTCCTTGCCTTTCCCATCTTGGTTGTCTCTTTCACCGGATGTTGCTACAAAGTCCAAAGTCCTTCTTGTCTGCCCATGAAATATTCTTCCCATGTTTAAGACTTCGGTTACCTTTTTTGTTTTCTTTTTCCTCTTCTCAGCTAGCAAAGTCTTCAACTCTTCTTGTCCCATGGCTAGGGTCAAGAGAAACTATTGAAACTGTGTATTCTGAGCTTGGAGGTCCTTCACTGTTTGCTCAAGATCCATGTTACTGAAATAAATAGTAGAGAGATGAGGAGACTTGTTGCAAAAGACCTGCTTATGTTATGATGAATGGTATATGCACATGTAATGATTTCAAGGATCTCAAAGATTCAAGTTTGTTTTAGACAAAAAGGAAACACACGTTATATTAATAAGTTAAAGCTTGAGTACATCAATGCCTCTTGGGCAAAATAATACAAAAACTCTAAGATAAAAAGGTGGTACGCATCCTCTTTAGTGCAATGTAGGAATTCAGAGTCTTCTCCTCATGAAGTAGCCTAGTGAGTTCTAAAACATTCTTCTCTCTTGCATATAATTGGGCTTCAAACGTATCTCGCTCCCCCTTGAGTTGTATCCAATCCCTTTGTAGGTCTTCAAGAGATGTGGGCATGTTAGGATGTAGGATAATGTATATAACATCTCCCTCCATGATAGGCTCAATGGTTACTGGAAGGATGGAGAGGTAAGGCTCAAGAGGGATGGAATTCTTGTGCCCTAAAGTCTTGCTATCCAACTTATTCAACATTCTCCAAGTTCGGATTAATCTCTGGCGAAGACCTTAATCGTCGTTGTCATAGTCAAATACCAAACCTTGAATCAGAATCTCATGCGAGCCATCACTTCGGGCATAACCGAACTGTCTTAAGGCCAAACAAGGGTTGTAGGTGATACCTCCCCTAATGCCAAGTAAAGGGACATTAGGGAATTATCCACAACGGTCGACAATGATAGCATTCTCTTTGGATCAAGAGAACCAATGAATGTATGAATGTTTGAGCGTCATCATCCTTTGTGGCCACGTTGAACCTTGCTGATTCTTTAACACAAATTGGGGAAGATGAGAAATAAACCATCTTGCCAAGAGAGGAGAGCAACACATAAGGACACCTCTTTTCCTCATTGCGCAAGTGTGAAAAGAGTGTAGGATATCTCCTAGCAATGTAGGCATCAGATTGTATGATATGAAGATTTTGACGGTGTTCACATCTATGAGTTGGTCAGGATTTGGAAACAAAAATATCCCATAGATGAGGAGAGCCACAATTTCCTCAAAGGCTTGCAAGTCTAAATAATTCCAACAGCTTTGGGCTTTCTCAAACAGGAACTTTGCTAGGAAAACTTTGACACCACTCCTTGTTTCCCAATGAGTTGTGACATCAGATGAGTGCAAGTGTAGAGCTTGAGAAATATCTTCTGGCTTTGGGCCTCTTTCCGTACCGTTGAAAGGTAGTTGATTGAGAATGGGAATCCTCAAGAGTTGGGAGAATTCTTCCAAAGTAGGCACAAGTTGATAGTTGGAAAATGTGAAGCAATGGTGTAAAGGATCAAAGAACTGAAAGAGCACCTTCATCATGTCCTCATCTGTGTTGTAGGTGACCAAGTTGAGTAGGCGACCAAGTCTCTCGGTGAATGGAGAGTTTTCAGGAATCCTTGAAACTAGCTCCTTAAGTTATGGAGGGATTCTCACAAGGTTGACTTGAATAGTTTTCCTGCAAAGTGAATCCATATCCTACAAAACAAGAACAAATATGAATCCCAAAATCCTTGAAATGGTTAGTGGATGTATATGATGTTCATGATGTTATGTACGAATATGCATATACAAAAAAAAACAAATCCTTAGTTTTAGGCTTGCATGGAGTTTATAGGTAAGTACCCTCTTGAAGTTTAATTGGCTTAAACATGTCCTAGTAATAGTAACCGGGTTCTAGGGAGCTCAATATCACTGGATTGTTTCCTTGGTCATTGTTTCAGCTCAAGCCTCTTAAATGGAGACCAAAATATCCAAAGAAACCAAACCTCAATGAGTGTAGTATCGAGTATCTACCAACTTCGGACTGCACCAATGTCGGTCATCTCACTACATTCTAAAGGCCAAGTTGGTCAAGTAAAGGTTCTAAAAGTTCATAGTGCTTCATGACATCACTCAACGGCCCCGTATTCTCTTTGATTAACTCAAAGGCTACCGGTACCTACAAATATGCTGCACTAACGTAGCTATTGTTTAGACCATGTCGGTATACCCCACACAGTTTCTACAACGTATTACTACTTACCTATAATGTATCCCAAATCCGGGTAGAGGATTCAAATCCAAACAAAGAACCATAATGTAAAGCATACAAGTCAAACAATGTAAGCAAATAAATGTGATCTATCCCTAAGGTAACCCCACTTTTAGAATTTTCCCCAGCAGAGTTGCCAGTTCTGTGATACGGTGGGAGAACTGACTTGAAGGTTTTACATTTTATCGCAAATGTTGCGGTTAGCAAGAGTCGCCACTGACTTTTCTTTTATCCAAAAGAAAAGGTGAAAAAGTATAGGAAAGACCTTTGAGATTATTTCTTGGGCTCAGGGGGTATATTATAAAAAGGGAAGGTATTAGCACCATTTTTATCCATGGTTTTCCATGGGCTCTTAGTTACTTGCTAGATCACTTGCTTTTGTTTGAAATTGTGCTTTGTGTGGTTTTTGAAAGTATTTTGTAAAGAGGCCATTGTTTAGGCAATATTTGTAATGATTCTTGTTCGTAAGAATGTATACAAAGATGTTGGTCTTTTGAAAAATGTTTTCAATTTTGTAAGATGTTTTGAAAGTGTATGTGATTGTTTTGAAAATAGCAAGGATGTTTGTTTTGAAATGGAGCAAGTAATTAGGAGCAATCTACCTACTCAAATGTCTTTCTTATTCATTCTCTCTTCCTTTGACATTGTTATCTTACCATTGATTTGGTAAGCAACCCTATCTTTGGATGTTAATGGGACGGGCCTATGTCATCGTATAGCCATGATTAGCAATGTTGAAAGCTATCTTAGCGTTATTTTGAGGGACTAAGATCATTTTATAAGGCAACTTTGAATAGCGTCATTTTATGTCAAAATATAAATCTATTATTTTTTTTATACATTTTATGATTTTTTTGGTATTTTAGAAAATATATTTAAAAGAAAAAAAAATAAGTAAATAAATAAAAATAAAATGGGCCAAGATGGTGTCATAGGTAAATAGGGGGTATGCTAGCAAAAACAAAAAAAAGAATACCAGGCCCAAAGGGCCCAGCGCCTCCAAGCAAAAATCAGGAATGTCAAAAATATGGAAAAAAAAGCAAAATGGTCACGCTGGGGCTTGAACCCAGGACCATACGGTGAATAGGCGCGCGCTTTACCACTGGGGTGGCTATACATCTGTTTATATAGAAAAAACCATAACTATATAAGACAAATCAAGTCTTGATGACTTCATGTTCAACCTCCATTCGGTGTACCTGTAACTTCTTCATTTCTCAATAAAAATGGAAAGTGACAAAATGAAACTTGTTGCATTCTTCCTCACGAATCTAACCATGTAAATAACTAAGGCTGAAAGTCAAAGATAAATGAGAATTTCTCTGACCCTAATTTAAACCCTAAAATTTTCAGAAACTTCAACTCTAAAATTCTCTAAGCTCTGGCCATATAAATGAAAACTATAGATATGTATAACTTTGTGGCAATGAGGTCTCCATTTTATATTCACAAATGTAAGGCTAACAATGCCTATGTAATGAGATAGAAGTTCAAGAAAAATACCTCAAAACTGGAAATCGTGAAATGCAAATGAGCTTGTTTCAGTCAGTGCTAATGATCAGGTTAGCTTCCTTGGACCTCTAGGAAGTTAATGCAATGGCTGGCTTGAGCTGAGGATGGATGGAATGGCCTGTAGAATTCCAACTGTGATGCTCTGTTTTTGGTTATGGAAGATAGGGAAAATGGTGTTACAGAAATGAAACAGGTACAAGGATGGGTTACTCTTGATGCAAGGAAGCTTTAGGAACTAAAAGGCCAAGAAACACACGAAGGAAATGTGAGTTTGGTATGTAAAGTCAGAACTTGCACAACAATGGTGTTTTGGGACAATTTTTGGCTAGACGGAGTTTGAGTGAGTTTCAGGGGTTTCTTGCCCGTGTGTTAACTTGTGAATAGTGTGTATACTTATAAGCAAGAGGTTTTGAGGCTTCTAACAACTCAAAATTTCAATTTGCATCCTTAAGCCAAACATGTGATTTTTGAGAAAACACGTTTCAATGCTTGTGTACTTGATAAGATAGAGTAGTTTATGCTTTAAACAAGTTTGTTTTTGACTTTGTGGATGGAGTGTGATCAGAGGGAACAAGTTAGAGGCTAAAGAATGACTTTATACAAAAAGCTTATTTACAAGAATGGAAGTGTTCACTTTGTGCCATTAATGGAAATGCAACTTGGGTAATAGCTCATTTGCTTGGATCAAAGCCTTAACAGCTGTATAAGCATTTAATTAAGGGGTGAAAAACAAGTTTGAGGCCTGCAAAGAAAAGATTATGCAGCCTAACATTGATTTGCATTTGTGTTCATCATGAAAATGACCTATAATTCAAGTGACAAAACACCAACTTCATCTCTTCGATTCTCCCTACTCAAGAATGATATCAAGGAGTTATTTGACATTTTGGAATGCTTGTAATGTGTTCTACAACTCATCTTTGAATTGATTTTTAAGATTCCACTTGGAACTATGTGAAAAATTGCCATGAAGTTAGGTCAAAAATCTGCCTAACTAGGGCAAAATTTCACTAAGTCATTTTTAGTTCATGAGCATGTATTCACAAAATTATAACTTGAGATCCAAGCATTTTTAGGAGATGTTGTGTGAAGAAAATTTGAATATTTCATGGAGGTCTACAACTTTCATGTTGGAAGTTTCCTTTGAATCACCTTGCACCATGGTGAAAATTTGGCTCAAGGTTGTGAAAAAATAATAAATTTTCTATACTTAGAAAAATTTCTAACTTAAGAAATTTCATATTTTCAAAATAAAATCTTGAATTCTCCATTTATTGATGAAAAAGTTTCATATTTTGACATGTTTTGATGAATTATGAACTTTGGCACTTGAATTTGACCAAAAAGTCAAAGTTTAACTTTTCAGTATACAGTTGACTTTTGATCAATTGATTGCAAAAATTCACCTGTCAAACAAATGGATTTGCAATGTTTTGAAACATGTCACTAAGTCATAATGATGCAATTGGAATCTTGAGACCATGACTTAAACCAATTGATCATTTGCTAGGTCAAAAATCAGAAATTGCCCTTTCTCAGTCAAAACCCTAATTTTGACCATTTTGCCCTTTTGGAGATTTGATCAAATTTCTTGAGGAATTGTGGTCCAAACTTGATCAAATGATACATATGGGTCTAAAATATTGACGTGGATAAAAAATTATGAAGTTTGACTTTAAATTGGATATGGTTGACTTTTCCCTAATACAACTGATTTTTAGGTCAACTGTTCAATTGACTGATCAAAAGTGTGATCATAAGCTTGAATCTTGAAATGAGTAATCTTAGGGGTCCATGATGATCCTTGAAAGTCATATGAAGCATTGATAATCCAAAAATCCTTGTGCCAACTCAAACCCTAATTTTTGTCATCAGTGCATAAGGAGGTGTCTTGAGCTGATCTAACCCTAGTGCAGTCTTGAACCCAATGAGATCTTGTGAGCAAATTATTGATAAGTGAGAGGGAAAATTTTGGGGTACAACAGCGAGCATCCCATGCCAAAGCGCAACAAGTTTTCTCGAGCAATGAATATCTTGTTTCACAGTCGGTAAACATTTTTCTAAGGTAGTATATTGCATGTTCTTTTCGACCAGACTCGTCATGCTTCCCCAACACACACCCCATTGAATTTTCTAACACTGTCAGGTACATGATCAAAGGTATTCCTTCAACTGGTGGCAACAAAATTGGAGGTTCTTGAAGGTACTCTATAATCTTATCAAAAGATATTTGGAAGTCTTCATTCCATTTTACTACTTGATCTTCCTTCAACAACTTGAAGAGTGACTCACAAGTAGCAGTTAAATGAGAAATAAATCGGGCGACATAGTTTAGTCATCCCAAGAAACCTCTAACCTCCTTCTCAGTGCGGGGAGCTGGCATTATTTGGATAACTTTCACTTTTGTGGGATCAACTTCAATGCCTTTGCCACTGACGACAAAGCCTAAGAGCTTATCAGACCTTACCCCGAAAGTGAATTTATTGGAATTCAACCTCAGCTTATATTTCTTCAGCCTTTCAAACAACTTGTGCAGGTGATCAAGATGTTCTTCCTCAATTTGCAACATGGCTATCATATCATCGAAATAAACTTCTATCTCATTGTGTATCATGTCATGAAATAAAGCATCCATAGCCCGTTGATAAGTTGCACCTGTGTTTTTCAGTCCAAAAGGCATGACCTTATAACAGAAGGTGCCCCACTATGTGACAAAGGTATTTTTCTACATGTCCTCAGGTGCCATTTAGATTTGGTTGTATCTGGAGAAGCCATCCATTAAGGAAAAAACCTTGTGTTGAGCGATGTTGTCAACTAAGACATCAATATGCGATAATGGAAAGTCGTCTTTGGGGCTCACCCTATTTAAATCCATGTAGTCTACACACATATGAACCTTACCGTCTTTCTTCAGCACTGGAACAACATTTTCAACACATTAGGGATACGACGTCACTGCCAAGAAACCTGCATTGAACTGTTTCATTACCTCAGCCTTGATTTTCTCTGACATATCAGGACGCATGCGACAGACCTTTTGTTTGATTGGAGAACAACCCTCTTTCATTGGCAGACATTGAACCACGATATCAGTATCAAGCCCTGGCATGTCTTCGTATGACCAAGAGAATACCTCAACATAGACGTGTAATATATGAACCAATCTTCTCTTGAAACTGTCTTCTAGGTTAGTGCCAATCTTGACTTCTTTCTTATCTGTCTCAGTACCCATGTTTATCACCTCAACCATCTCTTCATGCGGTTGCATAGCCTTTTCCTCTTATATCAGGAGTCTAGCAAGTTCTCTAGGTATCTCACAATCTTCTTCACCTTCGTCTTCGGCTTGATAGATTGCATTTTAGAATTCATAAATGACAATAGCAGAATTATTGTCAATTAGATCTGGAGTGGATGTGGATCTGCAAATGTGTGTATGTATGTAAAGTCACATGGCTATATGAAAATGCAGTAACGTAAAGGAAAGGCAAGGAGCACACAATTTGAATGCAAAAATCATCCAATGTTTTTATTAAATAAGCATATGATATATGGAATGACAACCCTTAACAAATGGACCATTGTGCTTCGGGAAAGGCACATGGTTTAAAGTCATTGTTTTGAAGGAAATTATACAGACAGAGTTCTTAAAGCAAATAAAAAAGACAAGAAATAACAATTACTCCTGGCTGAAGGAGATTGAGATAAAGTCTTTGGCCTTCCAGTTTTTGTGTCCATCGTCAGCAGTTAGGAATATCCAGTCGTCTAGGTCACCATCACTGTCAGTGTCTTCCAAAGCACTAACTTCATTGTTGCTAATACAGAGAGGTGGTCCTCCAGGACGAACACGTCGAACCTCTTTCCGAGCCTTTAAAGTAAAACCCAACCCAAATTTGTCGAATTTATAGGGGATGTCAGAAAGTTGTCCGCAGATGGTGCAACCCCCGTCTTCTACAACAGACCTAGAATCCTCCAGAGAGGCCATTCTTGATGTGTCCTGGGCAATTTTGGGAGTAGTTGCTTCAGCAGTAACAATCGTCGGGGGAACTACCTCAAATGCTTGACAAATAGTTTCAATGAATTCTCCGTCCATTTCCACATATTTGAAGGAATTCAAATGACTAGCCATATATTCTTCCTCTCCACAGACTATGACAATCTTCCATTTCACTGGGTATTTCAGATTTTGATGCAATGTATAGGTGACCGCGCCTGCCTTATGAATCCATGGGAGTCCTAGCAAGCAAGAATATACCGAGCGGATATCCATTACATAAAAAAGTTGAATTAAAGACTTGAGATTCCACCTTGATCGGCAGATCGAACTCTCCGTGGGCCATTCTTTTCGAACCATCGAAGGCTCTTACCACAATATCATTGGGTTTCAGTACCATCCCATCACAATCTAGCCTATCCAAAACACCTTTGGGTAAAACATTTAGGGAGGACCAGATATCTACCAACACATACGCCAGGGTTGTGCCTTTGCATTCAATAGAGATGTGCAGAGCTTTGTTATAATTCTTCCCCGTCAGAGTTAAATCTACATCAGAAAACCCCAAGCCATTGTCAGTAGTTAGGCTTGCAATACAATTCTCAAATTGATCAGCAGTGGTTTCTTGTGGAACATGGGCATTCTTCAAGAATTTCAATAAAGCTTGGGCATGTGCTTCGGAGCATAACAACAAGGAAAACATGGATAGTTTTTAGGGTGTCTGCCCCAGTTGCTCGACTATTTTGTAGTCACTTTTTCAGATGATCTTCATAATTTCTTCCATCTCTTGTCTAGATGAGTCTTCAATTGTCACATCTTTTGAGGGTGCCTTCGTCAGGGTAGGCTCAATAACTTTCTCTTTACCTCGGGCACTGGCAGTTGGTCTAGCAGCAGGAATTCGAACAGGTGTTGTAGCGTTTGTTGGAGGAGACATCTCCGGAGAGACGACCCTTCCCGTCCTAGTAACCTTACTAGTTCCATCAATGTTTGTAATTTCAGACTCTTTATTCTCAGCAATCCATGGCTCTTTCTTAACACCATGATAATAAACTTCTGCCCATAGTTCTAGGGAACAACTTTGTTAGATGAATAAGGGACTGGCCCCAGTGTAGTGATAATCAGGGGAGCCACTCTTGGCTCAGCAGAGATCCTTATAGGGCATTTAGAGGTGATCCTAATAGGAGTATTTGAAATGGTGATTATGGAAACATCTTAAAGTACACTTTCAGGAAAACTTTTTATGGACGGAGTTTTCTCAAATAGAATTTCATGGCTATCAATCCAGCGTTGAATGACTTTCTTAATCCATATACAACCATTGGTTTAGGAAGCACAATGATAACTATTTTCAAGGCATCCCAGAAATAAACCAGCTCTCAGTAGGTTCTTTTTATGGTTAACAAAGGAGTAGTCAAATCATTGATGGCAGAGACAAAGGAGACATCGTCGATGGCATTGACACCCTTAGTATGACTAGGCATGGGCGCGGTAATCACATTAGGGGTTTGTGGAGGGTCAAACTTAATCACTTTTCTATCAATAAAATCTTAGATCTTGTTCTTTAATGCCCAACAATTGTTGGTGTCATGGCCAAGACTATTTGAATGATAGGCGTATTTCATGTTCAGATTATATTTGGGAGAGGAAGTATATGGGTTAGGAGGGGGATCTCCCAGCGTTACCAAATATGCTTTCAATAGATGTTGTAAAGCTTGAGACAGTGGCATGTTGATATTTGTGAATTGCCTCCTCGGGGCATCAGGCCTTTGTTGATTGTTTGATTTTTGTGGTCGTTGAACTAAAGTCGGGTTTGAAATCAATACTGCTCCAACCGAATGATGTCAATCACTCTTGATACGGCTCCCTTGTCCATAAATAGCATTAGTTTCCTTCTTACCAACAAAAGGTTTCTTTACAGCATTAAAGGTTGAGGCCATTAGGATCTTTCCACTTTTGATTTCACTTTCAACTCGCTCTCCAGTAAAAATCAACTCAGTAAACCCTGACGAAGAACTCACGATCAGCAAGTTAAATAATAGACCAATCAAGGTGCCCATGAACATGTCCACTAATTCTCGGTCAGTCAAAGGGGTTTGTACCCTTCCAGCCGGGTCCCTCCACTTTTGGACATACTCCTTAAAGCCTTCGTTCGAGCCCATATTCATACTTTGTAATTGCACCCGAGTCGGTGCAAGGTCAGTATTATATTGGTATTGTCTGTAGAAGGCAGCAGCCAGATCTTCCCGTGTATGGATATTAGTCCCGTCAAGTTGATAGAATCATTCCAACTGTGTTCCAGATAAGCTTTCTTGGAACAAGTGAACCCATAACTTCCTATCGGTGGTGTGTGGTTGAATCTTGTGGACGTAATACCTCAGATGCATTTTGGGACAGGAGACCTTGAGTTTATGGGGAATGACCACCCCAAGGACCATACCTAAGTCTCCAAAGTCCAATCCAGGCATTGTTTG
This sequence comes from Vicia faba, assembly GCA_948472305.1. NCBI lineage: Eukaryota > Viridiplantae > Streptophyta > Magnoliopsida > Fabales > Fabaceae > Vicia > Vicia faba. The sequence goes on along the minus strand of OX451740.1, from coordinate 409,499,352 downwards.
GATCTCTACGGCTTTCAGTCGGTCTTCTAGTTGTTTGTATTTATCATCCGTCGGTGGGTACTGCTCTTCGATGTAGTCTTTATCCTCAGAAATCTGGTTATTTAAACCCCCAACTCTGATGCTTCTAACATCCTCATCTTGATTGTCATTTTCTTTGGAGGAAACAACATTTTCTTGAGCCTGTTAGGAAGGACCTTTGAACCTCCTTCCCCTTTTGATAAAAACCCATTTCTTGGTCTTCTTATTTGTGACGAGAAGCGCCATCAGCTCTTGTTTTCCTTTGGCTAAGTTCAGGAGGGTCTCTTGAAACTATACGTGTTGAGTTTGCAGATTGTTGACGGTTTTCTTGAGAGCTATCTTGTACTGAAATAAATAGTATATAGATGAGGAAACAAAAACAACAATTGCATTAATAAGGTAAAAAATTACAATTGCCCCTTGGGATTACAATGGAAAAAGCAAAAGGTATTAAAGAGACAACAAAATGAATTCCTAAAACAAAAGACTCAAGTCTCCCACGGTTGCTTCCTCTTCGTATCAATGTAGGCATTCAGGCTTTGCTCCTCGTGAAGTTGCTGGTGAGCTCTAACAATTTCTTCTCGCTTGCATAGAATCGAGCTTTAAAGGGGTCTCGTTCTTCTTTGATTTGAATCCAAGATCTTTGTAATTCCTCGAGGTCGGTAGGCATGTCAGGATGGAGAATGGTATAAGGAATATCCCCCTCAACAATAGGCTCCACAACTATTGGTAGGATAGCTGGATATGGCATCATGAGGTTTTGAGCGCGAGCTCGCACCCATTTGAGATAAGGCTCCAAAGGGATGGAGTTCTTATGCCCCAAAGTCTTGCTATTAACCTTGTTTACCATGCCCCAAGCTCGTACAAACCTTTGATGATAACATTAAACATCGCTCTCATAGTCAAACACGATACCCTGGATAAGCGCGTCATGGAGGCCATCTCTTCGAGAATAGTCAAACTATTGTAGAGCCAGAGAAGGGTTATAAGTAATACGTCCCCTAATGCCAAGGAGTGGAACATTAGGGAATTCCCCATAACGTTTAATGATAGTGACATCTTCCAGAGATCGGGAACACAATTAAATATCCGAATGAGAGAGCGACATTATCCTTTAAGACCACCTCAAGCCTTGTTCATTCTTTAACACTGATAGGGGAAGGTACAAAATAAAACACCTAGACAACAATGGTATGCAACACATAAGATCTCCTCTCCTTCTCGTGGTGCAGGATCAAAGACAATGTAGAATGTCTCCAAGAAAAGTAGGCACAGGGTTACGAGAAAGAAAAATCTTGACAACATTCACATCTATGAGCTGGTCTGGGTTAGAGAACAACACTAACCCATATATGAGAAGATCCAAGACTTCTTCCAAAGCTTGCAAATCCATATCCTCCCAAAACAGTTGAGCCTTCTCTAATTGAAATGTATCTAGAAAACCCTCGACTCCACTCCTTGTTTCCCAATTAGCTACAATGTTGGACCTCTTCAAATGTAATGCTTTGGAAATAACTCCAGCCTTTGGAGTTTCCTCTAAACCGGTGAATTGCATTTGATCGAGGATAGGTACTCCCAATAGTTGAGAGAATTCTTCCAGTATGGGCACCAATTGGTAATCGGGAAAGGTGAAGCAATGATGTACGTGGTCGAAGAACTAAAAGAGCACACACATCATGTCTTCTTCAAAGCTTGAGGTAACCAAATTGAGAAGTCGACCATGTCTTTTGGTGAAGTGAGAATATTAAAGAACCCTTGATGCTAACTCTTTGAGTTAAGGAGGCACCCTTACGAAGATAATTCAGATGATATTCCAATGAACGGAAGTCATGTCTTACAAAATAGGACAAATATAAATCCCTAAATCCTTGAAATGGGTTAGTGAAAATTTTATGGCATGATGTCATGATGTTTATGATGTCATGAATAATTAATCACAAACACATAAAACACACAAGGACTTAGGTTTAGGCTTGCAGGGGGTTTATAGGCTAGTACCCTCTTGAAAAGAAGTAATCGGGTTCTAAGGAATCTCAATATCACTGATATTTCTTCATCGAGCATTGTTTCAGCTCAAACCTCTGTTTTAGCGACCAAAATATCCTGAAAGTCAAATCTCAATGAGTTTAGTATCAAGTATCAACCAACTTTAATGTGCACCAAAGCCAACTATCTCACTAACTTCTAAGGGCCAAGTTGTTCAACTAAGGTTCTATGGTCAGTTAGTGCTTCATGACACCACACAACGACCCCATATTCTCCTTGATTTAACACAAGGGACACTGGTACCAAAAAATGTGTCACACTAACGTAGCCATCACTTCAACCATATCGGTCTATGTCGTACAATCTCCACGATCTATTCCTACTTACCTAAAATGTCCCATATCTGGGTATAGGATCTATACAGGGAATAAACCCAAGAAATAACCCTTTAAAAATAAATCAGGCAAATCAAACAATGAAAGCATTTAAATGTGAACTATCTCTAAGGTAACCCCACTTTTGGTTATCTCCCCGACATAGTCTCCAATTCTGTGATACGGTGGGAGAAATGACTTGGTGTTTTGCGTTTTATCTCAAATGTTGTGGATAGCAAGAGTCGCCACCGACTTTTCTTTTATCCAATAAAGGAAAGGGTGAAAAGAACAAGAAAGACCTTTTGAGAATTTTCTTGAGTTCTGGGGGTAGGTTATGAAATGGGAAAGTGTTAACACCCTTTTCATCTGTAGTTATCTACGGGCTCTTATATGCTAGCTCACTTTGAAATGCTTTGTGTTTGTGTAAGTTTGAAAATATCTTGGAAATGCCTTCGTTCGACAAACTTTGTCGTATCGTTGAGAATGTAAACAAAGTCTTGGTTTTGAAAATATTTGTTGTTTGGAAAGTGTTTGAAAGATGTTTTGAAAGTGTGAGGTGTCAAAATGGTTTTATTTGTGAGCAAGCAATTACGAGTGATCTACCTACTCAAAAAGTCTTTGTTTTTTTCCTCCTCTTTTAGATAGTGCTATCCTACCATTAGTTAGTAGAAAGCCCGATTATTAGATGTGATGGACAGGCGTGGGTCATCATACAGTCATAGAAGGAAACTTGTGAGATGCTTTAGCAATTTTCGTAAGGTACTAAGATCGTTTTACCGAAGGCAACATCAAAGGGTCATCGAGGGACTATGATCTTTTTTTATCAAGGGTCTTTGCTAAAGCGTCCCATATTCGAGGGACATGACTGTTTTTCTGAGGCAACAAGAGAGGTTATCCAAGAGGTACGCGTGTGAAAAGTGATTGATTCAATTTTAATTTGTCTTGATTAGGGTTATCAAGCCGTTGATTTTAAATCTTTCCATTCACGCCTAATTACTATACAATATAAGGAAAAACAGTAAATTGCAGAAAATAAAATTCTACGTTATTACTACGCTTCGGGAATGGGGTACAAATTTATGAATGGAGATGAAGTAAAAAGCCTTGTTAAACTATTTACAAACCATAAGCAATTAGAATAATCGAAAGAATGCGAAAAATTGTAAACTACGAGCAAATGAAAAGAGAAATAAAATTGTTTTTCGGTGTGTTTTGATAGAAAAGAAAGTAAAAATATAGAACAAAGATGTAACTAAAACAAAAGTTATTTAGACTAAATTAAAATTCTAAGATTATCAAAATTAAAATTCTAAAGTTTACTAAATTAAATCTAAACTAAATTAATTCTAAGGTTATAAATAACATCTAAACTAATTAAAAAAACTCAAGTTATTAAAATAAATCTAAACTACACTAAAATTCTAAAATTATTAAATTAAAATTAGACTAAATTAAAATTTTAAAGTTGTCAAATTAAATCTAAATTAAAGAAAAATTATAAAGTTATTAAATTAATCTAAATCAAATAAAAATAAGAATGGTGTTAAAGCAGAAAATAGGGTGCAATAGATATAAATTCGCAGATGGGCTTAAGTTGGTAAAAAAAAAAAAACAGTAGTATCCCAAGTTTATATGAAATAAAAACTGACTATAACAAGAAAATTGATACAAAAGAGAAATATTGATGGGTATTATATAAAAAATGGAGTGGGCTATAGTTAAAAAAACGATGGGCTTGGGGCGGATAAGCTAAGGCCCAGAAGGAAGATTGTTTGCAAACCCTAGTAAGACACATGAAAGGGTTGCTACGACTGCCTCTTGATCTCTTTTGATTTCCAATAAAAATCACTTAAATGTAATTAATTAAAATAAACCTCTCCCTCTTCTGAACCAAGGCATTGCATGTTATACTCCCCTTTCAATTAATTTGCAATTATGGAAATCAAAATCTCTCTCTCTAAATCGGTACAACCCTTCATGCTTTGAGGTGCCGATTAAATTTTTGTTGTTCTCAACTTCTCTCGCCTAAATTGAACACAACGAAAGCCTCTCATCTCTCAATCCGCCATTAATCGAATAACCAAAGCCTCTCATCTCTCTCAATCTCTATTCTGTATCCATCGCTCACTCAGTTATTATCCACCCCTGTTTCAATAAAAGAACGCAACAATAACCTACACCAATGCTTCACTTTGTTTCTTTAACACAACTAAATGAAATTTGTTTTCTTTGTTCTCTTATTTTCTGTTGTTTTCAGATTTAAACTATGGAAGAACTCACACAATCTAGCTAGGCAAACAAGAAAATCACAAAAGGAGACAACAAATCTTCTTGTAATTCAAGCACTCATCACAAGTCGACAGTGCCCTTAACAAAGTGCAAGAGCAAGATTCATCTTATGGTAGTGCAAGATACAAAGAAAAACTGTGAAATCGAGTTCCAGAGAAAGAAGTTACCCGCAGATATGAGAATTAATATGGGAAGAGATCAGATATGGTGTCTGAACTTTACTCCGCATTTTCGATTTCCTCTTCTATTATGAACTGAGTGTAGTGCGTGTTGAGATATTATAGTATTGACAAATTTGTCGGTATTATGGTTTGCTTCTATTGTTGAGTATTCTGAGTTCTGATTATAGATTTTGAATGAATTATGGAGTGCTTGCAGATCTGAAATGAGACCCCTCTGGGCTCAGGTATAGCGTTCTAACTTTTCTACTTCTTTGGTTTGCTTTGTGCGAAATTTCTTCCTTCTCTAATTTTTTGCTTCTGAAATGCGTATGGTTTGTTGTATTTGAATGAGGTTATATGTTGATGCGGTTCAATGGTGGTGAATGGGGTCTACTTGGAAAGGTCAGTGAATGGAGGAGTATGGGGCGATAGTTGGGGGTTTTATTTTAATGTTGAAGGTCTAAGCAGAAGTTTATGGAGAAAGAGATAAAGATAGGTATGTGATTCTGTATGTGAACAAAATCGTGAGTTATAGGTTGAGGAAAATTTCTTTTAGGTTTTTGCTTAACAAAACTCCTCTCCTTCTGTAATCTGAAAAATGGTTTATATAGGTGGATTAATGGGTGTTTTTTTTTTGAGGGGGGGGGGGGGGAATTGTTGAGGTTTGAAAATTTTAGGCTACTGTTTCATATCCCTATTTTTAGTTTTTTGCTCTTGTATTGTTCTGTTTTTGATGCAGGGCTGCTATGTGTGGAATAAAGTATGAACTCTTGATGATGATATTAATCCAAACATGGTGGTGATTAAGCATGAAGTTCGTGAAAATGTAAGGTCAAAAGATGGAATTTCATGGAGGAAATATGAAGATTGATGGATAAATAATCTTGGGCATATCTTGATGAAGCTTGAAGACCGAAAGTATGAAGAATGAACAATGGGCATAGGTTTAGAACTTAGGAATTCATGTGCTTGTAGTTTTTTGTAATTCACCAAATTGTAATGGTCAATCATGGTTTCCATCATTGAAAAGAAAATATGAATGAAATTTGAATGGCTATTGTTTGAAACTAAGTGCATATTTTAACAATTGAACTTGTTTGAACTTTGCAAAATTTAACATTGAGCATTGTCTTAAAAGATGCTTGAAATTTTCGATGAATTCCTTTTGATGAACTCGTGCCATTAGGAACTTGAATTTATGAATAAATTTTTAATCTTGAATCCTTGAAAAGGCTTGAAATAATTGATGGATGCCTTGAAATTTGGAATTTGGAATAGTACTTGAAATCAAATATTGACTTGTAATTTCCAAACTCATGATAACAAATAAATTTCCTCCATCTCTTGAATTTAAAAGCCTTGAATAAAACTTGTACAATTCATGATCCCACAAGAAAATGAAACCAAATAAAATTGTAGATCATGCTTACATCCTGAAGAACTCTTATTTGAAACTCGAATTCCTCAAATGATATCTCAACGCACACTCTATCTTGACCAATTCTTGACCAATTGGCAGGCCCAATATAGGAACAACAAACTTGAATCATAAACCACAAAGCAACCCCTAATTCATTGATCCTAAATTGAAGCACAATAGATAAAGACCTAATTCTTAATCCTTAAATAAGAAAACTTTGCAACTTGATGTAGAGGAAGTCCTTGATAGCCATTCCTTAAAACATTAATGGTATATTTCAATGCTCAAAGGAGAACCATATGAATCATGCTTTATTGATGTAGAAAACTCAAATCCCAAATGAAACCCTGATTGGCACGACTGAGCAACCTAGGAGATGGTAACTGAGGAGCAAACCCTAATTTTTAGTCACACATAGGGAAATAAACCCTAGTCAAATATCTTGATGAATTTGAATGAGAAACGATATTATACATGGATGAATAAGAAACTCATGATAACCATACTTCAAAACCTGATTCCACTGTCCACTTCCCAAAGAGGAGCCAAGGAAATCAATTGTAGAATGTAGAAGCCTCAAACCAAAATTGAACCCTAGTTCGCATAACCACTGATGCTTCAAACCATTGCCTTATTGAAATGTAGGAATGATGTGTGAATGACCTAATGGGAATGATGCAAATGAAAAAGAAAATCCTAAGCCATATAAAAGTAAAAAGGTAGGGCAAATTTTGGGATACAAAAAAGGTGTTGGTATGTAAGGGCAGGGGTTTGATCCTACCTATTGAATTTTACTTTTCAACATTTTCTTTATAGATCAGGTACAAGTAAATCCAATGTGCAATGATACACCCCTTCATCAACACCATCAGGTCATCATACAATTAGATCCAACGCACCAAACGCGTGCCCCATGATGCACCTTTTGAAAGCTATCCCACTGGATCTCAAACTGGCGTCTGGGCCTCCCTGATTTGTGCCTTTCTTTTTTGATTTCTAACACCCCCCAAATTTATTTTACAAACACAGACCCATTTTTATTTCCTTATTTTTGTTTTAACTAAAATTTTCTTTTCTAAATTATTTTTATTTAATCATAAAAAATAATAAAATCACAAAAAAATAGATTTTGGTTTTTAATTTATTAATTTAATTTTTAATAAACAAAAATTAATTTAATCACTTTGTTGTATTTTGTTAGTTAATTTGTAAAATAATTAAAATTAGGTTTTTACTATTATTTCACATTATAAATTATTTTTCTAAACAAAAAACCAAAAATACTTTTTCTAAAACACTTTGAAAATGTTTTAGGATTTAGACATATTTTCTCTTTATCATCTCCACATTATATATGTTCACATTATATAATTATGTAATTTCTCAAAGGTCTTAATAGATAAATTAGAGTTTACTTTACTTTTCATCCCCATTCATAAATTTGTATCCCCATCCCCGAAGCATTGTAATAGCGTAGGACATTTAATTTCTGCAATTTACTATTTTCCTTATTATTGTTAGAAATTAGGGTTTGTATTGACAGATTTAAAATCAATCGCTAGAAAACCTAATTCCAAGACAAAAATACTTGAAATCAAAACACTTCGCACACGCACACCTCTAGGATAACCCTCACTTGTTGCCTCAGATATAAACAATCATGTCCCTCGAATGTGAGATGCTTTAGCAAAGACCCTCAATTAAAAGATTGTAGTCCCTCGACGACCCTTCGATGCTGCCTTCGGTAAACGATCTTAGTCCCTTATAAAAAATTTTAAAGCGCCCTACAAGTTGCCTTATATGAATGTACGATGATCCACGCCTATTCCTCACATCCAATGATATGGCTTCCTACTAACTAATAGTAGGGTAGCAATATCTAAAGGAGGAGGAAAAGAACAAAGCCTTTTTAAGTAGGTAGATCGCCTGTAATCGCTTGCTCACAAACTAAAAAACAATTTTCACATCTCACACTTACAAATCATCTATTTTCAAAACTTTTTATAAACACTCTTGAGGACTGATACAGGGTTATTATAAAGCAAATTTCCTTACATTGGCATTTTCAAAACATCTTTCCATAAAACAACACTTTCTTTCAATAAATATTTCCAAAAACAAACATTTTGTATACATTCTCAATGATACGAGAATCATTACAAAATTGCGGCCCTTAGGCATTTTTCAAATATTTTCAAACATACACAAACACAAAGCATTTCAAAAGTGAGCTAGCGATTAAGAGCCTGTAGATAACTACCAATGAAAAAGGTGTTAACACCTTCCCTTTTCATAACCTACCCCCTTACTCAGAAAAATTCTCAAAAGGTATTTCCTGTGTTCTTTTCACCCTTTCCTTTATTGAATAAAAGAAAAGTCAGTGGTGACTCTTGCTATCCGCAACATTTGCAATAAAACATAAAACCCAAAAGTCAGTTCTCCCACCATATTACAGAACTGATGACTCTGTTGGGGAATAAATAAACTAAAAGTGGGGTTACCTTAAGAGCTAGATCACCTTTATTATTTTACTTGTTTTCTTTGTATGCTTTATATTTCGGGTTATGCTTGGGTTTATTTCTTGTATAGATCCTATACTCGGATCAGGGGGAATTTTAGGTAAGTAGCAATAGATCGTGAAAACTGTACGGTGTAGACCAAAATGGTTGAAATGATGGCTATGTTAGTGCGACACATTGGTTTGTGTTGGTGTCCCTTGAGTCAGTCAAGGAGAATGTTGGGCTACCTTATAGTTTCATAAGCACTAACTGACCTTAGAACCCTAGTTGACACAACTTAGCCATTAGAAAGTAGTGAGATTACCGGCTTTGGACCAGACTGAAGTTTGTTGATACTCGATACTACACTCATTGAGTGTTCTATTCCATTTCTTTGACCCAGAACATCACTGCTTCATCTTTCCCGGTTATCAGTTGCTACCCACAATGAAGGAGTTTTCTTAATTATTGGGAATACATGTTCTCAATTAAATAGCTTTCATCGGTTTAGAGAAAGATCCATAACTTAAATAAATTGCAGCAGCCTTAAGTCTGAAGCGGTCCGACATTGTATCAAATTGGGAAAGAAGGAGTAGAGTCAAGGGTTTTCTAGCTAAATTTCTGTTAGAGAAGGCTCGACTGTTTTTGGATGCTATGAGTTTTCAAGCTTTCGAATAAATCTTGGCTTTGTTGATCTATGGTTTGGTGCTATTCCCTAATCCATACCAACTCATATATGTGAATGCCATCAAAATATTTCTTTCTCGTAATCCTGTGCCTACCTTGCTCGGAGACATTTTGAATTCTCTTCACACCCGTATATGAGGAAGCGAGGGACTTTTATATGTTGCATACCTCTTCTATCTAGGTGGTTTATTTTGCACCTTCCCCGATCAGTAGTAAAGAATGAACAAGGTTTGAGGTGGTCTCAAAGGATGATATCCCTTTGTCATTCAGATATCTATTGGTGTTCCCAATCTCTGGAAGATGTTATCATTAACCGTTGCGGGGAATTCCACAATATTCCACTCCTTGGAATTAGGGGAAGTATTACTTAAAACCCTTCTCTGGCTCTATGAAAATTTAGTTATGCTTGAAGAGATGGTCCTCATGACGCACTTATCCAGGGTATTATGTTCAACTACGAGAATGATCCTCAAGGTTATCGTCAAAGGTTTATACGTGCTTGGGGCCTGGAAAATAAGGTTGATAGCAAAACTTTAGGACAAAATAATTCTATCCCTTTGGATCCCTATCTCAAATTGGTACGAGCTTGTGGTTAAAACCTTATGATACCATACCCAGCTGTTCTACCGGTGATCTTAGAGCCTGTTGTCGAAGGATACATTTCTCGTATCATCCAGACATGCCCACTGACCTCGAAGAATTGCAGAAGTTCTAGATTCAACTCAAGGAAGAATGGGACACCTTTGAAGCTAAATTTTATGCAAGTGAATAGAAAGTGTTGGAGCTCACAAAGTAACATCATAAGGAGCAAAGCCTTAATGCATACATCGACACGAGGAGGAAGTTTCCATGAGAGACTTGAGTCTTAGGTTTTAGAGGTTTGTATTTTTGTATCTTTGAGACCCTTTTGCTTTTTCATTGTAAGCCTAAGAGGAAATTGTAATTTTGAACTTACTAATAAAAATATTTGTTTTTGTTTCCTCTCGGTTAACAAATTTAAATCTCCTAAGGCCCTTGAAAACATTGAATCCACATATCATGCATCATTTCATGAATAGGCTCTCCAATATAGGTTTCCTCATCTATTTACTATTTATTTCAGTATAAGATGGCCCTCGAACAAATTGTCAAGGATCTCCAAACTTAGCATGCATAATTTCAAGAGACTCTTCTGAATTTGGCCAAAGGGAAACAATAGATGATGGCGCTCCTCACCATGAAAAAGAAGACTAAGAAGCAGGCTATTATCCTTAACATAGGGAGAAGATTTAAAGGTCCTGCTCAACCAGTTCGAGTGAATGATGTTTCCTCTGAGGAATTTGACAACCAAGAGGAAGATGGCAGAAGTGTCAGGGGTGGATATAGAAATAATCAGGTTTCTGAGGATAAAGACTATTCCGACGAACAATATCCTCCTGCAGATGGCAAATACAAGCAGTTGGAAGACCGACTCAAAGCTGTGGAAATCCAGAAAGTGCCTGGATTAGATTTTGGAGAGCTAGGTCTGATCATTGGGGAGGTCATCCCTCATAAGTTCAAGGTCCTCGTCTTTGCTAAATATGATGGGGTCTCTTGTCCCAAACTTCATTTGAGGTTGTATGTTCGAAAAATCCAACCTCATACTGCTGACAGGAAATTATGGGTCCATTTCTTTCAAGAAAGTTTGTCCGATACTCAACTCGAATGGTTATACCAACTGGAAGGAACCAACATTCACACATGGGAAGACTTAGCTGATGCTTTCTACAAGCAGTATCAATATAATGTTGACCTTGCACTGACTCATGTACAATTGCAAAAAATTTCCATGAGCTCTAATGAAGGGTTCAAGGAGTATGCACAAATATGGAGGCATTTAGATAGAAGGGTGAAACCTCCTTTGACTGATCCGGAAATGGTAGATATGTTCATGGGTACTCTGACAGGCCCATTTTTAAATTCGTTGATTGGGAGATCGTCATCTAGTTTTACTGAGTTGATTCTGACTGGAGAAAGAGTGGAAAGTGGCATTAAAAGTGGGAAGATTTGGATGGTTACATCTTCTAATGTTGTGAAGAAGCTGTTTGGAGGTAAAAAAGAAACCAATGTTGTCTGTGGCCAAAAAAGCCTTAGTTAAAATGACCGCCATCAGTTTGTGAGAGCGATGTTGATCTCTAATCTGGTGCCTATTCAACAACAACAACATGGCAACCAGCGTAAGTCAAATGCTCCAAGAAGGCAGTTCACCGGGATTAATATGTCATTGGCTCAAGAATTGCAACATTTGATAAAGGCTGAACTCATAAAACTTTGGGATCCTCCTCCTAATCCTAACACATCCTCTCCTAAGTATAATCCAAATGCAAGGTGTGCCTATCATTCGAACAGTCCTGGGCACGACACCAACAACTGTTGGGCCCTGAAAAACAAAATTCAGGACATGATTGACAATAAGGAAATTGAGTTCGACTCTTCAGAGACTCCGAACGTGATTACTGCACCTATGCCGAAGCATGACAAAGGCATAAATGCTATTGAATACGTTTTGTATGTCACCTCTGTAAGTGATGTGGTTACTCCTCTCTCAACAGTCAAGGAGAATTTTCTACAAGCCGATTTATTTCCGGGTTGTGTTAAAGAATGTTATTGCTGTGCAGTTCAACCCAATGGTTGTGGGTTACTGAAGGAAGGCGTTTAGTGCCTGATGGATGAACATGAAATTTTGATTGAGAAAATTTCGTATGCTGAGAATTTATGCCGAGATTTGTCTGTCATATCTGGTACTCCTTTTAGGATCACTTCTAAGGGCCTTGTAAGGATTACTGCCAATCCAAAAGTTTCTCCTTTAATCATTACAACACCTGGGCCATCCCATATTCCTCGGATAAAGCTATTCCGTGGAATTATGGGTCTGACATCTATTACCAGGGCGTTAAGCAAGAGTTGTTTGATGAAGATGATGAAGAGGCTGATCCCAACATTGACAATATCACGGGGACAAGCAAAATTACTAGAAGCGGAAGGATTTTCTCCCCGAAAATATCTCCACCTATTCAAGTCACAATTACCAAGACAACTGCCGAGGCTCGGATTAAAGAGCCAACGATAGAGCCTGCCCGGACGGAGGAACCAAAAGAAGCTACAGTCAAGGACACCTCTTGAAAATAGTTGGAAGAGGTTTTAAAAATCATCTGCAAGAGCGACTATAAAATTGTTGAGCAGCTGGGGCAGACCTGGTCCAAAATCTCCATGATATCTTTACTATTGTGTTCTGAAGCCCATGCGCAGGCTTTAGTAAAATTATTGAAGACTGCTCATGTGCCAAAAGAAATTTCGGCTTATCTATTTGGAGATTACATGGCTAGTTTAACGACTGATAATGGATTAGGCTTATATGATGCTAACCTGACTCCGGAGGGGAGAAATCATAATAGGGCTATGTATGTCTCCATTTAATGCAGGGGCACTACGTTGGCCCATGTGTTAGTTTATACTGGTTCTTCTCTGAAGGTTCTACCAAAGGGTGCTCTTGACAGACTAGATTACGAAGGGGTTGTGTTGAAACCTAGTGACATTATAGTTCGAGCCTTTGACGAGTCCAAAAGAATGGTACATGGGAAGTGGACCTCCCAATCAAAGTGGGTTCACAGATATTTGAATCCACCTTCTATGTAATGGACATCCAACTAAATTATTCTTGTCTATTGGGACGCCCCTGGATCCATGGGGAAAACGCTGTTACCTCCACCTTACACTAGAAATTAAAGTATCCTGTGAAAGGGAAGATTATTACTATCTACAGAGAGGAGGAGTACATGGTCATACACCTAAACTCATTCCGGTATATGGAGATGGACAGGGAATTTATTGAAACTCCATGTAACACTTTTGAAGTGATTTCCCCTACCTTTTGTTGAAGATGTTTCTACCATTCCAAAGACTACCAGGGTTCTGCATAAGATGACTTCTTTGAAATATGCCAAAACTACTTTAGAAGAAGGTGGTTGCACAATTTGGGGTCAGCTTCCTGATATCCCTTACAAATCTGATAAGTTTGGTTTGGGCTTTACTGCAGAGGGTCAGAGGACGGTTTATCGCGCTCGAGCTCGAAGACCTCTGTTCCGTATCAGCAACAACAGAATCAATGCTATAGAAGATGCTGATAGTAATTATAATTTCGAAGGCTGGATATTCCCTACCATTGGTGATAGACTCGACAATTGGAAAGCAGAAGTCATTTTCCATATCTCCTTTACTCAGGAGTAATAGCTATTCCTATTTTATTGCTTTAAGAAGTTTGGTTATGTAATTTCTTTTAACAAACAATGACTTTAAACCTTGTGCATTTCCTGGGGCACAATGGTTCATTTGTTAAGGGTTGTCATTTCATATGTCATATTTTCATTTAATGAAAACATTGGACGTCTTACATTCAAATTTTGCGCTCTCTGTCTTTATTTTACTTTATTTCATTTTTGAATAGCTATGTGTTCTTACACACACCCACATACTACATTGCAGATCCTCATCCACTCCGGTCTCATTGATAACGATCCTGCTATTGTCACTTATATAAGTTTGAAAATACGATCTACCAAGCCGAGAACGAAGGTGAGGAGGATTGTGAGATACCTGGAGAACTATCCAGACTCTTAATACAAGAAGAAAAGGCTATCCAACCACATGAAGAGCCAGTCGAAGTTGTAAACTTGGGTACCAAGACATACAGAAAAGAGGTCAAGATAGGCGCCAACTTAGAAGGCAGTGTTAAGAACAAATTGATTCAGATGTTGCACGACTATGTTGAGATATTTGCTTGGTCATACAAAGACATGCCAGGGCTCGATACTGATATTGAGGTTCACCGTCTACCAATGAAAGAGGGTTCTTCTCGATTAAGTAGAAGGTTCTTCGCATGCGTCCCGAGATGTTAGAGAAGATCAAGGCAGAGGTTATGACACAATTCAATGCAGGTTTCTTAGTAGTGACATCCTATCCTTAATGGGTTGCAAATGTTGTTCCAGTACCAAAGAAAGACGACAAAGTACGTATGTGTGTAGATTATAGGGATCTGAACAGGGCGAGCCCCAAAGATGACTTCCCACTTCCACATACTGATGTTCTAGTCGACAACACTGCTCAGCATAAGGTATTCTCCTTCATGGATAGTTTCTCAGGGTATAATCAGATTAATATGGCACCTGAATACATGGAGGAAACTACCTTTCTGTTACTAGGTCATGCCTTTTGGGTTGAAGAATGTCGGGGCAACTTATCAGCATGCCATGGTAGCTTTATTTCAAGACATGATTCATCACGAGATAGAGGTCTACATCGACGACAAGATAGAAAGGTAACAGACTAAAGAAGAACATCTTGATCATCTGCATAAGTTATTTGAGAGATTGAAGAAATACAAGCTAAAGTTGAATCCGAACAAATGCACCTTTGGGGTGAGGTCAGGAAAACTCCTAGGTTTCTTCGTCAGTAGTAAAGGTATTCAATTTGATCCCGCAATAGTTAAAGCTATTCAAAAAATGTTGGCTCCCTGCACCGAGAAGGAAGTCAGAGGTTTCTTAGGACGACTAAACTACATTGCCCAATTCATTTCTCATTTGACTGCTACCTGTGAGCCAATATTTAAACTACTAAAGAAAGATCAAGTAGTAAAGTGGAACGACGACTGTCAAATATCCTTTAATAAAATCAAGGAGTACTTACAAGAACCTCTGATTCTGATGCAACTAGTTAAATGAAAGACTTTAATCATGTACCTAATAGTGCTAGAGAATTCAATGGGGTGTGTACTAGGGAAACATGATGAGTCGGGTCAAAAAGAGCATGCAATATACTACCTTAGCAAAAAGTTTACCAATTGTGAAACAAGATATTCACTGCTCAAGAAAACTTGTTGCGCTTTGGCATGGGCTACTCGCCGACTGAGACAGTATATGTTGACTCATACTACTTTATTGATCTCTAAAATGGATCCCATCAAATACATATTTGAGAAGCCAACTCTCTCCATAAGAATAGCCTGGTGGCAAATGGTCCTAACAGAATACGACATTCAATACACCATTCAAAAAGCAGTCAAAGGAAGTGTACTGGCAGATTGCTTGGCACATCAAGCTGTAGACGACTATCAATCTATGAATTTCGAGTTCCCAGACGAGAAAATTATGCTAGTTACGGATTGTGAAAAGCCCGGACCTTATGAAGAACCAGAGCCAGGATCCCGATGGACTATGGTTTTTGATGGAGCTTCTAACTCACTTGGCAACAGGATCAGTGCTGTAATCATATCTCCCCAGGGTTATCATACGCCCTTCACTGCCTGACTTTGCTTTGACTGCACCAATAATATGGCTGAATATGAAGCGTGCATCATGTTTATTAAAGCTGCGATTGACCTGAGAATCAAATTCCTGAGCGTATATGGGGATTCAGCCTTGGTAATCAGTCAGGTCAAGAGAGAATGGGATATGAAACGGATGAATCTTATCCCTTACCGAGAACATGTCTTAACCTTGATTTCGTACTTCGAAGAGATTACTTTTGAGCATATCCCAGGAGAAGAGAATTGGTTGGCGGACGCATTAGCTACCATGTCATCCCTGTTCAAGGTCAGATGGGACAATGAGGCTCCCAAAATTACCATTGAAAGATTCGATGAACTGGCACATAGCTACGAAATTGATATTGGTGGAGTAGAAGAAAAAACCTGCTTTCATGAAGTGAAAAGGTATCTTGAAGCTCAAGAATACCCTGGAGGGGCATCGATCAATGACAAGAAATTTCTACGGAGGTTCTTGGCTAAGTTCTTCTTGAGCAATGGAAGTTTGTACAAGCATAATCATGATTCAACTCTGCTCCGCTGTGTGGACAAGAAGGAATTAGAAAAAAATGGAGAATATGCACGAAGGCATCTATGGTACTCACTCTAGTGGGAATACTATGGCTAAAATGATTCCGAGAGCAGGTTACTATTGGTCGACTATGGAAACCGACTGTCACCACCACTCGAGGACTTGTCATAAGTGCCAAATTTATGGTGATAAAGTTCATGTGCCTCTGGTTCCTCTGAATGTTTTGACTGCTCCTTGGCCATTCGTAATGTGGGGCATTGATATGATTGGAGAAATCAAGCCTACTGCTTCTAATGGACATTGCTTCATTCTTGTCGCCATCGACTACTTCGTAAAATGGGTTGAAGCAGCCTCGTTCGCCTCTGTTACCAAGAATTTGGTCGCCCGGTTCATAAAACATTATCTTATCTGTTGATATGGCATCCCCGAGAGAATCATCACAGACAATGGTAGCAACCTCAACAATGCTATGATCACGGAACTTTGCATGAAATTCAAGATAAAGCACCACAACTCTTCTCTGTATCGACAAAAGATGAATGACGCAGTGGAAGCCGCCAACAATAATATTAAGAAGATCATACAGAAAATGGTTGTGACTTTTAAAGACTGGTACGAGATGTTACCATTTTCTCTTCATGGCTATCACACTTATGCGTGAACACCAACTAGGGAAACCCCATTCTCTATGGTCTATGGTATGGAAGTTGTCTTACCTGTCGAAGTTTAGATTCCATTTTTGAGGATTATCAAAGATGCATACTTATACGAAGACGAGTGGATTCAGACCAGGCTAGACCAGTTGAATCTGATTGACGAAAAGAGGCTTGCGGTTGTCTGTCATGATCAGATGTATCAGAAACATATGATCAAGTCATTCAACAAGAAAATCAAGCATCAAATATATCAGGCTCGTGACTTGATGATAAAGCACATCATTCTACCACAAGGTGATTCCCTGAACAAATGGACTCCCACCTACGTAGGGCCATTTGTTGTCAAGAAAGTATTTTCGGGTGGTGCTATGATACTAACCACCATAGACGGTGAAGATTTCCCGTATCTTGTGAATGCGGGCATAGTCAAAAGATACTACGCATGGAAACGACCCGCTAGGTTGACTGGCCTAGGAAAAAAATAAGGGCATCCCAACGAATGAAAAGGGTTCAGGAAAAAATTAGGGATATATATAAAAGATTGTACACCCGACAAGTCGAAATCATGAAAAGGCGGCTTGGGTAAAAAAGGGTATCCTGGTGGACTGAAAACCCGAAAGGGCGGTCCAAGAAAAAATTAAGGATTAAAAGTGTACGACTATGTCCCGTTGGATCACTTACAACAAGCTTTATTGCCAAATTCAAAAATTAAAATGGTACAAATCAGTTCAGTCAACTTCTTCCAGCAACAAGGGATGAGATGTTCGAAGACATAGGGGAAATAGCGGAGTTGGAACCCAACGAGATCATTTCCACACAGCTATATGTTTTGTTTTCACTTTGTACTTTTCTCATTTCGTGACAAATTTCCTCTTAATAGGGTTTATGTCTCTTTGTACAAAATCTCATGTTTATAGGCAAACTATAAATACAGATACACCCTAAAATTCAAATGTTTTATTTTTTAATTTTTGTGTTTTGTTTGCAAAAACATCCAATGACTAAAATTGAATGAACATATGCATACGAACACGATTAACTGTCAACAAATATATGCATAAGAATAGGAATAAGAATTTACTCAAGACTCTAGGAGTTGGGATGACATTCAAGTTATCCACAAATCCCCACAGAGCGACTTCCATTAGATTATCCCCACATAGTAATCTTTACAAATTCACCTTAGATGAAGATACATTCCACGCATTTTCCCTGGCAGATCGCTTTGGAGGATAGAAGAATATGATCTTTTTACCGGAAATATCAAAAACCTATGGAGTTCCAATCAGTATAGTTCATGGAAGTTCTCTTCCCCAGTTGAGTTTATTCCTCTAAAACTGCAAAACCCCTTATGAATTTCTTCTCTCCGGCAGAGCTTGTTTCCTCAATAGAGTATTTCTCTGCCAACAGAGTTTATTTCCCCAACAGATTACAGTCTCCCTGGCTTTAGTCTATTCCTCAGTTTTCTACGAATCACCGGCAAAATTCCTCTCCCCGGTGAAGTCGCCATTATCCCCAGAGAGTTTCTACGAAACTGGAACTGGACCTGATATCAGTTAACTTTATCCTCCCTAGACGAGTCCAAAGGTTATCCATCTCTTTTATCCCCAGTCAGAGTATATAATAATTAAACTCCCCAAACGAGTCAGAAGGTTATCCATCTCTTTTATCCCCAGTCAGGGTATATAAGAATTAAACACCCCACACAAGTCAGAAGGTTATCCATCTCTTTTATTCCCAATCAGGGTATATAAGAATTAAACTCCCCAGACGAGTCGGAATGTTATCCATCTATTTTATCCCCAGTCAAGTTATATAAGAATTAAACTCCCGAGTAGAATGATGAACCACTAATGTTCCTGAACTCTTCCCCCTAAACATAAGTCAACGTTACCCAATGGAGTTTCCTCAAACAGCAAGTAGGAATCCCCAGCGGAAGCATTCTAGAAAAGGTTGAAGATTACACATGTTCTTCATACCTAACACTAGTCATGGATTCATTTTCACCAGCAAGATGTCATACAAAACTATTGATACACTTTCAACAAAATTTCATATTCATACATCATTTATCAATATCATAACATATGCATATGAAACGCATATAACACAGTCTCATTTATTTTGAGAGCATCATTACACAATGCATTTGATACATCATGACATTGCATACATCTAACTCTTTACCTTTTCAGGAAAGATCAATCAATAGACAAACATCGTCAACTACTTATATGACCCGACAGTCTTCTCCAAGGCTACATCTGACAAAGGGATATTTCATCAATTTCCTTAAAGGGTCATTCTAAAATAGACTTCTTTTGGCTCAGATTAAATCAAACATAGATTTGTTCTGATACTTCTTCTATTAGACATTTTCTGGCTCAGATTAAATCAACCATAGATTTATTCTGATACTTCTTCCAGTTAAAGACGGACACAGACATCTTCTGGCTCAAATTAAATCGACCATAGATTTATTCTGATACTTCTTGCAGTAGATGTTTTCTGGCCCAGATTCAATCAACCATAGATTTATTCTGATACTTCTTCCAATTAAAGACAAAAAGACCTCTTCTGGTTCAAATTAAATTGAGTATAGATTTATTCTGATACTTCTTCCAGTTAAAGACAGGCGTAGACATCTTCTGGCTCAGATTAAATCAAGTGTAGATTTATTCTGATACTTCTTCCAGTAGACATTTTCTGGATCATATTAAATTGACCATATATACTTCTTTCAGTAGACCTTTTCTGGCTCAGATTAAATCAAGCGTAGATTTATTCTGATACTTCTTCAAGTAGACGTTTTCTAACTCAGATTAAATCGAGTGTAGATTTATTCTGATACTTCCTCCAGTTGAAGTCAAGCGTAGACTTAGTCTAATTTCTATCAACAGTTACTTTCAATGGCATCTATAAGCCCATCTCTGACAACTCTCCATCACCTCTCCAAATGGCATCTTTAAGCCCATTCCTAGTATAATCAACCAACAGCGTTACTTCGTGCACACGCGAGTGCAAATTTATGGGCACTTAAGTGTTCAATCATCTTCTACCTTCAAGTCACGAATGGTGGACATGCCAATCTAACTCTTCAGGTTTAAGAAGATTGAATATGGGAAGTTGTTGTACCCCAAAAATTTCCCTCCCATTTTCTTCCAAAAACATGCTCACAAGGGTCTCAAATACCCATTAGCCACTCAAGAGTTGACTGGTCAAACCTCCTCATAAGCAAGGGTCTTCAAATAGGGTTTGGTGATTCTCAAATAATATTGGGTTGCAAGAGTCTCAAATGACTTTCATGGTTCATCATAGGTCCTCAATAATGCTTATGTCAAGTTTCAAGTCTTGCATCACATGTTTGCTCAGTCAATGGCTCAGATGATTGAAAATCAACTATATTGGATACAAAGTCAATTGAGGTCAACATACAGTCAATCTTCAAGAATTTTTGTCAACATCAACATTTTGAGGTGATATTCATCATTTGATCAAGGGTTGAGCTTGATTCCTCAAGGAAAGACCTCAATTCATCAAAGCTTAAAAATTGCCAAATTAGGATTTTGATTGAAGATTACTGATCATTGACTTTTGGCCTAGTGCATGACATAATGGCTTAAAGCATGATCTCAAGGGCTCAAATACAACATCTTTACCTAATTACATGGTTCAAGACATTTCCAAAGATACAAGTGATTGATAGTTGAAGAATTGAATCAATTGATGAAAATTCAACAATCACACAAAAGTCAAACTTTGACTTTTTTGGTCAATATTGGAATTCAAAAATCAAGAATCAAGAGAATTAAGAAAGTCAACAAAAGTCAAAATTGAAAATTTTCAAACACTTAGAAAAATTCAAGTGTTTTGTGCCTAAAAAACCCTAACTTCACAAGCAAGTATCTTCAAGATACAAGCTGATTCAAGGAAAACTTTCAACATAAAAGTTGTAGGGATTAATGAATTTTACAACTTTGTTAATGTGGTATGATCCTTAAAAAGTGCTTGGATTAAGAGATATGGGCCTATGAAGTTCTGATATTTTTACCCAACACTTAGAAAAATTTCTAAGTGTTTTATTCTTAAAAAAGTCACTACTTTATGGTCATTTTTCATTAAGATCCAAGTTGATTCAGCAAAAAATCAAAACATGAAAGTTGTTGGTCTTGATTCAATCTTTCCAAAATGTCCAAGAACACAAATTTATGATACTTGAGCTAGAAGTTTCAAAGAGATGAAGATGGCATGTCAAACTTGAGTTATAGGTCATTCTTTTGAAAACCTTATGGACAAATCTCAAACCTAAGCTACATGATCTCACTTTTCAAGACATTTAACTTCTAAAATATCACCTTGATCAGAGATTTACACAGGTCCTAAGTGTATTACACAAAGATTAGAAGCATTGTCCAAACATGATACCATTTATGGTTGAAATTGCAAAAGTAACATTTCTACTTTGATAAATATCAACTTCTGCCAACAAATCTCTTATTTTGAGATAGAAACCATCTATGAAGGTCACAAAAAAATCTTAATATCATAATCAACCTCTAGAGGTCAGCAAGAGCATGGCAAATCCCTTGAATCACTCCATTTCTTCATCATGAAGCAACGTGCTTTTTTGTGCATTTTCAAACCAAATGACTAAACCAACTTTCCTTGTGAACTAAGAACGATTCCTTCAAGTTAGAGGGACCATTCGCAACCTGTATAAATAGAGAGGCAAGGCTCAGAACCAGGACACGATAATTTGCACCAAAACACCATTATAGAAAGTTCTTCAAGCCTCAAACTTCCATTTCTCATTCTACTCGTGCATTTTCCATTGTTATCATTTACAAAGTTTCTAAAACTTATTTAGAAGTTATCCAAACCATAAAATCCAAATTGATACCGTGCCACTCTCACCCTCTCACACAAAACAGTCGCCTACATATTGACTTGGTTGGATCGTTTCAGCAAGTTTCAAAGAAAAGTAAGGACTGGAATAGTTTCAGTGAAGTCTCAACAAGCTCATAGGATCATCAATTTACTACTGGAAGCCATAGAATAAGCTTTGGACTTTCTCCAAAAGGGTTAATTCTGACCTCTTTTGAAAACCATCATACATGCATCATTAATGTTTAATTTCTGAAGCAAAAATGTAGCTTTTGATGTGTTAAGTGTGAGCCCTAAGCCAGTTGCCTTCAATTTTACTCGTACTATGAGTTTGTTGCTTCTGAATCTTTTTTAGGATTCTCTGGTTTTTGAAAAAATTCATAATATTCTTTGAGGGTTAGTTAAAATAAATGGTATCATTGAATTCCTGTTTAAAATTCAAGCAACTTTGTTGTTTACACTTTTTGAGTTGGTTGAGAAATGAAGCTTTTACAAGATTTGAAAATAATGTTGATATTGCTAGCGCGAGGAAAAAGATGAAGTTCATCTTCAAATTTTTTAAACCTTAATTTATTATATATTAGTTAGTTGTTGTGTTGCTACCGAATGAAATAGTCGTCCCAACGGTAGAAGGAAGCGCGCAAAGGCTTTGGTGTGCCAGGACAGGGGTTCGATCCCTACCTCTGGAATTTTATTTTCTAACATTTCCTTTGCATATCAGGTGCAAGCAATCTGAACGCACGCATGGTGTACCTCAACACCACACCATCAGATCTCAACTATCTTGATCCAGCGTTTCCAAATCAGCACGCCTATGGTGCACTCCAAGGAATTGTCCATACTGGATCCATCACACTATTGGGCTTTCGCCAGTTTTGGGCTTGGTAATTTGTTTTTCTCACCCCCCAATCTGCTTCTATCCCAAACCCATTCACTTTTTTTAATTAACTATTTTTGTTTGCTTAATTAAGTTTTATTTAATCATAAAAAATCATAAAATCATAAACAAATTAGATTTAAGTTTTTAATAAATTAATATAATTTTTGTAAATAGGAATTAATTAATTTAATCACACTTTGTTTTATTTTAAATAATTAACTAATGAACTAATTAGAATTAGGTTTTATTCTTTATTTTACACTTCAAATATTTTTCTAAACAAAAACACCAAAAATATTTTCTAAACACTTAGAATTTTTAGGTCTTAAATATCTTCTCCTCTTCACCATCTTTGCGCGCTCATTTACTTTTTCACATTATTTTCAATATTGTAATTGTCAATAGTTTGTAATAGATAATTAGGATTTATTGCCTTTCCTCCCCAATCTATGGTTTATAATCCCCATCCATGAAGCAATGTAATAGCGTAGATTTATTTCCCGCATTTTTCTGCAATTGTATATATTTAACTGCTAGATTAATTAGGCGTGCATGGCAAGACGTAAAAATAACAAACATTAGAAAACCTAAATCTCAAAGACAAATATTCGAAATCAAAATACTTCGCACACGCACACCTCTAGGGTGACCCTCACTTGTTGCCTCTGATTTAAACAGTCATGTCCCTCGAGCGTGGGATGCTTTAGCAAATACCCTCGGTTAAGAGATCATAGTCCCTCGATGACCCTTCAATGTTGCCTTCGGTAAACGATCTTAGTCCCTTATGAAAATTGCTAAAGCGTCCTACAAGTTGCCTTCTATGACTGTACGATGACCCGTGCCTGTCCCTCCAATCCAATGATAAGGCTTCCTACTAACTAATGGTAGGGTAGCATTATCTAAAGGAGGAGGAAAAGAACAAATACTTTTTGAGTAGGTAGAACGCTCGTAGTCGCTTTCTCACAAACTTTTCAAAACAAAACATCTTTCCACGAAACAACACTTTATTTTACAAATATTTTCAAAACAAACATTTTGTATACATTCTCAACGATACGAGAATCATTACAAAAATTACCGTAGTTAGGCATTTTTCAAAATATTTTCAAACATATACAAACACAAAGTATTTCTAAAATGTGATCTAGCGATTAAGATGTCGTAGATAAATATAGATGAAAAGGGTGCTAACACATTCCCTTTTCATAACCTACCCCCCTTACTCAGAAAATTCTCAAAATGTCTTTCTTGTTCTTTTCACCCTTTCCTTTATTGGATAAAAGAAAATTCGGTGAAGACTCTTGCTATCCGCAACGTTTACGATAAAACGCAAAACCCAAAAGTCAGTTATCCCACCGTATTAAAGCTACAAGTTGCTGAAGGAAGGGGTTCAATGCCTGATAGATAATCACATAATTCTGATCGAGAAGATTTTGCCTGATGCGAATCTGTTTCAAGAATTATCTGTCATATCTGGCACTCCTGTCAAGATTACCTCCAAAGGTCCTACAAGGATTACCGCCAATCCGAAATCTGCTCCACTAATCATCACTGCACCTCGACCTATCCCATATTCTTCAGATAAATCTATCCCGTGGAACTATAGATCCGACTTCTACTACCATGGCGTTAAGCAAGAGTTACCAATTATTAAAGATGAAGTTACTAAAGATGTTGATCCCAACATTGACAATATTGCTGGAACCAGTAGGGTTACTAGAAGCGGAAGGGTTTCCTCCCAAAAAATCTCTCCAAAAATTGTTGCTACACCTGTTAGAGTCACACTACCGAGTCAACTGCTAAGGCTCGGGGTAAAGAGCCAATAATAGAGCCCGCCTAGCCGGAGGCGCCTAAAGAAGTTACAGTTGAAGATACCTCTAGACAAGAGTTAGAAGAGGTGTTGAAGATTATCCACAAGAGCGACTATAAAATTGTTTTACAGTTGGGGCAGACCCCATCCAAGATCTCTATGTTATCCCTATTACTGTGTTTTGAAGCCCATGCACAGGTTTTAGTGCAATTTTTAAATACTTCTCACGTGCCACAAGAGATTTCTGCCGATCAATTTGGAAGCTATGTTGCTAGCTTAACGACTGACAATGGATTAGGTTTTTCTGATGTTGATCTGACTCCGAAAGGAAGAAATCACAATAAAGCCATGTATGTCTCCATTGAATGCAGGGGCACTACTTTGGCTCATGTATTAGTTGATACTGGTTCCTCGTTAAATGTTCTACCGAAGGGCGCTATGGACAAACTTGATTGTGAAGGGGTTGCATTGAAACCCAACGATATTATAGTTTGAGCCTTTGACGTGTCAAAAAGGATGGTACACAGAGAAGTGGATCTTCCGATCAAGGTAGGTTCGCAGGTCTTCGATTCTAACTTTTATGTGATGGACATTTGGCCAACTTATTATTGCTTACTGGGATGCCCCTAGATCTATGGGGCAGGCGTTGTTAGCTCAACCTTACAACAGAAGTTGAAGTATCTTGTGAACGGAAAGATTGTTATTGTCTGCGGAGAAGAGGAGTATATGGTTAGCCACCTGAACTCATTCTGATATATAGATATGGATTGAGAATTCATCGAAGCCCCGTGTCAGACTTTTGAAGTGATTACCCCTGCCGCTACTAAAGATGTTTATGTGATCCCCAAGGTTACCAGAGTTCCGCCCAAGATGGCTTCCTTGAAAGATGCTAAAGCTGTTGTAGAAGAAGGTGGTTGTACTATTTGGGGTCAGCTTCCTGATATTACGTATAAATCTGACAAATTTGGTTTGGGTTTCACTGCAGAGGGTCAACGGGTTATGCGTTGCGCTCGTGCTGAAGACCTCTGTTCCGTGTCAGCAACAACGGAGTCAACGCTATAGAAGATGCTGACACTGATTATGACCTTGACAGCTGGATCTTTCCTACCATTGGCAACGGGCTCAACAACTAGAAGGAAAAAGACATTATCTCTGTCTCCTTTAGTCATGAGTAATAGCTACATTTCTATTTTGTTGCTTTCAAAGTTTCGATTATGTAATTTTTGAACAATGACTTTAAGCCTTGTGCCTTACCCGGGGCACAATGGTCCATTTGTTAAGGGTTTTCATTTCATAAACATATTTTCATTCAATAAAACATTGGATGTTTTGCATTCAAATTTTATGCTCTCTGTCTTTCTTTTACTCTATTACACTTTCAAATAGCTATGTGTTCTTACACACACCTACACAATAAATTGCAGATCCACATACCCTCTGGATCCCATTGATAATGATTCTATTATTGCCACCTATAACTTTGAAAATCCTATCTACCAAGCCGAGGATGAAGGTGAGGAATATTTTGAAATACTAGGAGAAATTTCCAGATTCTTAATACAAGAAGAAAAGGCTATACAACCACATAAATAGCCAGTTAAAGTTGTAAACCTGGGTTCTGAAACAGACAGAAAAGAAGTCAAGATATGCACCAACTTAGAGGGTAGTGTCAAGAACAGGTTGATTCAGATATTGCATGAATATGTTGAGATCTTTTCTTGGTTATACTAAGACATGCCAGGGCTTGATACTGATATTTTGGTTCACCGTCTGTCGATGAAAAAGGGTTGTTCTCCAATTAAGCAGAAAGTTTGTCGTATGCGTCCCGAGATGTCAGAGAATATTGAGGCTGAGGTTATGAATCAATTCAACACAGGTTTTTTAGCAGTAACATCATACCCTCAATGGGTTGCAAATGTTTTCCTTGTACCTAATAAAGACGGTAAGGTACGCATGTGTGTAGACTACAGGGATCTGAATAGGGCAAGCCCCAAAGATGACTTCCCACTTCCACATATTAATGTTCTGGTTGACAACACCGCTAAACACAAGATGTTCTCCTTCATGGGCGGTTTCTTAGGTTATAATCAGATCAAAATGGCACCTGAAGATACGGAGAAAACTACCTTCATCACACAGTGGGGCACTTTCTGCTACAAGGATATGTCTTTTGGGTTGAAGAACACCGGCGCAAGTTATCAGCGTGCCATGGTAGCTTTATTCCATGATATGATTCATCACGATATAGAGGTCTATGTCGATGATATGATAGCCAGATCTCAAACTAAAGAAGATCATATTGACCATCTATACAAGGTGTTTGAGAGACTGAAGAAGTATAAGTTGAGGTTGAATCCGAACAAGTGACCTTTGGGGTGAGGTCCAGTAAGCTCATGGGTTTCGTTGTTAGCGGTAAAGGTATTGAAGTTGATCCCGCCAAGGTCAAAGCTATTCAATAAATTCCGGATCCCCATACACAGAAGGAAGTCAAAGGTTTCTTGGGTCGACTAAATTACATTGTCCGAATCATTTCTCATTTGGCTGCTACTTGTGAGCCAATTTTCAAGCTGCTGAAGAAAGATCAGGTAGTGAAATGGAATGACAATTTCCAGATATCTTTTGACAAAATCAAGGAGTACCTACAAGAACCTCCATTTATGATGCCACCAGATGAAGGAATACCTCTAATCATGTACCTAACAGTGCTAGAGAATTCAATGGGGTGTGTACTGGGCCAGCATGACGAGTCTGGTCGAAAAGAGCATGCAATATACTACCTTAGCAAAAAGCTTACCGACTGTGAAACAAGATACTCACTGCTAGAGAAAACTTGTTGTGCTTTGGCATGGGCTTCTCGCTGACTAAGACATTATATGTTGAGTCACACTACTCTATTAATCTTTAAAATGGATCCGATTAAATACATATTCGAGAAGCCAACTCTCTCCGGAAGAATATCCCGATGGAAAATAGTCTTAACAGAATATGATATTCAGTACACCACTCAGAAAGCGGTCAAAGGAAGTGTACTGGCAGACCATTTGGCCCATGAAGCTGAAGACGACTACTAGTCTATGAACTTCGAATTCCCGGATGAGAACATTATGCTAGTTACAGATTGTGAAGAACCTGGACCGTATGAATGACCCGAGCCAGGATCCCGATGGACTATGGTTTCGATGGAGCTTCTAATGCACTTGGAAACAGAGTTGGTGTTATAATTATCTCTCCTCGGGGTTTACATACACCCTTCACCGTCAGATTATGCTTTGATTGTACCAACGACATGGCTGAATATGAAGCGTTAATCATGGGTATTAAAGCGGCTATTAATCTAAGAATCAAGTTCTTGAGCGTATACGGGGACTCATCCCTAGTAATCAGTCAGATCAAGGGGGAATGGGATACAAAACATCTGAATCTCATTCCATACCGAGAGCATGTGCTGACCTTAATCCCGTACTTCGAGGAGATCACTTTTGAGCACATACCACAGGAAGATAATCAATTGGAAAATACGCTAGCAACTATGTCACATATGTTCAAGGTCAGATGGGACAACTAGGCTCCTAGAATTACCATTAGAAGGCTAGACGAACCGGCACACTGTTACAAAGTAGACACTGACGAAGTGAAAGAGCAGCCTTGGTTTCATGAAGTGAAAAGGTACCTCGAGGCTCAAGAGTATCCTAAAGGGGAATCTATTAATGACATGAAGTTTCTATGGAGGTTCTCATCTAAGTTCTTCCTGAGCAACATAATTTTGTATAAGCGCAACCATGA
Organism: Vicia faba; assembly: GCA_948472305.1. Classification (NCBI taxonomy): domain Eukaryota; kingdom Viridiplantae; phylum Streptophyta; class Magnoliopsida; order Fabales; family Fabaceae; genus Vicia; species Vicia faba. The sequence goes on along the minus strand of OX451740.1, from coordinate 409,471,058 downwards.
TTCGACTCTACTTTGTTGTGTGGACAAGAAAGAAGCAGAGAAGATCATGGAAGATATGCACGAAGGTATCTATGCAACCCATTCCAGTGGGAATACTATGGCTAAGAATATTTTGAGACCAGGTTACTATTAGTTGACCATGGAAACCGACTGTCACCACCACTCAAGAACTGGTCACAAGTGTCATATCTATGATGACAAAGTACACGTGCCTCTAGTTCCTCTGAATGTCTTGACTGCTCCTTGGCCGTTTGCAATGTGGGTCATTGATATGATTGGAGATATTAAGCCTACTGCTTCTAATGGACATCGCTCCATCTTCGTCGCCATTGACTACTTCATGCAGTGGGTTGAAGCAGCTTCATTTGCCTCGGTTACTAAGAATGTTGTCGCCGGGTTCATTAAGCATAACCTTATCTGTCGGTATGGTGTCCCTGAGAAAATTATCACAGACAATGGTATCAACCTCAATAACACTATGATCACGGAACTTTGCATGCAGTTCAAGATTAAGCACCACAATTCTTCTCCATATAGACCAAAGATGAAGGGCGCAGTGGAAGCCGCCAATAAGAACATTAAGAAGATCATACAGAAAATGATGGTGACGTATAAAGATTGGCACGAGATGTTACCATTCTCTCATCATGGCTATCACACTTCAGCATGAACATCAACTGGGGAAACCCCATTCTCCCTAGTCTACGATATGGAAGTTGTTCTACCCGTTAAATTTCAGATTACTTCTTTGAGAAATATGAAAGGTGCAAATTTAGACAAAGACAAATGGATCTAGACTAGGTTGGACCATTTGAATTTGATTGACGAGAAGAGGTTATCAACTGTCTGTCATGGTCAGATGTATTAGAAACATATGATCAAAGTCTTCAATAAGAAAGTCAAGCATCAGGTATATCAGGTTGGCGACTTGGTAATAAAGTGCATCATCCTACCACAAGGTGATCCCAGGGGCAAATGGACTCCCAGCTACGAAGGGCCATTTGTAATCAAGAAGATCTTTTCAGAAGGTTCTATGATACTGACCACCATGGACGGTGAAGATTTTCCGCACCTTGTGAACACGAACATAATGAAAAGATATTGTGCATAATAATGACCTGCTAGCTTTAGTGGCTTAGGCAAAAATAAGGGCATCCCGACGAACCAAAAGGGTTCGGGAAAAAAATAGGGATATAAATATAAAGATTGTACACCCGGTGAGTCAAAAACCTGAAAATGCGGTTTGGGGAAAAAGGGTTTCCCAGTGGGTTGAAAACCCGAAAGGACAGTCCAGGCAAAAGTTAGGGATTAAATTCTACGACTATGTCCTGTTGAATCACTTACAACCAGCTTTATTACCAACGTCAAGTTCAAACAGTACAAATTATTTCAGTTAACTTATTTCTACATCAAGGGATGAGATGCTCGAAGACAGAGTGTAACGCCCGTTAATTTAATTAATTATTTAATTAAATTATATTTTGGATTATTTGTGATGTTGCGAGGTGTTAAGAATTATTGGTAAAAGTTGTTGGATTATTATCAATTGATTAATTTGTTGATTAATAATAATTCTTATGTTGGGATTAATAAAATATTATTTAAGTGATGGATTGATTAAGTGGTAGAAATATTATAGTATTAATTTATTAGAAATAAGAATAGAATTAGTAATGGGCTTATGTTATGGCGTCAAGAAGTAAAAGTGGGGTGTAGCATTTAGGCCCAATTGGATTTAGTTGGACTAATAGAATAATATTATATTATCATTAGAAAATAAGAAGAGTAAGAGGAAGTTAGGATTTTTGGAGAAGAAGAGAGATACGTGAAGTTAAACCAAGAGGCCAAGACGAGATTTGATCGGAGACCCATAGAGTTGCCTTCAAACCAAACCAGGTAAGGGTGTGGTTTCTTATCCTATAATGGGGCATATGATATTTTGTTGTGGGGATTTAGGGTGTAAAATTATTATTGATTGAGTTGGTTTGTGGGGTCAGTTAATAATCCTGAAAGTAGCCTGGGGCGTCACAAATGGTATCGGAGCCATACCTCTCCTAGTATGATGTGGTTCGAGGATGAACCATGCAGAAGCTGGTGGGCATATAACACTTGAGGCCAAAAAGGGAGAGGAGTGGTTGCACCGCATGTAACACCCAAGGCCTAAGAGGGAAAATGTGGTCGCCACATCGGAATGAGAGGGATCCCGAGGCTATACAAGTATGAGACTGCATGGTTGAAGGAAGGCTTATAATGATTAATTGTTACTACTTATACCAACAAGATGCATCTTCTTTTCGGTAGCTCATTCATATGAACTCCACAGTTCAGCGTGATTGACTTGGAACAATTGTGGGATAGGTGACCTTCTAGGAAGTTTCCTAAAAAGCGTGTGAGTGAGGATAAAACACGTTGAAAAGACCCGTGTTGGTTTGTGGGGTCAGTAGATAATCCTGAAAAGCAGTCTAGGGCGTTATATATAGGGGAAATAGCAAAGTTGAAACCCTGTGAGATTATTCCCACATAGCTATGTTTTGTTTTTATTTTTTAATCTTTTCTTCCTTTTCACGACGATTTCCTCTTACTAGGATTTCTGTTTCTTTGTACAACAATCGCCTGTTTATAGGAAAATTATCAATATAAATAAAATTTCAATTTCAATTTCTGTTTTATCTTTTCTGTTTTATTCACAAAAATGTCCAATGACTAAATTGAATGAACATATGCATATGAATATGATTACTGTTAACAAATATATGCATAAAACCATGAATCAACATTTACTCAAAACTCTAGGAGTTGGGATAACGTTCAAGCCGTCCATAATTCACCACAGAGAAATACCCATCGAACAACCTCCATGGGATTATCCCCATAGAGCCATCTTCACAAGCTCATCTTCAACAAAGATACATTCCCCCGCAAGTCTAATACGTCTTCAAGATAGAAACTGGGGCATTTTCCAGCAATTAACCTAATCATACTGACCATTAGATCCCCTTAGCGGATAAATGAGTGTGATCTTTCTCCCGACAATGTCGCCAACCTACGGAATTCCAATCCTCATCAGTACAGTTCATGGAAATTCTCTTCCCAAGTTGAGTTTATTTCTCCAACAATGTAAAATCCCTTGCAGAATTCCCTTCCTCCAGCAAGGTTCATTTCCTCAGTAGAGTATTTCTTCGGAAGTTTATCTCGCCAGCAGGGTTTATTTCCCTAACATGGTTTATTTCCCCAACAAAATACTATCTCCCCTGGCTTGAGTCTATTCATTTGACTACTACGAATCACCGAAACAATTTATCTCTCCAGCAAAGGGTAGTCCAGGCTGTTATCCCCAAAGATTTGCTACGTAATATGGAATCGGATCAAATATCATTTAACCTTATCCTCCCTAGATGAGTCGTCATCCATATCAGAAACTCGGTCAGACAAAACCTAGGTAGGTTATCCATCTCTTTTATCCCCAGTCAGAATATATAGAATTAAATTCCCCAGTAGAGTAATGAGTGACCAATGTTCTCGAACTCTTCTCCTCAAGCAAATATCAACTTCCCCAACGGAGTTTCCTCAAAACAGAAACCGGGAATTCTCAGCAGAAACATTCTAAACAAGATCAAAGGATTTATTTTCCCCAGCAAGACGTTATACGGAGCTACCGATACGCTTCAACGACATTTCATATTCATACATCATTTACAAATATCATAGCATACGCATATGAAACGCATATAGCACACTCTCATTTACTTTGAGAACATCATTACACAATGCATTTCATACATCATGACATTGCATACAACTAACTCTTTATCTTTTCAAGTGAATTCTAGAAACAGAAAAATATCATCAACAACCTTCAAATAGGTCGCAGATTAATTCCTGATTCAAGACGGGGAAACTATCTATATGACCAGACACTGATTAATTCCCGAAACAATACATGGCAACTATCTGTGGAAACAAATTGTAGATCAATTCCCAAAACAGGACGAGGCGACTATCTACATGAACAAGTTGAATATTAACTCTCGAAACAGGACGAGGAAACTATCTATACAACTGAGCAAAGATTAACTCCCGAAACAGTGCGGGGAAACTATCTTTCTATCTTTATGGTCAAATGAAGTTCAATTCCCAAAATAGGATGGGGCGATTATCTTTATCACCAGGAGGTATGGATTCCCGAAACAGGAAGGGTTTACCAACAAATACAGATTGTAGATCAATTCCCGAAACCGGACGAGGCGACTATATACATGATGAACACTTCCCTTTAGATTCATTTTGAAAAGCATTTCCTTCAGATAGTATTGGATAGATTCATTCTGAAAAGCATTCCTCAAATACAGTCAAGCAAAGACTCATTATGACACTTCTATCAACGGTTACGTTGGATGGAATCTATAAGCCCATCTTCGACAACTCTATGTCACCTCTCCTAATGGCATATTTAAGCCCATTCAAGTAATACAATCAATCAACAACATTCCTTCTTGCACAGGCGAGTGAAAATTTCTAGGCACTTAAGTGTTCAATCATATTTTACCTTCAAGTCACGAATGGCGGATATGCCAATCTAACTCCTCAGGTTTAAGAAGATTGAACAAGGGAAGATGTTGTACTCCAAAATCTTCCCTCCCATTTTTCTTTAAGAAATTATCCTAAGGTCTCATTTGCTCAAGGTGGCTCAAAAATTAATCAGACAAATTCTCCTCCTAAGCAATGGGTCCACAACTAGGGTTTTGTGTTTCTCAAGGAAGGTTAGGTTTCCAAGGTCTCAAGTGGTTTTCATGGTCCTTCATATGTCCCCAAGAAGGCTCGTGTCAAATTTCAAGGCTTGCATCACAAGTTTGCTCAGTCAATGACTCAGATAACTGAAAATCAACTATATTGGGTAAAAAGTCAATTATGGTTAACATACAGTCAAACTTCAAGATTTTTGGTCATTATAAACATTTTTAAGTGATATTCATCATTTGATCATGATTCCTCAAGAAAATCCCTCAAATCATCAAAAGCCAAAAGTTGCCAAATTAGGGTTAGAAGTCAACTAAACTTTGACCAAGCATAACTTTCACATGCTTCATCAACCTTTCCCCAACCAAAGCCCATTTCGAAGGAAATTCAATTATCTACAACTTTTTATCTTTATTCTCAAGTCCAAAAAATATTTCATTTGAGAAATATGAGTCAATACATTACAGGTCATTTCAAAAGTCAACAAAAAGACCCTTTTTATCAAGGCAACTTACATCAAGATAAAGTCGCCAAATATACAAAAGATCATAATATATATTGTAAAGGACATCTTGAGCTCTCCAAAAAGTCCAATATCACTTTCAAAAGATGAAAATTGAGAGAGTTATAGCCATTGCAAGTTGGGAAATTTTGAGAGAATGCATGATTTCCAAATTGAGCAAATTTGTAATTTTGGGTTATTGGGCCTAAGTTTTCAGATCCAAACGTGTTCATGACATGTTTAAAGACCCATCAGTCTATTCATCCATTATATTTTATTTTGATTTTATTTATTTTGATTTTTATTCAATTAAACTCAAAATAAATCAAATAAAATATAAAGTTAATGGACTAAAGCACAAGGCTTTTGATTTCAGTCATGTTGGAAGCCAAAACCATATATTTGAGCTGGAAAAACCGTGTGGAGCTTGGGTGAATCAAATATTTTCCAAAATAGCAAGTTTGACATAATTTCAAATCAAATATTTTTCTCATAATCATGCATGATTCCTCCCACTTTTGTTAACCTAATTTGATTGTCCTATATATACTTACAAGCTCAGACCAACAAGACACGTGAAAACTGTCTCAAAAGCTCCTAACAAAATTCTCAAATTTTCAAAGAATTAGGGAAAAGTCAAACTCTCATCTCCAAGTCTTGTCAATCAATTCCAAGCATCCAAACGTGTTCCTGAAGTTTCCAGGAGGCAATCAATACCCTTGTTAAAGCCTGAAGCACGCCAGAACTCCCTCTTTTAAGCATGCTGGTTAGGTAGTATTCCTTGAATTCAAACTTTAAAATATGTGATTTAAATGAATTCGATGCATATATTCATGTTCATATTGATGTTTGGAAGTGTTTTGACGTATTACTTGTAAGGTTTAGTGCATGAATAAGAATTCACCATGGCTAGGGCATCGAGATCGGATTCCTTCGAAACCCTAACTACGATCGATTTTAGACCAAACTAACATGCTCATTGAAATCACATGACCTTAATTGGTCAATTATGGTTGTTTTCTTTTTTGTTTTGATTGATTTTTGCAGGTTTCAATTTTGGTACCATCGGAGAAGGTGACCAGAACCACCGTCCAAGGTGGTTTGACCGGTGGTTGAAATCGCGTGGCATAATGTAATGTTACGATTGGCCCATTCAAAACATCAAGGCCCTTCTCAGGCATACGCTTTTGTTGACTGACTTTTGGGAATTTGTTTTATATTATATATTAATTATTTCAGTTAGGTTAATGGATGTATGGCCACCCCAGTGGTAGTGGGCTTGCCCCTAAGTCATTACTATGCCTATATGTAGGTTCGATTCTGGCGCGGAACAATTTTTTTCTTCATGTTTTCTCATGTTTGCAGATCACATGTGAGCAACACAACGCATCAATCATGCGCCTTCAATTCCCAGCCACCAGATCTTGTCATCATCCAATCCAATGCTCCTGATTGTCTCCCCACGATGAAAAGCCTGGAATAATTCACAAAGGATTTAATATAGGCGCTTGGGCTTGTAGCTTTGGACCTAGTGATTTTCTCTCCTAACACCCCCCAAATTTGGTACTTTCAGGCCCAATCTCAATTTTTCTTATTTTTGCTTTAACTTTTTTAACATAATTTAATTAACTTTTTTTAATTAACATTAATTTAGACTTAGATTTTTTAATTAAGTTAACTAAATTAATTTTCTTTTTTTAATTAATTAAATTAATTAAATTGTTTTTATTATTTAGCTTAGTTTTTTTTAGGGTTTAATTAATTAGAACCAACTTAGGTTTTTTTTAATAAATTGATTCTTTTTTTATAATTAAAACTAATTAGGGTTTTTTTATATTAATCATCAATTCATTTTTTATCAAAAATCATAAAACCATTTTTCTTTATTTTAAAATCTTCGCGAACTTTATTATTTCCGCATTATTTTCCCAATTTATATAACTGTTAATGAGTTGTAATAGTTTTAATTAGGGTTTACTGTTTTCCCCCGATTTTATGGTTTGTACCCCCTTGCTCGAAGCATTGTAATAGCTTAGATTTACTTTCCGCACCTTTATTTTCCGAAATTTACCGCTTTCCTTATTACTGTATAGTAACTAGGCATGTATGCAAGATATAAAATCAACCATTAGATTGCCTTAAATAAACAAGATAAATAATTGAACTGAATCACTTTTCACACACGCACCTCTAGGGTAACCTCACTTGTTGCCTTCGGAATGAAAAATATGTTTATGTCCCTCGAACGTAGGGATAGCCTTAGCAAAGACCCTCGGTTAAAATCATCATAAAGATCATAGTCCAACGATGTCCCTCGAGTTACCTACGAGAAATGATCTTATCCCTCGATGTTGTCTACGAATATATGATGACAATCCCTTCGAATTGCTAAGGTATCCCTATATGTTTCCTTCTATGACCATAACGATGATCCACGCATGTCCCTCACACATCCAACGATAGGGTTTCCTACTAACTAATGGTAGGATATCATTATCTAAAGGAGGAGGAAAATAACACGAAATACTTTTGAGTAGGTAGATCGCTTGTAATCACTTGCTCAAAAAACCAAAAAAAAAACATTTTTCACAAACACATTTTCTGAAATATTTTCAAAAACAAACACTTTGTAAGCATTCTTAACTGATACAAGAATCATTACAAAGTTTCTGCACTTAGGCATTTTTTCAAGATATTTTCAAACATACACAACACAAAGCATTTTCAAAAAGTGAGCTAGCGATTAAGAGCCTGTAAATAACTACGGATGAAAAGGGTGCTAACACCTTCCCTTTTCATAACCTACCCCCCGAACTCATAAAAATCTCAATGGTCTTTCTTGTTCTTTTCACCCTTTCCTTATTGTATAAAAGAAAATTCGGTGATGACTCTTTCTATCTGCAACATTTGCGATAAAATGAAAAACCAAAAGTCAGTTCTCCCACCGTATTACAGTGAGGTTCGGTGTTGATCCCATGTTACTTACTTGATTGGAAGGAAGTATTATGATTGTTGATTCTTGAGACTTTGAATTTAAGTGATGAAACTTGGTATTAATTGTGAGATGCTTCTATTTGGTTTCAAACATGTTTGAGTTGAACTTTTGAGGCATAATTATTTATGTGTAGTTGCTGCCCGATTATTGATTTAATCGATTAAGTCTTAATTCTAATCCATGTTTCCTTTCTTTGTATTTTCATTCAACATGTATGGTGATTGTGGTTGAAAAACTAAATTCCTTATACATGAGTTAAGATAAAACTTCATTTGGTTCATTTCATTTTCTCTTGTGTTGCTAACATTATTTATGGTTTGTGTAGCTTTCAAAATGGCTCAAATGCTCACTACCTCTTTGCACTCTTTATTTCTTTTAGTTAATTAATTAAATATCGATTTAATTAGTTGATTTTGTTATTAAAAATTAATTAGTTTGGCTAATTTATTTTTCTTAACCTAATTAATTAATTAAGCCGACTCTTAATTAATTGATTAAACATTTACTTCATATTTTATTTATTCATTTAGCTCGGTTCTAACTCATTCAGGCCTGATTCTTACTTCACATGAGACCTTTGGTTATATCTCTATTATCCTGGTCTTGTCTGTTTGTTTGGATTTTCATCTGATGCAGGGATTCTTATATGATATTTTGATGATCATCAGATGCTCTGAGCTTTATATGATATCTTGGTTTATCTGATGTACTTCTTATCTGATATTTTTATGATCATCTGATGCTCTGAGCTTTATTTAATATCTTGGGTTTATCTAATGTACTTTCTGCTTGTAATTTATTTTCACTTGATGCTTGGAATAATCTTGGTTCATTGTTTGCTTGTGGCTTTAATCTAAAGGATGGTGTGGTACGGTGGGAGAACTGACTTGATTGTTTTGTGTTTTATCGCAAATGTTGCGGTTAGCAAGAGTCGCCACCTACTTTTCTTTTATCCAAAAGGAAAGGTGAAAAAGTACAAGAAAGACCTTTGAGATTATTTCTTGAGTTCGGGGGGTAGATTATGAAAAGGGAAGATATTAGCACCCTTTTCATCCATGGTTTTCCACGCGCTCTTAGTTACTTGCTAGATAACTTTCTTTTGTTTGAAATTGTGCTTTGTGTGTTTTTTTGAAAGTATTTTGAAAAGGCGCCATCGTTTAGGCAAACTTTGTAATGATTCTCGTTCGTGAGAATGTATACAAAGTGTTGATCCTTTGAAAAAATGTTTTCAAGTTTGAAAGGTGTTTTTGAAATGTGTGTGTTTGTTTTGAAAATAGCAAGGATATTGGTTTCTAAATGGAGCAAGTAACTAGAAGCAATCTACCTACTCAAATGTCTTTCTTGTTCATTTTCTTTTCCTTTGACATTGTTGTCTTACCATTGATTTGGTAAGCAACCCTATCTTTGGATGTAAGCGGGACGGGCGTGGGTCGTCGTATAGCCATGATTAGCAATGTTGTGAGGTATCTTAGAGTTTCTTTTTGAGGGACTAAGATCAATTTGAAAGGCAACATTTATAGCGTCATCGAGGGACTATGATCTTGTATTTCGATTGTTTTTGCTAAGACACCCCACATGCATAACATGGCCATTTTTTAGGCAATAAGTGGAGTTAACCTTAAGGGTGCTAGTGTGCAAGTGTGTTTGATTGCATGAATTTTAGTCTTCATTAGGGTGATCTATTTGTTGATTTCGTGTCTTGCCTTACACACCCTAATTACTAGCATTTACATTCAAAAGCGATAAATTGCAAAAATGTAAAGACCTACGCTATTACAATATTTCAGGGATGGGGGTACATATTTATGAATAGGGGTTGGAAATAAAATTAAATCCTAAGTTACTATTACAATAATATTGAATGGATAAGAATGTACAAGAAATGTAAAATGGACTTGTTTTGTAAAAAGGAATAAGTTTGGTTTGATAAAACATTTTTGATCTTTTTGTTTTAAGAAATAAAGTAAAACATGTAAAAATGAAAAATGTCTTTGGTGTTTTGATTAATAAAATAAGAAGTGATAGCAATAATAGTGAGGAAAAATAAAGTAGAATCAGCGTATTGTTGACTAAAGGAGGTCAGAAGTTCTGATTATGGCGTACTGCAAAATAGATATCCTATTAGTGAAAAAATAGGTAAATTCAGAAGTTCTGGGTCCGCTGGAAACAAAGAAGATTTCATAAGTTCTGATGCCACTGGAAGAACTTGGTCTCCCTCTCCATGCTAGTCAGAAAATAAGCAACTTGGTCATTTCTCAACAAAACTGAAGATTTGCATATGACAGTTATGGCAGGTTTCATAGTGTTTCAGAAACAAGAGATATCAGAACTATAAATCAGAGGCAAGCATGAATTTGCTAATCCTAATTCTGAGTTCTAATTTCTTCAAGAAGTTCTGAACTGATTTACTCCCTACTTAGGCAGACAAATACGTGAAACCTCAGAATATGTACAACATCAGAAACATGATGTCTACATTGTATTTTTGAACATGCAAATCTGGTAATGCTTAAGTAATGTGATGAGAGTCAGTAGAAGCTTACCTTGCAGATGGGAAAGATTATGTGAACTAGAGGTTGCTCCTGAACTCTAGTGATGTTCTGAGAAGCTTCTTCACGTACTCAGGAGGTTGGAAGTTTTCAAACTCTGGAACAGCCAAGGGGTATGGTTATGACTTCTTTGAGGTGTGGGTGGATGGAGAGTGTATTACAGTCTGACTGCAGAAGTTTGGATTGCTTTTGCATGTATGTCAAAACTGTATGGGTGGTTCTGGTCGAGAAACACTTGAGGAAAAATGGAATTTGAATGCAAGAATTAAAAGCTAACAGGTTTTTTATTTTGTGTTTGCAGTTTTTGGACTCTTGGAATTTTAGCAGGGGTTCATGGCTTTTCTTTCTCAAATTTCCGACCCTTTCACAGTTGCAAATGTAGTTCAATTTATAGGCAAGGATTTAGTAGCTTGGAGAATGCAACCATCACATGCTAGGGTACTGCCTTGTTGTTGAAGCAAGTATGGTGGTTATTAGCCTTAGCAGCGCCTAAGATGGAATTGTAAAAGGGAATTAAGGAAAGGTAACTTTCAAAGCAAAAGTAACACATGGGCCCAGCACACTTTTGTACAAGAGTTTTATTTTCCAAGACAGTAAAGGTACTTCTATGTCACACGTGGAGAAACCCTTTGAACAAAGACCCATAAGTGGTTGTGAGCATTAAATGATGATGAGATTAATCAAACCAGAAATCCTGCAACGTGATATTCTGCATCATTGTTTATTTCTGGATCTGAGGTTCAGCTTCAGCATAATTTAGAACGAACACCTAACTTATGATCTTGGTATTTCCTTGCTCCAGCATGCTCTAGAGGAGCTCTCAGACTTTCCAGGATGCTTGCATCATGCTTTGTAACCTTCTTTGAATTACCCTTGCAAACTCTGACTGAACCTTTGTGAAAATTGGCCCAGAAGTTCTGACCAAACTCTGTCTTGAAGGTGTCCAGAATTTGCTGAGTGCTTTAGTTTCATGGACGTGTCTTTGAACATTTATAACTTGAAATTCCAGCATTTCCAGGAGAAGTTTTGTTCTAAAATGTTTTAGATCTCATTGAAATATATAAATATTGTATCAGAAGCTCTACCAGAATCAGCTTGCATCATGGTGAAAATCTGATCAGAAGTTTTGAGCCTGTCATATTTCTTAAACACTTAGAAAAATTCTAAGTATTTAGAAATTTGACTTTTTCAAAGTAACTTTTGATTTTTGAATTTCCAGATCAAACAAACTTCATATCCCAAACATGTCTTGATGAAATATGATTCTTGAAACTTGATTTTGATCCAAAAGTCAAAGTCTGACTATTCAGTGTGCCAATGACCATTTTTCCCTTCTGAATGACTTTCTTGAAAAAAAATTAATTCCAGGCTTGAAATTAGAGGGGAGAAAACCTGAGGGTCTAGGGTGATCCTTTGAGAAATGAGAGGGAAAATTTTGGGGTACAACAGTTGCCCCTGTTCAATCTTCTTAAACCTGGAAAGTTAGATTGGTGAGTCCACCATTCGTGACTTGAAGGTGAAAGATGATTGAACACTAGAGTTCCCAGAAATTTTCCCTTGAAGATGGATGGTGAATGGGCTTATAGATGCCATTTGGAGGAAAGTTGATAAACATTAGAAGAAATATCAGCATAGATCTCTTGTTGATTTATACTAAAACTTGATGTTTTACCTGTGAGAAAAAGAGTTAGTAAAATGCATATGCATGCATGATGTTCACTAGTTGTGGTATTATGCTAAATGCATAGGGTATGCATGAATGTGAGATATATGTTTCTGTCCGGGAAAATAAATCCCTGACTGCTGCTATGGAAACTCTGGGAGGTTGAATCCTTGATTGTCGTTGGGGATGAAGAATATATATATATATATATATATATATATATATATATATATATATATATATATATATATATATATATATATATATATATATATATATATATATATATATATCTTCAAACTTTGTTAAAAGGATGCTTCCGCTGGGGAATATCTCTTGAACATCGGTTGTTATCTGGTCGGATCCAGGCTTCACAACTTACTGAGGATGAGATGAATCAACGGTTATTTGGTCGGATTCCAGGCTTTGCAGTAAATTTCTTGAAATTGAATAGTTACCTGGTCGAATCCAGGCTTCACAACAGAGGTTAACTATTATCTGGTCGGATCCAGGCTTCGCAGTAACTTGAAATGGAATAGTTATCTGGTTGGATCTGGGCTTCATATTAACTTGTTGGGGATACAGAGGTTAAATGTTATCTGGTCGGATCCAGGCTTCGTAGTAATTTGAAGTGGTAACTACTATCTGGTCAGGTCCAGGTTTCATGGTCTTTTTTGGAAAGTTGTACTATTATCTGGTCGAGTCCAGGCTTCATAGTGTCTCTTTGGGGATCATAGTTAGTTGTTATCTGGTCGGGCTCCAGGCTTCATAATAAACTGTTTGACAAAAACTGTCATCTGGTCAGGTCCAGGCTTTGCAGATTTTTGAGGTTGATGAGGTCAATCTCTATCTGGTCGGGTCCAGGTTTCACAATAAACTATTCGGGAAACTGTTGTCTGGTCGGGTCCAGGCTTTACATATTTCTGAGGTTGAGCAGGTCAATTGCTATTTGGTCGGGTCTAGGTTTCACAATAAACTGTTTTGGGATTTAGTTGTTATTTGGTCGGTTTCCAAGTTTCACAACGAATCTCCGAGGGTAATTACTATTTGGTCGGATCTAGGCTTCACAACAACTTGTTGGGGTAGAGGCAAAATCTACTGGGGAAAAGAAATTAAACCTTTGTCAGATTGAGTTCAGGTTCTTCTATATATTTTAAGAGTTAGACTATTATATGGTCGGGTCCAGGTTTCATAGCATCTTGAAATTGAGATTAACTGTTATCTGGTCGGATCTAGGTTTCAGGTATTCAAATCTGTTATCTGGTCGGGCCCAGGTTCCAGTAACTTGAAGAAGTCAAACTATTATCTGGTTGGGTTCAGGCTTTAGTAATAACTTGAAAATTGTGCTAATATCTAGCCGGATCCAGTCTTCCTAGTATCTTTTTGGAGACAGTAAAGGCTTTGATGACGACTTTACTGGGGATCAGGGGTTGTGGCCCTATGATTTGCAATAATTCGAAAGAGAATGCAAAATGGAGGTTGTAGAGTCAGTTGGGTGGGACAGACTCAACTTGAGGAGGATACACTCAACTGAGGAGGGTAAACTCCGCTTGGGGATAATAGCCTTGGACGGGGAAGATATGCTCAGGTAGGGAAGATAGACTCAGATGGGAAACTTTGTGGTGTCTTGATTGTTGTATGTTAAGGAAACTTGAACTCGGATGGGGAGTTTTGTGGTTCCTTGACTATTGTTGGGGAAATAAAACTTGTTAAGGAGGTGACTTTCCTTTAGGAAGAGATTGACTTAGCTGGGGAGAAAGCGGCCAAGAGGTTGAGACTCTGGTCGGGAATTACCCTATGCAAAGAGACTTTGTGGGAAACTCCGTTAGGGCAAAGGTTTATCATAGCCGTCCTTGTGGGGATAATGATAATGAGATAACTTTGTGGAGATATTTTATATACATTAAAGAGATGCTTACTTCTGCTTAGCAGGACACATGTGCCAAATAGTTTTTAATTATCTTCATATGCATATGTTCATTCAATTTTAGCCATTGGACAAATTTACATTCAAAACATAGACAGAAATTTTGCACTTTAAAGTACATTTGTATTGATATTTTGCCCATGAGTATGCGTTTTTGGTACAGAGAGATGGAGATCCTATTAAGAGGAAATCGTCGAAAGGAAAACAAAATTGAAAACAAAGATAATAGCCATGTGGAAGTGATCTTATTACATTCCAACTCTACTATTGCCCCAATGCCTTCGAATGCCCCTCGCCATCGACAGAAGTTAATTGGATTGATCTTGGACAATTAAAACTTGGACCTTGGTAATAAAGTTGACGGTGGTGATCCCGCAGGACATAGTCATACGCTTTTAATCCTTAACTTTTGCTTGGACCACCTGAAACTACGCGGCCGAAACCTGTCATCTGGATGTTAATGAAACATCAATAAAGTCGCCACCGAACGTCTTTTATCCCGCCGAAAGGGAAAGGTAAATATCGAGAAAACCTGAAAATGGAGAAACCACGGACTTTCAACCGAGAGATCGGGTAAGGGAGTCTGTTTCGCAAGGGGAAGGTATTAGCACCCCACACGCCCGTAGTACTCTACGGTATCCATTCTTGTTGTCTAATCTAATGGGTGTGGTCAAATCCTATGTCTATGGCTTAAAACTGAAAAGGGAATGCATGCAAAAGGAAAAAGAAAATAATGTAGGGAAAATAAAATATGTGCTCGATTGGGCCCTACCCCTTTGCCTACGTATCCCTTTTAAGGAATCAGAGCAGCCGTAGTTCGGCTTATGTATTTTGGTTGGTTTGTGTTTTTTAATTAAGGCAAACAAAGACAGTCAAAATGGAAAAATGTCGAATGAAACAACAAACAAATGAGATGGTCAAACATCGACTAAATAATAACATAGTAACATGTCAAATATGGCGAAACATCAAATGATAATGCAACACACCTAACAATGATATTGAGAATCAATGTAGGATAACAAACATGTGCGATGGCGAAACATCGGCTTTAAACAAATGTGAGATGGCGAAACATCGACTAAGAGATAACATGGCAGAGATGGCAACACAACAATGAAACAGATGACGAAACATCACACCTAATAATGATATTGAGAATCAATGTAGGATAAGAAACATGTGCGATGGAGAGACATCGGATTTAAACAAATGTGCAATGGTGAAACATCGGCTAAGAGATAACAAGGATATCATGGTAAAGATGGCGAAACATCAATAAAACGGATGACAAAACATCACACCTAACAATGATATTGAGAATCAAAGTAGGACAACAAACACGTGCGATGGAGAAACATCGGCTAAAACAGGTTTAAAAACAAAACCAAGAGGCGCGCAAACAAATAAGATTGATTTTTATCTTTTACCTTGAATAAGGGTTTGAGTTTATTAGAAGTGTTTTATGATTTGCCAAGAAAACATTTTTTGTTTTAAGATGCAAAATGCAAAGAAAGGGAAAACAACTAAGGGAAACTAACTTAGTGCTATCCCTAGTGTTATCATACAATGGTTGACCCTAAGGTTGAGGACAAAGGGAAAGTCCTACCCTATGTTAGCATACATGGATTCCTACCTTAATCAACATGTCAAAGAAAGCTTAACAAAACTATCCTATAGGGAACATGCAATGAGAGCGAAGTCGTGACCTCAATTTCTAAATTGAGTGACTCATCGATCAACAATTAAAGAGGAAAAGCAATAAATATCCTATAGGGAACATGCAGTGAGAGTGAAGTCGTGATCTCAATTTCTAAATTGAGTGACTCATCGATCAACAATTAAAGAGGAAAAGCAATAAACATCCTATAGGGAACATGCAATAAGAGCGAAGTCGTGATCTCAATTTCTAAATTGAGTGACTCATCGATCAAAACCACAATACATGCATCAGATAAAAAAACCAGAGGGCCTCCTGACATATATCAGCAACAGAGATCCCATCATGCAATCAGAGAACTATGCAAAATGAAAATGGGAGAAAGGAAGTAGTATAATACCAAATAGATAACTATCTACAGCAATCAAGCAAGAATAAAAGAAACCCAGGGAAACTTCAAGCAAGCTGGCATCAGTAAACAAATTGAGTCAGGAATCTATCAGATATGAACAAGTCCCAGGGGAAATGTATGGCATTCACAATCATATGTATATATATCCTGCATAAGCCATCAAACATGCCAAGCACAAAAACAATGCCAGTATAATAGATTGTGTTTCACAAATAAAGTGAAACACAAAAAAGCCTCAAGCCAAAAGTGGAAACGTTATCAGAGTACCTCGCACATTCAACAACCAAGTTAGTATTCCATAAGGTGAAAAAGTGAGAATAAACATGATGGCTTTAGACATGATAACCAAGAAGAAACAAGCATATGCACAGATTAGGTCAAGAAAAGAAGAGGAATGTTGCTCCTTTCTATCACCATGTTGAATTGACAATTGAATGTCAATCAAGGATCATAAGAGCTTCAGAATAATATGAACAAAGACCATGAAAGTCAGTAGCAAACACATCTCAATCATGCATAGCTAATTCAATCACAACTTCATGAACACAATAGGAAATAAAACCTACATAATGCATTAGATGGTTCAAAATATTCAAACATAAAGCTTATAAGTGAAATGGATTGAGCTAAAATGGACAATTAGAATCACATGATCATTAGGTTCCCAATTATAGGCCTCACTCAAGTTCATTGGCCATCAAACAAATTGTAACAAGACATGCAAACATAATTGGGTACCTTCACTTCAAAATCATATCAAAAATAGAAACAAGGATCCATAATTCAAACCAAAAATATCTTAACATGTTGGAAGTGTTTAGAAGTCAGAATGCAAGCCAAGTTAGTATTCCATAAGGTGAAAAAGTGAGAATAAACATGATGGCTTTAGACATGATAACCAAGAAGAAACAAGCATATGCACAGATTAGGTCAAGAAAAGCAGGGGAATGTTGCTCCTTTCTATTACCATGTTGAATTGACAATTGAATGTCAATCAAGGATCATAAGAGATTCATAATAATATAAACAAAGACCATGAAAGTCAGTAGCAAACACATCTCAATCATGCATAGCTAATTCAATCACAACTTCATGAACACAATAGGAAATGAAACCTACATAATGCATTAGATGGTTCAAAATATTCAAACATGAAGCTTATAAGTGAAATGGCTTGAGCTAAAATGGACAATCAGAATCACATGATCATTAGGTTCCCAATTATAGGCCTCACTCAAGTTCATTGGCCATCAAACAAATTGTAACAAGACATGCAAACATAATTGGGTACCTTCACTTTAAAATCATATCAAAAATAGAAACAAGGATCCATAATTCAAACCAAAAATATCTTAACATCTTGGAAGTGTTTAGAAGTCATAATGCAAGCCCTAAATTCATGAATGATTGAGGAAGAGGCCAAGTGAAGTTCAAAGCTCAAGACTAGTTGGCAAAGCTACCAAACTAGACAAGTTTTCAAAATTATTTGTGGAAAAATGTCAAACCAAGTCAAATGATTCAAGAAAAATGGTTTTAAAATTCCCAATACATTCATGAACCCTAATCAAGACTTTAATCCTATAGAAAATCCAGGGCATAATGGTTTTGAAAATTAAACTTGCACCATAAGCAACAAAACCCTAAATTTTGACTTTTAATCTCAAATATTGATTAAGTGAGATCAAAATTCAAAAAAATTAAATCAAGATCATGCCAATCATCAAGAAACCCTAAATGTCAGGAAATATATTTTTTCATATTTTTTGAATTAGGAAAAGTCAAGAAAGAAATTAATATTCAAACAATTATGTAATTAACAAATATTCACATATCAAAATAATATTTAAATCAAAAAGTCAGAAAAATGGCCAACCAAAATTATATTCAAATATTAGGGCTAAAAACACACATCCCTGAATTTTTGTGAATTTTTTGGATAAAAGGAAAGTATTAAAGATAAGAAATCAAACAATTAATAATTGAATTATTATTTTAGGGCAAGAAAATGCAAGTCATAACTAAAAATCATGAAAAAGGTCAAAGTAAAAATATATTCAGATTCTATGATTAAAAACAAGATTACATGATTTTTTTGAGATTTTTTTGATTAAGAGAAATATTAGAATAAAAATCAAACAAACAAATATTATAAATAACCTTTGAAATTAAAATTTAAATAAAAAATAAAGAAAATGATAAACCAAATTCAGAATCAATTTTTACATTATTTTAGGAGTCTAGAATATTTTTTGTGGATTTTTTAGGTCAAAGGAACTACTAAAATAAAAATTACCTTCAAAAAATAATTAAATAAGCCTATGAATTTTTTAAACCAATCAATTCATTTTTAAAAAAATCCAAAAAAAAGTCAAATAATAGAAAATAAAATTGACCTATGGTAAATTTTTTGTGATTTTTGAATGTGTTTTGATCAGAAAACAAAATTAAACAAAATGTCAAATAAAACAAAAATTCAAATAAACCAAAATATTCAAACAGACCAATCATGATGTGCCACCACATCATCTTCAACCTCTGGATGGTTCAAATACGCGCGCATCTTCTCAGGCTTAGGGCTCACTTTTAGATCAACATAACATGCTCAATTTTGCATCATTTTTTATGAAATCAAAGGCAAATCAAAGCTAGCATGGCAAGGAATCCATAGTAATTCGAATCAAATCAAATGATCAATCACATTGTCCACAATCAAGTCATGAATATGAACAAAAACATTCTGAATTGCAAGTTTCAGAGCATCCAATCATGCATAATTCATCAAATTAAACGCTGTAAAGCTTCAGAAACATTCTATTAACATCACTGAACATGAATCCAAGCTCAAACATCTCAATAAACAAGCGCTTCTCAGGAATTGAAGTTTGGAATCATTACCTCAAGGAGAAAAGTGATCTATTGTCTCCTTCACTCCATATGCAAACAAATGGTGCTAGCTTGATCTATTTGCTTTGTTGAAGCAGAATCCACAAGAATTTTGAAGAAAACACCAAGGATTTGAGAGATTTGAATCAAGTTGCAGAGGAAGGAGGAAAATCTCAGATCTGAAATTCTTGCAAATGGCGCGTTCTCCTCTTCTCTCTTTGCTTGCTTTCACTTATATAGAGTTTGTAGAGAAGGATAAAAGTAGAAGCTTGTCCTTAAAGTCATTGGAGGGCATGATTGGGAATTTTAGCCAAAAATGAAGTGCATATTGAATCATGTGTTTTGCTCGTGCATTCTTCTGCCTTTTATGCATTTTGGGAGCCAAATGAAGTCAGAAATGCATGCTCAAAATTCCAACCCACGATTACTTGAAATGAGAGAGTGTTGGTGAATCGGCAATTTTGAGCAAGTTTTGTATTTTTTATTCAAGCAAGTTCATGAAGCACAGGGGCACGAAATAGTGAGTGTAATGGGCCTCAGCGTGTCACAAATTACCAATGGGCTTGATTATAAGCAAGAGGAATGGCTAATACTTGAATTTGCAAGAAATGGCCATTTTGCACATTTGCCAAATTTCAATAAGAAACTTCAAAATTTCCAAAATTCATAACTTACACATATGTTTGAGTTTTGACACAAATGAGTACAATTTGGAAAGGCATTGGAAAGATCTACAATCGCTTAGTTTAGAGTTTTTGCAAATAAATCCATTAAGGTTCTCAAAATTTGGCTTGAAATTCAATAATTTTGGAAAATGACCTATAATCTTGTAACTTCAAAAGACCATAAATCTTGATTCCTTGCTAATTTGAATATGAGACCAAAAGGAGATGAAATATCATTCTCTTAGATTTCCCATCATATTTCATTTGAATTTTCTTGATTAAGGGTGAATAAGATATAAATTTTTGAACTTAAGCCCTTATTTTCCAAAATTAGAAACTTTTAGGGTTTCTTCAAGAACAAGTTTCATCCCAAACTCCAACCTCTTTGATCCAATGACCAAAATGGACTTGAAATATGAAAAGTACATCCTTGAATTGATGTTTTGCCAAAAATTCCCTTGGTCAACCTTGACTTTGACTGATCTTGACCAAAATGACCATTTTGCCCCTCTGAATCAATTGATTCGCTTCCCTTCAAAATTGATGTTTAAAACTTCAAACATATGATCTTCCAAACATACAAAGGCCATGTGCAAAGTTTCACTTCAAAATTCTCAAGAAATCTTGATGAAATCCCAAACCCTAGTTTTGTTCAACACATTAGGAGATTGATGAATCATCCTCAAAACTTCAAATACTCTGGGCATCTTGACCAATTTCTTGTACAAAGACCTTTCAAATATCAAAGAAAATGTCATAGATCCAAAAATCAAGACTTGTACCTTGGACAATAGCCTTGATCAAACAAAACCCTAATTTGACTAGTGAATCAAAGGAGTGATTCTTCTTATAATCAAACACAAACTCCAATCCTATGATGATCCAAAGAGATGGATGAAGCATCTTGAGATATGCAATAACTTTTGAGCTTGAAAGATCCAGAGTTTTAGATAATAAGATTTTTTTTCTTGAGCAATTTGTCAATGCAAATAACCTTCAAGGCTTGGGGAAGACTTGATAACCAAAGTGCTTTGATCCCATCATAATGTATGAATGCAATGCAGTATGATATTCATGATGAAACATAATCCTAAATCAAGAGGGTAAATTTTTGGGTGCAACACCGCCCTTTCGGGTTTTCAGCCCACCAGGATACCCATTTTTGCCCAAGTCGCCCTTTCAGGTTTTCAACTTTCCGGGTGTACAATCTTTTGCATATATCCCTAAATTTTGCCCAAACCGTTTCGTTTGCCCGGATGCCCTTATTTTTCCTAGGTGTGTCAATCTAGAGGGTCTCTTATGCGTAGTATTTTTTAACTATGTCCGTGTTTATGGGATGTGGGAAATCCTCGCCATCCATGGTAGTCAACATCATGGCACCGCCAGAGAAAACTCTCTTGACAACAAATGGTCCTTCATAGGTGGGAGTCCATTTGCCTCTGGGGTCGCCTTGTGGTAAAATGATGCGCTTTATCACCAAGTCGCCAACTTGATATACTCGAGGATTGACCTTTTTATTGAATGTCTTGATCATCTGTTTTTAATACGTCTGACCATGGCAAATAGCAGCTAATCGTTTTTTTTCAATCAAGTTCAGTTGATCCAATCTCGTTTGAATCCACTCGTCCTCGCCTAGGCCTGCCTCATTCATAATCCTTAGCGAGGGGATCTGAACTTCTACTGGCAGAACAAATTCCATGCCATAAACTAAGGAAAAGGGATTTGCCCCAGTTGAGGTTCTAGCTGAAGTACGGTAACCATGTAGAGCAAACAACAACATCTCATGCCAATCCTTATAGGTTACTACCATCTTTTGTAAAATCTTCTTGATATTTTTGTTGGCCGCTTTGACTGCGCCGTTCATTTTTGGTCTATATGGAGAAGAATTGTGATGCTTGATTTTGAATTGAGTGCAAAGTTCTGTAATCATAGCATTATTTAGATTAGTCCCATTGTCGGTGATGATTCTTTCGGGGATACCATAGCGGCATATGAGGTTGTGTTTGATGAATCTGGCCACCACATTCCTGGTGAATGAGGAAAATGAGGCGACTTCGACCCATTTGGTAAAATAGTCGATAGCAACAAGAATGAAGTGATGTCCGTTGGAAGCTATGGGCTTGATCTCTCCAATCATGTCAATGCCCCACATTGCAAATGGCCACGGAGCAGTCATGACATTCAGAGGGATATGAGGCACATGGATCTTGTCAGCATAGATTTGGCATTTATGACAGGTTCTTGAATGTTGATGGCAATCAGTCTCCATCGTTGACCAATAGTAACCTGCTCTTAATATTTTCTTAGCCATCGTATGTATACTTGAGTGAGTACCAAATAGACCATCGTGCATGTCTTCCATGATTTTCTCTGCCTCCCTCTTGTCCACACATTGGAGTAGAGTTGAATCATGGTTGCGCTTGTACAATATCCTGTTACTGAGGAAGAACTTGGCCGCAAATCTTTGCAAGAACTTTATGTCATTGATAGATGCCCCCTCTGGATACTCTTGAGCTTCAAGGTATCTCATCACCTCATGGTACCATAGCTTTTCCGCATCGGTGTCGAGCTCATAGCAATGTGCAGGTTCATAGATTCTTTGAATTGTAATCATAGGGGCTTCATTGTACCATCTGACCTTGAACATTAAAGACATGGTTGCCAAGGCGTCAGCCAACTAGTTTTCTTCCCTAGGGAAGTGCTCAAAAGTAATCTCTTCGAAGTATGGAATTAGGGATAACACAAGTTCCTTTTAAGGGATAAGATTAGGGTGTTTAGTGTCCCAAACTCCTTTTACTTGGCTGATCACTAAGGCGGAATCCCCGAATACATCCAAATGCTTGATCCTTAAGTCAACAGCAGCTTTCAGACCTAAGATGCATGCTTCATACTCGGCCATATTGTTTGTGCAATTGAAGCATAGTCTGGCAGTGAAAGGAGTGTGGCAACCTTTAAGAGAGATGATCATAGCACCAATTCCATTACCTAAGGCGTTGGAAGCCCCATCGAATACCGTAGTCCATCGAGATCTTTGTTCAGGTCCGTCATACGGTCCAGATTTCACACAGTCGGTTACCAACATGATGTTCTCATCAGGAAAGTCGAAATGCATTGACTGATAATCATCCACAGCCTGATGGGCCAAATGATCTGCTAGTACACTCCCTTTGATGGCTTTTTGAGTCGTGTATTAAATTTCGTACTCAGTCAAGATCATTTTCCATCTGGCTTGATTGGGTCCATCTTAGAAATCAACAAAGTGGTATGAGTCAACATATACTCTCTTAGCCGGAGAGCAGTCCATGCCAGAGCGCAGCAAGTTTTCTAGAGCAGTGAATATCTGGTTTCGCAATCGGTAAACTTTTTGCTCAGGTAATAAATAGCATGCTCTTTTCGGCCAGACTCGTCATGTTGGCCCAATACACACCCCATAGAGTTCTCTAGTACAGTCAAGTACATAATCAAAGGTTTTCCTTCAACTGGAGGCATGAGAATAGGAGGTTCTTGTAAATATTCTTTGATTTTGTCAAAAGCAATCTGACATTCATCATTCCATCTGACTACCTGATCTTTCTTCAAGAGTTTGAAGAGTGGTTCACAAGTAGTAGTCAAGTGGGATATGAAACGGGCAATGTAATTGAGACGACCCAAGAATCCTCCGACTTCTTTTTCAGAATGAGGGACTGGCATTTCTTGGATGGCCTTTATCTTGGCAGGATCAACTTCAATGCCTTTATTACTGACGACAAAACCCAAGAGCTTTCCAGATCGTACTCCAAACGTGCACTTATTATGGTTTAACCTCAGCTTGTACTTTTTCAACCTCTCGAATAATTTGTGCAGATGATCGAGATGTTCATCTTTGGTTTGTGATTTGGCAATCATATCATCCACATATACCTCTATCCATGATGAATCATGTCATGAAATAAGGCTACCATAGTGTTGTACCCCAAAATTTGCCCTCCCATATTTCTCAAAATATTTGAAGAAAAATTCACAAGTCCAACCCGGCGCGTCATATTTAGGTATTCTTTCGCCAAGATATCTCTGATAACGTATTCTCAAATTCAGGTTCGGCTCAAGAGTCAATTCTTTAAAGAAGGTATCCGAATGTGTGAGTTTTCTCGAAGAAATATGGTGAAAAAGTGTGCTGAAAGTGCAGTTTTTACGCGCTAAAAAATTCATAACTTGAAGATCGTGGCTCGTATTGAACCCGTTCCAGTGGCCAAAATTCCGTCTTGACATTATCTACGTTTTCATCTCTCACGGCTGGAAGCCAATTTCGATCAGCAAGTCTTCAAAAATGTGGATTTATCAAGTATTTTTGCACAGAAAATTTGTGACAGAAGTTTACTTGCGTCATGTTCAGAAAATCATAACTTGGTCGATTTTCATCGTATCGAGCTGGTTCCGGCGCCAAAATTTCACAAATTGAGTTGGCTACATTTTCACAGAAGGTATTGAGTTCAAATGGTATTCAAAAGGCCTTCGTTTTTTGCTCAGAATGCGTGACACACCGAAAATCCTGAATGCTGAATATTATTTCATCTGGGCCGAAACTTCGAAAATTCATAACTCGGTCAATTTTTATCGGATTGGACTCATATTTTTACACAAGGTCCCTGACTCGTAGATCTACAACTTTGCTTCAAAAGTCGAGACCGGATTATGCTCCGATCAATACCAGTTTTTTATTGAAGAACGTGTCAGAGTCGACACTGGAGCCCAAAATAAGTTTGTCTGAGCTGAAACTTCAAAAATTTATAACTAATTCACCGTTTATCCGATTGAGCCGATTTTCGGACATGAGTTAGTTATCGATGTCGGCTACATTTTGTTTTCACATTTCAACTTCAAAAATTGTACTTAAGTCCCTGCGATTTAGCCTGGAAAGTGACGAACTCAAGTGAACATTGGAGGCCCAATTGCACATTCAAAGCCTATTTTCTTTACCCTAATTTCCATTATATAATCACCTTCTTTTCACACAAACCAGGGAAAAAAGAGAGAAAAAACCTTGCCACAACACTGCTAGAATATCAAATTCTTTCAAGAACCCTAAAACCTTGAAATCCTTATTACAAATCCCTCTCTCACTACAAACAAGCCATCACAGTTACAAACCAACACCTCATTACTTCTTCAGTAAGGGTAAGGCTGGCTTGATCTCCATGATCCAAAAGGCATAAAAGCATTCACGTTACTAATTTTCCAGTAAGTGTAAGATTGATTTGATCTCCATGATCAAAAGGGTATAATCATTCATACATGCCATATTGTGCCTAAACATTAAATTTCTTCATATATTGGCTTTATTTGCATTTTATGATTTTTTTTAATGTGTTCATGAGATTCAACACTGCAGATTTAGACAGGATCCCCATGCACGTTCATTAAGGAACGTTGAGGCCAAAACACAAATGGCCAAAAGCCAAAAGCCAAATGGCCAAAACAGAACATTTTACACATGACACCAATACGTGGCGAGACAGACATATTGAGAAGGTTAAGGACGTTGAGGCCAGAACACAAATGGCCAAAAGCCAAAAGCCAAATGGCCAAAACAGAACATTTTACACATGACACCAATACGTGGCGAGACAGACATACTGAGAAGGTTAAGGACGTTGAGGCCAGAACACAAATGGCCAAAAGCCAAAACACAAATGGCCAAAACAAAACAGTTTACACATGACGCCAATAGCTGTTTCACCCCTCCAATCAGGTTCGTATACTCCTAAACTCTCTCTCTATTTTTATTATTTTCCTTTAATTAATTAATCGTTATTCTTTTTATTAATCACTAACCAATTAACATTTTTTCATAATAAAATTCAGAAAACTAACATTTTTAGTAGTATTATTATTATTTAGTATTTTCACTATTAATTATTTTTTGTAAATAAATTCTAACAAATTAATTTAGTTTAATTAGGTTTAATTTTGGCATTTTCATAATAAATAAAATAAATTAGAATTAGGTTTTACTAACTTTTGACTTTATTTTATTTTTATTTTTCATTAAAGACATTAAAAAACCAAAAATACTTTTTTCTTTTATTTAAATAATTAGTTTTAGGTTTAATAATAATTAAATACAAAAAAAAACAAAAAAACACCTTTCTTTAATTAAATAATAATTAGACTTTAATTTAATTTAATTTCAAGCAAAGGGTCAAAACCTTCTGACGTTCCAATTTATTCTTTCCGCGCTTTATTTTCTTATTGATCATTATGTAACTGCTTTCCGGATGTAATAGTAATTAGGTTTACCGCATTTATTTACTTTTCGCATCTTTTATCAAAAACGGGTCTTGGATTAATTTGGTGATGTAGACCCGCGCCTTTGTAATAGCGTAGGACTTTTAATTCCGCATCTTTTAAACTGTTAATAACTCGCATGAAAGAATGAATGCCAAAATAAAAGCAACGCGTAGACCACCAATGCATGAACAAGACAAAAATATCTGAAAACGACACACAAATCACACCCCACCCCTAGGGTACGCCTCACTGTTGCCTTGCCCCTCGAAAGGTGGTCGTCGAGTAGAGGATGTTTTAGCAAGTCCTCATGTCCATGAACATGGCATGGGGGTAGCTTCTAAGGTGTCTTCCTATTACTCTGGTGACCACACCGTTGCCTTGTCCCTCGAAACGTGGTCGTCGACTATAAGACGTCTTAATGAGTCCTTATGTCCCATTGATCTGGTTGCCTCAAAACAAGTTGCCTCGGAATAGTTGCCTCGGAATAAAAGATCAATGGCATAAGGGTAGCTCCTAAGGTATTCTACTGTTGCTCTGGTGACCACATTGTCCCTACAAACGAATTGACCCGAACACCTCCAACGGTGGTGCTACCTACCTCTCAATGGTGGGATGGCACTACTTTAAGGACATTTACACAGACGAATTCCTTAGGGTAGGTAGACAACTCGTAGATACTTGCTCTAATTTCAAAACAAATCAAAAAAATACTTTTCACACCGACACTTTTCAAAAAGCTTTCGAAAGCAATTTTTCAAACACTCTTGAGGACTGATACAAGAGTCGAACTGAAATTTTCAAAGAAACTTTTTAAACCCGCAGTTGAAAAGCAAACAAAAAATTTTGAAAACACAAGTGAGCAAGTATCTAAGAGCCCATGGATAACCATGGATAGAAAGGGTGCTAACACCTTCCCTTTCTATAACCTACCTCCCGAACCGAGAGCAATCTCTATAAGGAATTTTTCTGTGCTTTTGTCCTTTCCATTTGGAGAAAATAAAAGACGGTGACGACTCTTGCTTCCGCGACATTTCGCGAACCAGCGTTAAACAGTCAGTTCCAGATCCACCGATCACAGAACTGGCGACTCTGCTGGGGACATTTTAAAGTGAGGTGTACCTTAGGACTAAGATCACTTTTGTTTTCAATTGCCTGTTTTGATTGCTTTATTATTGTGGGTACTGTCTTGGGAGTTCTATAGATCCTAACCCGGATCTGGGGGATACCTTCTTAGAAAGTAGCAACAAGGCTGTGAGGGAACTGTGCGGGGTATACCAACATGGTTGAAACAGTCTGCTACGTTGATGTGGCACTTTGGTGTGTACCGGTAACCCTTGAGTTCAGTCAAGGAGAGTACGGGGCCTCCGCGTGGTGTCGTGAAGCATCAACAGACCTTAGGAACCTTAATTGAACTATCTTGGCCTCTTTAGGGTAGTGAGATAACTGACTTTGGTGCAGTCCGAGGTTGGTTGATACTCGATACTACACTCAATTGAGGGTTGCTTTCCTGGAATATTTCGGTCACCAGTTCAGTGGCTAAATCGAAACGATGAACAATGAAAGCAATCCCGTGATTTTGGGACCCTTAGAACCCGGTTACTTCTAATAGGACAGGTTGAGCCCACCAACTTCAAGAGGGTAATACCCAGACCCCATGCTGGCCTAAACTCTAAGGGCTCCTTTGTGTGACTTGTGTGCCTTCGTACTTGACTATTTGCATGCTTGTTGTCTGACACTTGAGTTTCTTGCAGGTTTTGTTTGTAGTCCTTAATTAGGACTCGTAACAGGGTTTGCTAAGTTTCTTGCAGGTTTTGTTTGTAGTCCTTAATTAGGACTCGTAACAGGGTTTGCTAAGTTTCTTGCAGGTTTTGTTTATAGTCCTTAATTGGAGCTCATAACAGGGTTTACTGAAGTTCCTATAGGTTTTGTTTGCAGTCCTTAATCGGGACTCATAACAGGGTTTACCTACATTACCCCACGCATAGCATAACATCATGCCATCATACCATTGCATACCTCCTAACCCATTTCAAGGATCTCAAGGGCTTGTGATGCAGGTCATGGTGAATCAACTATCCCAGCAAGGGGCAAAGAGGATTTATTTTCCTCTAGCCAAGGTTGTCAGGGGCTATGACCCACTGGATATGGTGAGCTTTGACACTTGAAGAAGGTTCCCCTAGCCAAGGTTGTCAGGGGCTATGACCCACTGGATATGGTGAGCCTTTGACCCTTTGAAGAAGGACTCTCAACAACATGCAGTTCCTTCAATCAAACTACCGGACCCAAGTTCTAACAATATTTTCTTGTTTATCCCGCGAGGTCCTTGAAAACATTACATGCATGTCATACACATCATTGCATAACAGGTACCTTTGTTGCAGGTGACTTACCTTTCCCGCTGTTTATTTCAGCAATGGCTTTCCAACCAGACAACCAGGACCTTCTTGCTCAAGAGACTCGGTTTGGGGAAATCCTCCTGAACCTATCCAAGGGGCAGGAGGAGCTAAGGACACTTCTCATGGAGACTTTAGTCGTGAACAGTACTGAGGACGAACGGCTGAAACGCCTGCAAGCTGAGATGGATGCAATGAAAGCCCAGATGCTGGGGCAGATGACTGCCATTCAGGGTTTAACTCAAAGACAAGATGAGCTCGGGGTTCTCGTCAACAAACTGCTTCAGGGTAACCAACTGGGGAAAATGTCTAAGGGTAAAGAGCCAGTCATCATTCAACCATCTTTGAGACAAAGAGATAAGGGGAGAGCTCCTCAAAGGGCTCCAGTGTCACAACTTTCGCATCAACCTCACCAGCTTCAGTTAGACAAGCCCCGGAGGCAATTCACCCAGCTCAACATGTCGCTATTTCAAGCTTTACAACGCCTGTTGAGGTTGAACCTGATCACATTAAGGGCTCATCCCCGGAACCCCAACACAGCATCTCCTATCTATGATCCCAATAAAAGGTGTGCCTACCACTCTGCCTGTCCAGGACATGATACAAATGAGTGTTGGGCTCTGAAGAACAAGATCCAGGACCTGATCGATGAAGGGGCATTGGAGTTCACACAAGATGGTCAGGCTGAGTTTTTCTACCATCCCTCCAAGGCTCACCATTTGAAGTGACAAGCCCTGAGACTAGAAGACTTTTGTTCATTCGAATGATTCAAGTTGCAATTTTCTTTTGTTCAAACATTTACGCATGTTAAACATTGTTATTTCATTAATGCATCGCATATGTCTGTTCTGAAACAATATATTTGTATTTACTAAATGCAAATTATTTTCATATTTTTTCTGATGATCAACTCTCAATTAATAATTCTAAGCCTCTTGAGGGAGGATGACGAAAACGATACCATAATCTACAGTATGCTTTTGAACAGACCCCGCTGATGAGGTACAGGCATTGTTTCAATCCCTAAACACTGGAGTTATAAGGATGATAATCCCTCGTCAACCCCTCTGAGCCAAAGAAGTAGGAGTTTTTCTTTTCGAAAATTAAAACCCTTAATCATAACCTGGGACATGGTAGTTCTCTCAGTTGATCCAAGTGCACAACTAATGGCACCAAAGAGGTCCTTATAAAACAAAGAAAGACAGTGATGGTTCCGAACAATCATACAGACAGGCAGTCATTACTTCTCAAAATAAAAGCCCAATAAGTCAAATCCTATGAAGGAGACTTACGAAACTGGGGCATCCCGCTGACTGTAATCACAAAAGAAACAGTTCAGGCAAAAAAAAACAGGGGTAACAAAATTAAAAAAAAATCAAGAAAGAAAAAGAGGTCCTACAGACCCTCAACAACAAAAAAGGAATGACTTCCTATTCAGAATAAATCATCAATATCTGAACCATCATTGGAACATCAAAGCAAAGACTCAAACAAGGTCTAACGTATGATCAACTGAGTTTAGGTTTGGAGAATATCACGAAGAGCGGGTGGGTACAAATAATTTGAGCCTTTATCCTTTGTTTCTTGAACCGTGAACCAGGCCACGTTATAACCCTCAAAAGTCCTAGCTGAAGCATGGGTTAGTTCGAAAGCATATTGTGCGAAAGGTATCCTGACTCCTTAAGGCTCGCGGTAAAATACGGAGTTGACATCACGTTTTACAAACAATCACTTGTTTTATGAAAAAGAATGCATTTTCAAAATCTTCAAGACAGACATAGGCTTTGCATTTTTAACATAACTTTGTTTGCATATGACTTTTTGTTTGAACAACATAGAAATTCGTGTGACGAATGCCTAATGAACAGAAGCACTTCCAATCAAGGGGCATGATATGATCATGGTCTTTTATCTGGGGCAGTCCAATCAAGATTCGGAGAATCTCTCAAAGGCCAAATAGCCCGGGGCAAATCTCCGCCTGAGTCACTTGGGGCACTCCAACAACGAATCTTGCCTGATCAAACACCTTCTGGTGGCATGACGAAACACTTCTAACAGGGGCAACTCCCTACATTCTGAAAGCACGGACATAGTCGGAAAAATGATACGCATAATCAAAGACCCGCTAGGTTGACATACCTAGGCAAAAATAAGGGCTTCCCGACGAACCAAAAGGGTTCGGGCAAAAATAAGGGATGAAATGAAAAAGATCTGTACACCCGGCAAGTCGAAAACCTGAAAAGGCGGCTTGGGCAAAAATGGGTATCCCGGTGGACCGAAAACCCGAAAGGGCGGTCCAGGCAAAAGTTAGGGATCAAAGCGTATGACTATGTCCCGTCATCTTGTCACCTGCCTACCAGAAGAAGGTTCGTCCATCAACAAGCTATCAGCACCTCACAGGTCTTCCTATTCTATCTCAGAAACAGGGGCAATAAAAGAGTTATCTAAGCAATCTAGTTGTTCTGTCCTCCAAGGTATCAAAGTGGGTTCAGCTAAAGAACATAACCAGATATCTTAATTCCCCAGAGAGTGAGCTAGCAAGTCAGTGCACTCTCCCCAAGCAAAGTTACAGTCGACCTTAAGGAAGTTGAGTATCCTCCAGCAGATCTCAGCATTCCCCAGCAGTAAGCTTATCCCTAGTAGATTCTGGAAGCTTATCCCTCGCAGAGCACGAACGCGTCTCCCGGCTTTATTCAAAGAGTTATTTCCCTACCAGGATATAACTGGGTTATCCTCAGCCAAAAGCAACGGAAAGAGCGTCGTCGACACAGTTCTTCTTATTCCCCAGCGAAGTCTATTAACACTTCCAACAACAACAAGGGTATCCCCAGCAAGTTATTGTCAATAACTCAACAAAGTCTCTCTCTCCCCACAGAATATTGCTTCCCAGCAAGATCACTAGAGTACTTTTCTCCCCGCAGAGTAATCCATTCGCCAAGTTTATTCCCCAACGGAGTCATCTTCTCCTACCGGTATTCTTGCAACTATCATCCCCAGCGGAAGCAATAAATCAATACTTCAACATCAGCCCAGGAGTGACTTCCCGGCACCCGTCAAGGATTTATTTTCCCAAGACGAAAACATACATTCATAAACATCACATTTTCATTACAGCATGCATATACGCATCATATCTTACAAACCTCATTTATATTGAGAACATCATTGCTTGATCCATATCATGCATTGCATATAACTGACCTTTACCTTTCAGGAAAGATTCAGTTAAATTCTCAACTATATTTCAAGACCTAGACCGGTTCAGTTAAATCGACCCTAAGATTTTTCTGTTTCTTATCCAGTCCAAGGCCTTCTCTGGTTCAGTTAAATCGACCCTAAGATCTCCCTGTTTCTTATCCAGTTGAAGACATTTCAAGACCTAGACCGGTTCAGTTAAATCGACCCTAAGATTTTTCTGTTTCTTATCCAGTCCAAGGCCTTCTCTGGTTCAGTCAGATCGACCCTAAGATCTCCCTGTTTCTTATCCAGTTGAAGACATTTCAAGACCTAGACCGGTTCAGTTAATCGACCCTAAGATTTTCTGTTTCTTATCCAGTCAAAGGCCTTCTCTAGTCCAGTTAAATCGACCCCTAACAGATTTTCCTGATAAAGACTCAGTAGAAGATATCCAAGATTCTCTCAATGATTACTGTTGAGGTTGTAGTCGCCTGTGGTTCTCTCCCCGTTACTGCGGAGGTAGTAACCGCCCCCAAGATTCTCTCAGCGTCACTGTTGAAGTAGAAGATATCCAAGATTCTCTCAATGATTACTGTTGAGGTTGTAGTCGCCTGTGGTTCTCTCCCCGTTACTGCGGAGGTAGTAATCTCCCCAAGATTCTCTCAGCGTTACTGTTGAAGTAGAAGTTATCCAAGATTCTCTCAATGATTACTGTTGAGGTTGAAGTCGTCCAAGATTCTCTCAGCGTTACTGTTGAGGTTGAAGTCGCCCAGGATTCTCTCATCGTTACTGTTGAGGTTGAAGTCGCCCAGGATTCTCTCAGCGTTACTGTTGAGGTTGAAGTCGTCCAAGATTCTCTCAGCGTTACTGTTGAGGTTGAAGTCGCCCAAGATTCTCTCATCGTTACTGTTGAGGTTGAAGTCGCCCAAGATTCTCTCAGCGTTACTGTTGAGGTTGAAGTCGCCCAAGATTCTCTCATCGTTACTGTTGAGGTTGAAGTCGCCTATGATTCTCTCAGCGTTACTGTTGAGGTGGAAGTCGCCCAAGATTCTCTCAGTGTTACTGTTGAGGTAGTAATCGCCCCCAGATTCTCTCAGCGTTCCTGTTAAGGTAGTAATCGTCCAAGGTTCTCTCACCGTCCCGTTGAGGTAGTAACCATCCCTGGTTCATTCATCACCTTTTGAAGCTCCAGATCCAGCTCCTGTAACCAGTCAGGACACATCTATACAAAGAGTTTGAAGACCAGCTCCTGTAACAGGCCAGGTAATCATTTTCTTTTACAGGTACGCAAGTTCTCGCTAAGGAATCTCTTACGCAATCGACATCTAGATGGCATCTATAAGCCCATCCACTCATCCATCATCTCTTAGCATGGCATCTGTAAGCCCATCGTCCTATCCATCAATTTCCAAATGGCATCTATAAGCCCATTCCCACCATCACACTACTATGTGAGCGCAAATTTCTGGGCACTCTAGTGTTCAATCATCTTCCACCTTCGGATTACGAAAGGCACGTCAGCCAATCTGCATCCTCAGGTCTAAGAAGATCGAACAGGGGCAACTGTTGTACCCCAAAATTTGCCCTCCCATATTTCTCAAAATATTTCAAGAAAAATTCACAAGTCCAACCCGGCGCGTCATATTTAGGTATTCTTTCGCCAAGATATCTCTGATAACGTATTCTCAAATTCAGGTTCGGCTCAAGAGTCAATTCTTTAAAGAAGGTATCCGAATGTGTGAGTTTTC
Organism: Vicia faba; assembly: GCA_948472305.1. Lineage (NCBI taxonomy): Eukaryota > Viridiplantae > Streptophyta > Magnoliopsida > Fabales > Fabaceae > Vicia > Vicia faba. The sequence continues at coordinate 409,437,480 of OX451740.1, read as the reverse complement.
TCGAAGAAATATGGTGAAAAAGTGTGCTGAAAGTGCAGTTTTTACGCGCTAAAAAATTCATAACTTGAAGATCGTGGCTCGTATTGAACCCGTTCCAGTGGCCAAAATTCCGTCTTGACATTATCTATGTTTTCATCTCTCACGGCTGGAAGCCAATTTCGATCAGAAAGTCTTCAAAAATGTGGATTTATCAAGTATTTTTGCACAGAAAATTTGTGACAGAAGTTTACTTGCGTCATGTTCAGAAAATCATAACTTGGTCGATTTTCATCGTATCGAGCTGGTTCCGGCGCCAAAATTTCACAAATTGAGTTGGCTACATTTTCACAGAAGGTATTGAGTTCAAACGGTATTCAAAAGGCCTTCGTTTTTTGCTCAGAGTGCGTGACACACCGAAAATCCTGAATGCTGAATATTATTTCATCTGGGCCGAAACTTCGAAAATTCATAACTCGGTCAATTTTTATCGGATTGGACTCATATTTTTACACAAGGTCCCTGACTCGTAGATCTACAACTTTGCTTCAAAAGTCGAGACCGGATTATGCTCCGATCAATACCAGTTTTTTATTGAAGAACGTGTCAGAGTCGACACTGGAGCCCAAAATAAGTTTGTCTGAGCTGAAACTTCAAAAATTCATAACTAATTCACCGTTTATCCGATTGAGCCGATTTTCGGACAGGAGTTAGTTATCGATGTCGGCTACATTTTGTTTTCACATTTCAACTTCAAAAATTGTACTTAAGTCCCTGCGATTTAGCCTGGAAAGTGACGAACTCAAGTGAACATTGGAGGCCCAATTGCACATTCAAAGCCCATTTTCTTTACCCTAATTTCCATTATATAATCACCTTCTTTTCACACAAACCAGGGAAAAAAGAGAGAAAAAACCTTACCACAACACTGCTAGAATATCAAATTCTTTCAAGAACCCTAAAACCTTGAAATCTTTATTACAAATCCCTCTCTCACTACAAACAAGTCATCACAGTTACAAACCAACACCTCATTACTTCTTCAGTAAGGGTAAGGCTAGCTTGATCTCCATGATCCAAAAGACATAAAAGCATTCACGTTACTAATTTTCCAGTAAGGGTAAGATTGATTTGATCTCCATGATCAAAAGGGTATAATCATTCATACATGCCATATTGTGCCTAAACATTAAATTTCTTCATATATTGGCTTTATTTGCATTTTATGATTTTATTTAATGTGTTCATGAGATTCAACACTGCAGATTTAGACAGGATCCCCATGCAGGTTCATTAAGGAACGTTGAGGCCAAAACACAAATGGCCAAAAGCCAAAAGCCAAATGGCCAAAACAAAATATTTTACACATGACACCAATACGTGGCGAGACAGACATACTGAGAAGGTTAAGGACATTGAGGCCAGAATACAAATGGCCAAAAGCCAAAAGCCAAATGGCCAAAACAGAACATTTTACACATGACACCAATACGTGGCGAGACAGACATACTGAGAAGGTTAAGGACGTTGAGGCCAGAACACAAATGGCCAAAAGTCAAAACACAAATGGCCAAAACAAAACAGTTTACACATGACGCCAATAGTTGTTTCACCCCTCCAATCAGGTTCGTATACTCCTAAACTCTCTCTCTATTTTTATTATTTTCCTTTAATTAATTAATCGTTATTCTTTTTATTAATCACTAACCAATTAACATTTTTTCATAATAAAATTCAGAAAACTAACATTTTTAGTATTATTATTATTTAGTAATTTCACTATTAATTATTTTTTGTAAATAAATTCTAACAAATTAATTTAGTTTAATTAGGTTTAATTTTGGCCTTTTCATAATAAATAAAATAAATTAGAATTAGGTTTTACTAACTTTTGACTTTATTTTATTTTTATTTTTCATTAAAGACATTAAAAAACCAAAAATACTTTTTTCTTTTATTTAAATAATTAGTTTTAGGTTTAATAATAATTAAATACAAAAAAAACAAAAAAAAACACCTTTCTTTAATTAAATAATAATTAGACTTTAATTTAATTTAATTTCAAGCAAAGAGTCAAAACCCTCTGATGTTCCAATTTATTCTTTCCGTGCTTTATTTTCTTATTGATCATTATGTAACTGCTTTCCGGATGTAATAGTAATTAGGTTTACCGCATTTATTTACTTTTCGCATCTTATATCAAAAACGGGTCTTGGATTAATTTGGCGATGTAGACCCACGCCTTTGTAATAGCGTAGGACTTTTAATTCCGCATTTTTTAAACTGTTAATAACTCGCATGAAAGAATGAATGCCAAAATAAAAGCAACGCGTAGACCACCAATGCATGAACAAGACAAAAATATCTGAAAACGACACACAAATCACACCCCACCCCTAGGGTACGCCTCACTGTTGCCTTGCCCCTTGAAAGGTGGTCGTCGAGTAGAGGATGTTTTAGCAAGTCCTCATGTCCATGAACATGGCATGGGGGTAGCTTCTAAGGTGTCTTCCTATTACTCTGGTGACCACACTGTTGCCTTGTCCCTCGAAACCTGGTCGTCGACTATAGGACGTCTTAATGAGTCCTTATGTCCCATTGATCTGGTTGCCTCAAAACAAGTTGCCTCGGAATAGTTGCCTCAGAATAAAAGATCAATGGCATAAGGGTAGCTCCTAAGGTATCCTACTGTTGCTCTGGTTACCACACTGTCCCTACAAACAAATTGACCCGAACACCTCCAACGGTGGTGCTACCTACCTCTCAATGGTGGGATGGCACTACTTTAAGGACATTTACACAGACGAATTCCTTAGGGTAGGTAGACAACTCGTAGATACTTGCTCTAATTTCAAAACAAATCAAAAAAATACTTTTCACACCGACACTTTTCAAAAAGCTTTCGAAAGCAATTTTTCAAACACTCTTGAGGACTGATACAAGAGTCGAACTGAAATTTTCAAAGAAACTTTTTAAACCCACAGTTGAAAAGCAAACAAACAATTTTGAAAACACAAGTGAGCAAGTATCTAAGAGCCCATGGATAACCATGGATAGAAAGGGTGCTAACACCTTCCCTTTCTATAACCTACCTCCCAAACCGAGAGCAATCTCTATAAGGAATTTTTCTATGCTTTTGTCCTTTCCATTTGGAGAAAATAAAAGACGGTGGCGACTCTTGCTTCCACGACATTTCACGAACCAGCGTTAAACAGTCAGTTCCAGATCCACCGATCACACATAGCCCTTTGGTATGTTGCCCCCGCATTCTTTAATCTGAACGGCATGACCTAGTAGCAGAAGGTGCCCCATTGCGTAATGAAAGTAGTCTTTTCCATATCTTTGGGAGCCATCCTTATTTGATTATAGCCTGAGAAGCCATCCATCAATGAGAAGACTTTATGTTGAGCAGTATTATCAACTAAGACGTCAATGTGTGGTAGAGGGAAGTCATCCTTGGGGCTTGCCCTATTCAGATCCCTAAGTCTATGCACATGCAAACTTTCCCGTCTTTATTTGGCACCGGTACCACATTGGCAACCCATTGAGGATAGAATGTCACAGTTAGGAACCCCGCATCAAATTATTTCATCACCTCGGCTTTGATCTTTTCAGACATGTCAGGCCACATGCGACGAACCTTTTGCTTGACAGGTGGACAGTCTTCTTTCGTCGAAAGACAATGAACTACGATGTTGGTATCCAACCCAGGAATATCTTCATAAGACCAAGCAAAAACTTCCATACAATCATGCAACATCTGAACCAAACTGCTCTTGACACTGCTTTCCAAGTTAGCGCCGATCTTGATTTCCTTTTTATCTGACTCAGTACCCAGGTTGATAACTTCAACTGACTCTTCGTGTGATTGAATGGTTTTTTCCTCTTGTAATAGAAGTCTGGCTAGTTCTCCTAGTATGTCACAATCTTCCCTACTTTCGTCTTCGGCTTGGTTGATAGGGCATTCAAAGTCATAGTCGGCAATAGTAGATTCATTGGCAATAGGATCCAGAGTGGATGTGGATCTGCAAGAGTGTGTGTGTGCATGTAAGATACATGGCTATTTTTTTGAAAAATGTAATTGAAAGAAAAGAAAGACAATGAGCACAAATATTTGAATGCAAAAGAGTCCAATGTACTGAATGATCATATGATTAGATGAACATAAATAAAACCCTAGACAAATGGACCAAAGTGCCTCGGGCCAGGCATATGGTTGAAAAGTCATTGTCAAAATATTTCAGATGACATGTTCTTGAATTGACAGAAAAGTAATAACAAGTAGATTACTCTTCAATGAAGGAGATGTGCACAAAGTCCTTTGTATGCCAATTCTTCAGCTCTGTTGTAGTTGGATACACCCACTCTTCAAATGTAGTCTCTTTTTCAGAATTACTCACGGCGTTGACTCCATGGCTTCCAATGCGGAGAGGTGGCTTTCCAGCACGAGCACGCCTCACTTCTTTCTGAGCTTTGATGGTGAAGCCTAAACCAAATTTGTCTGCTTTAAAATGGATATCGAGGAGTTGCCCCCAAGTATCACAGTTTCCTTCTTCAATTTCCGCACGGGCATCCTTGACTGAAACCATCTTTGGAGTGGTCTTAACAGCTTTAGACTCATCAGAAGAACATTTAGTAGCAACAATCATCGGTGGTACAACCTCAAAGGCTTGACACGGGGTTTCAATGAATTCTTCGTCCATCTCTACATACTTGAAAGAGTTAAGGTGGCTCACCATAAACTCTTCTTCCCCACAGACGGTGACTATCCTGCCTTTGACTGGGTATTTGAGTTTCTGATCGAGGGTTGAGGTCACTGCCCCAGCCTTATGAATCCACGGGCGACCTAACAGACAAGAATAGGCAGGGCGAATATCCATAATATAGAAGGTGGAGTTGAAGATTTGGGAGCCCACTTTGATTGGAAGATCTACTTCCCCATGAACAGTCCTCTTTGATCCATCAAACGCCCTTATGATGATATCACTTGGCTTCAAGATTAAATCTTTGCAGTCAAGACGGTCTAATGCCTCCTTGGGTAATACATTTAGAGAAGAACCAATGTCGACTAGCACATGTGCTAAAGTTGTCCCTTTGTACTCTATAGAAACATGTAAAGCTTTGTTGTGATTCTTCCCAAGAGGTATTAAGTCAGCATCTGAAAACCCCAAGCCATTATTAGTTTTCAGGCTAGCCACGCAATTCTCAAATTGGTATGTTGTTGTCTCATGGGGGACATGAGCCTTTTTCAGGAACTTGATTAATGTCCGAGCAAGGGCATCGGAGCAAAGCAGCAATGACAACATTGAAATCTTAGAGGGGGTTTGCCCCAACTGTTCTACAATTTTGAAGTCGCTTCTTTTTATGATCTTTAAAATCTTGTCCATATCGCGATCAGAGGGTTCTTCATTAGTTACTTCCTTGGAGGGTACTTCAATTACATCAGGCTCAAGAACCTTCCCTTTCCCTTTTGTCTCGGTACCTGGCTTGGCGGAAGTAATACTCATGGGCGTCTTTGTAACTACTGGAGGTGAGATAATGGGTGAGAATATTCTCCCAGTTCTAGTTACTTTGCTTGAGCCAGCTATGTTACCAACATCGCCATCTTTTCCTTCTTTGATCTAGGCATCTTGTTTAATCCCATGATAGAACACTTCAGCACCGTAATTCCATGGTACTGCTTTATTTGAAGAGTAAGGAATTGGTCCGGGGTTTGTAATTATTAAGGGAGCAATAGTGGGTTCATTTTAAATCCTAATAGGACCTTTGGAGGTGATCCTAATAGGTTTGTTTGAGATGGTAATAATGGAGAGGTCTTCATATTTATTAACCAAACTCTTGGCAGGAAGAGTCTTTTCAAACAAAATATCGTGGCTATCCATCAAGCGTTGTATGCCTTTCTTCAACCTTTCACATTCATCGAGTCATCTTGTACAACACACGCAATCTTTTTCACATCCAGGGAAGATCCCCGCTTTCAACAGATTGTTTTTCATTATATTCAGCGGAGTAGTCAAATCTTCAACAGAAGTAACAAAAATTGTATCTTCGACAGCATTAACACCTTTGTCATGCTTCGGCATTGGAGGAGGATCAAATTCAATAGTTTTGTTATCAATTAAATCCTGGATTTTTTTCTTCAAGGCCTAGCACTGGTCAGTCTCGTGCCCAGAGTTGTTTGAATGGTAAGTACATCTAGCATTTGGATTATACTTTAGTGACGAGGTGTCATGGTTGGCGGGAGGATCACGCAACGTCACTAAATTAGCCTTGAGCAAATGTTGAAGGGCTTGAGACAGTGACATGCCTAACCTCGTAAATTTTATTCTTGGAGTTTCAAAATGTTGATGATTTGCAGATGGTCTTGGAGTAGGAGTTGGATTGGAGATTTGGACAACATTGACAGACGGGAGATCATTCTTCTTGGTATGGGCCCTTTCCCCACACACAACATTAACTTCCTTCTTTGCAGCAAAGTGTTTCTTGATAGGATTGATGGTAAAGGTAGATTCCACAGAGATCTTCCCACTTTTGATGCCACTTTCAACTCTTTCACCGGTTAAGATTAACTCAGTGAAACCAGAAGAAGAGCAGCCAACCAACAGATTAAATAAAGGACTAGATAAAGTGCCCATGAACATGTCGATGTGCTCCCTATCAGTCAAGGGAGGTTGGAATCTACTAGCAAGGTCTCTCCACTTTTGCGCATATTCCTTAAATCCTTAATTCTTTCCCATGGTCATATCTTATTACTGAACCCTCGTTGGCGCCATGTCGGGGTTGTATTGATACTGGTGATAAAAGGAAGTAGTTAGATCCTCCTAAGTATTGATACGAGAACCATCTAACTGATAAAACCATTCAAGTTGTGTTCTAGCCAAGCTCTCTTGGAAAAAGTGAACCTAGAGCTTCTTATCAACAGTGTGCGGCTGTATCTTGCGTACATAAGATTTCAAATGAAGTTTGGGACAAGAAACCCCATCGTACTTTACAAAGACTGGTACTTTAAATTTGTGGGGAATGATTACCCCAGAGATCAATCCCAAATCATCAAAATCTAAACCGGGTACGGCTTGGATTTCAATAGCTTTCAATATGTCTTCTAACTGCTTGTATTTGATGTTAGCGGGTGGATACTGCTCGTTAAAATAATCATCATCAAATTCTTGATTATTAGCACATTCAGCCTGAGTACTCTTGACCTCACCGACCTGGTTCTCGTCCTCTTCAGATGAGTCTCCTCCTACTGGGATTTGACGGATTGTTTCCCAGAACCTTCTACCCATATTGAGTAGAGATTTCTTCTTTGGCTTCTTCTTAACGGCCAGCAAAGCCATCATATCTTGCTTCCCCTTGGCTAGGGCGAGTAGAGCTTCCTGAAACTGAGAATTTTGGGCTTGGAGTTCCGTCACAGTTTTCTCTAGATCCATCTTGCTGAAATAAACATCAGAAAGATAAGGAAACCTGTTATGCTAAAACCTGTTATGTTATGATGCATGGAATATGTATATGCAAATGATTTCAAGGATTAATGAAATTTAAATTTGTATAGACAAAAGAATGGAAAAACGTTAATTCTCATTAGACAAAACAAGAAATATTACATCATGCCTCTTGGGCTTACAAAACAACTTTCTAAGATAAAAAGACCGAATGCATCCTCTTTGGCGCGAGATAAGCGTTCACACTTTGTTCTTCTTGTAGCTGCTTCATAAGCTCCAAGACCCTCTTTTCACTTGCATAGAATTGAGCCTCAAAAGTATCTCATTCTTCCTTCAGCTGGATCCAACCCTTTTATATGTCTTCGGGAGAGGTAGGCATGTCGGGATGGAGGAGAGTGTAGGGAACATCTCCTTTGACCACAGGCTCCACAATGACCGGTAAGATGGAGGGATAAGGCATCACAAGTTTCTGAGCACAAGCTCGTACACATTTAAGGTAAAGATCGAGAGGAATGGAGTCTTGTGTCCTAACGTCTTTCCATCCACCTTGTTCACCATCCTCCATGCTCGGGTAAACCTTTGACGGTAACCTTGATTGTCATTCTCGTAGTCAAAACCAAACCTTGAGTAAGCATCTCGTGTGGACCATCCCTTCGGGCGTAACCAAACTGACTTAAGGCTAAGCAAGGGTTGTAGGTGATACCTCCTCTAATTCCAAGTAAAGGGACATTAGGGAATTCTCCACAACGGTCGACGATAGTAACATTCTCCAAAGAGCGGGAACACCAATGAATATCTGAATATCAAAGTGTCATTAAGCTATGGGACCACCTTAATCCTTGCTCGTTCTTCAATACAGACTGGGGAAGATGCGAAATAAACCATCTTGCCAAGAGATGAGTACAACACATAAGGATACCTCTTTTCCTCAAAGTGCGAGTATGAAAGGACTGTTGGATGTACCCTAGCAAAGTAGGCACCGGGTTACGAGACATGAAGATTTTGACGGTGTTCACATCTATGAGTTGGTCAGTATTTGGAAACAAAACCATCCCATAGATGAGGAGAGACAAAATTTCCTCAAAGGCTTGCAAATCCAAAGAGTTCCAACAGTTTTGGGCTTTCTCAAACAAGAACCTTGCTAGGAAGCCTTTGACAACACTCCTTGTTTCCCAATTAGTTGTGATATCAGATGGTTGCAAGTGTAGAGCTTGAGAAATCTCTTCTGGCTTTGGGTCTTATTCCGTACCGTTGAAAGGTAGTTGATTGAGAATGGGAATCCTTAAGAGTTGGGAGAATTCTTCCAAAGTAGGCACAAGTTTATAGTCGAGAAATGTGAAGCAATGGTGTAAAGGATCAAAGAACTGAAAAATCACCTTCATCATCTCCTCATCTGTGTTAGAGGTGACCAAGTTGAGTAGGCGACCATGTCTTTCAGTAAATAGAGAATTTTCAGGAATATTTGATGCTAGTTCTTTGAGTTGATGAGGGATCCTTACGAGATTGACTTGAATGGTTTTCCTGCGAAGAGAATCCATGTCCTGCAAAATAGAACATAGATAAATCCCAAGATCCTCGAAATGGTTAGTGAATATGAATATGATGTCATGATGTTTATGATGTTATGTACAAGTAAATATATACAAACAAAGCAAACCAAGCCTTAGGTTTAGGCTTGCATGGAGTCTTATAGGTAAGTACCCTCTTGAAATTTAGTTGGCTTAACCTGTCCTAGTAATAGTAACCGGGTTCTAAGGAGCTTAATATAATTGGTTTGTTTTCTCGGGAATTGTTTCAGCACAGGCCTCTTAAATGGTGACCAAAATATCTCAAAAAACCAAACCTCAATGAGTGTAGTATTGAGTATCTACCAAATTTGGACTGCACCAAAGTCGGTCATCTCACTATGTCCTAATGGCAAAGTTGGTCAAGTAAAGGTTCTAAAAGTCAGTTAGTGCTTCATGACATCACTCAGCGGCCCCATATTCTCCTTGACTACTCAAGGGCTACCGATACTCACAAATATGTCGCACTAATGTAGCTATTGCTTAGACCATGTCGGTATACGCTGCACAGTTTCCACAACGTATTGCTACTTACCTATAAGGTATCCCAAATTCGGATGGAGGATTCAAACCCAAACAAAGAATCCAAAATATAAAGCACACAAGTCAAACAAAGAAAGCAAGTAAATGTGATCTAACCCTAAGGTAACCCCACTTTCAAGGCTATGTTCCCCGACAGAGTCGCTAGTTCTGTGGTATGGTGGGAGAACTAACTTGATTGTTTTGCGATTTATCGCAAATGTTGAGGTTAGAAAGAGTCTCCACTGACTTTTCTTTTATCCAAAAGGAAAGGTGAAAAAGCACAGGAAAGACCTTTGAGATTGTTTCTTGAGTTCGGGGGGTAGATTATGAAAAGGGAAGGTATTAGCACCCTTTTCATCCTTGGTTTTCCATGGGCTCTTAGTTACTTGCTAGATCACTTGCTTTTGTTTGAAATTGTGCTTTGCGTGGTTTTTTGAAAGTATTTTGAAAAGGCGCCATCGTTTAGGCAAACTTTGTAATGATTCTCGTTCGTGAGAATGTATACAAAGTGTTGATCCTTTGAAAAAATGTTTTCAAGTTTAAAAGGTGTTTTTGAAATGTGTGTGTTTGTTTTGAAAATAGCAAGGATATTGGTTTTTAAATGGAGCAGGTAACTAGAAGCAATCTACCTACTCAATTGTCTTTCTTGTTCATTTTCTTTTCCTTTGACATTGTTGTCTTACCATTGATTTGGTAAGCAACCCTATCTTTGGATGTAAGCGGGACGGGCGTGGGTCGTCGTATAGCCATGATTAGAAATGTTGTGAGGTATCTTAGCATTTCTTTTTGAGGGACTAATATCAATTTGAAAGGCAAAATTTATAGCGTCATCGAGGGAATATGAACTTGTATTTCAATTGTTTTTGCTAAGACACCCCACATGCATAACATGGCCATTTTTTAGGCAACAAGTGGAGTTAACCTTAAGGGTGCTAGTGTGAAAGTGTGTTTGATTGCATGAATTTTAGTCTTCATTAGGGTGATCTATTTGTTGATATCATGTCTTGCCTTACACACCCTAATTACTAGCATTTACATTCAAAAGTGATAAATTGCAGAAATATAAAGTCCTACGCTATTACAATATTTCAGGGATGGGGGTACATATTCATGAATAGGGGTTGCAAATTAAATTAAATCCTAAGTTACTATTACAACCATATTGAATGGATAAGAATGTACAAGAAATGCAAAATGGACTTGTTTCGTAAAAAGGAATAAGTTTGGTTTGAGAAAACATTTTGGATCTTTTTGTTTTAAGAAATAAAGTAAAACATGTAAAAATGAAAAATGTCTTTGGTGTTTTTTATTAATGAAATAAGAAGTGATAGCAAAAATAGTGAGGAAAAAGAAAGTAGAATCGGTGTATTGCTGACTAAAGGAGGTCAGAAGTTCTGACTCTGGCGTACTACAAAACAGATATCCTATTAGTGAAAAAAATAGGTAAAGTCAGAAGTTCTGGGTCCGCTGGGAACAAAGAAGATTTCAGAAGTTCTGATACCACTAGTAGAACTTGGTCTCCCTCTCCATGCTAGTCAGAACATCTGCAACTTGGTCATTTCTTAACAAAACTTAAGATGCACATATAACAGTTATGGCAGGTTTCATAGTGTTTCAAAAACAAGATATATCAGAACTATAAATCAGAGCCAAGCATGAATTTGCTAATCCTAATTCTGAGTTCTAATTTCTTCAAGAAGTTCTGAACTGATTTACTCCCTACTTAGGCAGACAAATATGTGAAACCTCGGAATATGTGCAACATCAGAAACATGATGTCTACATTGTATTTTTGAACATGCAAATCTGGTATTGCTTAAGTAATGTGATGAGAGTCAGCAGAAGCTTACCTTGCAGCTGGGAAAGATTTTGTGAACTGGAGGTTGGTCCTGAACTCTGGTGATGTTCTGAGCAGCTTCTTCACGTACACAACGGGTTAGAAGTTTTCAAACTCTGGAACAACCAAGGGGTATGGTTCTGACTTCTTTGAGGTGGGGGTGGATGGAGAGTGTATTACAGTCTGACTACAGAAGTTTGGATTGCTTTTGAATGTATGTCAAAACTGTATGGGTGGTTCTGGTCGAGAAACACTTGAGGAAAAATGGAATTTGAATGCAAGAATTAAAAGATAACACATTTTGTATTTTGTGTTTGCAGTTTGTTGGACTCTTGGAATTTAGCAGGGGTTCAGGGCTTTTCTTTCTCAAATTTCCAACCCTTTCACAGTTGCAAATGTAGTTCAATTTATAGGCAAGGATTTAGTAGCTTGGAGAATTCAACCATCACATGCTAGAGTGCTACCTTGCTATTGAAGCAAGTATGGTGGTTAGCAGCCTTAGCAGCGCCTAAGCTGGAATTGTAAACAGGAATTAAGGAAAGGTAACTTCCAAAGAAAAAGTAACGCATGGGCCCAGCACACTTTTGTACAAGAGTTTGCTTTTCTAAGACAGTAAAGGTACTTCTATGTCACACGTGGAGAAAACCTTTGAACAAAGACCCATAAGTGGTTGTAAGAATTAAATGATGATTATATTGATCAAACTAGAAATCCTGCAACGTGATATTCTACATCATTGTTTAGTTCTGGATCAGAGGTTGAGCTTCAGCATAATTTAGAACAAACACCAACTTTTGATCTTGGTATTTCCTTGCTCCAGCATGCTCTGAAGGAGATCTCAGACTTTCCAGGACACTTGCAGCACACTTTGTAACCTTCTTTAAATTACCCTTGTAAACTATGACTGAACCTTTGTGAAAACTGGCCCAGAAGTTCTGACCAAACTCTGTCTTGAAGGTGTCCAGGATTTGTTGAGTGCTTTAGTTTCATGGACGTGTCTTTGAACATTTATAACTTGAAATTCCAGCATTTCCAAGAGAAGTTCTTTTCTGCAATGTTTTAGATCTCATTGAAATCTATCACTATTGTATCAGAAGCTCTTCCCGAATCAGCTTGCATCATGGTGAAAATCTGATCAGAAGTTCTGAGCCTGTCATATTTCTTAAACACTTAGAAAAATTCTAAGTATTTAGAAATTTGACTTTTTCAAAGTAACTTTTGATTTTTGAATTTCCAGATGAAACAAACTTCATATCCCAAACATGTCTTGATGAAATATGATTCTTGAAACTTGATTTTGATCCAAAAGTCAAACTCTGACTTTTCAGTGTGCAAATGACCATTTTTCCCTTGTGAATGACTTTCTTGAAAAATTTGTAATTCCAGGCTTTGAATTGGAAGGGAGCAAACCTGAGGGTCCAGGGTGATCCTTTGAGAAATGAGAGGGCAAATTTTGGGGTACAATAGATGGTAATGTGGGATCATCAATATCCAACTATGACTTTGTGAAACTCCAGTTCTTCTTCGGTTTGTACATCTAGGAGCATGCGTTGTTGTCCACCCATTCTTTATATGTTCAATAGTCAGACACCTAGACAACTCTCCTCAAGGTTGTCACCCCATGATCCCTTCAGCCACCAACACTCAACTATGATACTTTGATTCCCTATTGCACGACGGGTATATATAGGCAAGAGGTTTCAAAACCGAGGCGAGCACAATGATAAAAAATTTTGTTTTTTTTATTTAATAATTCATCCATGCATTCCCTTAGCTTGTAAGCTTTAGATTATACGCACCCTTTGATTAGAACAACCAAAGTAGATCATGTTGAGTATAATAGACGTGAGGGGTTCTAATACATTCCCCTTGTGTAATCAACTCTCATTCCATTTCTCTTGGTCGCAAGACCATGATGATTTCCCTTCTCTGGTTTTCTTCGATGTTTTCCTTTCCCTTCCTTGAGATAAATAAATATTCGATGTCAGCTTCATTGTGTTTTATCATTTTTTCACGGTAGCGACGGGTGGCACAACCTCATGCCTAATCCATTATTTGTCATATAATATGTCAAAGTATTTTGACACATATTCTCCACCACCATCAATTCTCAAAATCTTGAGTTTTTGACCACTTTGTCTTTTGACCATAGATTTAAACTTGGAAAATACCTCGAACATTTCACTTTTCTTTATGACCAGGTAAATCTATGAATGTGATAAATATAATATAGGAGAATATTATATTTCTATTATAAATAATAATAAAAAATTTATAATTGGTATTATGTATAAAATATTGAGACTTGTGCGTTCGCGTGGGTTGCACAATATTGTTATAAATAGTAAATAAATATAATATAATGATAGCTAAAAAATGTATATAAAAGATATTCAAATTAAGTACTCTCGGTTCGTCGAAAATGTATATTTTAGTAGAGAAAAAAAATTAAGTAGACATTTAACCTTGCGTTTGTGGTGTACCCCAAAATTTTCCCGCACATTTTCTTCAAAGCATTCTTTCAAGTCTCTTCAAATGGTCAAGGCACCCAAGGGTTCACTAGTCAAGATGAACCTCCTAGACCAAAAGCCTACAACTAGGGTTTGGAGTTTCTTAATGAAATTTGGTCTGCAAAAGTCTCAAGTGGATCCCATGTTTCTTCATATGTCCTCAACAAGGCTCGTGTCAAGTTTCAAGCCCTAAATCACAAGTTTGCTCAATCAATGGCTCAAATGCTTGAAAATCAACTTTATTGATCAAAAAGTCAATTATGGTTAACATACAGTCAAACTTCAATATTTTTTGGTCAACATTAACATTTTGAAGTGATATTCATTATTTTATCAAGGGTTAATCATGATTTCCCAAGGAAAGTCCTCAAATCATCAAAAGTCAAGAATTTTCCAAATTAGGGTTTTCCTTAGGAGAAATCAACAAAACTTTGACCAGGAATAACTTTCACATGCTTCATCAAAGTTTCCCCAACAAAATCCCATTATGAAGAAAATTCAATTCTCTACAACTTTTCTGTTATTCTCAAGTCCAAAAGATGCTTCATTTGGAAGATATGATCTCATACATTATAGGTCATTTTCAAAAAGTCAACAAAAGACACTTTTTGTCAAGGAAACTTACATAAAGATAATTTCTCCAAATGCAAAAATGATTAAAATAGAAAGTATAGAGGACATCTTGGGATTTCCAAAAAGTCAAAGATCATCCACAAAAGATGAAAAATGAGCAAGTTATGAGTTGCACAAGTTAGGGAATTTTGAAGGAATTCATGAATTTCAATTTGGGCAATTTTGAACTTTTAGATCAATGGACCTAATTTTTCAGACTCATACATGTTCATGATATGTTAGAGGACCCCTAAAACCATTCTTTTATTTTTCATGATTTTTATTTATTTTATTTGAATTTTTTCATTTAAAACAAATTAAATCAAGAACAAAGTGTAAAGAAAATGGGCTTAGGCGTATGATTCGACTTATGGGTCAAGATTGAAGCCCAAATTTCGTGCAAAGGCCAACAAGGAAGTCCAGTTTCAATGCATGTCAAGAATGGCAAGGATTTCACAAGTTTGGAAACATTTTAATGTGTTTTATCCTGTTTTGAAAAAGGGCCTTAATGTATTGATTCTTACCTTACTTGTTTGCTCTCCTCTCACTCCTATATATATACCACATTATGCAAGCTACAAAGGGACGAAAAAAATCATTGCCTAAGAGAGAGCTCGAAATTCACAAAAAATTCCAAGAAGTTGTAAAACCCATAACCCAAGTTCCAGCTTCTCTCACTCAAAACCAGTGACTCCCTTATCCTTATGAGACCCCTAGGAGGTGATCCACATCATTATCCAACCCCCACACATCTCAGAAACCCTTCATACTATCCCTCTGATTTGGTAAAATTTTAATTTCGAATCTCTTTGATTTCGTAACTTAAATCATTTTTATGCGTATATTCTTATTACTATTGATGTTTTAAGAAAGTCTAACGTTAGGGTATCAAGAACGTTTGGTTTCAGATCTCAGGATACAGGACGATCTAGACAAAAATAAGCTCAGATTCGGAATCAAGACATTTTCTTTTTTTTAATATTTATGTTATCTTATTAACTTTTTTTAGATAATTAACTCAATCATAAAAATCTCATAAAATCAAAAATCCAAAAAAAAATTAGATTTAATTTTAATTAATAATCACTTCCTTTTTTTCATTAAAATCAATTAGACATTAGATTTTTTTTATTATCATTAACTTAATTTTCTTTAATCAATTAAAAATAATAATAACCAAAAAATCATAAAATTGAAATCACAAAAAAATAGATTTAGGTTTTTTTTTAGATTAAAATTAAATTTGGACAAATTTATTTTAATCCCATTTTAATGTTTATTTCATAATTAATTTGTAATTAATTTAGACTTTTTTTTTTTAAATATTAAGATCAAATCACAAAAATACCAAAAATATTTAGGCTTTTATTTTTGGGATATTTAATTTTCTTTCTAAATAATTGTTCCTATTATTTTCTATTTATTTACCATTTTAGAAATAAATGTATAGGTCGCACATATGATTTTGTAATAGTTAGTTTATCTTTTTCGCATTTTCTTTCTAAATATTGTAACTGCTCATGGGATGTAATAATTTAGGATTTACTTTTCCGCACTTTTACTTTCCGCACCTCTGTATATACTTGTATATTACTGTTTGTAATTAGGTCGTGTATGGCAAGATAAAAGCAAACGTTAGCAAACCTAACACTCAAGATAAATAACTGAAACACAACACACTCGTACAAGCGCACATCTAAGGTACCTCCACTTGTTGCCTTCGGATAAATAAACAGTCACGACTCTCGAACGTAAGAGATTTTAGTGGTAACCCTTTGGCTTAAAGATCATAAGTCCCTCGATGACCCTTTTGACGTTGCCTCGATATATGATCTTAATACCTTAGGGTAACTACTAAAGTATCTTACTAGTTGCTTTCGTGACTGTACGATGACCCTCGTCCGTCCCTCAAAAATCCAACGATAGGTCTACCTACTCACTAATAGTAGGATAGCAATGTCTAAAGGAAAAGAGGAAAAGAATAAACCTTTTGAGTAGGTAGATAGCTCCTAGTTACTTGCTCATAAAAACAATCAAAAAACAATTTTTTCACACATACACAAACTCTTTTCTAAATATTTTCAAAGACAAAAAACACTTTGTATATGTTCTCCACGAAATGAGAAACATTACAAAGTTCGCCGCACTAAGGCGTCTTTTCAAAATGTCTTCAAAACACACTTACACAAAAAAAGCATTTTCAAAGCAAGCTAGCAAATAAGAGCCCGTAGATAATTACGGATGGAAAGGGTGCTAACACCTTCCCTTTCCATAACCTACCCCCCGAACTCAAAATCTTTAAAAATGTCTTTCCTATTATTTTCACCCTTTTCTTTGTTGGATAAAAGAAAAGTCGGTGGCGACTCTTGCTAACCGCAACATTTGCAATAAAAACACAAAACCAGTAAAGTCAGTTCTTCCACCGTATTATAGAACTGGTGACTCTGCTGGGGAGATTACCCTTAAAAAGTGGGGTTACCTTAGGGTTAGATCATATTTGAAATGCTTTACTTGTCTGATTTGTATGCTTTATCTTTCGGGTTTCTGTTTGGGCTATTATTAAAGATCCTATACCCGAATCTGGGGCACCTTTTAGGTAAGTTGCAATAAATCATGGAGGATGTACAGTGTAGACCGATATGGATGATATGATAGATATGTTAGTGTGATACTTTGGCTTGTACTAATGTTCCTTGAGTCAATCAAGGATAACATTAGGCTTCCACATGGTGTCATTAAGCACTAACTGATCTTTAGAACCTTAAATTGACTCATCTTAGCCATTAGAATGTTGTGAGTTGGCCGGCTTTGGTGGCGACTAAAGTTAGATGATGCTCAATGCTACACTCGTTGAGATTGGACTTTCGGGATATTTCGACCGTAATTCAGATTCTTTAGCTGAAACAATGCCTGAGAGAAAGATCAATGATATGAGATCCCTAGAACCCAGTTACTATTGCTAGAACAGGTTGAGCCAACTAAAACTTCAAGAGGGTACTTACCTACAAACTCTATGCAAGCTTGAACCTAAGGCTACTTGTGTGACTTGTTTTCTTTCATTATCTAACAACTTGAAAACCTCGCAAGGCTTTGTTTGTATTCATTATCTAACAATGTGAGTTCCTTTCAGGACTTGCTTGTAGTCAGTATCCAATAACCTGGACTTCTTGCAAGACTCACTTGTCTTCATCACCTTACACTTTTGCTTGGTGCATAGCATACACATCATGACATCATGCCATAGCATTTTGTTAACCATTTCAAGGATCTCTAGGTCCTGTGGTGCAGGTTATGATGAACCAGACGTCTAGCAAGGGGCAAGGGGAATTATTTTCCTCTAGCCAATGCCGTCAAAAGATAAAAGCACGATAACTTGAGTTAGAGGCCATGACCCGCTCGACATGGTGAGCTTGATTCTTGTAGAAGGACATTAAAAAATATGAAGTTCTTACGTCAAAGATGCAATCAAAATTCAAACATTTTCTTGTATTTACCCCGCGAGATCCTTGAAAATATTGCATCTGTTACATGACAAGTATTCTCAAGACAGGTTTCTCATTTTCTCGCTGTTTATTTCAGCAAGGAATATGGCTCTCGAACAGAACCATAGATATCTTCAAACTCAAGATGCTCAGTTTAAGGAAATGGTCCTGAATCTATCCAAGGGGCAAGAAGAATTGAAAGCACTCCTCGCTGGGAACACGACCAAGAAAAATCCTGAAGATAACTAGGATGACCAGGTGGAACAACTGCAAGCTGGGATGGAAAGGATGAGAATCCAGATGAGTAGTCAGATGGATCTTATCCAAAATTTATCTCGGGGACAAGAAGAGTTAAGAATCCTCATCAGCGAACTTCGTCAAGACAAATACGACCGTCTGGGGCAAAATGCTAGAATTTGGGGCCTAATCAACGATCAATCTCTCTTGGCAGACAAGGAATCGGGTGACATGTTCATATGGGAATGTGTTTAAATTAAACTCAGGAGGGTGAAATTCAGGGGACTGCATCTTCAAGTACTCAGAAGAGATCATACAATGGAAAGAAGGAGTCCAGTAGTGTGTACAACCAGAAGGATCATAATAAGAGTAATCTTAACCAATCTGTGGGGAAAGTACGATCTCTAATCCAGCACCAGTGCAACAACAACAATGAGGTATTCAGCTTAAGCATAATACATCTAAAATATGCTTTACCGAAATCAATGTGTCATTGGCTCAAGCATTGCAACACGTGTTGGAGGCCAAGATGGTTACGTTGAAGGATCCTCCTCAGAATCCCAACACCCCCTCTCCAATGTACAATCCAAATGCAAGGTGTGCATACCACTCCAACATTCCTGGACATGACACTAATAGTTATTGGACATTGAGAAATAAGATTCAAGACTTGATCGATGAAGGAGTGCTGGAGTTCACACAAGATGGTCAGACTGGACTCTTCTTCCATCCCTCAAAGGCACACCATCTGAAGTGAAAAGATCAAACAAAGAGGCTTTTTGTTCATTAGAATTTTCAAATTGTAATTTTCTTTTGATTGTTTGAACACTTATTTATGTCAAACTTTGTTATTCCATTAATGAATTGCATATGTTTGTCTTGAATTAATCCATTCGTTTTCACTATACTGAAACTATGTTTTTACTTCCTTTTTGTGATATTCGACTCTCGATTAAAAGTTGTAAGCCTTTAGAGGGAGGATGACGAAAAAGATACCACAATCTCTACAATATGCTTTTGAACAGACCTTGCTGACGATGTACATGCGTTGTTTCAAATCCTAAACAGTGGAGTTGTAAGGAAGATAATCCCTAGTCAACCCCTTTGAGCCTAAGAAGTAGAAGTTTTCTTTTTCACTCAAATTGAACCCTTAATAATAACCTGGAGCAGGGTATTTCTTAGTTAATTCAAGGTTGCATTCAATCGCAAGCTTTCCCCTCATACACGACAAGTAGTGTCAGACGTATCATTCCAAAACAAAATATGGTGATGGTTCCGCATAATTGAAAACACAGGCAGTCATTATATCTCAAAAGAAAAACCCGATAAGTCAAAACCTATGAAGGAGACTTAAGAAAAAAAATTAGGGACAACCCGCTAACTCTAATCACAAAAGAAACAGTTCAGGAAAAAGGTAGCGATAATAAAATCAAAAAAAGAGATCACTATAAATCCTCAATAAAAGAAAAACTGTTACAAAAAATGATTGCCTTCTCAAATAAACTTTATGTATCTAAACCATCACCAGAATATCAGGGCAAAGATTCCAGACTCAATTTAGATCTAAACGTACAATTAACTAGGTATAGGACTGAAGAATATCATGAAGAACGGGTTGGGTACAAACAAAGTTTGAGCCTTTATACTTTGTTTCTTAAACTGTGAACCAGACCACGTTATAACCCTTAAAAGTTCTATCTGAAGCACGGGTTAGTTCGAAAGCATATTGTTACAAAAAGGAATCCTGACTCCTGTAAGGCTTACTATAAATCCTGAGTTGAATTCATATTCTTACAAAATTTTGTCGGTTTACTAAAAATGTATTTTCAAAACTTCAAGACAGACATAAGCTTTTCATTTTTAAATGCCATTGTTTGCATATGACTAATTATTTGACAGCAGAGAAATTTGCACGACAGATATTCAATGAATGGAAATCCTCTCAATAAACAAAATTATCTCAGACGGAAAGACATTTCCAGCAACATGCCTTTCATAATCCAGGGGCAAGACATGGTGTCTAACTGATCTAAGGAAATCAAGTCAAGATTCAAAGAATCTTTCAAAAGTTCCGAATAGCCAGGGGCAGATCTCTAACTAAATCACTTGGCATTGAACATGAGTTCCGACAAAGGGCCATGTGCGATCAAACAAATATATTTTTGGAAGTGCTACAACACTCACTACTATGGACAGTGACAATTCTCTGCACCATGTGAATGCGGACATAGTCAAAAAATACTACGCATGAAGAAAAAAAAGACCCGCTAGGTTGACTAACCTAGGCAAAAATAAGGGCATCCCAGCGAACCAAAAAAGTTCAGGAAAAAATTAGGGATATATAAATAAAACTATACACCCGGCAAGTCGAAAACCTGAAAAGGCGGCTTGGAAAAAAAGGTATCCCGGTGGAATGAAAATCTGAAAGGACAGTCCAGACAAAAGTTAGGGATTAAAGTGTACGGCTATGTCCCGTCATCTCGTCACTTGTCTATCAGTAGAAGACTTATCGCCCTGATCAGCAATCACCAAAGGCTTTAGAAGTTAAGATATGTTCAAGTCTCTATGAATCCCCACAGAGCCACTACCATGAGATTATCCCCACAAGGTAATCTTCACAAGTTCATACATTTCCCGCAATTTCTCTGGCTGATCACTCTGGCTGATAAAGGAGTATGATATTCTCCCCAGCAATGTCATCAACATACAGGATCCCAAACATTACAATCCATGGGAATTCCTCTCCCCGGCTGAGTTTTCAAAACTGTAAAAGCCCCTGCAGATTACTTATCTCCAGTAGAGCGCATTCTCCTCAACAAAGAGCTCTGCTCAGCAGGAAATTGCTCCATCGCCAGAGTTTATTTCCCCAACAGGGTTTATTTCCCCAAAAGGATCTATCTCCCTAGTGAGTTCCAATCTCTCCAGCTAAAGTCTATTACTGAAATGACGTTGAGTCACCGACATAACTCCCTTCCCCAGTGAAGTCATCACCATCCTCAGAGAGTTGGTACTAAATCTAAAATTGGATCAGATAACAGTCAACTTTATCTTTCTCAGATGAGCCAGAAAGTTATCCTTCAATGTTATCTCCAATCAGGGTCTACAAACTCCCTAGTAGAGCAAAAAACAACCAAATTTTGGATCTCTTGTTCCCCAAGAAGGAGTAAACACTCTCTAGCAAAGTTCCCTCAGAGAAAAGAAATTAATGTTCCCCAATGGAGTTTCCTCAAACAGCAAATAGGAATCCCCAGCAGAAACAATTCCCAGAAGATTACGCATATTCTTCATCCCTAGCGACAATCAGGGATTTATTTTCCCCAGACGAAGATGCCGCTCAAGTTTACAAATGTACTTCATTAACCTTACACATCCATACATCATTTACGAAATGCCATAGCATATGCATACAAAACACAAATAGCACAATCTCATTGAGAACATCATTACGTAATGCATTTCATCCATCACGACACTGCATACAACTAACTCTTTACCTTTTCAGGAAAGACCAGTCAACAAATATCATCAACTACTTATACGATCTGACAATCTTCTCAAAGACTATATCTGACAAAGAGTTATTGCAACATTTTTCTCAGAAAGTCATTCTCAAAATATGTCTAATGGTTCAATTTAAATCGATGAATGATTTATCCTGATTTGTTTTCCAATAGACTTCTTTCTCTGGTTCAGCTAAATTGACTCGTAGATTTTACTGATTTGTTTTCCAGATAAAGATAATTTAAGACCTCTGTTGGTTCAATTTAAATCAATCAAGGATTTATCCTGATTTGTTTTCCGGTAGACTTCTTTCTCTAGTTAAGCTAAATCGACTCGAAGATTTTACTGATTTGTTTTCCAGATAAAGATAATTTAAGAGCTCTGTTGGTTTAGTTTAAATCGATCAACGATTTATCTTGATTTGTTTTCTGGTAGACTAATTTCTCTGGTTCAGCTAAATCGACTCAGAGATTTTACTGATTTATTTTCCAAATAAAGATAATTTAAGACCTCTGCTGGTTCAGTTTAAATTGATCAACAATTTATCTTGATTTGTTTTCCGGTGGACTTCTTTCTCTGGTTCAGCTAAATCGACTCGAAGATTTTACTGATTTGTTTTCCAGATAAAGATAATTTAAGAGCTCTGTTGGTTCAGTTTAAATCGATCGACGATTTATCCTGATTTGTTTTTCGGTAGACTTCTTTCTTTGATTCAACTATATCAAATCAAATATTTTACGGATTTTTTTTCCAGATAAAGTTAATTTAGTACCTCTACTAGTTCAGTCTAAATTGATCAATGATTTATCCTGATTTGTTTTCCAGTAGACTTCTTTCTCTGGTTCAGCTAAATCGACTCGAATATTATACTGATTTGTTTTCTAGATAAAGATAATTTAAGAACTCTCCTGGTTCAGTTTAAATCGATCAAAGATTTATCCTAATTTGTTTTCCGGAAGACTTCTTTCTCTAGTTCAGCTAAATCGACTCGATGATTTTACTGATTTTTTTTCCAGATAAAGATGATTTAAGACCTCTGCTGGTTCAGTTTAAATCGATTAACAATTTATCCTAATTTGTTTTCTGGTGGACTTCTTTCTCTGGTTCAGCTAAATCGACTCAAAGATTTTACTGATTTGTTTTCCAGATAAAGATGATTTAAGACCTCTGCTGGTTTAGTTTAAATCGATCAACAATTTATCCTGATTTGTTTTCCGGTAGACTTCTTTCTCTGGTTCAGCTAGATCGACTTGAAGATTTTACTGATTTATTTTCCAGATAAAGATAATTTAAGACCTTTGCTGGTTCAGTTTAAATCAATCAACGACTTATCCTGATTTGTTTTTAGGTTGACTTCTTTCTCTAGTTTATCTAAATCGACTCGAAGATTTTACTGATTTGTTTTCCAGATAAAGATAATTTAAGAGCTCTGCTGGTTCAGTTTAAACAAATCAACGATTTATCCTAATTTGTTTTCCGGTAGACTTCTTTCGTTGGTTCAGCTAAATCTACTCGAAGATTTTTGTCCAGGAGCATGCGTTGTTGTCCACCCATTCTCTATATGTTCAACAACCAGACACGTGAACAACTCTCCTCAAGGTTGTCACTGCACGGGCCCTCCAGCCACTAACACTCAACTATGATACTTTGATTCCCTGTTACACGACGGGGATATGTACGCACGAGGTTTCAAAACCGAGGCAAGCATAATATAAAAACTTTTCTCTTTGTTCTTTAATAATTCATCCATACATTCCCTTAGCTTGTAAGCTTTAGATTATACACACCCTTTAATTAGAACAACCAGAGTAGATCATGTTGAGTACAATGGACGTGAGGGCTGCTAATATATTCCCCTTGTGTAATTGACTCTCATACCATTTCTCTTGGTCGCGAGACCATGATGATTTCCCTTCTCAGGTTTTCTTCGATGTTTTTCTTTCCCCTCCTTGAGATGAATAAATATTCGATGCCGACTTCATTGTTTTTTAACATTTTTTTGCGGTAGCGACGAGTGGCACAACCTTATGCCTAATCCCTTATTTGTCACATAATATGTCAAAGTCTTTTGACACATATTCTCCACCACCATCAGTTCTCAAAATCTTGAGCTTTTGACCATTTTATCTTTCGAGCATAGATTTAAACATGGAAAATACCTCAAACACTTCACTTTTCTTCTTGACCAGGTAACTCAATAGTTTTCGGGTGAAATCTTCTTTGAATGTGACAAATATAATATAGGAGCGTATTATATTTCTATTATAAATAATAATAAAAAGTTTATAATTGGTATTATGTATAAAATATTGAGACATGTGTGTTCACATGGGTCGCACAATATTGTTATAAATAGTAAATAAATATAATATAATGATAGTTAAAAAATGTATATAAAAGATATTCAAATTAAGTACTCTCGGTTCGTTAGAAATGTATATTTTAGTAGAGAAAAAAAGAAAATAATTAAGTAGACATTTACCCATGCGTTTGTGTTGTACCTCAAAATTTGCCCTCCCATTTTCTTCAAAGCTTTCTTTCAAGTCTCTTCAAATGGTCAAGGCACCCAAGGGTTGACTAGTCAAGATGCACCTCCTAGGCCAAAAGCCTACAACTAGGGTTTGGAGTTTCTCAAGGAAATTTGGTCTGCAAAAGTCTCAAGTGGCTCCCATGTTTCTTCATAGGTCCTGAACTAGTCTCATGTCAATTTTTAAGCCCTACATCACAAGTTTGCTGAGTCAATGGCTCAAATGCTTGAAAATCAACCGTATTGATCAAAAAGTCAACTATGGTCAACATACAGTCAAACTTCAAGATTTTTTGGTCAACATCAACATTTTGAAGTGACATTCATAATTTGATCAAGGGTTAAACATGATTCCCCAATGAAAGTCCTTAGATCATCAAAAGTCAAGAATTTTCCTAATTAGGGTTTTACTTAGAAGAAGTCAACTAAACTTTGAATAGACATAACTTTCACACGCTTCATCAACTTTTACCCAACCAAATCCCATTTTGAATAAAATTCAATTCTCTACAACTTTTCTTTTATTCTCAAGTCCAAAATATGCTTCATTTGAAATATGTGATCTCATACATTATAGGTCATTTTCAAAAAGTCAACAAAAGACACTTTTTATCAAGGCAACTTACATCAAGATAATATCTCCAAATGCAAAAATGATTAATAGATAAAGCATAGAGGGCATCTTGGGATTTCCAAAAAGTCCAAGATCATCTCCAAAAGGTGAAAATTGAGCTAGTTATGAGTTGAACAAGTTGGGGAATTTTGAAGGAATTTATGAATTTGAAGTTGGGCAATTTTGAACTTTTAGACAAATGGACCTAATTTTTGAGACTCATACATGTTCATGATATGTTAGAGGACCCCTAAAACCATTCTTTTATTTTTCATGATTTTTATTTATTTTATTTGAATTTTTAATTTAAAACAAATTAAAACAAGAAAAAAGTGTAAAGAAGATGTGCTTAGGCGTATGATTGGACTTATGGGTAAATATTGAAGCCTAAATTTTGTGCAAAGGACAACAAGGAAGTCCAGGTTCAATGAATGTCAAGGGTTTCACAAGTTTGGAAATATTTTAATGTGTTTCATCTTGTTTTGAAAATTGCATTAATGCATTGATTCTTACCTTGTTTGCTCTCCTCTCAATCCACTATATATACCACACTATCCAAGCTGCAAAGGGACGAAAAAATCATTGCCTAAGAGCACGAAAAAATCATTTCCTAAGAGAGAGCTCAAAATTTATAAAAAATTCCAAGAAGTTATAAAACTCATAACCCAAGTTCCAGCTTCTCTCACTCAAAACCAGTGACTCCCTCATCCTTCTGAGACCCCTAGGAGGTGATCCACATCATTATCCAACCTTCATGTGTCTCAAAATCCCTTCATACTATCCCTCCGATTTGGTAAAATTTTGATTTTGAATCTCTTTAATTTCGTAATTTAAATCATTTTTATGCATATATTCTTATTACTATTGATGTTTTGAGCAAGTCTAACATTTAATATGCAAGCATGAAGGCAGAAAAAACGTGATGCCATCGTTAGGGCATCAAGAACATTTGGTTTCAGATCTCAGGATATGGGACGATCTAGAGAAAAATAAGCTCAGATTCGGAATTAGGACATTTTCTTTTTTTTTATATTTATGTTTTCTTATTAACTTTTTTTTAGATAATTAACTCAATCATAAAAATATCATAAAATCAAAAACCCAAAAAATTGATTTAATTAATAATCACTTCCTTTTTTTAATTAAAATCAAGTAGACATTAGATTTTTTAATTATCATTAACTTAATTTTATTAAATCAATTAAAAAAATAATAAACAAAAAACTATAAATTGAAATCACAAAAAATAGATTTAGGTTTCCTTTTAGATTAAAATTAATTTTTGACAAAATTATTTTAATCCCATTTTATTTTTAAATAATCATTCCTATTATTTTCTATTTATTTACCATTTTAGAAATAAATGTATAGGTCTCACATTTGATTTTGTAATAGTTAGTTTATCTTTTTCGCATTTTCTAACTAAATATTGTAACTGCTCATAAGTTGTAATAGTTTAGGATTTACTTTCCCGCGCTTTTACATTCTGCACCTCTTTATATACATGTATATTACTGTTAGTAATTATGTCGTGTATGATAAGATAAAAGCAAACGTTAGAAAACCTAACA
This sequence comes from Vicia faba, assembly GCA_948472305.1. Classification (NCBI taxonomy): domain Eukaryota; kingdom Viridiplantae; phylum Streptophyta; class Magnoliopsida; order Fabales; family Fabaceae; genus Vicia; species Vicia faba. Next base: position 409,411,085 of record OX451740.1, on the reverse strand, counting down.
CTCAAGATAAATAACTGAAACATAACACACTCGCACACGCGCACATCTAAGGTACCTCCACTTGTTGCCTTCGGATAAATAAACAGTCACGACTCTCGAACGTAAGAGATTTTAATGGTAACCCTTTGGCTTAAAGATCATAAGTCCCTCGATGACCCTTTCGACGTTGCCTCAGTATATGATCTTAAAACCTTAGGGTAACTACTAAAGTATCTTACTAGTTACTTTCGTGACTCTACGATGACCCTCGTCCGTCCCTCAAAAATCCAACTGTAATACGGTGGGAGAACTGACTTGGGTGTTTTGTGTTTTATTGCAATTGTTGCGGATAGCAAGAGTCGTCACCGACTTTTCTTTTATCCAATAAGGAAAGGGTGAAAAGAACAGGAAAGACCTTTGAGATATTTTCTTGAGTTCGGGGGGTAGGTTATGAAAAGGGAAGGTGTTAGCACCCTTTTCATCCATAGTTATATACGGGCTCTTAGTTTCTTTCTAGATCACTTGCTTTTGTTTTAAAATATGCTTTGTGGTGTGGGTTTGAAAATATTTTGAAAATGTCTTTGTAATGATTCTCGTCTTTATAAGAATACGTACAAAGTGTTGGTTTTGAAAATAGTTCAAAGAGGTGTTTGTTTGTGGAATATGTTTTTTTAAAGTGATTTTGAAAAGTGCCTTTGTAATGATTCTCGTCTCTAAGAATGCATACAAAGTGTTTTAACTTTTGAAAATGTTTCATTGGAAAGTGTTGGTGTGAAAAGGTTTTTTAGTCATGAGCAAGCAAGAAACTATGAGCGTCCTACCTACTCAAAGGTTTTTGTTCTTTTCCTCCTCCTTTAGATATTGCTATCTTGTCATTGATTGATAAGAAGCCCCATCATTGGATGTAAAGGGACGGGCGTGGGTCATTTGTATAGTCATAGAAGGCAACCTATGAGACATTTTAGCAATTTCGTAAGAGACTAGATCGTTTACCGATGGCAACATCGAGGGACATTGAGGGACTATGACCTTTTTACCAAGGGCCTATGCTAAAACGCCCATATTCAAGGGACATGACTATTTTCCAAGGCAACAAGTGAGATTACCTAGAGGTGTATGTGTGAAAAGTGTATTTCAATGCATGCATTTTGTCTTTGAGATTAGGTTTTACTAACGGTTGATTTTATCTTACCATACACACCCTATCTTACTAGAAATTATATGAAAAGCGATAAACTTGCGGAAATTAAAATCCTAAGCTATTACATCATTAGGGGGATGGGGGTACAATTTGTAAATGGGGATGAAATAGGTGTCTAATTATTACAACCATATCGAAAAAGTGGACAGTAATAAAGAGTATATATATATATATATATATATATATATATATATATATATATATATATATATATATATATATATATATATATTGCAAAAACAGTCTAAAAAAGAAAGAAAAACTGCGTTTTGAACTATTATGTGTCGACACATGCTGTTATGCACCGACACATAACTTTTCTTGCCCCTGCCAAACCAAATTAACTTAGTATGAGTCGACACATAATGGGATGTGTAGACTCATTTCCTTCTTGTGTCGACACATACGCGTTTTGTATCGACTCATGCACCTTCCATCTTTCTGTTTTGGGACCTGGATAGCAGTATGAGTCGATGCATAAGGCCATGTGTCGACTCATACTCTGTTTTGTCACCAGAATGAGTCGACCCATGTGGGTATGTGTCGACTCATGCTGTAATTTTTTGCCTCTATCACCATTCTTTTGCATGTATCAGTCAGTTTTCAACATATAAATGATAAACATAAACAACAAGTAAATGATTAAATTCAAGAGTAATGATTGCTACATCCTATCTTGAGAAATGAACCAAAAAATGATGTATGGAAAATGCAAGGTTTAGATGACTTACCTTGAAACTGCAACTTTAGGTTTTGAGTCTGAATACCCTTCAAGATGTTGTGTGGACTTTAATGAAACTCCATAAAGCTGTTAGACCTCCCTTTGTGTTGAAGGTTGTTGAACCAACTCCAAACAATCAAGTTTGTGTAATAATGTCTTTTGTTTAGAAGATGAGAATAAGGGAACTACATAAACTGTTCTTGTACTTGAACAATATCTATGTGATGTGAAGTGTTTAGATGGTTTATGGGAGACCTTTCAAGGTTGTACAATAATGGGTTGAGGATTTTTCTGTTTTGTGAAATCAAAATAGAGTTGAAGATGAGTAGAGTTTAATGAAGAATGAGCTGAGTTTTACAAAAGTTCTGTTTTTTCTCTTCTCTCCTTTTTCTCTCCAAAAATCCTCCCTTATGTCTTATGAAACAGTCCCTTTTGTATATCCTTGACTGAGGTTTAGGAGGGAAACAAAATAAGTTATTTTGAACTGTTTTTTCCTACTGCTTTGATAATTTTTTCACACAATTTTCTTTTTCCACTTTGGTGCAATTTTGTGGTTGTTATGATGCAGGTTGGAGCAGACTGCATAGAGCAGTTTTAGACTGTATAGGACAGCATATGCAGGTTTTGTGACAGGTTTGTGGTGCAGCATAGCACAAGGTTTTGTAGGACAACAATGGAGCAGGGTTTTGGAGTGTTGTGGCAATGTATAGAAGTAGCACACCATACTTTGTTCAGCAATAACTTGGACAACATAGTTTGCAGCATGAAAAAAGTTTGGTTTGTGGAGCAATTTATGCAACTTGTATCAAAAGAAAAGCATTGTGGCAAGGTTTTGAGTCAAAGGAAAAGTCCAAATAATACAAAGTTTAGGATTTATAAACTTGTAGAAATTCCACTTTGTAATAACTTGAATTGTTTGTAACATCTTGAACTATTTTGAATTGTAGTGACAAGATGTCATGAAGCAATGAAATTAACTTAGAAAAGTTTCCAAGTCTTGCAAAAGTTGGACTTTTACTTTCTTGATTTTTCATGATCAAATTTCATATTTTGGATGTCTCGATAAAATATGATTTTTGGGACTCAACTTTGGTCAAAAAGTCAAAGTTTGACTCTTTTTTTGTGTACAGTTGCCTTTTCCCACCAGTTGACAAAATTTTGTCCATCAATCCACTGATCTCAGGAGATGAATTGAAATATGAAATTAGGTCAAAATGACGCGCTCGGATCCTTGAGATCATGCTTCCAATCAATAAGCCAGGTATTAGGTCAAAAAATCAAAGTTCGGTCATTTTCTGTCAAAACCCTAATTTTTCCCCTTTTGCCCTTTTGGTAATTTGAATAACTTTCTTGGAAAATTGTGATCCAAGACTTGAAACATGACAAAAATAATCCTGAGGGTCCATAATTATTCATGAAAGTTATTTGAAACATTAGAAATCCAACTGCCTTTGTGAAAACTCAAACCCTAATTTGAGGTACCAGTGTTGAGGATATTATTTGACCTAGTCGATCCTTACACAAACTTGAGTCATTGAAAATCTTTGTAGGAAATATTTTTAGAATTGAGAGGGAAAATTTTAGGGTACAACAATTGCCCCTGTTCAATCTTCTTAAACCTGAAGAGTTAGATTGGTGAGCCCACCATTCGTGACTTAAAGGTGGAAGATGATTGAACACTAGAGTTCCCAGAAATTTGCACTTGATGATGTGGTGGTTGATTATGTAGGGAATGGGCTTAAAGATGCCATTTGGAGAGGTTATATAGAGTTTTCAGAGATGGGCTTATAGATGCCACCCAAAAGTGATTGTTCATAAAAATTAGACTAATTCAACTAGAAAAGAATCAGAATAAATTTTTTGTCAATTTAAACTGAACCAGAAGAAGTGTTTACCGGAATAGAATCAGAATAAACCAATGATTGATTTAAACTGAACCAACATAGGTCTTGAATAATCTTTAACTAGAAAATAATTCGAATAAATCTTTGGGGAGATTTAACTAAACCAGAGAAAGTTTCTACTGGAACGGAATCAGGATAAACCATTGATCGATTTAAACTGAACCAACAGAGGTCTTGAATAATCTTTAACTGGAAAAGAATCAGAATAAATCTTTGGAGCGATTTAACTGAACCAGAGAAAGTGTCTACCGGAACGAAATCAGGATAAACCATTGATATATTTAAACTGAACCAGCAGAGGTCTTGAATAATCTTTAACTTAAAAAGAATCAGAATAAATCTTTGGGCGATTTAATTGAACCAGAGAAAGTGTGTATCGAAACAGAATCAGGATAAACCATTGGTCGATTTAAACTGAACCAACAGAAAATCCTCTATTGGAAAAGTATCAGAGTAAATCTTAGGAGCGCTTTAAACTGAACCAGCAGATGTCTGAAGGAAGTGTTTTTCATGTAGATAGTCACCCCATCCTATTTCGGGAATTGATCTACAAGAAATTTGTTCACAAATGGTTATCCTGTCTTGTTTCAGGTATTAATCTGGAACTTTGTTGAAAGCTGGAAATGACATATGTTTGCTTTCTAACTTTCCTAAAAAAGGTAATGAGTCAGTTGTGTGCAGTGTCATGATCTATGAGATGTATCGAGTAATGATGTTCTCAATATAAATGAGATTGTGATATATGCATTTGTGTTGTTGATGCTATGATGTTTTGTAAAATGATGTATGAATGCAATGTATGAACGTATCAATTGTTCTACTGCGGTGTTGCTGGACTGGGGAAAATAAATCCATGACTGCTGCAGGGGATGAAGAGGGAAATTCTTCATATTTTGTTGAAGTTGAAGTGCTGAGAGGCGGATTTCCGTTGTTTAGAGAAATGAAACTCTGTTGAGGAAGGGAAGCTTCATGAAATTGCTTTGGGATTTTTATGAAATCCCGCTGGGGAATCCTGACATCATTAGGCTGTATGCCGAGGATATTTCAATGATTTTATGGTAGGATGCCCTTGCGTTTGTACCTGTTGGGGAAAATATCTGCGGGGATTTTATGGATGGCTTTTAAACATTGTCCTGTTTCTTAAAGCCATTAGTAATTGTCTTTCTGTTTCTTATGCACGTTTTTTGTAAACGGTAATCACATTCAAATGCATATGTTCAAAAGTAATCACTGGACGTTTTTGCAAACAAAAAAAAAATTAAAAAAAAAGTTTTTGCACTTTCAAAGAGATAATTTTGTATTAATTTGAAGAAGTCTGCCTATAACAGGCGTCTTTGTACAAGGAGACAAACATTCTAGTAAGAGAATATCGTCATAAGAATGAAAACTATACAAAATAATGTACAAAGAATATATAGCTATGTTAGATAATCCCATTGGTTTTCCATTCTGCAATTGCCTTTATGTCTTCGAGCGTCTTATCTCTTTGTTGCTTGTCTGAAGCTGACTGGGTTGATTAGAACCATTTGAGCTTGATAGTTGTTATCAAAGATTGGTTGTAAGGTGATCCAACGGGACATAGTTATACACTTTCAATCCCTAACTTTTGCTTGGACCGCCCTCCCGGTTTTTCAGTCCACCGGGATACCCTTTCTTGCCCAAGCCGCCCTTTTCAGGTTTTTGACTTGCCGGGTGTACAGATTTTCATATGTATATCCCTAATTTTTTCCCGAACCCTTTTTAATTCGCCGGGATGCCCTTATTTTTGCCTAGGCCAATCAACCTAGTGGTTCATTGCTCATGCGTAGTATCTTTTAACAATGTCCACATTTACAGGGTGCGGAAGGTCGTCACCGCCCATGGTGGCTAACATCATGGCTCCACTAGAAAATATGTTCTTGATCACAAATGGTCCTTCGTATGTAGGATTCCATTTTCCCTTGGGATCACTTTGCAGCAATATGATGTGCTTGATTACTAAGTCACCAGCCTGATATACTTGACGTCTGACCTTTTTGTTAAAAGCTTTAATCATACATTTTTGGTACATCTGACCATGGCAGATAGCCGCGAGCCTCTTCTCATCGATCAGGTTCAATTGGTCAAGTAGAGTCTGAATCCATTCATTTTCATTCAAACCTACATCCTTCATGATTCTCAAGGAATGGATATGGACTTCGATGGGTAGGAAAACTTCCATACCGTATACCAAAGAGAAAGGAGTTTCCCCTGTTGACGTGCGCAATATGGTACGGTAACCGTGAAGAGAAAATTGTAACATCTCATGCCAGTATTTGTATGTCACTGTCATCTTCTGTATGATCCTTTTGATGTTTTTATTAGCGGCCTCCATAGCGCCATTCATCTTTGGCTGGTAAGGAGAAGAGTTATGATGTTGGATTTTGAATTGCGCACATAGTCCAGTGATCTTAGTATTATTGAGATTGGTACCATTATTCGTAATGATTCTTTTTGGAATACCATACCGACAGAAAAGGTTATGTCTGATGAATCGGGCCACACCGTTCTTGGTAAAAGAAACAAATGAAGCTGCCTCAACCCATTTTGTGAAGTAATTGATGGTGATGAGGATCAAATGGTGCCCATTAGAAGTTGTGGGTCTGATCTCTCCAATCATATCGATGCCCCACATTGCAAATGGCCAGGGAGCAGTCAAGACATTTAAGGGGACCGGAGGCACATGTACTTTATCAGTATAGATCTGGAATTTGTGACAAATTCGGGAATGTTGATAACAGTCTGCTTCCATAGTGGACCAATAGTATCCTGCCCGTAGGATCTTTTTAGCCATTGTATGCCCACTAGAATGGGTGCCAAAGGTACCTTCGTGCAAATCTGCCATAATCTTCTCTACTTCACTTTTATCCATACACCGAAGCAAAGTAGAATCATGATTGCGCTTATAGAGGATTATGTTACTGAGGAAGAACTTAGCAGAGAACCTTCTTAGGAACTTCTTATCATTGACTGAATCTCCCTCAGGATATTCTTGGGCTTCGAGGTATCTTTTGACTTCATGGAACTAAGGCTTATCCATTACTTCTTCAGTATCAATCTCACGGCAGTATGCTGGTTCACCCATTCTTTCAATAGTGATCTGAGGAGGTTCATTATCCCAACTGAGCTTGAACATGGATGACATAGTAGCTAGTGTGTCTGCTAGTTGATTTTCCTCTCGTGGAAAATGCTCAAAGGTGACTTCCTCAAAGTATGGAATTAATGTCAACACGTGTTCCCGGTAAGGGATGAGATTAGGGTGCTTCGTGTCCCATTCTCCTTTGATTTGACTAATTACCAGGGCCGAGTCCCCGAATACACTCAAGAATTTGATCCTCAAGTCGATAGCAGCTTTGAGACCCATAATACATGCTTCATATTCAGCCATATTATTGGTACAATTGAAACATAGTCTGGCAGTGAAAGGAGTATGACAGCCTTCGGGAGATATGATCACAACACTGATGCCATTATCGAGTGCGTTGGAAGCTCCGTCAAAAACCATAGTTCATCGGGATCCTTGTTCGGGTCCGTCATACGGTCTAAGTTCTTTACAATCATTCACTAACATGATGTCCTCGTCTGGGAACTCAAAATTCATGGATTGATAGTCGTACACAGCTTGATTAGCCAAATGATCAGCTAGTACACTTCCTTTTATTTCTTTTTGGGTAGTGTATTGAATGTCGTATTCGGTCAAGACCATTTGCCATCTTGCTATTCTTCCAGAGAGAGCGGACTTCTCGAAGATGTATTTGATAGGATCCATCTTAGATATAAATAAGGTAGTGTGAGTCAGCATATACTGTCTTAGTCAGTGAATAGCCCATGCCAGAGCGCAACAAGTTTTCTCAATCAGTGAATATCTGGTTCCACCGTCGGTAAACTCTTTGCTTAGGTAGTATATTGCGTGCTTTTTTTGACCAGACTCGTCATGTTGCCCCAGCACACACCCTATTGAATTCTCTAATACCATTAAGTACATGGTCAGAGGTCTCCATTCAACCTGCGACATCAAAATTGGAGGCTCTTGAAGATATTCTTTGATTTTGTCAAAGGCGGTCTAGCAATCGTCATTCCATTTTACGGCTTCATCTTTCTTCAGTAATTTGAAGATTGGCTCACAAGTAGCGGTTAGATGCGAAACGAATCTGGCAATGTAGTTTAAACGTCCCAAGAATCCCCTAACCTCCTTCTCGGTGTGAGGATTTGGCATTTCTTGTATGGCTTTAACCTTTGCAGGATCTACTTCGATACCTTTGTTGCTAACAACGAAACCTAAGAGCTTACCGGACCTTACCCCAAAGGTGCACCTATTCAGGTTCAGCCTCAGTTTTATTTCTTCAGTCTTTCAAACAGCTTCTGCAGATGGTCAAGGTGGTCCTCTTCAGTTTAAGATCTGGCTATCATATCATTAACATAGACCTCTATCTCGTGATGGATCATATCATGAAACAAAGCTACCATGGCACCCTGATAAGTTGCCCCGACATTATTTAACACAAATGGCATAACTTTGTAGAAGAAAGTGCCCCACTGCGTGACGAAGGTTGTTTTCTCCATGTCCTCAGGTGCCATTTTGATCTGATTATACCCGGAGAAACCATCCATGAAGGAGAATACCTTGTGTTGTGCGGTGTTGTTAACCAGAACATCAATATGGGGAAGCGGAAAGTCATCCTTGGGGCTCACCCTATTTAGGTCTCTATAATCCACATACATACGTACCTTACATTCCTTCTTAGGTACCGGAATAACATTAGCAACCCACTGTGGATAAGAGGTAACAGCTAAGAAACCAGCGTTGAATTGCTTCAGGACTTCAGCCTTGATCTTTTCCGACATCTCTGTCCGCATACAACGAACCTTCTATTTCACTGGAGGGCGGTCTTCTTTTTTCGGTAGACGATGGACCATAATATCAATGTCGAGTCCTGGCATGTCTTTGTATGACCAGGCGAAGACCTCAACATAGTCATGTAACATCTGAATCAACCGCTCCTTGACACTATGCTCCAGATTGGCACCTATCTTGACTTCCTTCTTGTCCTCTTTAGTACCCAAATTTTCAGTCTCAACTAGCTCTTCATGGGGTTGTATTTCCCTTTCTTCCTATTGTAACAGTCTGGCAAGTTCCCCTGGTACTTCACAATCTTCCTCACCCCCGTCCTCAGCTTGGTAGATCGGATATTCAAAGTCATAATTGGCAATAGCAAAACCGTTATCAATGGGATCCAGAGTGGATGTGGATCTGCAGTTTGATATGTGAGTGTGTGTAAGAGCGTAGCTGTAAAAAACAGAAAAGAAAGATAAAGAGCGCAAAATTTGTATGCAAAACGTCCAATGATTTATTGATGACATATGAAAGTGCAATGATAACCCTCACAAATAAACCATTGTGCCTCGGGTAAGACACAAGGCTTTAGAGTTTAAATTGTTCAAATATTACATATCTCAAAAAAAAAAGACAATTACTTTTGAATAAAAGTAATTGGAACAGAATCATTGGCCTCCCAATTGTTTAGTCCACCGTTGATAGTTGGGAAGATCCACTTGTCCATGTCACAGTCGTTATCACTGTCCTCCAATACATTAATCCCATGATTGTTGATGTGTAGTGGCGGTCCTCTGGCGTGAGCACGACGTATGGCTTTTTGAGCTCCTGAAGTGAATCCCAAACCAAACTTGTTATATTTGTAGGGAATGTCTGGAAGTTGTCCCCAAATGGTACACCCACCTTCTTCAACTACTGCTTTAGCATCCTTCAGAGAAGCCATCTTCAATGGAGGTCTGGTAATCTTTAGGATGTTGGTAACAGTCTTGGTTGCAGCAAATTTCTGTGGAACCTCCTCAAAGTTTTGACAGGGGGTCTCGATGAACTCGCCATCCATCTCAACATACCTGAAAGAGTTCAAGTGGCTTACCACATACTCCTCCTCACCATGTACGGTGATAATATTTCCGTTAACTGGATACTTCAACATCTGATGCAGGGTAGAAGTAACAGCACCAGCCCCATGGATCCATGGTCGACCCAATAAACAGGAATAAGACGGGCGAATGTCCATCACGTAGAAAGTTGAGTAAAAAGTCTGTGTACAAACTTTAACAAGGATGTCCACCTCCCCGAGCACCATTCTTTTGGAACCATCGAAGGCTCTTACCACGATGTTATTGGGATTTAATGTGAGTCATTCGCAATCTAACCTGTCCAGAGCATTCTTGGGTAAGACATTCAGCGACGAACCTGTATCCACCAAAACATGAGCTAGGGTAGTGCCCATGCACTCAATGGAGACATACAGTGCATCATTGTGTTTCCTTCCTTTGGGAGTTAGATCAGCGTCAGAAAAACCCAGTCCATTATCAGCAGTCAGGATGGCCACGCAACTCTCGAATTGATCAGCGGAAGTCTCTTGAGGCACATGGGCCGCTCTTAGGAATTTTACTAAAGCCTTAGCATGGGCTTCAGAGTATAACAGTAATGCCAACATCGAGATTTTTGAAGGGGTATGCCCCAACTGCTCCACGATGTTATAGTCACTTTTCTTTATTATCTTTAGTATTTCTTCCATTTCCTTTTGAGAAGCCTCAAGAACGACTTTTTGTGCACCTTCGTCTGGACAGGCTCAAACAGTACCTCTTTGCCCCGAGCCTTGGTTGACTCAATAGGAGTAGAAATGGGAGTACTAATAGGTGTAGCAACGAGAATAACCAAAGGAGTAGAAATAGTCTTTGGAGAGATTTCGGGAGAGAAAACTCTTCCTGTTCTCGTAATTTTACTGGTCCCGACGATGTTGTCAATGTCAGGACCAGTATCTTCAGCAATTTTGTCTTTAACATCCAACAGGTCTTGCCTGACGCCATGGTAGTAGACGTCAGCCCCATAATTCCAGGGAACAACTTTATCTGGGGAATATGGTATTGTCCTGGGAAGACTGATAATGAAGGGAGAAAACTTTGGAACAGATGTAATCCTGACGGGTCTTTTGGTGGAGACCATGGTAGGATTGTCGGAAATGGTAATTATTGAGACATATTCACAAAAGCTTTTTGTAAGGGGAACTTTCTCGAATAGGATCTCTTTGTTAATCATCAGGTGTTGGACACCCATCTTTAACAACAAATAGCCATTTGGTAGAGACATACATGAGTGGCAACCTTCACCACAACCTGGAAATAAATTGGCTCGTAACAGATTTTCTTTAACAATCAGAAGAGGAGTAGCTAAATCATCCACAGAGGAAACAAACAGGTTGTTGTCAACAGAATTGACACCCTGGCCATGTTTGGGCACTGGTGCAGTTATTACATTAGGTGTCTCCTGAGGGTCAAACTCGATATCCTTCGCCTCGATAAGATCCTGCACCTTATTTTTCAAAGTCCAACAATCATTGGTATCATGTGTCGGACTCTCGGAGTGATAGGAACATCGAGCATTTGGGTTGTAGCAAGGAGATGCAGTATTGGGATTCTTGGGAGCTTCCTTTAGAGTCACCAGATTCGACTTCAACAGATGTGGTAAAACCTGGTACAAGGTCATGTTGATCCGGTGAATCGTCTTATGGGCGCATCCAGCTTACGTTGATGATTTCTTTGTTGATTTGATTCAGGATTGGAGATCATAACAGCCCCTACCGTCAGATGACGTTCAATTTTGTTTTGATTTCTCTGGCCATAAGCATCACTGACCTCCTTCTTTCCAACAAAGGGTTTATTCATTGTACTTGAGGATGCATCCCTCTGAATCTTGCCACTCTTAATACCAGCTTCTACCCGCCCACCATTTAAGATCCACTCAGTAAACCCAGCCGAAGAGCTTCCAATCAGATGGTTGAAGAATGGACCAGACAACGTGCCCAAGAACATATCCACCAACTCTCTATCAGATAGAAGAGGCTGGACTCTTCCAGCAAGATCCCTCCATTTCTGGACATAATCTTTGAAACCTTTGCTAGAAACCATGGATATACTTTGCATCTAGGTACGAGTTGGGGCGAGGTCAGCGTTATATTGGTACTGCTTATAAAAAGCAGCATCCAGATCTTCTCAATTGCGAATGTTGGTTCCTTCCAACTAATATAACCAATCCAACCCCATAGATTCCTATCAGCAGTATGGGGTTGGATCTTCCTGACGTACGACCTTAAGTGCAGCTTAGGACATGAGACACCGTCATATTTAGCAAATGTGGGAAATTTAAATTTATGTGGGATGACCACCCCTGGGACCAGTCCTAACTCCTCAAAATTCAGGCCAAGTACCCTCTGAATCTCTATAGCATTGAGGCAATCCTCCAGCTGTTTGTATTTATCATCATCAGGAGGATATTGTTCCTCAGAGTAGTCAGCTTCATCTTCCTCTGACCCTGGGTTGCTATTTCCTTCCTTATTCTTTTCTTCTTGACTATCTCCTTCGCCCGACGAGGTTGGGAAATCTAGAGCTCGCTTGGCCGGTCCTCTGAACCTTCTTCCCAAATTCAAGACACCAACCGGTTTCTTTGCCTTCTTTGTCTTCTATTTGGTCATGAGAGCCTTCAGGTCTTCTTGTCCTTTAGCCAAAGCAAAGAACATCTGTTGAAATTGGGAATTTTGTGCTTGAAGATATTTCATTGTTTGTTCAATATCCATCTTACTGAAATAACAGTAGAAAGATAAGGAAATTTTATTATGAAAAACTTGTTTGTGTTATGATACATGATCATGCATATGCAAATGATTTTAAGGATCTAGGAGATTTAAATTTGTTTAGACAAAAAGAAACAAACATTACATTAATAAGTTCAAATTGATTACAACATGCCCCTTGGGCTTACAATGGAGGAACTAAACACAAAGTAAACTCCTAAGACAAAAAGGTCGAGCACGTCCTTTTTAGCGCAATGTAGGCGTTCAAACATCACTCTTGATGAAGCTGTCTTGTAAGCTCTCAAACCTTCTTTTCACTCGCGTAGAATTGGGCTTCGAAGGTGTCTCGCTCTTCCTTGAGTTGAATCCAGAATTTTTGCAAATATTTAAGAGAAGTAGGCATGTTAGGATAAAGGACGGTATACGGAACATCTCCTTCAGTAACAGGCTCCATGATGATAGGTAGGATGGAAGGGTAAGGCATCACAAGACTCTGAGCACAAGTTCGTACCCACTTAAGGTAAGACTCCAAAGGAATGGAGTTCTTATGTCCAATGCTTTGTTATCCACCTTGTTTATCATTCTCCAAGCTCGTATGAACCTTTGGCGATAGCCTTGGTCGTTGCCCTCATAGTATAATATCACGTCTTGGATGAGCGCATTATGGGGATTACCTCTACGTGCATACCTGACTTGTCGTAAAGCCAAGCAAGGATTGTAAGTAATACCTCCCCTAAGGGCCAGATTTTTGCTGTGTGGGAAAATCATCAAACTCTCAAACTCTCAAACTCCCAAACATTCAAACTCTAAAACTCTCACAAAAAATATCAGATCCTTTCATGCATTAGTGAACCGTTCAATTCATTCCCTAATAGCAGTATAAAAACCTTCGATTCACTCACCACTATCACGCACCACTATCACGCACCAACCTTCGATTCACTCACCACTATCATACACCAACCTTCGATTTCCTAGTAACTACCACACACAAACCTTTCGATTCGAGCAGAGAAGTGGTCCTATTAGCTTAAGTAAGGTTCCAACGAAGCTCAATCCACCATTAAGTCTGAGTCATATAGAGGTCCTTTGATTGGCACTTCAAGAGGTAAGTTTCCTCTAAACTTGGAACTTTCCATTTAAATATCATTTGTACATACAAATAAAATAAAAATGTAGATATCACATCTAAGAAGTTGATCGTGCCTTAACTTTCGATTATCACTTCCTATACGTTGAGAATTTAAACTCTGACTAGTTAGCCTTTGATTTTGGTGGCAAACAAACTTGTGCTAACCCTTGGCATGTAGCTTTTGAAAGTTACCTTTGTTAGATTCATTTTCAAACTTTAGACAAGTTTTTTGTATCCTTCGATTGGCTGAACATTGAAGCCTTTCGAATCTCAACTTGGGAGTCTTGCACTCCTGAAATCAAAGGAAGAAGCTGGGCATGTCAAACATTCAGAAACAAGTTCATCTTGTACACAATCGAAGCTGCCTTATGAATGGATGAAACAGACCACCTCAGTGATACAAACAGTTTTTACCCTTTGTTTGTTTCCTTTCTCTTTTTAACAAACTTCAAACACTTTTCCAACTAATCAAAACAACTCCTTTTAAGTTTATTGTTTACACACTATTTATTTGCAAGCTTTATTTTATGAATATATAAAAAATATCACAAAAAATAATTTATTTTCATAATTATTTTATTTAATCAAAACCTTTCCTAAACAAAAATCAAAACAAAATTCATTTTATTTTCATTCCAATTCTTGTACATTCAATATGGTTGTAATAGATAATTAGAATTTTAATTCTTGCAATCCCCATTTGTACATTTGTATCCCCATCCCCAAGTGATGTAATAGCGTAGTAAATTTACTTTCCGTAATTTACCGCTTTTATATAAATGCTAGTAATTGAGGTGTATGGCAAGATTATAACCAATGCTTAGAAAACCCTAAATTCAAGACAAAAATGCATTCAATCAAACATACTATGCACATGTGCACCTCTAGGGTTAACTCCACTTGTTGCCTTGAGAAAATGGTCATAATATGCATGTGAGACATCTTAGCAAAAACAATCGAAAAATACAAGATCATAGTCCCCTGATGACGCTTCAAATGTTGCCTTATAAATGATCTTAGTCCCTCAAGAGAAATGCTAAGATATCTCACAATATTGCTATTCATGACTATACAATGACCCACACTTATCCCTTTTACATCCAAAGATAAGGTTTCTTACCAATCAATGGTAAGATAGCAATATCAAAGGAAGGAAGAAATAAACAAAAAGACTTTTGAGTAAGTAGAACATTCTTAGTTGCTTGCTTGCAAATCAAAAACCATTTCCACGCTCACACTTTCAAAAACATCTTCAAAAACAAACATCTCTTTGAACTATGTTCAAAAATCCCAACACTTTGTATGCATTCTTATAGAGACGAGAATCATTACAAAGTTTGCCTCAACGAAGGCGCTTTTCAAAAATATTTTCAAGACCCACCACAAACACATTTAAAACAAAAGCAATTTCAAAATTGATCTAGCAAGCAACTAAGAGCCTATAGATAACTATGGATGAAAAGGGTGCTAACACCTTCCCTTTTCATAACCTACCCCTCGAACTCAAGAAAATATCTCAAAGGTCTTTTCTGTCCTTTTCACTCTTTCCTTATTGGATAAAAGAAAATCCGGTGGCGACTCTTGCTATCCGCAATAATTGCGATAAAATGCAAAACACCCAAGTCAGTTCTCCCACCGTATTACAGGACTGGAGACTCTGCTGGGGAGTATTTAAAAGTGGGGTTACCTTAGAACTAGGTCACATTTATTTAATTTCCTTGTTTGATTTGCATGCTTTACATTATTGGGTCCTTGTTTGGATTTGTTTTGATCCTCTACCCGGATCTGGGGCACCTCTTTAGGCAAGTAGTAATAGATTGTGGAAATTGTACAGTGTAGACCAATATGGTTGAAGTAATGGCTACGTTAGTGTGACGCATTTGTTGGTACCGGTATCCCTTATGTTGAATTAAGGAGAATACGGGGCCGCTGAGCGGTGTCATAAAGCACTAACTAACCTTAGAAGCTTTAATAGAACAACTTGGCCATTAGGAAGTAGTGAGATAGCCAGTTTTGGTGGAAAGATAAATATTGGTTGATACTCAATACTGCTCATTGAGATCACACTTTTGGGATATCTCGGCCGCAAGAAAAGATTGATTGTGATGAGATAATGCCCAATGAAGAAAGATCGGTGATATTGAGTTTCCCTAGAACCTAATTACTTTCTAGGACAAGTTGAACCAACTAAACTTCAAGAGGGTACTTACCTACGAAACCCATGCAAGCCTAAACCTAAGGTTTTTGTGTGCTTTGTTTGTGATTATTATTCATGTAATCATAAACATCATAACATCATAAAGAATTCTCACTAACCATTTCAAGGATTTAAGAATTTATCTTTGTTCTGTTTTATAGGTCATGACTTCTACTCGTAGGAATACCATCCGAGTTAACTTCGTGAAAGTGCATCCTCAACTTCAAGAGTTAGCATCAAGGGTGCCTGGATATTCTACCTTCACCAAGAAATACGGTCGACTTCTCAACTTATCCACTTTAAACTTCCAAGAAGAAATGATTTGTGTGCTCTTCCAATTCTTTGATCCCATGCATCATTGCTTCACCTTTCCTGACTACCAATTGGTGCCTACATTAGAAGAATTCTCTCAACTATTTGGAGTGCATGTGCTTGATCAAATACCATTCACTGGTTTAGAGGATACTTCAAAGCCTGAAGTCATTGCGAAATCATTACATTTGAAGAGATATGACATTATGGAAAATTGGGAGACAAGAAGTGGAGTTAAGGGTTTCTTAGCCAAATTTCTGTTGGAGAAGGCTTGTTTGTTTTGGGAAGATATGGATCTCAAAGTTTTTGAAGATTTCTTGGCCCTTCTAATATATGGTTTGGTTCTATTTCCCAATCTGGACCAACTCATAGATGTGAGTGCCATCAAGGTTTTCCTCTCTCGTAATCCCATACCTACTTTGCTTGGAGACATTCTACATTGTTTCCACACCCGCACCATGAGAAAAAGGGTACTCTTTTATGTTGCATTCCATTACTCTCTAGGTGGTTTATTTCGCACCTACCCCGATCAACATTAAAGAATGAGCAAGGCTTGACATGGTCTCAAAGGATGATGTCACTCATAGATTATGATATTCATTGGTGTTCTTGATCCTTGGAGGATATTACTATCATCGACCATTGTAGGGAACTCCCTAATGTCCCTCTTCTTGGTATTAGGGGAGGTATTAACTATAACCCTTGTTTGGATTTGCGATAATTTGGGTATGCACGAAGAGATGGTCCCCATGATGCACTCATCCAAGGTTTGGTATTCGACTACGAGGGTGGCGACCAAAGCTATCGTCAAAGGTTCATACGAGCTTGGAGAATGGTAAAACAAGGTGGATAGAAAGACTTTTGGGAATAAGAACTCCATCCCTTTGGAGCCTTATCTTAAGTGGGTACGAACTCGTGCTCAAAGTCTCATTATGCCATATCCCGCCATCTTGCCTATCATCATGTAGCCTGTTGTCGAAGGAGATTTCCATATACTGTCCTTTATCCTGATATGCCTACTTCTATTAAAGATTTGCAAAGAGCCTGGATTCAGCTAAAGGGGGAGAGAGACACCTTTGAAGCCCAGTTTTATGCAAGCGAGAAGAGGACATTAGAGCTCACGAGACAACTTCATGAGGAGAGGAGCTTGAATGCCTATATTGCTCTAAAGAGGAAGTATCCATAGAAGATTTGAGCCATTTTGATTGTATTTTATTCCTTTTGTTTCAGTGTAAGCCCAAGAGGCATGTTGTAACCAATTTGAACTTATTAATGCAATGTTTGTTGATTTCGTCTAACCAAATTTAAATCTTCTAACTCCTTGAAATCATGTGCATACGCATTTTCATGCATCATAACATATGCAGGTTTTCCACAATATTTTTCCTTATCTTTCTACTGTTTATTTTAGTAAGATGGATATCGAACAAACAGTGAAAGATTTGCAAGCGCGGAATTCACAATTCCAAGCAACCTTGTTGACCATGGCCAAGGGACAACAGGAGATGATGACACTGCTAACAACAAAAAAGAATACTAAAAAGAAAGCCCTCATCAACGCGGCTAGGAGATTCAAAGGGGTTGTTCGTCAGGTGCAGATAGTCGAGGATTCGTCTGAGGAGGATGAAAATCAAGATGAAGAGGCTAGGAGCACCCATGATGTCGTTGCAAATGATCAAGCTTCTGAAGATGAAGACTACTTTGATGAGAAATACCCTCCGACCGAGGATAAATACAAACAGTTGGAGGATAGGGTAAAAGCTGTTGAAATTCAAGTCGTGCCTGGTTTGGATTTTAGTGAGTTGGGCTTAGTACATGGGGTCTTCATTCCCCATAAGTTCAAAATACCTATCTTCGCTAAGTATGGCGGGGTTTCCTTCCCAAAGCTTCATATAAGGTCTTACGTGCACAAGATGCAACCGCACACTACCGAGAAAAAGCTCTGGATCCATTTCTTCCAAGAGAGTCTAGTTGGGACTCAACTAGAATGGTTCTACCAATTAGAGGGTTCTTGCATCCACACATGGGAAGATCTATCCATTGCTTTTTATCATCAGTATCAATACAATGCCGACCCATCACAACCAAAAGTCCAACTTCAAATTATGACGATGTGTGCTAATGAAGGGTTCAAGGAATACACACAAAAATGGAGGGATCTTGCTGGTAGGGTCCAACCACCACTAACTGATAGAGAATTAATTAAGATGTTCATGGGTACATTGACCGGCCCATTTTACAACCTTTTGATTGTCAGTTCTTCGTCTAGTTTCACCGCGTTGATACTAACTAGTGAATAGGTAGAAAGCCGCATTAAGAGCGGAAAAATCCCAATGACATCTACTTCCACATCCAACGCTGTAAAGAAGCCTTTCACCGAAAAGAAGGAAGCAGATGTTGTGTATGGGGAAAGGGCCCATTCCAAGAAGAGTCATCGACCCTCTGTTAATGTTGTGTTAATCTCCAACCCTCCATCTTCTCAAAGGAAATCATCCAATAATCAATGACCTGAAATTCCTCGAAGACAATTCACAAGGATTAGCATGTCACGGTCCCAAGCCTTGCAACATCTATTGAAGGCTAATCTAGTGACACTGTGTGATCCACCATCCAATCCAAACACTTCATCACCAAAATACAATCACAATGCCAAGTGTGTATATCATTCAAACAGTCTCTAGCATGAGACCGATCATTGTTGGGCGCTGAAGACGAAGATTCAAGATCTGATAGATAATAAAACAATTGAATTTGATCCACCTGCTACTCCTAATGTGATAACTGCACCAATGCCGAATCATGGCAAATGTGTTAACGCAATTGATGATACCACTTTTGTTTCCTCCATTTAAGATTTAACAACTCCGTTAACTATTGTGAAAGTTAACTTGCTGAGAGCCGGAGTGTTCCCTGGCTGTTCAAAAAATTGTGTTTGTTGTGATCAACAAGTAAATGGGTGCAAGCGGTTGAAATAAGGTGTGCAATGCATGATAAATAGCCGCGAGATTCTGTTTGAAAAGATTCCTGCTATCAAGAGTCTAACCAATAAAACTGAAGACATGTCCATAATGACAATTTCCAATAAGCCTTTTAGGATCCCTTCAAAGGGTCCTATTAGAATTTCAAATGAACCAACCATCGCTCCTTTGATAATCACTGCCGCTGGGCATATCCCCTACTCTTATAACAAAGCAGTTCCATGGAACTATGGTGCCGAGGTTTATTATCATGGGATAAAATAAGATTCTTGGATCAACAAAGATGAAGTCGATGTCACCAATATGCCAGTTCTAGTAAAGTGACAAGAACAGGGAGGATCTTTTCCCCTGATATTTCACCACCCATTACTACAATGACTCCCGTCTGCATAACCAATGACAAATCTAGTACCAACACTAGAGGAAATGAAAAAGAAGTTGAGCCTACTGGGATAGAAGCACCTACCAAAAATATAGAAGCAGAAGAACCCTCCAATCAAGAGATGGAGGAAATCCTGAAAATCATAAAGAAGAGTGACTTTAAAATAGTGGAGAAGTTGGGGCAAACTCCCTCCAAAATTTCCATGTTGTCATTATTACTCTGTTCGGACGTTCATGCCCAAGCTCTGATCAAGTTCTTGAAGAAGGCCCACGTGCCCCAAGAAACCATTGTCGACCAGTTCGAGAACTACATAGCAAGTTTAACAACTGACAATGGATTAGGGTTCTTCGATGCTAATCTGACTCCTATAGGAAGAAACCACAACAGCCTTACATATCTCTATTGAATGCAAGGGAACCACCCTAGCTCATGTCTTAGTTGATACTGGATCATCGCTAAATATGCTACCCAAAGGTGCTTTGGATCGGCTGGATTGTGAAGGACTGGTTTTAAAGCCAAGCGATATTGTCATGAGGGCCTTTAATGGGTCTAAGAGAATGGTTCATGGAGAGGTGGATCTCTCAATTAAAGTTGGCTCACAGATCTTCAATTTTACCTTTTACATAATGGACATATGTCCCGCCTTTTCTTGTCTACTTGGGCGCCCGCGGTTCCATGGGGCAGGGGCAGTAACGTCAACCCTTCATCAAAAATTAAAATATCCAGTAAAAGGGAAAATCGTTACTGTTAGCGGCGAAGAAGAATTTATGGTAAGCCATCTTAATTCCTTCAAGTATGTGGAAATGTATGGCGAATTCATAGAGACTCCATGCTAGGCCTTCGAAATTGTTCCTTCTATGGTTGTCGCCTCCAAAATCTCCTCCAACATATCAAAAGCTGATGAAGTTGTTCCATGAATGGCTTCGCTCAAGGATGCCCATGTCGTGGTCGAAGATGGAACCTGTACTATCTGGGGCCAACTTCCCGACATTCCATTTAAAGCAGACAAATTTGGATTGGGTTTCACCATTAAATCTTAAAAAGAAGTCAGGCGCGCTCGTGCGAGAAAGATACCTCTCTGCAACGAAAATCATGAAGTGAATGTTGTAGAAGATTCTGATGATGAATGCACTTTCGAAGAATGGATCTACCCTGCGGTCGAAGGAAAGCTCACCAACTGGAAGGAAAAGGATTTCACTCCCATCTCCTTCATTGAGGAGTAATTGTTGTTTACTATTTTATTTCAATTTAGGAATTTTTTTCTGTAATCTTAATTTCCAAAACCATGTGCCTTGCCCGGGGCACTATAGTCAATTTGTTAAGGGTTTTATTCATGTTCATTTATCATATGATCATTTAATATAAAATCATTGGACCTTTTGGCATTCAAAATTTTGCATTCATTGTCTTTCTTTTCCTTTATTACATTTTTCTCAATAGCCATGTATCTTACATGCACACACACACACACACTTGCAGATCTTCATCCACTCTGGATCTCATTGCCAACAAATCTACTATTTCCAGTTATGACTTTGAACATCCAATTTACCAAGCTGAAGATGAAGGCGGGGAAGATTACGAAATACCAAGGGAACTAGCCAGGCTTCTGATGCAAGAAGAGAAAGTTATTCAACCCCATGAAAAGCTAGTCGAAGTTATCAACTTAGGTACTGAGGCAGTTAAAACAGATTGGTTTAGATGATACATGACTACACTAAGGTGTTTTCTTGGTCGTATGAAGATATGCCCGAGTTGGATACCGACATTGTGGTTCATCTCCTGCCAACGAAAGAAGATTGTCCTCCTGTTAAGCAAAAGGCCCGTCGCATGCGGCCTGACATGTCTGAAAAGATAAAATCCGATGTAATGAAACAGTTTGATGCAGGTTTTCTGGCTGTCACATCCTATCCTCAATGGGTTACAAACGTGGTCCCCGTGCCAAAGAAGGACGGAAAGGTTCGCATGTGTGTGGATTATAGAGATCTGAATAGGGTAAACCCCAAGGATGATTTCCCTCTACCATATATCGACGTCTTGGTTGACAACACCGCTCAGCATAAAGTATTCTCTTTCATGGATGGATTTTCTGGCTACAACCAAATCAAAATGGCTCCCGAAGACATGGAAAGGACCACCTTTATTACACAATGGGGCACCTTTTGCTACAAAGTTATGTCGTTCGGATTAAAAAATGCAGGGGCAACATATCAAAGAGCTATGGTAGCTTTATTTCATGATATGATTCATCATGAAATAGAAGTCTATGTAGATGATATGATTGCGAGATTGAAAACTGAAGAAGAACATCTTGATCACCTACACAAGCTATTTGAGAGGCTGAAGAAATACAAATTGAGGTTGAACCCTAATAAGTGCACATTCGGAGTAAGATCTGGAAAACTTCTAGGTTTTATCGTCAGTGGTAAAGGCATCGAAGTTGATCCTGCAAAGGTAAAAGCCATTCAAGAAATGCCAGCCCCCCGTTTTGAAAAGGAGGTCAGAGGATTCTTGGGTCATCTTAATTACATTGCTCATTTCATCTCTCACTTAACAACTACTTGTGATCCAATATTCAAACTCTTGAAGAAAGGCTTCGGGGAGGGGGATTATTTACATGTCAAAAATTGGGGGAATAAAGCAGTAAAGTGTAAAAGTCTTAGTTAAGCTATTACAAACCAGTAGGCAGTTACAATAAAATAAACGCGCGCGAATATAAACATAACCTCTAAAAATCCTAAGAATAAAATATTTTTGTGGTTTTATTTTATTTTGGGAAAATAATCTAAATCTACTTAATTTTAGTTTTGAGAAAATGTTAAGATAATTAAAAGATTAATTAACAAAGTTAATTTAATAGAAAAAACTAGCCTAATATTTTTGTGGTTTTTCTTTAATTGATTTTATGTTGATTAAAAAAAGAAATAAAATAGTCAAAACAAAGATGAAATCGAAGGAAACAGCCAGTAAATAAAAAAAGTATAATTCTGGAGGCCTGGATCGAAAGAGGCGTGGGTTGTCTTTCGATCCAGTGAAGAGGCCCGATCGAAGGTGCCTGAGGGGCTGCACTTTGGGGGTATTCGATCTGGATATGTCATCTTTCGATCTGGAATTCTGCAAGGAAGTTTGTTAGAAATTGAAAATACAAGGCATGTGATATTGGATCCTAGTCCCTTCGATTGAGCGAATTCCTTTTCACCCCTGAGCTGATTGCTCATTCAAAAGGCATGACTCCTGCTTTTGGCCCTGCAAATTAGTCAATTCGGAACTAAACAACATAGAGAAACGTCTCATTCGAAATCAATTCCTGAACCCAGATCTGGGTTGGTTTCGATTTGTCACAGCCAAGATCATGGATTTCAAATGTAACCTTCTTTGAAAGAAACTTTACCCATGGGGGGGTTCAAACGTATGAACACTGCAGCTTATACATGCTTTGTTAAATCGCTCACAAGTAATAACAAAAAAAACTATGAATATGCAATTATGAGTAATTTTAAGATTAAGTGAGATTGAACATTATACCACTGGAGGTGCCTGGATTTGGACGGAAGGTGCCTGCAATGAAGTCTAGCCTTTCGTGGGGCAGGCTGGTGCTTTTGCGAGGCAAGGTATGTGTGGCCGTCTTCGTGGTGTTTTTTCTGTTTTTGCAGAGTTTTTGTGTGTCTTTCCCCGTTCCTGTTCTGTTGTTCCTTTACTATAATTTTTGTAATGTTTTTGTTCCCCCCTTTGGCACTGTATGTTGGCCCTTGTATTTATAGGAGTATGATGGTCTAGTAACGGCAAGAGACAGCCCATTAAACAGGCCTTTAAAGCCATGAGACAAGAATCAGACATATTAAAAGATTTCCTTTTTTGAAATATTCATGTCTCTTTGGAACCTTGAATGAATCTGGACATTTTTTATTTTCGAATGCCTTCAGGCCCTGCTCTTCGATTGGTCTTGATTTGCCTCCTTCGAATGGACTTCTTATGTACCCTTCGAATGGGCCTTCTGAATGCTTCTTCTAATGGTCTTGAGTTGCCTCCTTCGAATGGACTTCTTCTGCTTCGAAAAAGAGTCGCTCTGGTCGAATCAGCTCTTGTTGAGTTAGGAACAAAAAAGGCAAGAATCTGGCCTTTAACTCAGGAATTGAATCCACAATCAACATTTAATTATTTCTATATTTGTAAGGGAAACATGCCATTTTCTCATGTTCAGTGTACCTGGACATGTTTTTTGAGTGCCCTCTTGATGGCCTCTTTCGAATGGTCTGGAAGGAGTTCTTCAAATGGCCCTTGTCCAAATATCAATCGAAGGGTCCTAATTAAAATTCCAATCGAAAGGCTTTGTTAACAGGCCAATCAAAAGGTGTTGTTCATGCTAATCGAAGGACATGGTTAACATGCCTGTCGAAGCTGCCTTGACACAATGCTAAATCGAAGGATCCCTTTGCATGCCAATTGAAAGGCTTGGCCTAGGGTGCCAAATGAAAAGGTCTTTCAGAATTCTAATCGAAGGCTTTGACATAATGCCAATCGAAATGCTTGTCCATAATGCTAATCGAAAGGCTCTTTCATAATACCAATCGAAGAGTCTTTCAGAATGCCAATCGAAAGCCTTGACATAATGCCAATCGAAGTGCTTGTCCATAATGCGAATTGAAAGTCTCCTTCAGAATACCAATCGAAGGGTCTTTCAGAATGCCAATCGAAAGGTACTTAAAGCACCAACCAAAAATTTTCTTTTTCCTTAGGCAAGAGTTTGTGATCAACCATGCAGGGGGAAGACTTTGGAAAACATGAGAGGGCAAATTTTGGGGTACAACACTATCAAAAAGAGAAAATTCATTACTAACCTCGTCATTTTCACTATCAGAATGGTGTGAGGCCATCAATGCAAGATTAACACGTTGATTTTTTTCGGAATCGGAAGATGAACTTTCCCATGCTATATATGCTTTCTTTGACTTCTTATCTTTATTTATCTTGAAAAATTTCTTCTTCTTTTCAAGTGTAGGACATTCACTTTTAACATGTCCCTTTTCTCCATATTCAAAGCATATAACCTTCCTTGTTGGTGCTTCCCTTTTTCTTTCTTTTCGTAGAACCTTTTCAATCTTCTTGATAAGATCATCATCTTCACTACTAATGGATTCATCCTCTTGATTGCTATCATGATTTTGTATCCTTGTATTTAGAGCCATGTATTTTAAATCTTTTACTTGGATTTCATGCTTTTCGAGTCTTGCAAGTTCCGTCTCATATTATTGATGTTTTCCGAACAAAGTGCCGGAAGTCATTGTGGATAGATTCTTCTTCTCGGATATTGCTATTAATATTGGTTGTCATTCTCTGGATAAAGATCTAAGCACTTTAAGATTAAGTTCATCATTAGTTAAAGTCTTACTGAGTGTTTTCAAATGATTTGTCAAGTGTACAAATCTTTTCTGCAAGTCAAGGATTGATTCTCGGGGCTGCATTCTGAATAGTTCGTATTCTTGACTCAATGTATTTAATCTCGATCTTTTAACTTCAGCGGTTCCTTCATGAGTTTCTACCAAGGTATCCCATATTTCTTTCGCCGTTTTGCATGCCGAGACACAGAAGAATTCATCCATGCTAAGTGCACCTTGCAGAATATTTATTGCCTTTTTATCATAGAGAACCTTCTTCTTATCATCTTAGTCCCATGCAGCTTTAGGCTTTGATGAGCCAGCACCATTGATTACCGTTATAGGAATAAAAGGACCATTCTCGACGGCATCCCATATTTCTTCTCCTTGTGCTTCTAGATGTGCCTTCATGCGTATTTTCCAGAAGTCAAAATATTCACCACAAAATAGAGGAGGCTTGTTATTACTACCACCATCTCTGAAAACAGGATTTTGATTTGCGGAAGCCATTCTGGATCCTTTAGGAGCAGGTTACCTATAACCTGCTCTGATACCAATTGTAAGTACGAAGTGCACCTAAGAGGGGGGGGGGGTGAATTAGGTACTTTAAAAAATTCTTGTTTTAGTGATGATGGGTATTATTTTTCTGGATTATTGTGATTTTATGAAAGAGTAAAGTGCAAAAAAATAAAGAGACACAAGAGATATATCATGGTTCCCCTCACAGTCCGAGAGTACTCCAGTCCCCTTTCAACATGAAAGAGTTTTTCTTAGTGTGGCAAACTTAAACAAGAACTACCAAAAAGCCAAGAGCATTCCTCTGGGACCAAGAACAATCCTCTTGGACTTTCACTATGTCAATAATGATAACAATCCTCTCAAAGTGACTTCACTTATATCCAACAATCCTGGAAAGACAAGATTTATAAAACCACTTAAACTTATTTCCAACAATCCTAAAAAATAAGTAAGTATCTATCAATATTTGATTTTGAGTGAGTTGAGTAGTAATGATCACTTATAGTGATTTAATCAATGAATGATCTTCTCTTCCAATGATAATAATGTACAATGACTCAAGATATAATGCTCAAAGTTTTCTGGTTAACAATATGTGAAAGTGTGCAAAAAACTTATGTATGAAAGTGAAGAAAAACTTGAGTTTGTATTTTGAAAATTCAAAAAATATATTTGGAAGAGGTGTAGAAATTGATTTTGAAAATGAGTATTTATATGTTCATAGCACCTTTTTGGAACATCATAAAGTTCTGTAAATGAATCATGAACAATTTCCAAGATTGGTTGAAAGGTTTCCATGAAAAGGTATTATGAACAGGCATGTGCAAAGCTGTTGTTTTTTAAAATCATGCAGCATGCAATCAATTGCACCCTTTGTGTAAATCGATTACACGGGGTTTCAACAGCTAGATTTTCAAAAGTTTTGAGTGTGCAATCGATTTCACATGAGTGTAAATCGATTGCATGTGAAGTCAGTAGCAAAAATTGATTGAGTCCAATCGATTGCACAAGCAATGCAAATCGATTGCACTGAGAAACAGTAGCAAACGTTTTGAAAATTTTAAGCATGTAATCGATTGCACTAATATGCAAATCGATTGCACTGAGAAACAGTAGCAAAAGATTTGAAAAATTGAAGTATGCAATCGATTGCACTAATATGCAAATCGATTGCACTCAAGTGAAAAATGAATTTTAACTTAGAAAAACATGAGTAAGGATTTATAAAACATTTCTTTTCACCATTGAGCATCTATGTCTTAAGTTCAAAGTAAGTATTATCATTATACCTTGAAATTTGCTAAGAGCTTGAACTGAAGACTTTATTCACAGATGCTTTTAGCTGAGTAAAAAATCTTTGCCTTCTTTGATAATCATGGTTTGTCTTTATCAAAACAAAATTGCATTTGAGAAGGTTGATTTTACAAAAAGAGCATGCAATATACTTCCTGAGCAAAAACTTTATCGACTGTGAAACCAAATATTCACTGCTCGAGAAAACTTGTTTCACTCTGGTGTGGGCTGCTCGCTGGCTAAGACAGTATATGTTGACTCACACCACTTTATTGATTTCTAAGATGGACCTTATCAAGTACATCTTCGAGAAGCTCGCTCTCTCCGGACGGATAGCTAGATGGAAAATGATTCTGACTGAATACGATATTCAATATACAACACAAAAATCCATCAAGGAAGTATATTGGCAGATCATTTGGCCCATCAACCTGTTGATGATTACCAATCTATGAACTTTGACTTCCCAGATGAGAATATCATGCTAGTGACAAACTATGCAAAACTCGGACCGTATGACGGACCTGAAAAAGGATCCCGATGGACTATGGTTTTTGACGGGGCTTCCAACACTTTGGGCAATGGAATTGGTGATGTGATTATTTCTCCTGAGGGTTTCCACACTCCTTTTACTGCTAGATTATGCTTTGATTGTACGGACAATATGGCCGAATATGAAGCATGTATCTTGGGTCTGAAAGCTGCCATTGACTTAAGGATCAAACATTTGGATGTATTCGGAGATTTTTCTCTGGTAATTAGCTAAGTAAAGGGAGAATGGGACACCAAGAATCCTAACTTAATCCCCTACAAAGATCTTGTGTTAACACTGATTCCATGCTTCTAGGAGATCACCTTTGAGCATTTCCCTAGGGAAGAGAATCAGTTGGCCGATGCTTTGGCCATATTGTCTTCCATGTTCAAAGTCAAATGGGACAACAAAGCTCCTATGATTACAATTGAGAGATTTGACGAACCTGCGCACTGCTACAAGCTCAACATTGATGAAGAAAAACCATGGTACCGTGAGGTGAGGAGATATCTTGAAGCACAAGAATATCCTGAAGGAGCTTCCGTTAATGATAGGAAATTCTTGTGACGATTTTCAGCCAAATTCATTCTTAGCAACGGAATAATATACAAGTGCAACCATGATTCTACTCTACTCCGGTGTGTAGACAAGAAGGAGGCAGAGAAAATTATTGAAGACATGCACGATGGCCTCTTTGGGACCCACTCTAGTGGATATACTATGGCCAAGAAAATCCTGAGGGCTGGTTACTATTGTTCCACAATGGAAACTGATTGTCATCATCACTCAAGGACTTGCCACAAGTGTCAAATCTATGCTGACAAGGTCCACGTACCTCTTATTCCTCTAAATGTCATGATTGCTCCGTGGCCGTTTGCAATGTAGGGCATTGACATGATTGGAGAGATCAAACCTACTGCCTCAAATGGTCATTGTTTCATCCTGGTTGCCATTGATTACTTTACCAAGTGGGTCGAAGCTGCTTCATATGCCTCAGTTACTAAGAATGTGGTAGCCAGGTTCATCAAGCATATTCTCATCTGCCGCTACGGTATCCCCGAAAGGATTATCACCGACAATGGAACTAATCTTAACAATGCTATGATCACGGAACTCTGCACTCAGTTCAGAATCAAGCATCACAATTCTTCTTCGTACGGACCCAAGATGAATGGCGCAGTGGAAGTTGACAATAAAAATATCAAGAAGATTGTGAAAAAGATGGTGGTAACCTACAAAGAATGGCATGAGATGTTACCGTCTGCTCTCCATGGCTACCGTACTTCGGCTCGCACGCAACTGGGGCAACACCTTTCTCCTTGGTCTATGGCATGGAAGTCTTCTTGCCTGTAGAAGTTCATATTCTCTCTAAGGATAATGAAAGAAGCATGTCTAGGCTGCTATTTTCCATGGTCAGATGTATCAAAAGCATATGATCAAAGCGTTCAATAAAAAGATCAAGCCTCGAGTGTATCAAGCTGGTGATTTGGTAATAAAGCGCATCATTCTTCCACAAAGCGACCCCAGGGGCAAATGGACTCCCACTTATGAAGGACCATTTGTTGTAAAGAAAGTTTTCTCTGGTGATGCCATGATGCTGACTATTATGGATGGCGAAGATTTCCCACATCCCGTAAATGCGGAGATAGTTAAAAAATAATACGCATAAAATGACCCTCTAGGTTGACACACCTAGGCAAAAATATGGGCATCCTGGTGAACCAAAGAGGTTCGGGCAAAAGTTAGGGATATATGCAAAAGATTATACACCCGACAAGTCAAAAACCTGAAAGGGCGACTTGGGCAAAAATGGGTATCCTGGTGGGCTGAAAACCCGAAAGGGCGGTCAAGGCAAATATTAATGATTAAAGCTTATGAACATGTCTCGTGGGGTCTCTACAATCAGCTTTATTACCAAAATCTGAAGTTTCAAATGGTCTCAAATCAGCCCAATCAATGGTAAGGGTTTGCTCGAAGACATAAAGGCAATGGCAAAGTGGGGGGCAATGAGATCATTTTCACATGGCTATTATTTTTGTTTTCACTCTGTACACTTTTCATTTCTTTTGGTGATTTCCCTTACTAGGATTTCTGTCTCTTTGTACAAAAAAGCCTATTTATGGGAAAAACATCAATAGAAATATACTTTGAAGTACAAACTTTTTTGTTTTTTTTTTGTTTTTGAGTGCGAAGATGTCCAATGACTAAAATTGAATAAACATATGCATATGAACATGATTAAACTTTTAACAAATATTGCTTCAAAACAGTGACAAGCATCTCCTTAATTGCATTTGAGATATCCCCACAGAGTTATTTTGTTAGCATTATCTTCACAAGTTTGGATTCATAAACTCCCCAACAAGAGTTTCAATCTCCGGAAGATTCTCTCCTCAGTTGAGTTGGTCTTAAAAGGGAGCCTTGGAAAATTCTTCTTAAAGAATATCCTCCCCATCAGTTCATCTGATATCTTTTACAATAGGTTTTATTGCCCCAACAAGTGGCAAGATCCCCCAGCTCAATTTTTCCTCTCCGACTACTACAACTCAAGGGACAACAACCCCTCTTCCCCAGTAGACTTTTCTACAATCCCCAGTAAATTACTGTAAAGCCTGGAATCCGACCAGATAATAGTTAACTTCATTATACCCAGCATGTTGGTGTGAAGCTTGGAATCTGACTAGATAACAGCTAACCCTCAAGAGATAATTCCCCACTAGAGCAACAGACAACTAAAACTCATGAACTCTTTTCTCCAATCAGATATCAACACTCTCCACAAAGTTTTCTCCTTAAACAACAAAACAGAGATCCCCAGCGGAAACATTCTAAAACACGGTCTGAAGATGTGCATACTCTTCATCCCAAATAGCAGTCCGGGATTTCATTTCCCAAGGCTCGCCAACATTTGTCAAGGATTTATTTTCCCAGACAAAGAGACACTTTAATAACATTTCACATTCATACATCATATTACATATATGATAAGTGCATACAAATAATCTCATTTATTTTGAGAACATCATCAAGCCATGCATACATCTGCATGCAACTAACCCTCTTTCTTGTATGAAAATTCAATCGTATCAAAGACCTCTTTTGGTTAGATTAATTTCTTCCAGATTAAAGACAGGCGTATCAAAGGCCTCTTCTGGTTAGATTCATTTCTTCCAGATCAAATACATTTGTATCAAAGACCTCTTCTGGTTAGATTCATTTCTTCCAGATTAAAGACATGCGTATCAAAGACCTCTTCTGGTTAGATTCATTTCTTCTAGATTAAAGACAGGCGTATCAAAGACCTCTTATGGTTAGATTCATTTCTTCTAGATTAAAGACAAGCATATCAAAGGCCTTTTCTGATTAGGTTCATTTCTTCCAGATTAAATACAGGCGTATCAAATACCTCTTCTGGTAAGATTCATTTCTTCCAGATTAAAGACAGACGTATCAAAGACCTCTTTTGGTTAGAGTTATTTCTTCCAGATTAAAGACAGGCATATCAAAGATCTCTTCTAGTTAGATTCATTTCTTCCAAATTAAAGACAGGCGTATGAAAGTCCTCTTCTGGTTAGATTCACTTCTTCCAGATTAAAGACATGTGTATCAAAGGCCTCTTCTGGTTAGATTTCTTTCTTCCAGATTAAAGACAGGCGTATCAAAGACCTCTTCTAGTTAGATTCATTTCTTCCAGATTAAAGACAGGCGAAACAAAGACCTTTTCTGTCACCTTGGATGGCATCTGTAAGCCCATCTCTGACAACTCTCCATCATCTCTCCAAGTGGAATCTATAAGCTCATTCCCAATTCATCACATCACCGAGTGCAAATTTCTGGGCACTTTAAGTGTTCAATCATCTTTCGCCTTCAAGTCACGAAAGGCAGATCTTCCAATCTCACTCTTCAGGTTCAAGAAGATTAAACAGGGGCAGCTGTTGTACCCCAAAATTTTCCCTCTCATCTCTCAAGAATTTTCTCACAAGATTTCTATTGGGATAAGATTGCACAAGGTTTGATCAGCTCAAGATACTTCCTCAACACTGATGACCCAAAACTAGAGTTTGAATTTACACAAGTACAATTGGGTTTCTAATTTCCCCTATAATTTCCATGGATTATATTGGATTTCCAAGCATCAGGTCAAAGAGGAAACTATTGAAAGAGCAAAGCAGATAAATTTGATTTTTTTTGACAAAATTGAAGAAAAGCAAGCTTGCTTCGATTCATGTTTAGCTTCGACTGAACTCTCCCCTGCATGCTAGCTTTGACCGGGCTTTGTTTCCCTTTGAAACGGCTTCCTTTAATTCAGAAGGCAAGGGACACCTGTTGGTTTCCTTTGATTCAAAAGGCAGTGGCTTCCTACTGACTTCTTTCGATTCATAAGGCAATTACCTTCTAAAAGTTTCCTTTGATTCAGAAGGTAGTGGCTTCATACTGGCTTCTTTCGATTCAGAAGGCAATGACCTTCTGAAAGCGTCCTTCAACTCAGAAGGAAATGGCCTTCTGAAGGTTTCCTTCGATTCATAAAGTAGGGACCTCCTGCATACATCCTTCGTTTGGGCATGTGGCCTTCTTCGAATACAAGCTTGGTTTACATCCTTCGTTTGAGCACGTGCCCCCATTTTATGCAAGCTTGGTTTACATCTTTTGTTTGGGCATGTGGCCTCCTTCGAATGCAAGTTTGGGTTACATCCTCGATTTGGGCATGAGGCCTTCTTCGATGCAAGTTTAAACCATAAGCTTCGTCTAGGCATTTTGCTCCCTTCGAAGCAACCTGCTTTGATCCATTTTAAAAAAAACCTTTGACGCACAAGTTAAAGACATAATTTTGAAAGAACACTGATCAAATCCATAGGCCATGCTACATGATCTTACTTTGCAGGCCTCAATGCTTGTGTTTCAAACCATAATTAATTGTTTACACCATGAATTAAGCTATTATCCAGGTAATTAAGCCTTTGTCCAAAAGATTTTTCCATGAAGTAAACTTGCTAGTACAAAATTTTTCTTAAGCCTATACCTTGCTTAAATCTTGATTATACTTCACCATAAGTCATGGAAATAAGCCCCTTTTAACCAACAACTTTGGTACTTCACCTTGGTATCATGGAAAATCTCACATAACTTAATATTCACGTTTCAACCAAACCATATTTTGTTCAAACTCCCAAACCTTTTCTCTATAAATAGAGAAAACATTAACAAAGAGAGGGCCATATTTTTGTTGTGTGGGAAAATCATCAAACTCTCAAACTCTCAAACTCCTAAACTCCTAAACTCTCAAATTCTCAAACTCTCAAACTCCCAAACATTCAAACTCTAAAACTCTCACAAAAAATCTCAGATTCCTTCATGCATTAGTGAACCCTTTGATTCATTCCCTAACAGCAATATAACAACCTTCGATTCACTCACCACTATCACACACCAACCTTCGATTCACTCACCACTATCACACACCAACCTTTGGTTTCCTCATAACTACCATGCACCAACCTTTCGATTCAAGCAGAGAAGTGGTCCCATTAGCTTAAGGAAGGTTCCAGTGAAGCTCAATCCACCATAAAGTCTGAGTCAAATAGAGGTTCTTCGATTGGCACTTCAAGAGGTAAGTTTCCTCTAAACTTGGAATTTTATATTTAAATATCATTTGTACATACAAATAAAATAAAAATGTAGATATCACATCTAAGAAGTTGAGCATTCCTTAGCTTTCGATTATCACTGCCTATACGTTGAGAATCCCAACTCTGACTAGTTAGCCTTTGATTTTGGTGCCAAAAAAACTTGTGCTAACCCCTGGCCTGTAGCTTTCGAAAGTTACCTTTGTTAGATTCATTTTCAAACTTTAGATAGGTTTTCTATATCCTTCGATTGGCTGAACATTGAAGCCTTTCGAATCTCAACTTGGGAGTCTTGCACTCCTGAAATCGAAGGAAGAAGTTGGGCATGTCAAACATTCAGAAACAAGTTCATCTTGTACCCAATCAAAGTTTCCCTATGAACGAATGGAACAGACCATCCCAATGGTACAAACAGCGCGCGCGAAAGACATTTTTGTATAGGGTCCTGAGTTCAAACCTTGGCAGGACAAGAATAGTTTTTACCCTTTGTTTGTCTCTTTTCTCTTTTTAACAAACTTCAAACACTTTTCTAACCAATCAAAACAAATCCTCTTGAGTTGATCTTTTACACACTATTTATTTGCAAGCTTTATTTTATGAATATATAAAAATATCACAAAAAATATTTTATTTTCATAATTATTTTATTTAATCAAAACCTTTCCTTAACAAAAATCCAAACAAAATTCATTTTCTTTTCATTCCAATTCTTGTACATTCAACATGGTTGTAATAGATAAATAGAATTTTATTTCTTGCAATCTCCATTTGTACATTTGTATCCCCATCCCCAAGTGATGTAATAGCGTAGTAAATTTACTTTCTGCAATTTACCACTTTCATATAAATTATAGTAATTAGGGTGTGTATGGCAAGATTATAACCAATGCTTAGAAAACCCTAAATTCAAGACAAAAATACATGCAATCAAACACACTATGCACATGTGCACCTCTATGGTTAACTCCACTTGTTGCCTTGAGAAAATTGTCATAATATACATGTGATACATCTTAGGAAAAACAATCGAAAAATACAAGATCATAGTCCCTCGATGACGCTTCGAATGTTGCCTTATAAATGATCTTAGTCCCTCAAGAGAAATGCTAAGATATCTCACAACATTGCTATTCATGACTATACAATGACCCGTGCCCGTCCCTTTTACATCTAAAAATAAGGTTTCTTACCAATCAATGGTAAGATAGCAATATCAAAGGAAGGTAGAAATGAACAAAAGGACTTTTGAGTAAGTAGAACGTTCTTAGTTGATTTCTTGCAAATCAAAACCATATCCACACTCACACTTTCAAAAACATCTTCAAAAACAAACATCTCTTTGAACTATTTTCAAAAAGTCCAACACTTTGTATGCATTCTTATAGAGACCAGAATCATTACAAAGTTTTCCTCAATGAATGCGCTTTTCAAAATTACTTTCAAAACCCACCACAAACACATTTAAAACAAAAGGAATTTCAAAAGTGATCTACCAAGCAACTAGGAACCCATATATAACTATTGATGAAAAGGGTGCTAACACCTTCCCTTTTCATAACCTACCCCCCGAACTCAAGAAAATATCTCAAATGTCTTTCCTGTTCTTTTCACCCTTTCCTTATTGGATAAAAGAAAAGTCAATGGTGACTCTTGCTATCCGCAACAATTGCGATAAAATGAAAAATACCCAAGTCATTTCTCCCACCATAATACACTAACCATATACTTGCTTTTCATTTTCACTAACCATCTGTTGAGAACTGACCATATGTGCAGCAGAACAATATTAGAAGTAAAAAAATAGCAGTATGAGTCGATACGAAATAATATGAGTCGACACATGCTATGTACAAAACAGGTTATGAGTCGATACAAAACGTGCATGTGTCGATACGAAACAGAAATGAGTCGATACAAACCCCTATGTGTCGACTCATACTGAGTTGTTTTTGACTACCAGGAGCAAGAAAATGACATGTATCGATGCAAAACTAATATGTGTCGATGCAAAACAGAAAAATGAGCCAATGCAAGCCATTATGTATCAATACATACTGAGTATGATTTTGATTTTCCAAAATATTGTATTTATCATTTATAAGTTTAGTATATTCCTATTGTTATTTCTTTCTAAACCAATATCCAAAAAAAAAACATTTTCTTATTAAAATCCATTTCTTTTCTTAAAATTAATTTAATGTTTAGACTTAAGGTTTATCTTTTCTTTAAAATTAATTTAGAACTTAGGGTTTTTAATTAATTAATTTTTTTATATATACTAATTTAATTTAATTAAAACTTTTTCACAAAAATCATAAACTTGTTTCTTTAATCAAATTAATTTTCTTAATTAACTTAAGTTTAATTTTCTTAGTTTAATTAATCTATTTTCTTTTAGTTAATTAGGTCAAAACCCTTTCTTCATAATAAAAAAATTGTTTCTTTTCATATCATTTTATTCTTTGTACATTATATTTACATTTCTTGTACATTATCGTTCAATTCAATCTGGTTGTATTAGTAAATTAGGATTTATTTGCTTTCATCCCCCCATTTGTAAATTTGTACCCTCATCCCCAAATGATGTAATAGTGTAGGATATTTATATTCCGCAATTTATCACTTTTAAATATAAATGCTAGTAATTAGGGCTTTTATGGCAAGATAAAACCAACGAATAGAAAACCCTAATTTAAGATAAACAATGCAAGAAAATCAAAACACTTGCACACTTGCACCTCTAGGGTAACCCATACTTGGTGCCTCGGATAAAAGTAGGCATGTCCCTCGAACGTGGGATACTTTAGCAATGACCCTTGAATACAATATCATAGTCCCTCGATGACCCTTCGATGTTGCCTTCGGTAAACGATCTTAGACCTTACAAAAATTACTAAGGTATCCTACAATGTTGCCTTCTATGACTATACGATGACCCACGCCCATCCCTTCACATCCAATGATGGGGCTTCTTATCAATCAATGGTAAGCTAGCAATATCTAAAGAAGGAGGAAAAGAACTAAGAATTTTTGAGTAGGTAGAACGTTCATAGTTGCTTGCTCACAACCATCTTCAAAACATCTTTCAAAAACACCAACACTTTCAAATGAAATATTTTCAAAAGTAAACACTGTGTATGCATTCTTATAAAGACGAGAATCATTACAAAAGGTCACTTAAACGAAGGCACTTTTCAAATATACTTTCAAAACCCATCACAAACACATTTCAAACAAAGCATTTTCAAAGTGAGCTTGCAACTAAGAGCCTGTAGATAACTACGGATGAAAAGGGTGTCAATACCTTCCCTTTTCATAACCTACCCCCCGAACTCAAGAAAATATCTCAAAAGGTCTTTCCTGTTCTTTTCACCCTTTCCTTTATTGGATAAAAGAAAAGTTAATGGCGGCTCTTGCTATCTGCAACAATTGCAATAAAACGTAAAACAGCCAAGTCAGTTCTCTCACCGTATTACAGAACTGGCGACTCTGTTGGGGACATCCTTAAAAGTGGTGTTACCTTAGAGCTAGATCAAATTTAATTGCTTTCATTGTTTGATTTGTTTGCTTTATATTTTGGGTCCTTGTTTGGGTTTGGGTTTGTCCTCTACCCGGATCTGGGAACACCATAAGGTAAATAGCAAAAAATTTGGAGACTGTACGGCATAGACCGATATGGTTGAGACAATAGCTATGTTAGTGTGACACATTTGTGGGTACCGATATCCCTTATGGCGAATTACGGAGAATATGAGGTTGTTGTGTGGTGTCATGAAGCACTAACGAACCTTAGAACCTTTAATTGAACAACTTAGCCATTAGGAAGTAGTGAAGTTGGTTGATACTCGATGCTGCGCTTATTGAGATCGGACTTTCGTGATATTTCGGTCACCAATATAGAGGCTTGTGCTGAAACAATGCCCGATAAAGAAAGATGAGTGATATTGAGATTCCCTAGAACCTGGTTACTTTCTAGGACAGGTTGAATCAACTAAACTTCAAGAGGGTACTTACATATGAACCTCATGCAAGCCTAAACCTAAGGACTTGTTTGCTTTGTTTGTATATGTTTATTTTCATATAACATCATGACATCATCCCATAGCATTTTCAATAACCATTTCAAGGATCTCAAGGGTTTGTGATGCAGATTATATTGAGCCAAATGTCTGTCAAGGGGCAAGAGGATTTTTTTCTTCTAGCCAAATGCTGTCAAAAACCGAAGCACAATAACTTGAGTCAAGGGCTATGACCCACTTGACATGGTGAGCTTGGTTCTCGTAGAAGGACATTCAACGACACGAAGTTCTCCAATCAAAGTTGTGATCAAATTTCAACTACTAGCATTTCCTTATGTTTACCCCGTGAGATCCTTGGAAACATTGCATCTATATATCATGCATCACATCATGCCAGGTTTTCCCCATACAGGTTTTCTCATCCGCTTGCTGTTTATTTCAAGTAAAAATGGCTCTCGAGCAGATTGTCCAAGATCTTCAGATCCAAAATGATCAGCTTCAAGTTTTGTTCCTAAATTTATCCAAGGTGCGAGAAGAAGTGAAAGCACTCCTTATTGAGAGCATCACCAAGAATAATCCTGAAGATGATAAGGATGGCCAGTTGAAGCAATTGCAAGTAGAGATGGCAACAATGAGAATCCAGATGCTGGGACAGGTGGATCTTACCCAAAACTTATCCCGGGGACAAGAAGAGCTGAGAGCCCTCGTCAACAAGCTTCATCAAGATGGATGCAACTGTATAAAACAAACAATCGAGGTTGAGGATCAAGTCAGTAATCAGCCTCCATTGAGACAAGAAGTTGGTTTGGTCGAGAGAACACCTTTCAAAGTGGCTACTACACCATGAGTCCAAAAATGACCTCGCCAACAACGACAGAATAGTCAGCATAAGCAAGATATGCCCAAAAGATGATTTAACGAGATCAACATGTCCTTGGCTCAAGCATTGTATCATGCATTGGAAGCCAAGCTGTTTGCATTGAGGGAGCCTCTTTAAAAACCTAATACTTCCTCTCCCCATTACAAACATAATGAAAGATGTGTGTACCATCCCAACAGTCGTGGGCATAACACTAATCACTGTTGGGCATTAAAGAACAAAATTTAAGACCTGATTGACGAAGGATTTTTGGAATTTACACAAGATGGTCAACTTGAGTTTTTTTGTCACCCCTCAAAGACACACCATCTGAAGTGACAAATTTAGGCAGGAATTTTTTTGTTCATTTGAATTTTCAGTTGTAATTTCTATGTTTTCTTAAACAATTATCTTTATGTCAGACCTTGGTTGTTCTCAATAATGCATTGCATATGTTTGTCTTGATTTAATCCATTCGTTTTCACTATACTAAAATTATGCGTTTACCTCTTTTTGTATCATATTCAACTCTCGACTACAAGCCTTAAGCCTTTAGAGGGAGGATGACGAAAATAATACCATAATCTCATACAATATGCTTTTGGACAGACCTTGATAATGATGTACAAGCGTTGTTTCAAATCCTAAATAGTGGAGTTATAAGGAAGATAATCCCTAGTCAACCCCTTTGAGCCAAAAGAAGTAGGGGTTTTCTTTTTCGCACAAGCTGAAACCTTTAATCATAACCTAGGGCAGGGTAGTTTCTCAATTAATTCAAATGCACATTCAGTCGCAAGCTGTCACTTCATGAATGAAAATACGGTGATGGTTTCCCCATAAAATAGGCAGTCATTATCTCTCAAAAATAAAATCCCACTAGGTCAAAACCTATGAAGGAGACTTAGAAAATAGGGTCATCCAGCTAGCTGTAATCTCAAAACAAGAACAGTTAGGCAAAAATTAGGGATTATAAATAAAAAAGGAGGTCGTTACAAATCCTCAACAACAACAAAAATGTTGCAAAGGTGACTGCCTTCTCAAATAAATTTAAAGTATCCAAATCATCACCTAAAATGTCATTCCAGACTCGATTAGAATCCAAATGCACAATTGACTGAGTTTAGGACTGGAGAACATCATGGAGAATGGGTTAGGGACAAATAAATTATAAGCCTTATCATTTGTTTCTTAAACCGTGAACCAGGCTACGTTACAACCCTTTACAAGTCCTAATTGAAGCATAGGTTAGTTTGAAAGCATGATGTTATAAAAGGTATCCTGACTCCTGTAAGGTTTACTGTAGATCCTGAGTTAAGTTCATATTCTTACAAATTTTTGTTGCTTATTAAAAATGCATTTTTCAAAAAAAAATTCTCAAGACAGAATTAAACTTTGCATCGTTTGAATACCACTGTTTGCATATGGCTAATTGGTTGACAACGGAGAAATTTGCACGACGAGTATCCAATGAACAAAAACTCTCTCAATAAACAGAATTACTTCAATTGAAAGACGCTTCTAATGACAAATCTCTCATAATAAAGGGGCATGACCATCTGGGGCAGTTAAGTCGAGATTCAAATAATCTCTTAAGAAGTGCTGAATAGCCAGGGGCAGATCTCCATCTGAATCAGTTGGGGGCAATGTTACATTGATCATGGGCTTGAACAAAATCTACTATAAATACCTCTGATACCACCAAATTTCTTGTCTGTGCCAGTAGTATTAGATGGTGTCAGTATCATGTCTTCAGATTCTTCCATGACAGCTCTTAGAAAATACCGAGACTTGATCAAAAGATCTTGAGTAGCACCAAATTGCTTGTTTGTGCCAGTAGTATCAGATGGTGTCAGTATCATGTCTTCGGATCCTTCCACGATAGTTCTTAGAAAATACCAAAACTTGATCAAAAGATCTTGGGTACCACAAAATTGCTTGTATTTTCCAGCAATATCAGATGGTGTAAGTATCATGCCTTCGGATTCTTCCATGACAGTTCTTAGTAAAAGATAGCTAGGAAGTTCAAGACTGCCAGAAATATGATCAAAACTTCAGACATCGAAGTGCACCAGACTTACCCTAGGGGAAAACAGGCTCCCACATATGAAAAGTCATGCGCGATCAAGAAAACAGTTTCTGGCATTTCTATAACACTTACTACCATAGACATGGACAATTCTCCACACCCTATGAACGCGGACATAGTCGGAAAATACTATGCATAAAAAGAGACCCGCTAGGTTGACATACCTAGGCAAAAATAAGGGCATCCTGACGAACCAAAAAGTTCGGGCAAAAATTAGGGATATATAAAAATTTTACACCCGGCAAGTCGAAAACCTGAAAAGGAAACTTGGGCAAAAAAGGGTATCCCGTTGGACTAAAAATATGAAAAGACAGTCCAGGCCAAAGTTAGGGATTAAAGCGTACGACTATGTCCTTTTATCTCATCATTTTGTCTATCATTAAAGGATTAGTCACTCTAATCAACGTTTACCAAAGGAGAAGACAAAGTTCAAGTTGTCTACAAATCCCCACAAGGCCAATTCCATGGATACCCCTACATAATCATTTCAACAGGGTTATCCCTATAAAGTGAATTCTCTACAATTCTAATCTTCTGAAAATACTCTCCCCATCTGAGTTGGTCTTAAAAGCAGAAGCCTTGTAGAGTTCTTCCTAAAGAATTCACTTCCTCAGAAGGTCGTAAAAAAATTCTCTTCAACAGGGTTTATTTCCCCAACAAACTGCAAATTCCCCAGCTCGAGTTTGTCTCTCAGACTATTACAAATCAATGGACAAAACCCCTTAATCCATGGTAGAGTCATTGTAATCCCCAACGGAGTTGTTACTATCCTAATAAGTTGTTGCAAAACCTGGAATCCGACCAGATAACAATTTAACTTCAACCTCAAGCAAGTTACTGTGAAGCCTGGAATCTGACCAGATAACAGTTAACTTCAATTTTCTACGAAGCCTGGAATCCGACTAGATAACAGTTAATTTCATCTAAGTTGCTGCGCAGCCTGGAACCCGACCAGATAACAGTTAACTTCAATTTTCTACGAAGCCTGGAATCCGACCAGATAACCGTTAATTTCATCTAAGTTTCTATAAAGCCTGGAATTCGACCAGATAACAGTTTAACTTCAATTTTCTGCAAAGCCTAGAATTCGACCAGATAATATTTAATTTCATCTATGTTGCTGCGAAGCCTGGAATTCGACCAGATAACAGTTAACTTCAATTTTCTGCGAAGCCTGGAATCTGACCAGATAATAGTTAATTTCATCTAAGTTGTTGCGAAGCCTAGAATTTAACAAGATAACAGGTTAGCATCAATTTTCTGCGAAGCCTGGAATCCGACCAGATAACAGTTAATTTCATCAAGTTGCTGTGAAACCCGGAATCCGACCAGATAACAGTTAACTTCAATTTTCTGTGAAGCCTGGAACTCGACCAGATAATAGTTAATTTCATCTATGTTGTTGTGAAGCCTGGAATCCGACCAGATAACAGTTTAACTTTCTGCAAAGCCTTGAAACCGACCAGATAAAAGTTAATTTCATAATTTCATCTAAGTTATTACAAAGCCTGGAATCTGACCAGATAACAGTTTAACTTCAATTTTCTGCGAAGCCTGGAAACCAGCCAGATAACAGTTAGTTTTATCCTTTCATCAGTTACTACGAAGCCTAGAATTTGACCAGATAACAGTTTAAATTCAATTTTCTGTGAAGCCTGGAATCCGACCAGATAACAGTTAATTTCATCCTTTCATCAGTTACTGTGAAGCCTGGAATCCTACCAGATAACAGTTTAACTTCAATTTTCTGCGAAGCCTGGAACCCGACTAGATAACAGTTAATTTCATCTAAGTTTCTGCGAAGCCTGGAATCCGACCAGATAACAGTTTAACTTCAATTTTCTGCGAAGCCTATAATCCGACCAGATAGCAGTTAATTTCATCCTTTCATCAGTTACTGCAAAGCATGGAATCTGACCAAATAACAGTTCAACTTCAATTTTCTGTGAAGCCTGGAATCCGACCAGATAACAGTTAATTTCATCCTTTCATCAGTTACTACAAAGCCTGAAATCCGACCAAATAACAGTTTAACTTCAATTTTCTGCGAAGCCTGGAATCTGACCAGATAACAATTAATTTCATCCTTTCATCAGTTACTACGAAGCCTGGAGACCGACCAGATAATAGTTTTAGCTTCAATTTTCTACGAAGCCTGGAAACCGACCAGATAACAGTTTTAACTTCAATTTTCTGCGAAGCTTGGATTCGACCAGATAACAATTTAACTTCAATTTTCTGTGAAGCCTGGAATCCGACCAGATAAAAGTTAATTTCATCTAAGTTGTTGCGAAGTATTGAATCCGACCATATAACAGTTTAACTTCAATTTTCTGCGAAGCCTGGAATCCGACCAGATAATAGTTAATTTTATCTAAGTTGCTGTGAAGCCTGAAATCGGACCAGATAATAATTTAACTTCAATTTTGTGCGAAGCCTGAAATTCGACCAGATAATAGTTAATTTCATCTAAGTTGTTGTGAAGCCTGGAATCCGACCATATAACAGTTAACTTTAATTATCTGCGAAGCCTGGAATCCGACCAGATAACAGTTAATTTCATCCTCCCCGACAAGTTGCTGCAAATCCTGGATTTCTACCAGATAACAACTAACTTTTATTCTCCCCAGTCAAGAAGTAACTCCCAATAGAGAAAAGGACAACTAAAACTCCTAAACTATATTTCCCAAACAGAAATTAACATTCCCCGCAGAGTTTCCTTAAGCAAAGAGCCAAAGTCAATGTTCCCTAACGGATTTCGCCTCAAACAACAAAACAGGAATTCCCAGCAGAAGCATTCTAAACAAGGTTTGAAGATGTTCATACTCTTCGTACTCTTCATCCCCAACAGCAGTTCGAGATTTAACTTCCCCAAGCTCCCCAACATTTTTCAAGGATTTATTTTCCAAGACAAAGATACACTTTAAAAATATTTCACATTCATATATCATATTACATACATGACAAATGCATACAACAAAATCTCATTTATTTTGAGAACACCATTGTGCCATGCATATATCTGTATGCAACTAACCCTCTTCCTTGCAGGAAAAGTCAACAAATCAACAGCCCTCTTTTGGATGAATTTACTTCTACCAATTAATAATAGATAAGTCAACAAACCTCTTCTGGCATGGATTTACTTCTACCAGTTAATAATAGGCAATCAAAAGGCCTCTTCTGGTTAGATTTTTTCCCCAGTGAAGTCACCATCACAAGACCTCTTCTGCTTAGGTTTATTTGTCCCAGCTAAAGACAGGCAAAAGACATCTACAGTTTCAATATAAATCAACCAAGAATTTATTCTGATACTTCCTCCAGTTTCTACCCACATTCCCTCTGGATGGCATCTATAAGCCCATCTCCGACAAAATCTTCATCATTTCTCTAAATGGCATATTTAAGCCCATTCTCGATATAATCAACTAACACATCATCGAGTGCAAATTTCTGGGAACTCTATTGTTCAATCATCTTTCACCTTCAAGTCACGAATGGCGGACTCGCCAATCTACCTCTTCAGTTTTAAGAAGATTGAACAGGGGCATCAGTTGTACCCCAAAATTTTCCCACTCTTTTCTCAAGACATTTC
Source organism: Vicia faba (assembly GCA_948472305.1). NCBI lineage: Eukaryota > Viridiplantae > Streptophyta > Magnoliopsida > Fabales > Fabaceae > Vicia > Vicia faba. Next base: position 409,367,732 of record OX451740.1, on the reverse strand, counting down.
ACAAAGGATCTCTAATGCTCAAGGATTCTCAAGGAATTGATCAAACAAAATCACGTTCGAAACACTGAGACCACAAATTAGGGTTTTGACTGAGAACGATTGATCATTGACTTTTGACCTAATACATAATCTATTTGTTTAAAACATGGTCTCAATGATTCAAATGCATTATTTTGACCTAATTGCATATATCAATTCATTTCTCAAGATCAATTGATTAATAGCTGAAATTCAGTCAACTGATGAAAAGTCAACTGATATACCAAAAGTCGAACTTTGACTTTTTGGTCAACATTAAGTTTCAAAGATCAAAATTCATCAAGACATTCAATAATATCAAGCTTGATCATCAAGAAGTCAAGAAAGTCAAAATTCAATTTGAAAAGTCAAACTTTTCAAGACTTAGAAATTTTTCTAAGTGTTTTGTACATGTTTAATTCATAACTTCATACCAATTTTTCACCATGATGCAAAATGATTCAAAGGAAACTTTCAACATAAAAGTTGTAGATCTTGATGAATTCTATAACTTTGTATTAGAGGGTTGATGTCCAAAAAAATGCTTATATTTGAAGATATAAGCCCATGAAGTCATGACATTTTCATCTAACACTAAGAGAAATCTTCAACAGATTTTGGTCAGGATTTTATCCCAACTTCTTGGCATTTTTTCACATAGTTCCAAGATGATTTTGTCATAATGGACGACATGAAAGTTGTAGAGGATGTTACAAGCTTTCCAAAACATCCAAGAACATGAATTTATCATGCTTGAGCTAGGAGATTCAAGGGCCTGAAGTTGGGCATCCATTCTTGAATTACAAGTCATTTTGTTGAAGAACAAATAATCCAATTTGCATGATATGCTGCATAATCTTACTTTGCAGGCCTTGTGACTTGCAAATCTATCCATAATCAGATATTTACACAATTTATTGAACCATTATCTAAGTGATTCAAGTATTGTCCATTGCATCATTCTGTTTACAACACAAAGGCACCATTGCCATTCAGATAAAGAAAGCTTTATGCAATTGTCAACTCCTTAAGCCTCTCAATTGTTTTCTATGCATATACACAATGTCAAAGCAAGAATAAACATGCCTAAAATCCTCTAGCAACTTCAGACCATGCTTGTACCATGCATTGGAACACCAATTTTCATAATAACTTGGTTGTTTCATCTCAACTAAACCAGAATTTTGACAGCTTGTAAAACAGACTCTCTCATTCTATCAAACCTCCTCTATAAATAGAGATACCATTTGCAAGCCAAAAAGAAGTTTTGGTTATGTAGACAAGACCTCAAAATCTCATACTCCTAAAAAACCATAACTGTCCACAAAACCTCCATTCTTGAGCTTTGAAGTACAAATCTTTGAACCTCTCACACCTTACAATTTCTGTCCAAACAAACTATCCAAACACTCCACATACATCATATAGAAGTTGTTCAAACACGAGAACAACTATTGTAACATCACTATCACCATTTCCCAAGCTCAAAAACATCCAACACCGCAGTTCAAACTTAAAACATAAATTCCAGCTTCAAGGTAAGTTTTCTTGACTTTGAACTCTTCATATAAAGCATCATTAATGGTTCATTTATGAAGATAAAATGTAGATATCTTTGCTTTTAAGCTAACCATATATTTGCTTTTCATTTTCACTAACCATGTGTTGAGAACTGACCCATATGTGCAGAAAAGCAATGTTAGAAGTAAAAAAATAGCAGTATGAGTCTATACGGAATACTATGAATCGACACATGCTATGTCCATAACAGGTTATAAGTCGATACAAAACGCGCATATGTCGATACGAAACGGAATTGAGTCGATACAAACCCCTATGTACCCACTCATACTAAACTGTTTTTGACTTCCAAGAGCAAGAAAATGACATGTATCGATGCAAAGCTGATATGTGTCGATGGAAAACAGAAAAATGAGCCAATGCAAACCATTATGTATCAATACATGTTGAGTTTGGTTTTTATTTTCCAAAATATTTTATTTATCATTTCTAACTTTAGTATATTCCTATTGTTATTTCTTTCTAAACCAAAAGCCAAAAAAAAATATTTTCTTATTAAAATCGATTTCTTTTCTTAAAATTAATTTAATGTTTAGACTTAGGTTTATCTTTTCTTTAAAATCAATTTAGAACTTAGGGTTTTTAATTAATTAATTTTTTTATATATACTAATTTAATTTAATTAAAACCTTTTCACAAAAATCCTTAACTTGTTTCTTTAATCAAATTAATTTTCTTAATTAGCTTAAGTTTAATTTTCTTATTTTAATTAATCTATTTTCTTTTTGTTAATTAGGTCAAAACCCTTTCTTCATAACAAAAACATTTTCGTTTCTTTTCATATCATTTTATTCTTTGTACATTATATTCACATTTCTTGTACATTATCGTTCAATTCAATATGGTTGTAATAGTAAATTAGAATTTATTTGCTTTCATTCCCCCATTTGTAAATTTGTACCCCCATCCTTAAATGATGTAATAGCGTAGGATATTTACATTCCATAATTTATCGCTTTCAAATATAAATTCTAGTAATTAGGGCTTGTATGGAAAGATAAAACCAACAAATAGAAAACCATAATTCAAGATAAATAATGCATGAAAATCAAAACACTTGCACACATACACCTCTATGGTAACCCATACTTGGTGCCTCGGATAAAAGTAGTCATGTCCCTCGAACGTGGGATACTTTAGCAATGACCCTCAAATACAAGAATGTAGTCCCTCGATGACCCTTCGATGTTGCCTTCGGTAAACGATCTTAGACCCTTACAAAAATTGCTAAGGTATCCTACAATGTTGCATTCTATGAATATACGACGACCCACGCCCATCCCTTCACATCCAATGATAGGGCTTCTTCTTAATAAATGGTAAGGTAGCAATATCTAAAGGGGGAGGAAAATAACTAAGACTTTTTTAGTAGGTAAAACATTCATAGTTGCTTGCTTACAACCATCTTGAAAACATCTTTCAAACACACCAACACTTTCAAATGAAATACTTTCAAAAGTTAACACTTTTATGCATTCTTATAGATACGAGAATCATTACAAAAGTTCGCCTAAACGAAGGAACTTTTCAAAAGTACTTTCAAAACCCATCACAAACACATTTCAAACAAATAATTTTCAAAGTGAGCTAGCAAGTAAGAGCCCGTAGATAAGTACGGATGAAAATGGTGCTAATAACTTCCCTTTTCATAACCTACCCCTCGAACTCAAGAAAATATCTCAAAAGGTCTTTCCTGTTCTTTTCACCCTTTCCTTTATTGGATAAAAGAAAAGTCGATGGCAACTCTTTCTATACGCAATAATTATGATAAAACGCAAAACAACCAAGTCAGTTCTCCCATCGTATTACAAACAACCCTGCTACCATAATCACTTTTTAATGAAATAAAGTGAGCATATTTGGTCAACCTATCAATGACCACCATGATAGTTGTATAACCAGTTGAAGGTGGTAATCCCGTGATGAAATCCATGGCGATATCTTCCCATACTTGAGTTGGAATGGGCAGGGGTTGTAGAAACCCAGTAGGTGAACTATGAGAAGTTTTGGCTTGCTGGTATATGACACATTTTTGCACTAATTCTTCAATATATTTCCTCATGTTGTGCTAAAAATATTGATAAGTAACCCTGGCCATCGTTCTAGCAATTCCTGAATGTCCTCCAATAGGTGAGGTGTGATTTTCCTTTAATATCCTTTGGATCAATTCATAATTTTCAGGAATCACTAGTCTATCTTTCCAATACAATAACCCATCTATAGTGGTGTAATGAGGCTTCATTTGTGGCTGCTTAGTACACAACGCTATCAATTCTAGCATATTACCATACTTCTGAATTTCTTCCAATAGTTGTTGCATGAACCGTGTTTTGGGCTCAGACCACAACAACATAAACATTTTGGACAATGAATCTGAAGCAATATTGTCTTTTCCAAGCTTGTATAAAATCACAAAGTCATATCCCAAAAAATTGTGCAACCATTATTGTTGTCTGGTGTTTGTAAGTTCTGGTCTAACAAGCTTTTCAAACTTTTTGGATCTGTTCTGATGGTGAATTTACTACCCAATAAGTAATTTCCAAACTTTGATATAGCTTCGGACATATCCAACATTTATCTGAAGTAAGATGACTTCTTTTGATTTCTTTCCTTTAGTTTCTTTGAAAAAAATGCGATGGGGTGGCCATTTTGATGGAGGACTGCACCTATTCCAATTCCTAATGCATCTGTCTCCAAAACGAAGGGTTCTTCAAAATTTGGAAGTTCTAGAACAGGGGTATAAGTGACATCCTATTGTAATTCCTCAAAAGTTGCTTGTGTTGTCTCATTCCAACAAAAAGAGTCTTTCCTTAACAAGTTAGTTACAGGTGTTGTTGTCTTAGCATAAGACTTAATAAATATTATATAGTACCATGTCAAACCTAGAAACCCTCTTAATTGTTTCAGGTTTGCGGGAATCAACATTTCATGGTCTTGAATTACTAATGGTAGTTTGGTAACTACTCCATCTATTTTCATGGTTTTTCCATTCCCCACCAGCACCTTGAAACATGGAGTTGGTTCCACTGGTAGCTTCAAAAAAGAGAAATTCTTGGTTGCACAAAATTGTCAGAGCTTCCCCCATCAATGAGTATTTGGTCCTGCAACTTACTAATTTTCCCCAAAAATCTCATTGTCCCTAAGTTGTTGGCCCCTTTCATGGCATTTAAAGATAAATGGTGGTTTGTGTTATGTTTAGGTAAGGTTGTTTGTATTTGTCTGGTGGTTCAGATTCCATCACCTTAATTTTTGGTTCTTCTTCATATTGCAACAACATCAATTTCCTATTGGGGCATTTGTGGTTAAAAGAGAATTTATCATCACACTGATAACAAATGCCGTTTTCTCTTCTCAATTGCATCTCTACTGGTGAAATTATTTTGATGTTAGGGTTCTTTTGGTGAGGGTTCATAGGTCTAGTGGGTGGTGTATGGAGTATTAGTGTTGTGTTTTTTGTGTATTTTCTGGTTTATTTGAATTGAAGGTTGCTCTTTAATTTGCAGGGTTATATTGATATTGGGTGGCTTTTTTTGGTTTACTGGTTGTGAAATTTCTATGGTACATGCAACACATGGTAATACTAACTTTTAAACATAAAAGCATTGTCAAGACATATATTACAACATCTGATTTGACAACCTGAACAATTTCATCATGTTATCACATAATACTGAAATTTAAACTACAGAATGATAAATAACACATAGAGTTGTTAACCTACTTTGATGCAAACTCACCTACATCTGGGGGCTACCAAGCCAGGAAGGAAGCCCACTATCAGCAGTACTAGTTTAAAGGTAAACTCCCCCATTTACAACTTCTCGCCTAATCCATACCCAATGCAACTTCTACCTAGGTCCTTGCTAAATATGAGAAACCGTCATCTCACTTCCTAAATCACCTCATTGATATCTAACAGTCTCAATCACAACGACTGTATTGAGTCTAACTCAACGAGAAGATCATACTTCCATTACAAGTAGAAGCTCATACTTCCATTTCAAGTAAAAGATCATACTTCCATTACAAATATTAGCCAAGACTCTTGACCAAGAACAATACTTGGATTTGCTTAAAAGATTCATCCAAGAACAATACTCAACTCGTTGCCTAAAGGCTTCTGAGTGAGGACATAATGCTGATCACAAGTATCAAAAGATACAAGGGTGACTTACACCACATAATACACAAGAGACTCTCAAAACCTAAGACTTATGCTTTCCATAATTTTACAATTGTGAAAAACTTAAATTACATTAGGTTAGGATTCCTCTTTAAAAACACTTCCTCAATCTATGGGCTTCGAAATCTCCATCAGATATTTCTTGATCCCCAAGCTGAAAGTTGTATCTGTTGTGCAACAAAATCTCCTTAAATCTTGGAACAACCAATACAAAGTTTCCTAAATTGTCTCTAGGACCAATTTAGCAACTAATGCACAATTAGAGATTTAAAACCTTGTTCTAGATAAAATCTTCTAGACCTGGGAAATTTAATGAAGCATATCCAAAAGAGATATTATCATAGTAGGTTTCACTGCGGTGATTGAAAGTGAGAGGGGGTTCTCATATCTAGGAGGTTCCTAGGTAGAAGTTGCACAAGGTAGTCATTAGGAGAGAAGTTTTAAATTGAGATTGTTTATGCTTCAAACTGATATTATCATAGCGGATTTCCTTCATGGCTTGGTAGCCCCCAGAGTAGTTGACGTTGCACTGAACTAGGTTAACAATTGATTGTGTTGTTTAATTTTCTACAATTTATTTTTTTTACAATCTGTGATTTTCTGTCAATATATGTCATTACATTTGTCCTGACATCGTGTTTATGTGTTAAGACATCAGTCTTGACCTTTGTATTACAGGTGTCAGAATTTCAATTGGCATCAGAGCAAGCACCCATTTATGCCTATTGGGTGAGGTACAGGGAGAATAACTTTTGGTACTATGGATAAAGAAGGAAGATACAACAACAAACCACCTTTGTTAGATGGTTCCAATTATGATTGGTGGAAGGTTATATTGGTGACCTTTTTGAAGTCCATGGACATCAAAGCTTGGAAGGCTGTTTTGAAAGGGTGGGAACATCCTATTAATAAGGACAAAGATGGAAAAGTGTCTTTAAATCCAGAGGAGGATTGGAATGATAAGGATGATAAATTAGCTCTTGGAAACTCCAAAGCCTTGAATTCTATATTCATTGGAGTAGACAAGAATGTTTTCAGGTTGATTAATACATGCACTGTAGAAAAAGATGCTTGAGAATTTCTCAAGACAATTCATGAAGATACAACTAAAGGGAACATATCAAGACTCCAATTTCTCACTACTAAATTTGAGAATCTAAATATGAGTGATGATGAGACCATCCAAGACTATCATATGAAGGTTCTTGAAATAGCTAATGCATCTAGTGTCTTGGGAGAAAAGATTTCAGAATAAAAGCTTGTTAGAAAGATTCTTAGGTCTTTACCTATGAAATTCGACATGAAACTAGAAACTATTGAAGAAGCTCAAGACATCAACAGCTTGAGAGTTGATGAACTTTTTGGTTCACTTCAATCTTTTGAATTGGCTATTAGTGACAATTCTGAGAAAAGGAACAAGAGCATAACTTTTGTTTCTAATGTTGAAGATGAAAAGGGTCAGGCTAGTCTAGATACTGATGAAGAACTGTCCAATACAATTCTGTTACATGGAAAGTAATTCAATAGAATAGTGAAGAAAATGGACAGAAGAGAAATACAAAATGCCAAGATCATTTCATATAATATCAGTAATAACCTTGACTCTCAAAGGAAAACAAGAACTGAAGAAAAGTCAACTCAAGGAAAAGGCATTCAGTATAATGAGTGTAAAGGTCTTGGACACATTAGAGCAGGATGTCCAACATACTTCAAGAAACAACATAAAGGAATGTTTGTATCTTTGACTAAGAATGATTTAGATATTGAATCTATCAAGCATGTTAAAGCTTTTTCAAGAAGATACAAGTCTTCTAAATGTCTTGGTAAGAAGAAGAAACTACTTACCAAAGTGTCTGGTCTTCAGAATAAAGTATTACTAATGTTGTACCCTAAAATTTTCCCTCTCTTTTCTCAAGACATTTCTCACCAAAGATCTCAAATTCTCAAGATGTTTCAAGAGTTGATCAGACAAGCTCACCTCCTAAGCACTGAGTCCACAAATTAGGGTTTTGGTTTTCTCAAGGACAATTGGACTTTTAGTGCTTCAAATGAATTTCATGGTTCATTATAGGTCTCCAAGATTACTCATACCATGTTTCAAGCCTTGCATCACAAATGTTTTCAGTCAATGGCTTAGATGACTGAAAATCAGCTGTATTGGGTAAAAAGTCAAATGTGGTCAACATACAGTCAAACTTCATGATTTTTGGCCAACATCAACATTTTGAAGTCATATTTATCATTTTATAAAGGGTTGATCACAATGCCTCAAGAAAATTACTAAAATCATCAAAGGGGCAAAATTGACCAAATTAGGGTTTTGATTGAGAATGACTGATTAGTGATTCTTGACCTAGTACATGACCTAATGAATTGAAGCATAATCTCAAGGAATTAAGCACAACATGATGACCTAATTTCATGGCTCAAATTATTTCTTAAGATCATTGAATTGATAGTTGAAATTTAATCAACTCATGAAAAGTCAACTAATACACAAAAAGTCAAACTTTGACTTTTTGGTCAACATTTAATTTCAAAGATCAAGACTCATCAAGACCTTAAAAAATATCAAACTTGATCACCAAGAATCAAGAAAGTCAAAAATTCAACAAAAAAGTCAAGATTTCTAATACTTAGAAAAATTCTAAGTGTTTTAACCTTGATAATTTCACTACTTCATGACAATTTTTCACCAAGATGCAAGATGATTCAAGGGAAACTTTCAACATGAAAGTTGTAGATCATGATGAATTCTACAAAGTTATCCCTTAGGGTTGATGTCCAAAAAATGCTTAGATTTGAAGATATAAGCTCATAAAGTCATGACATTTTCCTAAACGAAGGCGCTTTTCAAAAATACTTTCAAAACCCACCACAAAGCACACTTTATAACAAAAGCAAGTGATCTAGCAAGCAACTAAGAGCCCATAGATAACTATGGATGAAAAGGGTGCTAATACCTTCCATTTTCATAATCTACCCCCCGAACTCAAGAAAATAAAATCTCAAAGGTCTTTCCTGTTCTTTTCACCCTTTCCTTCATTGGATAAAAGAAAAGTCGGTGGCGACTCTTGCTCTCTGCAATAATTGTGATCAAATGCAAAACATCCCAAGTCAGTTCTCCCACTGTGTTACAGAACTGGCGACTCTGCTGGGGAAATCTTAAAAGTGGGGTTACCTTAGGCTAGATCACCTTTACTTGCTTTTCTTTGTTTGACTTTTTTGCTTTACGTTTTGGTTCCTTGTTTGGGCTTGTTTTGATCCTCTACCCGGATCTGGAACACCTTTTTAGGTAAGTAGCAATAGATTGTAGAAACTTTACAGCATAGACCGATATGGTTAAAGCAATGGCTACGTTAGTGTAACACATTTGTTGGTACCGGTATCCCTTGTATTGAATCAAGGAGAATATGGGGCCGTTGAGCAGCGTCATAAAGCACTAACTGACCTTAGAACCTTAACTGAACAACTTGGCCATTAGGAAGTAGTGAGATAGCCGGTTTTGGTGGAAATCTGAAAATTAGTTGATACTCGATACTACACTCATTGAATTGGACTTATAGGATATCTCGGCCGCAAGAAAAGATTATTTTTGCTGAGACAATGCCTAAAAGAAAGGTCAGTAATATTGAGATCTCCTAGAACTCGGTTACTTTCTAGGACTGGTTAAGCCAACTAAACTTCAAGATGGTACTTACCTATAAAACTCCATGCAAGCCTAAACCTAAGAACTTGTTTGCTTTGTGTGTACATAACAAATTGCTTACTTGTACATAACATCATAATCATTCTCACTAACCATTTCAAGGATTTAGGAATTTATCTTTGTTTTGTTTTTTAGGCCATGAATCATGTCCGAAGGAATACCATCAGAATCATCTTCGTGAAAGCACACCCTCAACTCCAAGAAATAGAATCAAGGGTGCTCGAATACTCTCCTTTCACCAAGAAATATGGTCGACTCCTCAGTTTGGCTACCTCCAATTTCCAAGAAGAGATGATGTGCGTGCTCTTCCAATTCTTTGATCCCGTGCATTATTTCTTCACCTTTCCCGACTATCAGTTGGTTCCAACACTAGAAGAATTCTCTCTAATATTAGGAGTATATGTGCTTGATCAAGCACCGTTCACCAGTTTATAAGGGATTCTGAAACCTGAAGTCATTTCCGAAGCCTTGCCTCTGAAGAGATCCGACATTATAGCAAATTGGGAGACAAGAAGCGGAGTTAAAGGGTTCCTAGCCAAGTTATTATTGGAAAAGTCTCGTTCATTCTGGGAAGATATGTATTTTCAAGCCTTTGAATATATTATGGCCCTTCTCATCTATGGTTTGGTTCTATTTCCCAACTCGTACCAATTCGTAGATATGAATGCCATCAAAATCTTTCTCTCTCGTAATCCTATACCTACCTTGCTGGGAGATATCTTACATTATTTCCATACCCATACCACGAAGAAAAGAGGTACTCTCTTGTGTTGCATTCCCCTACTTGCCAAGTGGTTTACTTTACACCTACCTCGATCAACATTGAAGAACGAGCAAGGATTGACATGGTCTTAAAGGATGATGTTCCTCACCCACTCTGACATTCATTGGTGTTCAAGATCCTTGAAAGATACTCCTATCATTGACTGTTGTGGGGAATTCCCTAATGTCCCTCTTCTTGGCATTAGGGGAGGTATCACTTACAATCCTTGTTTAGCTTTATGACAGTTTGGATATGCCCGAAGAGATGGTCCTCATGATATTCTCGTCCAAGGAGTGGTGTTCGATTACGAGAGCGACGATCAAGGCTTCCGTCAGAGGTTTGTACGAGCTTGGATGATGGTAAATAAAGCAGATAGTGAGACGCTGGGACGTAATAATTCTATTCCCCTTGAACCTTACCTTAGGTGGGTACGAGCTCGTGCTCAGAAGCTCATGATGCCTTACCCCTCCATCTGCCAGTCATCATGGATCCTGTTGCTAAAGGAGAAGTCCTGCATACTGTCCTCCATCCCAACATGCCTACTTCTCTTGAAGACTTAAAAAAGGGTTGGATTCAACTAAAGGAAGAGAGAGACACCCTCGAAGCTCAATGTTACGCAAGTGAGAAAATGGTTTGGAGCTTACAAAGAAACTTCATGAAGAAAAAAGCTTGAACGCCTACCTTGCACCAAAGAGGATGTGTTCGACCTTTTTATCTTATAAATTTATTTTATAAGCCCAAGAGGCACGTTGTAACCATTTTAAACTGATTAATGCAATTTGACGTTTGTTTATTCTTTGACTAGACAAATTTAAATTTCATAAATCCTTGAAATCATTTGCATGCATCATAACATAACAGGTTTTCCACAACATGTTTCCTTATCTTTCTGTTGTTTATTTAAATAAGATGGATATCGAGAAAACAGTGAAAGATCTGCAAGCACAAAACGCTCAGTTTCAAGAGACTCTGCTGACCCTGGCCAAGCGGCAACAAGAGTTGATAACGTTGCTGGCATCCAAAAAGAAAAGCCCTAGTCAACATGGGTAAAAGATTCAGAGAGCCGATCCGCCAGATGCCAATAGTTGAAGATTCGTATGAGGAAGACAAAAATAAAATTGGAGAAGCAAGAAGTACCCAGGCTGGGTGTATCAATGGTCAAGTATCCGATGATGAAGATTATTTTGACGAGCAGTATCCTCCTGCTGATGAAAAGTACAAGCAGCTAGAGGATAGATTGAAGGCCGTTGAGATTCAATCCATCCCTGGTTTGGATTTTGATGATTTAGATTTAATATTTGGGTTTGTCATTCCAAACAAATTCAAGATACCAGTCTTCGTTAAATATGATGGGGTTTCCTCCCCAAAGCTTCATCTGGAGTCATATGTTCGCAAAATACAACCGCACACCGCCGACAAGAAACTTTGGGTCCACTTCTTTCAAGAAAGCTTGGTTGGGACTCAACTAGAATGGTTTTACCAATTGGAGGGTTCCCGTATCCATACATGGGAAGACTTGGCCACTGCTTTCTATCACTAATACCAATATAATGTCAACCTGGCACCGACTAGAGTTCAACTGCAAGACATGACGATGGGTAAAAATGAAGGGTTCAAAGAGTACGCCCAAGAGTGGAGGGATCTTGCCAGTAGGGTCCAACCACCATTAACTGACAGAGAAAACATTGATATGTTTATGGGTACTTTATCTGGTCCATTTTTCAACTTATTAGTTGGGTGTTCTTCGTCCAGTTTCATCGAGCTGATCCTGACCGGTGAAAGAGTCAAAAGTGGTATCAAGAGTGGGAAGATCCCCATGGCATCTGCTTCCATCTCCAACCCCATAAAGAAACCCTTTGCCGGGAAGAAAGAAACTAATGATATGTATGGGGAAAGGGCTTGTACCAAGAAGGATAACTGACCGTCCGTTAATGTTGTTCTGATTTCCAACCCGACTCCTATTCAAAAACAATCTTCCAATCATCAGCGATTTGAGGCTCTACGAAGACAATTCACAAGGATAGGCATGTCACTATCCCAAGCCTTACAACACCTGTTAAAGGCTAACTTGGTGACACTGCGTGATCCTCCGGCCAATCCTAACACCTCCTCACCTAAATACAATTTGAATACCAAGTGTACATATCACTCAAATAGTCCTAGGTATGAGACCGATCAATGCTGGGCACTGAAGACACCATTTTTGTTTCCTCTGTTGAAGATCTAACTACCCCGTTAACTGTTATCAAAAAGAACTTGCTGAAAGTTGGGGTTTCCCTGGCTATTTGAAGAAGTGTGATTGTTGCGCCAAACAAGTTAATGGGTGAAAATGTCTGAAGGAGAGCATTCAACTCCTGATGAATAGTTATGAGATCCTGTTTGAGAAAACTCTGTCCACCAAAAGTTTGACCAATAAGATTAAAGACCTCTTCATCATAACAATTTCAAACAGACCTCTTAGGATCTCCTCCAAGGGTCCTATCAGGATTTCGAATGAACCGACTATTGCTCCTCTGATAATTACTGCTCTTGGGCCATGTTGTACCCCAATTTTTGCCCCTAATATCCCATCATCATACCATTTTGTTTTAATCAACACAAGATCACATTAGGGCTTTTGGTTCTTCTCCTTATCTTTAGCCTTGTTCTTCTAAGGAATTACCAAGCACCTTGACTTATTTTATTTGGTGAACATGGATATTTTGCTTTGATATTTTACTCTAAATTAAAAAATACAATATTGGTTTGTCTTACTTGTTAATAATGTAGGTAAAGGCAATGAGGATTAGCAAGTTGTATCATGGGTTCATGAGTTTATTTACATGCCCTGGTTAAAGCTTGAGAGATTCAAACCTCACCATAAAGTTGTTTTGAAGCTGGTATGGAAGTAGTTTTGGTGGCCATGAGTCCTCATCCCCATCCTCAACAAATTCTTTTCACAAAGGAAGAATATGGGCACAAAATGTTTGTTCAAACTTGGCAAAGTTCCACCAAGCTTTCTCTTGATCTAGAAGCTAGGGTTTTGGACTTCAGAGGGGCATATCATGCTCATATTTTGATATTTTTGAGTGATTCCAAAAAGAATTCTTCTCTTCAAAGAGTTACCAACAAATCACCTCAAAAGTTCCAAATAGTTTTCATGTGGAAGGAACTTAGTGAAGAAGAAAGATTACAAGTCACCCAAATGAATCCCCAATTTTCCATATGTGACTTCAAATGGTCATAACTTGGTCAATTTTTATCACCTTGGGCCCATTCTTATTTCATTATGATCCTAAATATGTGTACTTCATGCCTTCTTTTATGAGCAAAGTGAGAAAATGGATCGAAGTTGCCTTGAGAATGCAAAAGATTATAGGTCATTTTGTGATTTTTGGCAAACTTCAACAAGTCATAGCTAGCTCAATTTTTGGAGATTTTGATTGGTTAAAATTTCAAAATGTTATTCAAGAGGTCTACTTCATTCCATCTTTTTTGATCAATAGAAAATTCTAGGTGCAAGGCCATGTTTGGATGCAAGAGATTATAGGTCATTTTTTAAGAAGAATTTGAAATATTTCTAAGTATGGAAAGTCAACTCTTTTTCTTCAACTTTGACTCCATGTAACTTTCATCTCAAGCATCCATTTTATTCCATTCTTTTTCCATTGCAAAGCTTGTTACCTCATATTTCCAAAGCATCAAGAATTTTGCCCTAAGACTCCTTGAGGTGGAAATGCCATTAGAATGACCTTGGTAACTCGAAACTGAAGTTTCACCATAAGTCAGAATTTGAAATCCATGTTTTGGCCTTTAAACATCAAATTAGCACACGTTTGTGATCTAAACATGTTTAACCAAGTTGCCAAAGTGGATTATAGCCTTGAAATGAAAGGATTTGATGAGTTTTGATGCAAATCAGATCACACTTTGCTCGTGTATCAGGTTCACACGATTTCCCTCCAATTTGCATCATTCCACACGCTTGAGCATTCCATTTGATTCCCTATAAATAGAGGGTCACCCCCCCCCCCCCCCCCCCATTCAATTTCCCAAGCTTAGATAGCCAGAATTACCCTACCAAACTTGCTTCATAACTTAGAATTCAGCTACTTCAAATCCTATTCTCAAGCCTTTTCCAATCCATTTTCTCCATCAATTCACCTTCCTTGATCTTCCCTGAACCTAACCATACAATTACATTCAAGAATCGTGCCCTACATTGCTCCATAAAAGACCAGTTTCAGAGCTCTGCAACTCAACTTCAATAAGTAGATTCCTTCATCAATTCTTCAAAACATTGGTATCATTGTGTTACTCTCATTGCCCTGATTCTAGTCCCAACATTCACTTTCATCTGGAAGCACGTTTTAACCATGAATTTTCAAATCCCCTTTCAAAACATTCTTTCCAAATTACTTGAGTTACAGTTTATATAAATTGGGCGCGAAGGTGTGGTTGTCTTCATCTTGAAGAGACGAAGCGAATGGCATAGGTCTGAGCTTCTAATTTTACAGTTTGAGAGACCTGCAATTCGTGAGGCTGGAGGTTGAAGGTAACCAATGTGTCACCTTTTAACCAATGAAAGCGTGCCATTTGTATTTTTTGAATTTCTTATTTAACATTTGATTCAGTGCTTTATTCAGTAAAGACCATGATATGCACAGCACGTCAGATCCTTTAGATTTGATTACTAACGTGTTTTGACTCTCATCCAATGGTTCACATCTTTTTCTTTTATTTTCTTTTTCTGATTTTTATATTTTTATTGTTTTAAATTTAAAAAAATCATAGAAAATTCATTTTTAGTCCAAATAATCTGAAAAAATTATGAAAAATATTTTTGATTATTCTCTTTCTGATTTTTATTTTTTCACAATTTTTTTTGTGTTTTGGTATTTTTTTATGAATTTTACACTTATTTGATTTGTTAAAAATGTTTAAAAATACTTTTACACAATTTTAAATTCTGAAAAAATTATGGAATGATCCAATGATATTGTGACAAATATTGGTGACCTTATTTTATTTTTGTTTCTGACTTTACTATTTTTTACCATTTTTTTTATTTCACCCATTTATTTTAATTTTTTAAAATAGTTTCTAACTTTTAAAATTCCCAAAAATTTGGTAAAATTACTTGGCCCCTTTTCTGATCTTTCTAATGTCTTATTTTTTATTTCTTGATTAATTTGAATATAATTGGTATTTCCCTCATTATTTCCTTTTTTTTAACATTTTTTAAAACCTTTTAATATATATATTAAATGTGATATTATTTTGTGATTATTTTCTGGCTGTCTTGGGTTGATTTTTTTATCATAACTTTATTAACATCATTGGATCCATGGTGTTGAGTTTAACTCCACAAAAATGGATGAATGATTTTAATAATAGTTTGATTAAATATTAATCCAAATGTGGTTTTTCTATTTACCCTAATTCCTCTTCATCTCTTCCCTTTCTAATTGCACTAAATGTTGTTAGAGCATGATCTCTATATCATGTCTCAAAACAAATGGTGCATAGATTGCTATTGACCTGCCTCAAAATAGGTGCGACTTCTATATAAGTCCACTTACGATTGCTTAACATAGCGCTAAATTTTGTCCTGATTCAAATAAATGATCATTCGTGGCCCAAACTTATGATTGCAAGCCCAAGTATGTTAATTTAATCTCTTTGATCCAATAACTTTGAGATTCATTGTATGGAGGCTTTGGTTCTACCAATCCTCTAATGGATCTACAACACTTTTGGTCAACACGGATCACTTAAACATTGTTGATCATTAAACGGTACTTATGAGAATTCCAAATGGATGATATACTTGACAAAAAGCAAATACAACTTGTTGTGTGGAGGCTTTGGTTCTACCAATCCTCTAATGAGTTCCAAATGCATGTTTCAAGTTGATCATCCAACTAACCACTAATTATTAACTTGTTGTACTTTATGCTTTTATTCTTTTTTATGCTTTATGTACTATTTACTTTTAGCATTTTTTCATTTCGTGCCATTTTTATCTTTGCTCATTTGAGCATTTATTTTCTTGTCATTTTTACTTTGCTCGCTTGAGATTTTCTTTTTCTTTCTCAAAATACTTAATAACCAACTCAAACCCTAAAAAACTCTTAATGGCACTTGGACTATTTGGTTACTATCCTTGGCATGGTGGAGCAGTGGACTTTTCTTGGACTTAGGATTAGAAACCTTGGCCTATCTTGGATACCTTGTGATCTTATCTGATTATTTTGTCTGGAGCTCTTGAGGTTTACCTCAAGACATTGGGTTGCTTGTTTGTTTTTTGTGTGTAGGTTTTTGTGATTACATCCTCTATTTGTAATCTGGAATTCACCCGTATACAGCCGTTACCCTGTCCAATTTTTGTGAAGACTTAGTACACTTGAAGAGGTCTAGTATCTTTGCTTGCTTGGTTTCAATCCAAGGAATGGGAAGTTTATCTTGGCTCTTAATGTCAAGCTTTGGCTTCTTGTTGGTTAGATGGTCCTTATCCTTAGATTTTACCTTATGCTTTAGGATAGCCTCTTCTACTCCTCCCATATTCTTTAATTTCAAAAATCTTCTCCCTCCTTTTTAAACTCTTCTTGTTTCTAAAATTGAAACACTTTCATAATAAACTTGGACTTAGGTCCATGCATTTTCAAAAAAAAAACATTTTCATTAATAAACTTTTATCAATTTAATAATATTTTGACACTTTTTTGTGAGAAGACTAAAAGTCAATCAATCTCATTTCAAATCATTTTGCCACTTTAGTTTTTCATCTTTAAAACTTTTTCTCAAAAGGTTAGACTCTTGTCAATCCTTGTAGTGATGCAAACAATTATACTTCTACAATACATAGTGAAGAGAGATATTTTCCACTTGGGTGTTGAGTGAGGCATTGTTGATTTTAAAATCCAGGCCATATCCTCCACTTTGAGATGATGCAAATTCTCCTTTCTTATGATTGTGGGTAGTAAGTATGTTTTCCACACGGACAATGACAATGATGTCTTATCTCTTAAAATTAACCAACACACTTGTGTTTCAAGATTTTTTTAAAGAGGAACTACGTGTACCCTGATCCCCTATTGCACAAAATGAGGTACGTAGGCACTAAAGGTTCGCAACCACGGCGGGTGCAAAAATCATAAAAAAATATTTCTTTTCTCACCTCCACCATCCATTTTATATACAACACACTTTATATAGCCAAAATATATAGATTTTTCAAAGAGGCTCCTATGGAGTACCGTAGATGTTTATGGTGCTAATACCTTCCCTTTGCATAACCAACCCCCTTACCTTGAATCTTTCCCCCTTTTGGGTTATTCTCTCTATTCCCATTCCTTTGGAAGCAATAAAGCGTGGTGGCGATTTTTATTTTTATTTGTATAAAGTCTAGTCAATCCAATGGCTTAGTCTTGAACATTTCTACCGCTACATAAAAATGGCGACTTCACTGGGGAAAGATCGACCTCTTGCTGGTTCATCCATAAGTGGGTTAAGCCTATCTTTTTTTATATCTGTATATGTGTTATTTTTATTTATGTGTTATATTTTGTATATATGTTTGTTTGGATTTCCTTGGTTTTCAGGGTGCTTGGTGATTACTCATAAGTCCTACACCCAGACTTGGGAAAACATTAAGATAGGATGGGCGGTATAGTCATGTTAACTTTGAGGGAGTAATCCCAAAAAAGGAGGCATGAGATCCCCCACTCAGTGGAGGCCCCTTTAACTGTAGTGTCGTTTACCGAGTAATCGGGAAGACGTACTGCTTTCGACCTGGGAGCCTACTAAAACTGAGGATCATAGAATACCAAACCCATCTTGCTTTTAGGTGTAGTGCGGAAGCTATGACGGAGTAATCCAGAAATAGTTGTCACGTGATACTACGCTCGGACGAGTCTTTCTTGAGAATATTACTAATTACCGAGTTAATCGGGAAGTTGGTAATATCCGAAGGAAGGATGTAGACTCTGGGAACCTTTAAAACCTTATTCGGCAGGTGATAACTTTTTAGACCAACACCTTATGGGTAGTACCTTCGATTTCATGCTCGTGACGTTGAACCTATGAACCCTATATGTGTGATCTTGTATGTGATTGCTGCATCATGCATCCATGCGCTCATAAGCATCTTTTGAAGAAAATAATATTTCAAGGGATTTAAAGGTTGACTATTTGTGAACATCTCAGGTACTGTTAACCATGGATTCTGGAAAGAGAAAGACCGGGAAATACAGTTTCAAGGATCCTAAGATAGATGAGTTGGTCAGTCTAATTCCAGAGATTGAGTGTCCTGTAGACTTTCGGAAGAAGTATGGATCAATTATTCCTCTCATGAAGCTAAAGATGAAGGAGGATATTCTCTTGACCTTGGTCCAGTTCTATGATTCGGTGTATCACTGATTTACTTTTCCCGATTATCAGTTGATGCCTACACTGGAGGAGTATTCCTATCTATTGGATTTTCCTGTTACCGATTGTGTTCCTTTTACTGGTTTGGAGGGTGAGCCAAAACCACATGAGATTACTGCTTTAATTCATCTGGGGAAGTCTGAGGTGGAAGCCCATATGACTATCAAAGGAGGGATTAGAGGATTACCAGCCCAGTTCTTATTGGAGAAAGCTCGTTACTTTGCCATAATGAAGAGTACGGTTGCTTTTGATGCCATATTTGCTTTACTTGCCTATGGATTATTCTTATTTCCTAATGTGGACAAGTTCTTCGAAATTAATGTAATTAGGATCTTCATGATTGGAAACCCCGTTCCTATACTGTTGGGTGATGCTTATTACTCTGTTTATCTTCGGAGTTCTTATCATGGGGGAATGATCATCTGTTGCACGCCTTTGTTGTACCGGTGGTTCATCTCTCATATGCCTCAGTCTGATGCCTTTTGGGATGTCAAGAAGGAACCTCGTTGGGCTCCTAAGATCATGGCACTTACTCACTCGGATATTGATTGGTATCATCGAGCTTATCAGGATGTGGAGATTATTTATAGTTGCGGTAGTTTCCCCAATGTACCTCTTCTTGGTACTAAGGGAGGAATTAACTATAACCATATTCTTGCACGGAGACAACTTGGTTATCCGATGAGGGATAAACCAAACAGCATTCATTTGAGTAGTTTCTTTCTGAAGGAAGGAGAAGACCACATGGAAGCTAGGGAGAAGATTGTGAAGGCCAAGCATCACATTCATAAGAAGAGTAGGAAGGATACCTAGGGGCGCTGTTTATTTGGAGCCATATCTTCAGTGGGTCCGATCGAGAGCCATTCAGTTGAAGATGTCGTATACTCGGGAAACACCCGTGCCTGATATATTTGTGAAGACCACTCTTCCCTTATTAGATGATCTAGAAGAGCTACAACTCGCTTTGGTTAGGATGCAACAGGAAAGGGATGCTTGGAAGAACAAGTTCCAGACTTTAAAGAGTTCCTATAGAGCAGACTTGAAGGAGAAAGATGATTTGATCGAGATCCTTGAGAGTCGAGTTGTGGAGTATATAGAGAGGTAAGGGGATTTATTTTCCCCTAAGCCTTAAACAAGTGTTGTTTGTTCACTTCCTAATTCAGATGATTGGAAGGAGGTTGCCATCAGACATGTGGAAGAAAACCAGAGGTTGAGAGCTCATATTGCCAGGCTCACAGGGAAGCGCCATTGTACAGATTGATCTCTATCAGTTCCTTTTCTCAGGATTTTAGATTGTATTTTCATCTTGTACTTGGGATCATTGAAACTTGTAACCCATTTCGAAGTTATTATAATAAAAGTTTTCAGTATTTCAAATGCGTTATTATTTTGATGTTTTCAATATGTCTGTAAATCTTAAATCCCTTGAAATATTAAATGATAAAATAATAATAATCATATACATTGCATATCATGCATCATATTGCACATATTTCTTGCATTTGTTATGCATATCCAGGTGCCTTACCCAGCTCTTTACTTCATTCAGCAAGCTGACTCATCACTACAACACTCGGGCTAATTTCAAAAAGAAGATGGACAACTTAGAACAGGAGAATAGCGAGCTGCGCGAAGAAGTTTCTGCTTTGAAGGTAGGATTAGCCAATTTGACTACTCTAATGGAAGCTCTGGTGGTTGCTCAGAATCAGCCACCGAGTATTCAACCTCAACCAACAAGGGCAAATGCTGAAGTTCCTACTGTTTCGGTATCCGCTACTCCGACTGTTGTTCAAAACCGCGTGCCTCGGGGTTATCCGTCGTGAATACCAGAGAATTTTGCACCTGAAAGTTTCAATTTGGGCCCCTAAGATGCTCTAGTAGTTCCAAATGTTGTTACTCCAGCACCTCTTGTGGTGCATATTGTTCCTGCTGCACCTCCTTCGGTGAATCTGGTTCTGTTTGTTAATGAAGATGTGTGTCGTCTTTTCCCTCCGCCAAGTGAAGACTTGGGTCTTTATGAAAAAATGGATGATTTCCAAGAGCAGTTTTATACAATGCAAAGAGAGATAAAGGCTCTTAGGGGAAAAGAGTTATTTGGGCAGAATGTGAATGAGCTGTGTTTGGTCCCGAATGTTAAAGTGCCTGCTAAGTTCAAGGTCCCGGAGTTTGAGAAGTACAAGGGCAACACTTGCCCTCGTTCTCACTTGGTGATGTATGTAAGGAGAATGTCTACCCACACCGATGATCAGCGCCTGCTGATTCACTTTTTCCAGGATAGTCTGACTGGCACAGCGATGAAATTGTACATGAGTTTAGACAGCGCCAACATACATACTTTTAATGATTTGGGAGAAGCATTTATAAAACAATACAAGTACAATATGGACATTGCGCCTGACTGTGACCAGCTTAGGGCCATGGTTCAGAAAGACAGGGAATCATTCAAAGAGTATGCACAGAGATGGCGCGAAGTGGCTGCACAAGTGATTCCTCCTATGGAGGAGAAGGAAATGACTAAAAAATTTCGGAAGACGATGAGTGCTTTCTACTACGAAAGAATGGTAGCAAGTGCCCCGAGTGATTTTATAGAGATGGTAGGAATGGGCATCCGCCTAGAAGAGGCAGTAAGAGAAGGTCGTTTGACAAAGGGTGAAGGATCCAAAAGTGTGAAGAAGCCAGTTTATGGGTTTACAAAGAAGAAAGAAGGGGATACCAATGCTGTTATACAAGAGAGGAGGGTAAACGCTCCTAGAAGGAATTATCAGCGTCACCAGCAAGTTGCTTCAGTGACTCCTGTTATGAATGCCGCTCCAACTACCGTTGCTTATCAAAGATAGTCCCAGCAGGGGAACCAAGGGAATAATCATAGAAGGGAGAACTATGACCCTATCCCCATGAGCTATGCAGAGCTACTACCAGCATTGATTCAGAAGAAGTTGGTCCAGACACGACCACCTCCCGATGTACCATCACCACTGCCTTGGTATTACAAAGCGGACCAGACGTGTGCCTTTCATCAGGGAGCACCAGGGCATAGCGTTGAAAATTTTTATCCTTTGAAAACTGAAGTGCAAAAGTTAGTGAAGTCTGGAATTCTATCTTTCAAAGACATGGGACCTAATGTGAAAGACAATCCTCTGCCCAAACACGGGGGAGTGAATGTTGTGAATATGGTGGCCGGTTGTCCAGGTGACTTCCGGATTTTTTACATTAATCTGGTTAGAGGGGATTTAGTGAAGATGCACGCAGACCTCTGTGAATTCAGTTATTATATGCATGACCACGTCGATTGTGCTGTTTGCAGTACAAATATACAGGGTTGCGAGAAAATAAAGGCTGATTTACAGGAGATGATGGATGAAGGTTTAATCCATATAATTAGGACTAGGGTAGAGTATGAAGAGGAAGTGAATATGGTTTCTGGATGTCCTGGTGAATTCAATTTTTTTGATGTGGAGTATCTGAATGAAGATCTCGTACAGGTGCATGATACCTTCTGTCGTACTGCTGGTCAGGTAGAACACCAATATGGATCATGCGTAATTTGCTGTCAAGACCCTCGAGGATGTTCTATTGTGAGAGAGGGTGTTCAATTGTTGTTAGACAATGGGACTATCAAGATTACAGGTCATAGAGATGATTATCACGAGGTTGATATGGTTAAAGTTTATTTGATGGGAGAAGAGTCAAAGGAAGAATATGCCTCAGCGGATGAGTATTTCTCTTCAGACGAAGATTTGTTTGCCGGAAGTGATCTGTTGAAAGCTGATTGTGTCGAGGAAGGTGTAAATGTCATTGTACCTTGTTTTGGTGCACCCGCTCACCCTGAGGTGGAGTACCATAGCAAATCGGCTGTTACCCCATTGGTAATTAGTCTGCCAGGACCTGTTCCCTATAAATCAGGTAAGGCTGTGCCTTACAAATACAACGCTACAATCTTGGAAGATGGGGTGGAAGTTCCCATCCAGTCAATGCCATATGTTGGAAATATAGCTGATAATAGTAGACTGACCCGTAATGGTCGTTTGTTTGCGCCGGTTATTTTAAAAGATGTTATTGCTGGAAAGAAAATTGCTGAGAACGATGAGCCTACGAAGTTTGCAGGAGAGACTAGTCGAGCTACATTGGAGAAAAAAGTGGATGATATCTTTAAAATAATTAAAATGAGCGACTACAAAATTGCGGACCAGCTATTGCAGACTCCTTCAAAGATATCCATCCTAGCTTTATTGATGAATTCCTCCGCTCATAGAGAATCACTGATGAGAGTACTAGACCAAGCTTTTGTAGAGAATGACATGTCGTTGGATCAATTCAACAATGTAATTGGAAACATTACGTCATGTAACAACTTGAGTTTTTGCGATGATGAGTTACCAGATGAAGGGAGGAATCACAACCTGGCCCTCCACATATCTATGAATTGAAAGAATGATTCGCTTTCCAATGTGCTAATTGATAAGGATACACGTTGAATGTTATATCGAGAAGTACTCTCATGAAGTAAAAGTATCAGTAA
Source organism: Vicia faba (assembly GCA_948472305.1). Lineage (NCBI taxonomy): Eukaryota > Viridiplantae > Streptophyta > Magnoliopsida > Fabales > Fabaceae > Vicia > Vicia faba. The sequence continues at coordinate 409,344,550 of OX451740.1, read as the reverse complement.
ACATCTATGCGCCCGAGTGGCATCATTGTGAAGGCTATCAATGGGTCGAGGAAATCTGTCATCAGTGAAGTGGACTTGCCCATCCATATAGGATCACACTTGTTCTTGATAACTTTCCAGGCAATGGACATTATTCCCGCATATAGTTGTTTGCTAGGACGGCCATGGATACACGAAGCAGGGGCTGTCACTTCAACTCTGCATCAGAAGCTAAAATTTGTGCATGAAGGGAAGGTAGTGATCATAAACGGGGAGCAAGCATTGATATCCCATCTATCCTCTTTCAGTATTGTAGAGGAGGATGAGGCTGCTGTTGGAACCCAATTCCAAGCCCTATCCATTGACAACATAAGGAAGAATGAGAATTTCGTGGTTTCGCTGAAGGACGCACAGTAGGTTGTGCGCAATGGTCACAATGCAGTTTGGGGACGACTTGTGGATCCACCCATGAACAAAAATAGAACTGGTTTGGGTTTCTCTTCGAGGAATGGCAAAGGAGAAAGTCTAAAGTTGAAGTCTTCTATGAACAGTTATCATGATGTTTTCCGTAGCGAAGGCTACCTCCATCCGATTGGTTCTGGAATTAATGTTGTTGAAGAGAATGAAGCAATGCAGGAAGCACCGAATTATGTGACGCTTGGAGTCCAAGTTCAGAACTGGGTCACCATTAATGTTCCTTCTTGCATACATATTTCAAAGTAATTTATTTTGTAAATCTGTTTCTTTCTTTTGAAAAACCTTCACTCTACCCAAGGTGGAAGTGTCGATGTTGTAGGGCTTATCTGTTTTCTATAACTGTTAAGATCATTAATAAAAGTTGTCTTTGCTTCCAAATTATGTCTTTTATTTTCTGCCTTTTTCTTGGGAAATGGTAATAATAATAAAAAAACCTTTCAAAATAAATAATAACTGAAAATTAATCTGCATGATCACTTGTTATATGTTTCAGTTTCTAAAAGCAATCATAAATCATATGTGCAAATTAATTAAAAAAACCTGTTGAATACAATGACCCTGCACCCTCTCCCAACATTGAATGTCTTGTGTTTGGGGCTGAAGAAGAAGATTATGATGAGATTCCAGAAGAGGTATCACGGTTGCTTGAGCACGAGGAGAATACCATTCAGCCATATAAGGAGCCTTTGGAAGTGATTAATTTGGGTTCAGAAAAAGATCTGAAGGAAGTCAAGATTGGAGCATTGTTTCATCCTGATGTAAGGATCGGGTTGATTGAGCTGTTGAAAGAATATGTGGATATTTTTGCTTGGTATTATCAAGATATGCCTGGTCTAGATACAGACATTGTCGAGCATCATTTGCCGTTGAAGCCAGAGCGTCCGCCAGTTAAACAAAAGTAGAGAAGAACCCACCCGGATATGGCAGTAAAGATCAAAGAGGAGGTCCTAAAGCGGATTAATGCTAGTTTTCTTGTGACGTCGGTGTATCCTCAATGGATTACAAATATTGTCCCAGTACCGAAAAAAGACGGAAAAGTCCGCATGTGCGTAGATTACAGAGATCTAAATAAAGCTAGTCCAAAAGATGATTTTCCATTGCCTCACATTGATATGTTAGTGGATAGCACAACAAAATTGAAGGTATTCTCATTCATGGATGGATTTTCCGGGTATAATCAAATAAGAATGGCTCCAGAGGACATGGAAAAAACAACGTTTATCACACCCTAGGGAACATTTTGTTATAGAGTGATGCCCTTCGGTTTGAAGAACGTTGGTGCAACGTACCAGAGGGCTATGACAACCATATTCCATGATATGATGCACAAAGAAATCGAAGTATATGTTGATGATATGATTGCCAAATCCCAAACTGAAGAAGGGCATATAAAAGATTTGTTGTAGTTGTTTCAGCGTTTGAGGAAGTATCGTCTCCACTTGAATCCAAATAAATGCACCTTCGGAGTTAGATCTGGGAAATTGTTGGGTTTTATTGTTAGCCAGAAAGGAATTGAAGTTGACCCTGACAAAGTCAAAGCAATTCAAGAAATGTCAGCACCAAGAACTGAAAAGCAAGTCAGGGGTTTCCTCGGGCGTTTGAATTATATCTCCAGATTTATTTCCCACATGACTGCAACGTGTGAACCGATATTTAATTCGTTAAAGAAAGATCAAGGCTGTGTGTGGACGGATGACTACCAAAGGGCATTTGAAAGTATTAAAGAATATCTGCTTGAACCTCCTATATTTCTCCCTCCCGTAGAAGGAAGACCGTTGATTATGTATCTAAGAGTGTTAGATAAATCCATGGGTTGTATTCTGGGACAACAGGATGAAACGGGAAAGAAAGAGTTCGCCCTTTATTATCTCAGCAAAAAGTTCACTGATTATGAGTCGCGGTATTCCATGCTAGAAAAAACATGTCGTGCTTTGGCCTGGGCGTCAAAGCGTTTGCGGCAGTATATGTTGAATCATACCACTTGGTTGATATCCAAAATGGATCCAATCAAGTATATTTTTGAAAAGCCTACTCTTACTGGGAGAATTTCCCGTTGGCAGATGTTGTTGTCTGAAGATGATATCGAATAGCGCACTCAAAAAGCTATCAAAAGTAGTGTGTTGGCAGATTACCTTGCTCACCAGCCGGTGGAAGATCATCAGTCTGCAGAATATGAATTCCCCGATGAAGATTTGATGTTCTTGAAAGTAAAAGATTGTGATGAGCCATTGGCCGAGGAGGGTCCCGACCCTGAATCTCGTTGGAGTATGGTATTTGATGGAGCTGTGAATGCTTATGATAAAGGAATTGGTGTTGTGATTTTTACTCCTCATAGATCACATATTCCTTTTACTGCAAGGTTAACATTTGATTGCACTAATAATATGGCAGAATATGAGGCTTGCATCATGGGTCTTGAAGAAGCTATTGATCTCCGAATCAAAATTCTAGATGTGTATGGTGATTCAGCATTGGTAATAAATCATATTAAAGGGGAATGGGACACTCGTCACCCTGGCTTGATCCCTTACAAATATTATGCTAGAAGATTACTACCATTCTTCAATAAAGTTGAATTCCATCACATTCCTAGGGATGAAAATCAAATGGCAGATGCTCTGGCAACTCTGGCTTCCATGTACCAAGTAAATGCTTGGAATGATATACCCTGAATTATAGTTTGACGGCTCGATAGGCCCGCTCATGTGTTTGCGACAGAGGAGGTAGCAGATGAAAAACCTTGGTACTATGATATCAAGCATTTTCTTAAGACTCAGGAATACCCGTTTGGTGCGTCAAAGAAGGATAGAAAGACACTGAGAAGGTTGGCAGGCAGTTTCTTCCTCAGTGAAAATGTGTTATACAAGAGGAATTTTGACGTGGTCTTGCTCAGATGCATGGATAGACACGAAGCAGACATGTTGATGCATGAGATCCATGAAGGTTCATTTGGCACTCATGCTAATGGACATTCAATGGCTAAAAGGATGCTAAGGGCAGGTTATTATTGGTTGACGATGGAATCTGATTGTTACAAATTCGCAAAGAAGTGCCATAAATGCCAGATTTATGCAGATTTGATCCATGTGCCTCTGAAACTTCTCAATGTGATTTCCTCCCCATGGACTTTCTCTATGTGGGGTATTAACATGATTGGGATGATAGAACCCAAAGCTTCGAATGGGCACCGTTTTATCTTAGTAGCAATTGACTACTTCACCAAGTGGGTGGAGGCTTCTTCTTATGCCAATGTTACTAAGCCGGTGGTTGTGAGCTTCATTAAGAATAACCTTATATGTCGGTATGGTGTGCCAAGCAGAATCATCACTAACAATGGCTCGAATTTGAACAACAAGATGATGACAGAACTGTGCAAAGAATTCAAGATTGTCCATCACAATTCATCTCCATACAGGCCTAAGATGAATGGGGTTGTTGAAGCTGCTAATAAGAATATCAAGAGAATTATCCAGAAAATGGTTGTTACTTATAAGGATTGGCATGAAATGCTCCCTTTTGCTCTACATGGATATCGAACATTTGTCCGCACTTTAACAGGAGCAACCTCGTTTTCTCTAGTGTATAGAATAGAAGCTGTACTCCCTGTCGAGGTAGAGATTCCCTCGTTGCGTGTGATAATGGAAGCCAAATTGACAGAGGCTGAATGGGTTCAGAACAGGTTTGACCAATTGAATTTTATTGAAGAGAAGAGGATAACAACTTTGTGTCATGGGCAGTTATATCATAAAAGAATGAAGAAAGCATTTGACAAAAAGGTCAAACCTCATGAATTCAGAGAAGGCGACCTCGTGCTCAGGAAGATCGTGTCTTTCAACGCTGATTCTAGGGGAAAGTGGACTCCTAATTTTGAAGGCCCGTATGTTGTCAAGAAAGCCTTCTCTGGTGGTGCATTAATTCTTGAAACTATGGTTGGCGAGGAGTTCCCACGTCCCATGAATGCTGACGCAGTCAAGAAATACTTCGCCTAAAGAAATAAAAGAACAGCTCGCTAAGTTGAAAACCCGAAAGAGCGGCTTTGCAAAAAAAGAGTGTCTCGATAGGCCGAAAACCCGAAAGGGCGGTCTATGCAAAAATTAGAGACATAAATAGAATAAATTTCCCGCTAAGTTGAAAACCCGCAAGGGAAGCTTAGGCAAAAGTTAGGGATTTTTCTTGGCAAGTAACTACGTCAGACAAGACTTGATCGTTGAAGCAACAATCTTCTCGGATCCTCACCATACTTCAACAAAAGCTGCTGCTCAGGATTTCAAAAGTTGTCAGGGGGAATAGTGATCATTTTATCTCAATGTATCTTTTCCATTATGTATTATCATTTCCCAAACTTTGTAATCATCCATGGAGTCTCTCCATTCGTAGACTACCATTCTATTAATGAAATTCGAGCTTTTGCCCAACTTTTTGTGTTCTTATTTTTATTTAGCTTGCAAAGACATCATTTATTGCTGATAATAATTATTAAAGCAAAAGGATTAAAAATAAAAATTAACTTTTCAAAAAGAAAAGAGACCTTTACCAATTCAATTTACTTTGGGATTTGTGATGAAACAATGACAACAAGAATGGTGGTCCCAAGAATGAACAAACTCCATTTGTTTTAAGAAGATTTACTCCCTTCATGAAAGTTTTCTCAGGTCATTTGCTGGTGTTTACAATCCTTGTGTGTTCAGATAGTTAGAGACAATACCAGTGGGTACAAGATGCAGTATTGGGTTGTGATCCCATTATCCCCAGTCAAGTCTTGGTTCGCTTTTTGGGTTTGCATGGTCAAAAGCCTTTGTCCCAGTTTCCCTAGCAAGTTTTCCCTCGTATGATGAAAGTATCAACTTCTTGATTCCCCAGGAAGGTTATCCCAGGGCATCTCTTGTTTGGGGTGAGCATTCGTGATGAAATTTTTCTCCGGGGAGTTAGGCTTGAATTCCCCAGTAATGTTCGGTTGTGTCGGCGTCAGTCTGCCTTATTTGAGGTTGGTCTCGAAATCTCCAGTAGGCATGTTGCTTTTGAAAAGCTGTTTTCTCCAATAAAAACCGGAAGAAAGATGTTCTATCCTGATATTTGTTTGATTTGGCTACATCCGAATTATGTTTCTCCTTAGTAAAGTTAACACAGGAAATGGATTTGGTTTCTGCAGTTACTTTTACCTTTCTTGGATTGATCTTTCTGGTTGAAGATTAGCCCAATGCCGTTAGTACCTGAGGTGGTTTTGTTTATTTGAACTGATTATATATCCTTTTACCAGCATATGCACGATAGCACTCATACATTCATACATATATCATGCATAACAAAAAAACCATTGTTCATTAGCATTGTGTTCTAACCTTTTCTGCAACGCTCTTTGCTTAGTCGATTTTGGTTGTCCCTCTTGAGTTTATTTCCCAAAGGATGTATCTACACTGGCCGTCTTGCTCCAGTTTATTTCTGAATTGGATTTATGGATCTCTGAAAAATTTTGAGTTATGGTTTGTGCATTTATTTTGCACAGGAAGACTTTATCTCCTCAGCAGGAATATCGTGGCATGTCCCTGGGAAGTCATATTGCTATCCCTAGAAAGTCATTTCTCTTCGTAAATCCCCTTTGACAATGAGTGGGAGTCTCTTTATTTGAGATAGATTATGTATTACCCTTTCCAGGCAGATTTCCTTGGTTAAAGAAGAAGTTGGCACCCGTTCTCGGCAAAACACCAGAATCTTAGGGAAACTTGATATATTTTCTCTTTCTACCTTCACTGAACGTTGGTAGTACATCGGCAGTGAACGTCGATGTTAGTTATTTTTTGCTATCTTCAGTGAACGTTGATATTTCATCGTCAGTGAACGGCGGTGATATGATGTATTTTCTCTTCCTACTTTCAGTGAAAGTTGGTAGTACATTGGCAGTGAACATCGATGTTAGTTATTTTTTTGCTATCTTCAGTGAACGTTGATAGTTCATCATCAGTGAACGACGGTGATATGATAAATTTTCTCTTTCTACCTTTAGTGAATGTTGGTAGTACGTTGGCAGTGAACGTTGGTGTTTGATATCTTTTTGCTATCTTTAGTGAATGTTGATAGTTCATCGTCAGTGAAGAGCGGTGATATGATAAATTTTCTCTTTCTACCTTCCGTGAACGTTGGTAGTACATTGGCAGTGAACGTTGGTGTTTGATATCTTTTTGCTATCTTCAGTGAACATTGATAGTTCATCATCAGTGAACGGCAGTGATATGATGTATTTTCTCTTTCTACCTTCAATGAATGATGGTAGTACATTGGCAGTGAACGTCGATGTTTATTCTTTTTGCTATCTTCAGTGAACATTGATAGTTCATCGTCAGTGAACGGCGATGATATGATACTCTCTTCCTACCTCCAGTAAACGTTGGTAGACCATCGGCAATGAACGTCGATGCTTGTTATCCTCCTCTCTGATTCTTTTCTTGTGGTTTACCAGTGATTTATTTTCCTGGTGGGATTTCTCTTTTGTTGCTACATTTCATGTTGCATCCCCAATACTACTTTACGTCTTTTTGTTCCATTCATATGCATTCATATGCATAAATGTTTGCATGGCATCTTAGGGCCAAAAACAAGGTTTATTTTATATTTAAGTATCTTCGATCACATCGACACGAAGATTTTTAACCTTCATATCTCCAGATAGAAGAAACTTAAATAAGGGCAGCTGTTGTACCCCAATTTTTGCCCCTAAGATCCCATCATTATACCATTTTGTTTTAATCACCACAAGATCACATTAGGGCTTTTGGTTCTTCTCCTTATCTTCAGCCTTGCTCTTCTGAGGAATTACCAAGCACCTTGACTTATTTTCTTTGGGGAACATGGATATTTTGCTTTGATATTTTGCTCTAAATTAACAAATACAATATTGGTTTGTCTTACTTTTTAATAATGTAGGTAAAGGCAATAAGGATTAGCAAGTTGTATCATGGGTTCATGAGTTTATTTACATGCCCTAGTCAAAGCTTGAGAGATTCAAACCTCACCAATGAAGTTGTTTTGAAGTTGGTATGGAAGTATTTTTTGTGTCCATGAGCCCTCATCCCCATCCTCAACAAATTCTATTCACAAAGTAAGAATATGGGCACAAAAAGTTTGTTCAAACTTGGCAAAGTTCCACCAAGCTTTCTCTTGATCTAGAAGCTAGGGTTTTGGACTTCAGAGGGGCATATCTTGCTCATCTTTTGATATTTTTGAGTGATTAAAAAAGCATTCCTCTCTTCAAATAGTTACCAACAAATCACTTCAAAAGTTCCAAAGAGTTTTCATGTGGAAGGAACTTAGTGAAGAAGAAAGATTACAAGTCACCCAGATGAATCCCCAATTTTCCATATGTGACTTCAAATGGTCATAACTTGGTCAATTTTTATCACCTTGGCCCCATTATTTTTTAATGATGATCCTAAAGATGTGTACTGCATGCCTTCTTTTATGAGAAAAGTGATAAAATGGATGGAAGTTGCCTTGAGAATGCAAAAGATTATAGGTCATTTCATGATTTTTGGCCAACTTCAACAAGTCATAACTTACTCAATTTTTGGAGATTTTGATTGGTTCTAATTTCAAAATGTCATTCAAGAGGTCTACTTCATTACATCTTTTTTGATCAAGAGCGAATTCTAGGTGCAAGGCCATGTTTGGATGCAAGAGATTATAGGTCATTTTTTAAGAAGAATTTGAAATATTTCTAAGTATGGAAAGTCAACTCTTTTTCTTCAACTTTGACTCCATGTAACTTTCAGCTCAAGCACCCATTTGATTCCATTATTTTTCCATTGCAAAGCTTGTTACCTCATCTTTCCAAAGCATCAAGAATTTTTCCCTAAGACTCCTTGAGGTGGAAATGCCATTGGAATGAACTTGGTAACTTGAAACTGAAGTTTCACCATAAGTCAGAATTTGAAATCCATATTTTGGCCTTTAAACATCAAATTAGCACGCGTTTTTCATCTAAACATGTTTAACCAACTTGCCAAAGTGGATTAGAGCCTTGAAACGCAAGGATTTAATGAGTTTTGATGCAAATCAGATCACACTTTTCTCGTGTATCAGGTTCACATGATTTCCCTCCAATTTGCATCATTTCACACGCTTGAGCATTCCATTTGATTCCCTATAAATAGAGGTTCATCCCCCATACAATTTCCAAAGCTTAGATATCCAGAATCACCCTGCCAAACTTGCTTCACAACTCAGAATTCAGCTACTTCGAATCCTATTCTCAAGCCTTTTTAATCCATTTTCTCCATCAATTCACCTTCCTTGATCTTCCCTGAACCTAACCATACAATTACATTCAAGAATCGTGCCCTACATTTCTCCATTCTGAAAAGGAGGTTAGAGGATTATTGGGTCGTCTTAACTACATCGCCCGCTTCATATCTCATTTAACTGCTACTTGTGAGCCAACCTTCAAACTCTTGAAGAAAGATCAAGTAGTCATATAGAATGATGAATGCCAAGCTTCCTTCGACAAAATCAAGGAATATCTACAAGAAATTCCTATCCTCATGCCTCCAGTTGAAGGAAGACCCTTGATCATGTACTTGACTGTGCTAGAGAATTATATGGGGTGTGTGTTGGGCCAACATGACGAGTCTGGCCGAAAAGAGCATGCTATATACTACCTGAGCAAAACATTTACCGACTGTGAAACCAGATATTCACTGCTCGAGAAAACTTGTTGTGCTCTAGCATGGGCTACTCGTCGGCTAAGACAGTGTATGTTGACTCTTACCACTCAATTGATTTCTAAGATGGCCCCTATCAAGTACATCTTCGAGAAACCCGCTCTTTCCAGACGGATAGCTAGATGGAAAATGATCTTGACTGAGTATGATATTCAATACACAATGCAAAAGGCCATCAAAGGAAGTGTATTGGCAGATCATTTGGCCCATCAAGCTGTTGATGATTATCAGTCTATGAACTTTGACTTCCCAGATGAGAATATCATGCTAGTGATCGACTACGCGAAACCTGGACCGTATGACAGACCTGAACAAGGATCCCGATGGACTATGGTATATAATGGGGATTCTAATGCTTTGGGTAACGGAATTGGTGTTGTAATCATATCCCCTGAAGGTTTCCACACCCCGTACACTGCTAGATTGTGCTTCGATTGTACAAATAACATGGTTGAATATGAGGCATGCATTTTGGGTTTAAAGGCTGCCATTGATTTAAGGATTAAGCATTTGAATGTGTTTGGAGATTCTGCTATGGTGATTAGCCAAATAAAGGAGATTTGGACACTAAACACCCTAATCTTATTCCTTAAAAGGAGCTTGTGCTATCTCTGATTCCTTACTTCGAAGAGATCACCTTTGAACACTTCCCTAGGGAAGAAAATCAGTTAGTCGATGCTTTGGACATAATGTCTTCTATGTTCAAAGTCAAATGGGACAATGAAGCTCCTGTGATTACAATTGAGAGATTTGATGAACCTGCGCACGGCTATGAGCTGGACACTGATGTCGAGAAGCCATGGTACCATGTGGTGAAGAGATATCTTGAAGCACAAGAGTATCCCGAAGGAGCTTCCATCAATGATAAAAAATTCTTATGAAGATTCTCAGCCAAAGTCTTCCTAAGCAATGGGACCCTGTACAAACGCAACCATGATTCTACTCTACTCCGATGTATGGACAAGAAGGAGGCAGAGGAAATTATGGAATACATGTGTGGTGGTCTCTTTGGGACTCACTCTAGCGGACATACTATGGCCGAGAAAATCTTGAGATCTGGTTACTATTAGTCAACGATGGAGACTGATTTCCATCACCACTCAAGGACTTGCCACAAATGCCAAATCTATGCAGACAAGGTCCATGTGCCTCATATTCTTCTAAACATCATGACTGCTTCGTGGCCATTTGCAATGTGGGGCATTGACATGATTAGAGAGATTAAACCTACAGCTTCCAATGGACATCACTTCATCCTTGTCGCTATCGATTATTTCACCAAATGGGTCGAAGTCGCCTCCTGTGCCTCAGTCACAAAGAGCGTCGTAGCCAGATTCATTAAACATAACCTCATCTGCCACTATGGTATCCCCGAAAGGATCATCACTGACAATGGGACCAATCTCAACAATGCTATGATTACCGAACTTTGTACTCAGTTCAAAATCAAGCATCACAATTCTTCTCCTTAGAGACCTAAAATGAATGGCGCAGTGAAAGCAGCCAACAAAAACATTAAGAAGATTGTGCAAAAGACGGTATTAACCTACAAAGACTGGTATGAGATGTTACCATTTGCTCTTCATGGCTACCGTACTTCAGCTCGGACATCAACTAGGGCGACTCCCTTTTCTTTGGTCTATGGCATGGAAGTTGTCCTGCCAGTGGAAGTTCAAATTCCCTCACTAAGGATTATGAATGAGGCAGGCTTAGGTGAAGACGAATGGATTCAGACAAGATTGGATCAATTGAACTTGATCTTTGAAAAGTGACTGGCTACCGTTTGTCATGGTCAAGGTTTGAGTTTAAACGGTCCAAGATCAATCCAATCAACTTCTATCAATGGCAAGGGACGCTCGAAGACATTGGGGCAATAATAGAGTTGGAACATAATGAGATCATTTCCACATGGCTATTATCTTTGTTTTTAATTTTGTTTTCCTTTCGACAATTTCCTCTTACTAGGATCTCTGTCTCTTTGTACAAAATGCATATTCATGGGCAAAACATCAATACATATATACCTTGAAGTGCAAACTTTTTGTTTTCGTTTTTGAGTGCAATGATGTTCAATGACTAAAACTGAATGAACATATGCATATGAACATATTTAAACTATTTAGTAAATGTGTCCTGCTAAGAAACAACGAGTATCTCTTTAATGCAGTTGAGATATCCCCACAGAGTTATCTCATTAGCATTATCCCCACAGAGTTATCTCATTAGCATTATCCCCATGGAGCCTACTACAATAAACCTTTGCCCCAACAGAGTTACCCACAAAGTTGGAGTTATGAAAACCTCGGTCAGAGTCTCAATCTCTTAACAACCCTCTACCCAACTGAGTTAATCTTAAAGAAGAAGCCTTTTGGATTTCTTCCTAAAGAGTTCACCTTACCAGCATGTCATCAAATATCCTTTTCAACAGGTTTTACTCCCCAACAAGACAATACACTCCTCAACGGAGTCTCTTCCTATTCAAACAACTTTCAGATACTATGAAGCCTGGACCCGACCAGATAGTAGTTTAATTTCTCAAGATACTATAAAGCCTGGACCCGACCAGATAATAGTAAAACCTGGACCCGACCAGACAAGGGTTTAACTTTTTTTCCTAGTAGAGTGTAACCCTACCCCCAACAAGTTACTGTGAAGCCTAGACCCGACCAGATAACAGTTCAGCTCTGTCAAACAAGTTACTGTGAAGCCTGGACCCGACCAGATATCAGTTCAACTTCACCCTTCCCATCAAGTTACTGTGAAGCCTGGAATCTGACCAGATATCAGTTTAACTTCATCCTTTCGAGCAAGTTGTTGCGAAGCCTGGAAATCGACCAGATAATAGTTAACTTCAGTAAGTTGTTTTAAAGCCTGCAATGCGACCAGATAACAGTTTAACTTCATTCTCTCCGAAATTTGTTATGAAGCCTGGAAACCGACCAGATAACAATTAAATTCAGTAAGTTACTATGAAGCCTAGAAACCGACCAGATAACAGTTAACTTAAGTAAGATGTTTTGAAGCCTGGAATCCGACCAGATAACAGTTCAACTTCTTTCTCTCAGAAATTTGTTGTGAAGCCTGGAATCCGACCAGATAACAATTAAATTCAGTAAGTTATTGTGAAGCCTGGGAACCGACCAGATAACAGTTTAACTTCAATCTCCCAAGTAATTTTCTGTGAAGCCTGGAATCTGACCAGATAACAGTTCAACTTCATTCTCTCAGAAATTTGTTGTGAAGCCTGGAATCCGACTGTTGGCTCCTGAATTCGACACCTGCTATATATTGGTCTTTTAGACCAAAAATGGAATAAATAAAACCAAGCTGGAGACTGTTTCGACGTGTGAAATAACTTAGAGAAAATATCTAAGTTACATATTAGTCTTCGACCAGGACTCACTATCAAGATTTCGACTGAGAAGGTCGACCTTCGACTGGAAGAAAATAGCTTCGCGTCGACACCAAAGGCGAGGGACATTTGAATTTGAACTATTGGAGGGAAAGACAGTTTCTCCAGCAGTTAAAGGAAAGCAACGTGGCTGGAAGATAGAGGTCAAGGGACATGTAGAGGACACTTGTCCTCATCTTAGAGAAGAACCACCCCTCGACGGTTACATAGTTTTTAGTATAAAATAGGAAATCTGTGTAGTTTTCCGTGTGTTCAACCTATTGTGCTAGTTACTCAAATATTGTCCAAGTACCCGTTGTGTGAGAAAGGATAAATTGAGAAATGTACGTTGGAAACACCACTTTTCATTAATAAAGTATTTTTACATTGCTTTGATCTTATTTTGCAAAGTTACTTTTCCTACGTCTTTACCTGCATTTCTATTAACTTTCTTACTTTCCAAAACCACAAGTATCTTGTCTTTGGTCGAACGTGTGTTCTTCCTGGATTTCTTTTTTATTTTACATCAACCCAGTATAAAAGTTAGCATATGTTCTGGGATCAATCTGATCGATCCCGCGAGTAACCAAAAGGATTTTCCTTTTTGGAGGATCAGCGGTTGTTTACCAAAAACCACAGTAAATAAATTGGCACACCCGGTGGGACCTTGCTAATTTTTATTAAATATCTTATTCATGTTAAAGGACTTTTCTTTTTGTACATTTATAACGTTGCATGTTATTAAGAAGTGGTAGAATAAACAACGACTGTACTGTTAGGAAGAAAAATAGCGAGAGTAGTATGGCTAACGAGCCAAATCATGGAGAAATACCTCCGCCAAATACTACTGGAACAACGGTTATTACCACCGTCGGAGAAAATATCTCAACTTTCGTTGGCTCAATACTAACGCTAATTACAAATTAAACGGGGCCCTTACTTTTGTATGTGGGTCCAAGAGGTCCATTAGGAACGCCCCCACCAAGGGCAAATCCAGGATCTCGACCATCGTGCCCCCAGGATTTTTGACGGCCTGGATGGGTCGAGAACAGCCATATGGCATGCCAACCACTAAAATGGCTAGCCTTGTGAACGCTGCTTCTACTTTTTCAGAACCTTTGGTGAGTGCATCATCTCCATTATAGGTATCTGGAGCCAGTATGGAAAATTTGGGTAGAAACCAATTATTGGGAGGGCCATCTCATACAATACCAAGCCTCACAAATGCTTCTACAGCAATTTTGAGGCAACAGATAGACGTAAGTAATCATGATATGGTGCAAATGTTGGCACAAACTCTAAGTACAGTGCTAAACCCCCTCATTCAAAATACTACCCAGTCAAACCAACAAATGACAATGCAAATGACGCACATGGATGAATTCTTTGGGGTTCCCCAAACTATTCGACAACCCCAAAAGATACCAATAAGAGTAAACCAAGGGGTAATCATGGAAGATGATTTGACTGTTAATCAAAATCCTCAGATCCCTAGAGTAGAAATGGAACAACCTAGGGTCGAAATACCTCGAAATACCCCACCAATCCCTAGAGAAATCAATCAAGGAGTGATTATGGTGAATAGAAACCAAAATGCTGATGAATTGATACAGTAAGTTTGACGCCAAAATTATGGAACAGACAATAATTTAACTTCCATGATCGAAAGGATTATGATTCAGAATAGGATGAATGTTGGTTTTCACAGACCAAACTTCACATCCCCATTGTCAGAATATATTCTGCAAACAGACTTACCCCTAGGGGGAAGGTTCCCAAGTTTACCAAATTTTAAAGGGATACAACAGAATCTATTGTCAAACATGTGGCTAGATATTTGATAGAGGCTGGGGAAATAGCGAACAACGAAAACCTTAGGATCAAATATTCCCAAGTTCCCTAACAAAGAATGCTTTCACTTGGTTCACTACCCTCCCAGCCAATTTGATCCACAATTGGAATCAATTGGAAAGATTGTTCCATGAACAATTTTACATGGGACAAACCAAAATAAGTCTAAAAGAATTAGATAGTGTGAGGAGAAGATTCACTGAGCCAATCGATGAGTATCTAAATAGGTTTCAATTACTTAAAGCCAGATGTTTTACCCAAGTGCCTGAGCATAAATTGGTCAAAATGGAAGCAGGGGGCCTGGATTATTCAATTAGGAAAAAGTTAGATACCCAATACCTGAGAGACATGGCCCAACTGGCCGATAGAGTTCGACAGGTAGAACGCCTTAAAGCTGAGAAAGCTAAAGCTACCAAAACTCATCGAAGAGAAAGGGTAGCCTATGTCGAAATGGATGATGACGATCCAGAGACATCTAGTGATCCTATAGATGTCGAAGAAGGCGAGATATATTTGGAAGAATTAAAACAAGGACCGCCATATTCTTGTAAATTGCTAGTACCATCAAATGGGAAAAATCCTGTAGAGTCTGAGAAAAACAGCGACAAATTCCCTAAGAAAACTTATAGTTTCGACATATCCAAATGTGATGAAATATTTGATTTATTAGTTAAAGATGGCTAGATGATAGTGCCCTCAGGGGAAAATTTGCCTCCTTTAGAACAAAGAAAGAAAAGAGGTTTTTGTAAATACCATAATATTTTGGGCCATAAAACCTCACAATGTTTCCTTTTCATGGATCTTGTTCAACATGCACTTAAAGAAGGAAGGCTAAAATTCGCTGATAAGCCAATAATGAAAATTGACGCAAACCCACTGCAGATGGAGGCGCATTATGCTGAGCCAGTCGGTATTCACATGGTGGAAGTTTCCGAAGACTTCATTACTAAACCCATCTTTGGAAGTTTTACTGGAAACATATCCTGGAAAACTATCTAAGGAGTGAGAAAGGCCACTGAAGGCCTAGATCTGAACAAAGGATTTGCCCAAGGCTCAAACAAAAAGGCCACTGAAGGCCTGAAACTAAATAAAGGGGTTGTTGAAGGCTCGAGTAAAAGGGTTATTAAAGACCCACACAAAAACAAAGGAGTTGCTGAGAGCTCCAACAAAAGAACCACCACAGGTTCTTACTTGGCTGCTGTGAAGGGTTCGATAAAGAACTTAGAGGGCAAAATGCAGAAAATGAATCTCCTTGCCAAGAGCAACATGGAGGTCAACATGGTAGGAGTCTCTGACGCCAAGGCTTGAGAAAAAGCTATTCGACAGAAGGAAGTGAATAAAACGGTATTTCCAAAGGAGAGCGAAAATCTGGAAGACTTTCTACACAGATTCTAGAAGAAAAAATGGGAAGTGATGTTGTGCCCTAGTTGCAGCTCTATTTTCAAAAAGGAAGCCGCAGAACACATACAAGGTATGAGAATTGTGAAAGCGAAACAGGGCACCATGACCAACCAAAAATGGGTCCAGAAGTCAGATTCGATCCCAGAAGGGGACATCAAAAAGGATCTATGATTCAGGTAAAGAGGCCACCAACTTTTCGGCCTCCAACTAATGTACCTAGAGATACTTGGCTTAATACCATGGGCAGAAAGAGGCCCTATGAAGAGAGATGGCAGGCGTTCGATGTTCCAAGAGGTTCCTCTTTGGACTACAGAAAAGAGTACCATGCCTCTACATCAAATAAAATGGCTCATATATCGAGCAATTACAAAGGGAAAAACCCTATGTCCCGTTCACAATGGAGAAGATTCCAAAGACGGCGAAAAGCCGAAAAAGAGGTAGCAGAGCCTCACCCAGAGGTTAGCACCAATGTGCGAAGAAAACAAAGGAAACCTCTAGAGAGGAACCCTCTGGTGTGGCCGAAAGAATGTGGGTCGAATGATAAGGGTGACTCCGACTCCGACGACACTTTAGACATCATGGTGAATGTCATATTGGTGCTGCCTAGGGAATACAACCGTCAGGTTGAAGTTGAGGAAACTGACTTGATGGTTGAGCAAGAGATGGCAGACACAGGACAATGTGTTACTATGTAATGAATAATGGTTGCGTGGAAGAACATAATGCTTTCTTCGAGCCACTAACGGGGGCGATGAAAAATCACCTCAAGCCCCTGTTCATCAGAGTGAAGATAGGGGAAGTGACTATAAACAAAATCCTGGTTGATTGTGGGGCGACCATAAACATAATTCCATAATTCATGCTGGGAAAACTAGGAAAGGGATATGCTGACATCAAACCCCATAACATGGTCCTGTCCAATTATGAAGGAGGCATTGGAACCACAATGGGCGTCATACAACTAGATCTCAAAGTGGGATCAACCCTTCGACCCACCATGTTCATGGTGATCTCAGCAAAACCAAACTAGAATCTGCTTTTGGGTCGAGAGTGGATACATGGCATCGGTGCAGTGCCATCTTTGATGCATCAGAGGGTCACGATATGGCGTCCCAATGGTATCATGGAAAACATTGAGGCTGATCAAAGCTATTACTTAGGCGAAATCAACAGCGTCGAAAAGAATAGTTTTGACAGAAATTTGGCTCATATAGGGCCATGTAACCCCCCTGAGTTCAATCTGACTCCAGCACCTAACACCTTCTGCTCTCTGTATCTACACCCTGACTACGGTTTCCAGTGGGATAGAGAAGACTTGTCAAACATCGACTATGAAAGAGTTGATGATATACGGCCAACAGGCTGGGGAAGTGAGTTTGGTGACGATGACTGAGTCACAAACTTTGCAAAAGATTTCGGCATACGTAGCCGAAAATAGAATGATAGCGGCCTTGGAGGCTGAGGTTAAGTATATGGATCTTGAAGCCAATGAACAGGTCTCTTCTTAAAAAGGCTCTAGGAAAGATTTTGACCCAGAACCTCCCGACTTGGAAGTAAAAGACTTTCGAGATTAGAGGTTAGACGCCATCTATGATGATGAACCTCTAGGTTTCGAAAAGGACCTGTTGGCGAACAATGTTAAAATGTTAGCACAAGACCCTTTGGAGGAGGTAAACCTAGGCGAAGGTCCTGTAAAAAAGCCAACGTACATCAACACAAAGATAGATCCAAGACTCAGGGTCGAAATGATCCAATTGCTAAAAGATTTCAAGGATTGCTTCGCGTGGGATTATAACGAAATGCCTGGTCTCGACATAAGTTTGGTGGAACTGCAATTGCCAATAAATCCTGGAAAGAAGCCCATCAAGCAAACTCTAAGGCGTTTTGCACCAGAGATTCTGTCGAAAATCAAAACGAAATTCAAAAGACTGCTGAGATGCAAGTTCATCCGAACGACCAGGTATGTCGAATGGATTGCAAATATAGTGCATGTTATAAAGAAAAATGGTACCTTAAGGGTGTGCATTGATTTCAGAGATCTGAATGCTGCAACATCCAAAGATGAATATCCAATGCCGGTGGCGGAAATGCTTGTTGATTCTGCGGCTGGTTTCGAGTACATGAGTATGCTTGACGAGTACTCTGGATATAATCAAATTTTTATTGCTGAAGAGGTTGTGTCGAAAACAGCATTCTGTTGCCCTGGGGCCTAGGCACTTACGAATGGGTAGTGATGCCCTTTGGCCTAAAAAATGGATGGGCAACATATCAAAGAGCCATGAATTCGATCTTCCATGATTTTATTGAAACTTTTATGCAGATTTATATTGATGATATTGTTGTCAAATCTGTTTCAGGGAAGACTCACATGGACCATCTTCGACAATCCTTCGAGAGGATGAGACGCTATGGTCTGAAGATGAATCCTATAAAGTGCGCTTTTGGTGTCAAAGCAGGAGACTTCTTAGGCTTTGTGGTCCATAAAAAGGGAATCGAAATAAACCAGAACAAGACCAAAGCTATTTTGGAAGCCAAAGCGCCAACCAACAAGAAGGAATTGCAGTCTCTACTTGGGAAGATAAATTTCTTAAGGAGATTTATATCCAACCTCAGTGGGAAAATGCAAGCCTTCTAACCACTACATCGATTCAGCAAAGGAGGATTTGAATGGGGGCAAGAAAAATAAGAGGCCTTCGACAAAATCAAATAGTAACTCACCAAACCACCTATTCTGGTACCTCCTTGTAGAAGTAGAAGTATGAGATTGTACATAGCTGCATCTGATAAAACTTTAGGGAGCATGTTGGCTCAAGAGGATGAGAATGGTGTCGAAAGGCCCATCTATTACCTCGGTAGAGTTTTAAATAATGCAGAAACTAGATATAACGAGGTTGAGAAACTATGCTTATGTCTTTATTTCTCTTGTACAAAACTCAAGCAATATATAAAACCAGTTGATGTGTATGTTTCGTCTCATTTTGATGTTTTCAAATATATGTTGTCGAAACCTATTTTTCATAGTAGAATTGGAAAATGGGAACTTGCATTAACTGAGTATTCATTAACCTTTATGCCTCTTAAGGCCGTGAAATGTCAAGTGGTAGCAGACTTTATAGTAGATTACTCTATAAAAGAGGAATCACTGAATTATTTGGAGATTGAACCTTGAAAGTTATACTTTGATGGTTCTAGTTATAAAGATGGAACTGGAGTCGGGGTTCTCATTATTTCTCCAAACAAAATTCCAACAACATTTAAGTACAAGATAGAAGGGGATTGTTCAAATAATGAGGCTGAATACGAAGTTTAATCGTAGGCCTTGAAATCTTGTTGGAATTGGGGGCAACTCAAGTCGAAATAATGGGAGACTCAGAGTTATTCCTAAAACAAGTTATGAAAGAATAAAAATGCATAAAGGAAAATCTTATCATGTATTTCGTAATAGCCATGCGGTTGTTGAAGAACTTCGAAGTAGTTAACATTCGACATATACCCAGATTGGAAAATCAAGTGGCTAATGATTTAGCGCAGATCGCTTCCGGGTATAAAGTTTTGAAAGACAAACTACAACAAGCGATCGAAGTTAGAGGAAAAGTGGCATCCACTAAGTTGTCTCTAATGGATTTGAAGACCACAACGTTGGGGTGCACTGATCACGAAAATTTTGAAATTTCGTTCATAGACAATCTAATAGAATAAGATTGGAGAAAGCCTGTAGTAGATTATTTACAGAATCCAATGGCTTTGACAGAACGA
Organism: Vicia faba; assembly: GCA_948472305.1. NCBI lineage: Eukaryota > Viridiplantae > Streptophyta > Magnoliopsida > Fabales > Fabaceae > Vicia > Vicia faba. Next base: position 409,324,984 of record OX451740.1, on the reverse strand, counting down.
AAAATAAAATATAGGGAACTGAGCTATATATTAATGGGAAATGAATTATTCAAGAAAACACCTGAAGGCGTGCTACTGAAATGCCTAAGTGAAACAGAAGCGTATATAGATCTTTCCGCAACACACGCTGGGGCGTATGGAGCACACCAAGTAGGCCATAAGATGAAATGGCTATTGTTTCAACAAGGACTATATTGGCCCACTATGTTAAAAGATTGTGTTGAGTTTGCAAAAGGATGCCAAGAATGTCAAGTACATACGGGTATTCAGCATGTGTCGGCGAGCGAACTTCACTCGATCGTGAAACCTTGGCCTTTTAGAGGATGGGCTTTAGATCTTATTGGAGAGATTCGACCAGCGTCTTCTAAAAGCCAAAAATACATATTGGTGGGCATTGATTATTTTACTAAGTGGATTGAAGCAATCCCTTTAGTCAATGTAGACCAAGAGAGTGTCATTGAATTTATTCAAAAAGTACATTATATATAGATTTGGAATCCCTGAAACAATAACAACAGATCAAGGATCAGTCTTTACTGGTCGAAAGATGCAAGACTTTTCTATAGAAATGGGGTTCAAATTGTTAACATCTACACCTTATTATGCGCAAGCTAATGGCCAAGTCGAAGCAACAAACAAAGTAGTAATCAGTTTAATAAAGAAACAAGTGGGAAAGAAACCTAGAAATTGGCACAAGACGCTAGATCAAGTTTTATGGGCCTGCCGAACCTGTCCTAAAGAGGCCACGGGAACAACACCATTTCGCCTAACTTATGGTCATGATGCAGTGTTGCCAGTGGAAATCTTCCTACAGTCAACGAGGATTCAGAAACATCAGAATATCCCTTCTGAAGTCTATTGGGATATGATGTTAGGCGAACTAGTTGATCTGGACGAAGAAATGTTGAAAGCTTTGGATCTTTTGAGACTACAGAAAAAACGGGTTGAGAAATCCTATAATCGAAAAGTAAAACCTAAGACATTTCTGCCTGAGGATCTAGTATGGAAGGTAATTCTTCCAAAGGATCGAAAAGATAGAAATTTGGGAAAATGGTCCCCTAGTGTTGTGAAAGTTCCAAATGAAGAGGCTCAAGAGTATTTATAGTCTTCTGAGAGGAATGTGTCTCGTAAAAGCCATTTAATGCTACGAATGTAGTAGGGCACGTGGTAGACCATGAAGCAGACACCGTGCAAATGATGGGAAACGTTTTGACATGCTTACCTAGGTTCTAGGAATAATGGTCATCATGGCAGCATGGTAGCAGCAGTTTGAAAAGACGTCTTGGAAAAAAGAGTAATGATGGGTTTCGAAAGCGGCAGCTGTTGGAAGACGAAAAGGACACGTCAGGCCTTTGTGGACAGCAAGAGAGACAGGTGTCAAACAGAAAGATCAAAGAATGGATATTTCTTTTGTCGTCGAAATAGACATTCTTGGAGGGCAATTTGTTGGCTCCTGAATTCGACACCTACTATATATTGGTCTTTTAGACCAAAAATGGAATAAATAAAACCAAGCTGGAGACTGTTTCGACGTGTGAAATAACTTAGAGAAAATATCTAAGTTACATATTAGTCTTCGACCAGGACTCACTATCAAGATTTCGACTCAGAAGGTCTTATGACCTTCGACTGGAAGAAAATACCTTCGCGTCGACACCAAAGGCGAGGGACATTTGAATTTGAATTATTGGAGGGAAAGACAGTTTCGCCAGCAGTTAAAGGAAAGCAACGTGGTTGGAAGCTAGAGGTCGAGGGACATGCAGAGGACACTTGTTCTCATCTTAAAGCAGAACCACCCCTCGACGGTTACATAGTTTTTAGTATAAAATAGGAAATCTGTGTAGTTTTTCCGTGTGTTCAACCTATTATGCTAGTTACTCAAATATTGTCCAAGTACCCGCTGTGTGAGAAAGGATAAACTGAGAAATGTACGTTGGAAACACCACTTTTCATTAATAAAGTCTTTTTAATTGCTTTGATCTTATTTTGCAAAGTTACTTTTCCTGCATCTTTACCTGCATTTCTATTAACTTTCTTACTTTCCAAAACCACAAGTATCTTGTCTTTGGTCGAACGTGCGTTCTTCCTGGATTTCTTTTTTATTTTACATCAACCCAGTATAAAAGTTAGCATATGTTCTGGGATCAATCTGATTGATCTCGCGAGTAACCAAAAGGATTTTCCTTTTTGGAGGATCAGCGGTTGTTTACCAAAAACCACGGTAAACACCGACCAGATAAAAATTAAATTTAGTAAGTTACTGTGAAGCCTGGGTACCGACCAAATAACAGTTTAACTTCACTCTCCCAAGTAATTTTTCTGTGAAGCCTGGAATGCGACCAGATAACAGTTTAATTTAATCATCCCCAGTAGGTCGCTACGAAGCCTGGAATACAACCAGATAACAGTAAACTTCATTATCCTCAACAATTTGCTGCCAAGCCTGGATTTCGACCAGATAACAATTAACTTTTGATTCTCTCCAGTCAAGAATAACTCCCTAGTAGAGCAACGAATAGCTAAGACTTATAAACTCTTTTCCCCAAGCAGAGATCAACACTCTCCATAGAGTTTTCATAAGCAAGCCAAGATTCCCCAGCGGAGTTTCTCCTTAAACAACAAAACAGGAATTCCCAACAGAAACATTCTAGGCAAAGTTGAAGATACATTTATTCTCCAACAACAGTTAGGGATTCAGCCTCCCAAGATTCCCCAGCATGTTGTCAAGGACTTATTTTCCTAGACAAAGACACACTGCAATAAACACATCACATTTATAAACCATGACACATACATAACCAATGCATACAACATAATCTCATTTATTTTGAGAATATCATTACGCCATACATACACTTGCATGCAACTAATCCTCTTCCTTGCAAAAAAAAAAGAACCAACAGGCAAAAGACATCTACTATTCCAGTATAAGTCAACCACAAGATTTATCATGATACCTAGCCTAGTCGCTCTGGATGGCATCTTTAAGCCCATTCCCTACACAGTCAACTAACACATCATCGAGTGCAAATTTCTGGGCACTTTAGTGTTCAATCATCTTCCACCTTCGAGTTACGAATGGCAGGCGCGCTAATCTAACTCTTCAGGTTTAAGAAGATTGAATAGGGGAAGCTGTTGCACCCTAAAATTTTCCCTCTCATTTCTCAAGAAATTTCTCACAAGATCTCCCATGACTCAAGTTTGCAACATTGATACATCAATTTAGTTTTGAATTGGCACAAGGGCAAAATGGGCAAAATGCACATTGAAAAGTCAAACTTTGACTTTTGGGTCAAAATCAAGTTTCAAGAATCACATTTAATCAAGACATGTTAGAATATGAAGTTGGTTCACCAAGGAAAATCAAAAGTCAAAATTACTTTGGAAAAGTCAAAATTCTAAACACTTAGAAATTTTTCTAAGTGTTAAGAAAATATGATAAGTTCAGAACTTTTGGCCAGATTTTCATCATGATGCAAGATGATTCAGGAAGAACTTCTGACACAAGAGTTGTAGATCTCAATGAGATCTAAAACATTGTAGAACATAACTTCTCCTAGAAATGTTGGGATTTCAATTTATAAATCTTTTAAGACACGTCCATGAAAATAAAACACTTGGTAAACTCTGAACGTTTCCAAGTCAGAATTTGGTTAGAACTTCTGGGCCAGTTTTCACGTGGGTTCAACCAGAGTTTGCAAAGGAGATTCAAAGAAGGCTTACAAAGCATGTTACAAGATTTCTGGAAAGTCTAAGAACTCCTTCAGATCATGCTGGAGCAAGGAGATTCAAAGATCAAAAGTTGGACATTTGTTCTAAGTTACGTTTACGCTGAACTTCTGATCCATCTTCAAGCCATGCTGCATAATCTCATGTTGTGGGTTTTCTTGCTTGTTAAATCTCATCATCATTTAATGCTCACACCCACTTTTGAGACTTTATCCAAAGGATCTTCCCACGTGTGGCATAGAAGTACCATTGTTGTCCTTGAAAAGTAAACTTTTGTATAAAGTATATGTTGGGCCCATGCTTTACTTTTGCTTCTGAATGTACTTCTCCATAAATCATGCCTACAAAATCAAATTAGGCGTGGCTAAAGCTGCTAACCACTCTATTTTTTTTTGCTTTGAACCATACTTGTCTAAACTTGCTTCAAAAATAAGTCAACTATCCATAACACATGATGACTGTAATCTTAACTTCTCCAAGCTTCTAAATCCTTTGCTTATAAATTAAACTCCATTTGAAACTGGTAAAGGATCGGGATACATTAGAAAAAAGCCTTGAAACCTTGCTAAAAATTCCAAGAACCCGAAACTGCAACACAAATATAAAACCTGCTAGATTCTGATTTTGCACTCAAACACCAATTTTACTTAAGTGTTTCTTGACCAAATCATCAATATAATTTCTGTTATACACATAGAGGCCTCCCCAACTTCTGTTTTCAAACTGTAATACAATCTTCACCAACCTCCATTTCAAAAATTAGAACTTTGCATCTTGGCTGCTCCAGAACATTGCAGCCATCCATAACTCAAGTTAAGGTTTGCTTCAGCTTTCTGAGAACGTGAGGAAGTTGACCAGAACATCACAGTAATCTGAACCATGCTTTCACTCATAGAACAATCTCCAGAAACAAGGTAAGTTTCTTCTGACTTTCATCTCATTACTTAGACATTGTTAGGCTTGCATTTTCAAAAATACAATGTACATATCATGGCTCTGATCCTGTACATATTTATAGATTTCGTGTATATGGCCTAAGTAGAGAGAATTTCATATCAAAACTTCTTGAGGAAATTATGGTTCAGAATTAGGATTAGAAAAATTCATGCTTGCTTCTGGTTTACAATTTTGATGCTTTGTGTTTCTGAAACCAAGATGAAATCTGCCATAACTGTTATGTTTGAATTTTCCATTTTTGTTGAGATATAACTGAAGGGGTAACAAAACACTTAGAAGGGGGGTTGAATAAGTGACTCTTTTCTTTTTCAAAACAACGCTTAAACAATAATGGAAGAACACAGTTATTTTTATCCTGGTTCGTTTGAACTCAAACTACTTCAGTCCACCTGCCAAGGTGATTTTTCCTTTCTCAACAAGGACTTAATCCACTATAATCAACTGATTACAATCACACAACAACTGTTGTGACTAACAATGCACAAGTAAACTTACAAGTGACTAACACCACTAAGACTTAAATCCAGTCCTAGTCTGCTTGAGAAATATGACCAAACTTGGTCTTTTAAGGAACAAATACAGGAGTTTAATCTTTACAGATAATGAAATAGAGTTTGCTTCTAATCAAGCTATATCACAACTGGGATTTTTCACTTAGAATATAATGCATAAATTGTATGAACAATGAGTTTTTGAGCTTAGGATCTTTCACGTAGTTTCTTGCTTCTAATTTGAAAATTTGATTGGTTCACTTCGTTGTAGTTGTTAGCTTGCAATAAATGTCCTTCTATTTATAGTAGGAACAATAAGACCGTTGCTGCCTTCAGAAAAGATGGAGAGCACTAAATGCTTGCGTGTATCCTTGCAATATTCCATTTTCCAAGAAACTAGTTGTAGGCACTTGAGTGCTTTCAGTCGTTTTTGCATTAATGAGCAAACGTCAGAATGTAAGAACATGTTTCCTTTGCTTTGAGAAGACAAGTTGGTTTTAACGTTGTTTCAGAATTTGCTTCCAATGTCTTAAAGTCAGAACATGCTTCACTTATCTTCTAGGCAGTGTGTAGCTTGCTAAGAACTCAGAACAGCGCTTGCTTTCAAGTTATCTTCTGAGAAAGGAACCTGCTAAAAGTTAGAAGATATATTTAACAAATAAAGTGTCTTACCAGAGTTAGCAGATGCGCTTGAAGAAAAGGTTCTTTTATCAAAGAACTTCTACATAATTTTTGCTTAGCACTTCAGAATGTTTTCTGTCAGAACATTAACTGAGACATTCAAGCACATTCATCAGAGTATAAATTATCTTAAATATAATTTAGTTATCATCAAAACTCTTGAGATAGGTCAGAACTAATCTTGTTCTTTCAATCTCCCCCTTTTTGATGATGACAAAAAATTATTTTAGATAAAGAAAAGAAACGGATTAAGAGATAAGAATCTCCCCCTAAAATGAATATTTCTATGCATAAGATATTCTGAGATTATTTTATCAGAGTAATACACAGTCTTCTTGAATTTCTTTAGAACTTCTTCAAGATGATAATGCTTAGCTGGAATATTCTTTCAGAGTTAAAGTGATACCTACAAAAAAAATTCTTTTGCATAGAAGGAATTCTTGCAAATTTGTTAGAATGTCTGAGACTTAGTCCCATAACTGTTAAACAGTGATTAGTTCAAGAATGCACATTTTCTCCCCCTTTTTGGCATAATCAAAAAGTGTAAAAAATGATAAATTTTAAAAGATTTCATAAAAAAGTTAAAATTAAATATCCAGAAGAACAAACAAAACATCCAAACAAAAGACAAGAGACAAAAAAGAAATTATGATCTTTTAGTAACAAGCGCCATCAGAATATTCTTGATCTCAGAGGCGGATTCTTCTTGTTTCACCATCCAGTTCTTGATTTTTAGATTTGTTTGATCTTGCTTATCCATGCGTTTATTCATGACTTCATTCTCATTCTTTAGCTCTTTCAGAGTGTCCATAATGAGTGAGGTAGGAGAAGAGGATGATGAAGCTTCAGTAGAAACAGGCTTAAAAGCAGTAACCGTTGAGTCAGATTTCAGGAAGGTGGAAAGTAGAGTGCCCAGATCCATTATAAGAGTTGGCACAGGTTCAAGTCCGGCCTTAACAGAAGGTTGATTCAATAGAACAATAGCCAGAGGATTTGAATCTTTAGAGGATTCTTCAGATTCATCTTCTGATATGTCCATCTTATCTGCTGGTGTATCAGCAATCATTAGCGAAGACTTCTTATTCCAAATGTCAGCAGCTTTTGTCTTGAAAGCATGCAGAAGTTTTGAAAAGTTGTCCAACACCTGAAGGTGGCATAATTCCTGTAACTTCCATGATTCAGCAATCAAAGTTCTTCTGAAGGTTTCCCATAGAAGATTTGTTGCAGTTGTGTTTAGGCTTCTGGAGCAATCTTCTTTCAGCGGTTGTAACCATGCTTGAACATTTGTTATAAAATTCTGAAACAAATTATTTACATCTGGCTGAACAGGTTTAGGGACATCCTTTCTGTAAGTTTTGTTTTTCAAGAATTGTAGAGATTTAAAGTCCACTACAGTTCTTAAAAAGCTATTGGGTTCAGGATTATTGGTAGGTTCAGGTTCAGGTTGGTTAACAAAAATAGGAGGATCTTATATTATATGAGGTTCGAATGGTTCAGCAGCTTCAGTTTGTTCAAAAGGTTGTTGTTCTGGAATTTGAGGGGGTGAGATTGGTGTTGTATGTCATGGTGAAGTGGGTGGAGTGACATCAGGAGAAATTATTATTGTATTATCAGGAGTAGGAATGGGATTTTGAGGTTGTGGTTGGTTCATAGCAAAAATATTCTCAGATGGTAGGTTGAAAGGAGGCTTTATAGTAGCCAGAGGTTCATTTATCCCTGGAATTCTCTAAGAGCCAGCATCATACCATCCAGTGGGTCTGGGTGATAGAGGTCTGGGAGGAGGTATTGAAAAACGTTCAGTAGGAATAGGTTGAAAAACAGATGGTTCAGGGGGTTCTGATTGAGAGGGTTCTGATTGGGTGTCAGAATGTTCATCAGAGTCAAAATCACTTAAATCTGTTAAAACCTGATTTTTACGAGGGTTGTCGGCAAGGGGTTCAGATGGTAAGGTCAGATCAATGTCAACATCTAAGTCTCCTAAAGTTTGGGAGGGTTCAGCAGATGCAGATATATTTACAAAATCATAAACAAGTATAGTTTCAGCATGATTACCTGTCTTCTTTTTCTTCTTCTGAGGAGTGTCAGAAGGTCCTTCTACAGCTTTTCTCTTCAAAGATTCTTGGAGAACAACACCAGGAGCAGCTATATTTCTACCTTGAAGCCAAGCTAGATCAATGGGTGATCCTGTTTCTTTACAGATTTTAAGATAGTTCAAGATGATACGAGAATGATCTCCTGAGTTGAATATAGGAAAGTCAGCAATAGGAATCCTTCTCCTCTTTACAACAGCTGACACACACGGAGTGGGTTCCACCAGCAGCTTGTCAATAATTTTCCTTTTCAGCAAGTTCTTTCCAGTCATAGTCTTACCACAGATAGGTTCAAGCTCCCCCAGAAGATTTGCTTCTTTTAGGTGAGCAATCATACCATTCTCAGTCAGAATGTTTGATATTAACCTCCCCATAAGAATCCAATTCCTCTTTGATTTGGGGTTCTTCATCCTTTCAGCTTCTCTGGTCTCTTTTACATGGTTCCAGAGATGTTCAAATAGTAAGTAGGGCAAATCAATTTTGATATTGGTTCCAAGGAAAAACAGCAAATATTGTTGATCAGTGTTGATGTAATCAGGAGAATTGGTGTCTTTCCTGTGTGAATACATCCATGAATAATCCTTACCCAAATCTTGTATTTGTCTTTCAAATCCCTGACTTTGGAGGAACCTTGACCGTTTGTGAAAATCTCTGAATATACCTTAGACATCTCCATTCTTCCACTAGGCATTCCTGTAACTCCAAGTCCTTTAAATCCCAGCAACTTTCTGATTTGATTTTCTGTAATAGATATTTCTTTGCCCATTACAAAGGAGAGAATAACCTTGGGGGTTGCAATAGCGTGAATCCAGAATTCCTTCACCAGATGTGGAAAGACTGGACCAATGAGACGATCAAAGTAGCTTTCCCAACCTTGAAACTTCACAATAGGGAACAAGTCAAAACCATTCTCTCTGAGATTCTCAAAGTCTACCATCAACTCACTCAAAACTTCCAAACTGTCTACCGGAATGAGATTTGTGCTTTAAGGTACAATTTATTGCTCAGAGTGGGTAGAAGAAGAAGCCATTGAAGTTCTTTAGATATGAGAAATTGAAGAAAAAGGGTTTTAAGAGAAAAGTACAGAAAATGCTTGAGTTTGAAAGAGACAGTAAAGAATGAAAAAGGGTTTTTCAAAAAGTATTTATAGATAAAGATTTTAGAAGAAGGTTTTAGAAATAAAAATTATTTAAGACAAATTAAAAATAAATCAAAACGGATTTAAAAACGAATCTCATCATTAATTGCATTTAATGATTTGCTAAAAATGAGGGAAACGTGAGATTATGGCTAATCATTAACAGTTACCTAGAACGTCATCAGTAGCTTTTGCACGCGTGACCTTTCAGAAACACACCACGTGTTCATCTCCTAAAGGATGCATGTAACAGCTGTTTGTTCTAATGAATTTCTGAACTACACTTGGACATGAAGCGTTAGAACATTCCATAACTTTTCATATAGCTTCTGTTACAACTTCTCTTCTAACTTGTGAAGAGTTGTTGATCAGAGAATTCATTTTAGAATATTCTGAAGTCAATTACAGAAAATAAATATTATTTTATTCAGGACATAATTCCATACAAATATTTTTCAGAATGAAATTAAATCTATCTTCTGAAAGGGGTTTGGTAATAATGTCAGCCCATTGATGGTCTGTTTTTACAAAAATTAAGTTTAAAATTCCCTTTTGAATATAGTCCCTTATGAAATGATATTTAATTTCAATATGTTTGGCTTTAGAATGTAAGATTGGATTCTTAGAAATATAAATAGCAGAAGTATTGTCACAGAAGATAGGAATCTTACTTTCATCAAGGTTGAAATCTTCTAGTTGACTTTTCATCCAAATCATCTGAGAGCTGCATCCAGCAGCAGATATATATTCAGCTTCTGTGATTGATAGTGCAATTGTTGCTTGTTTCTTGCTGTACCACGAGATAAGATTGTCACCCAAAAACTGACAGCTTCCAGAGGTGCTCTTTCTTTCAATTCTATCTCCAGCAAAGTCAGCATCACAATAACCTACTAGTTTGTAATCTTGTGATCTTCTGTAACACTGACCAAGATTAGCAGTACCTTTCAGATACCTAAGAATTCACTTAACAGCTGTTAAGTGAGATTCTCTAGGATCTGATTGGAATCTAGCACACAAGCACACGCTAAATAGTATATCAGGTCTAGATGCAGTCAGATAGAGAAGGGATCCAATTATACCTCTATAGAGCTTCTGATCTACTTTCATACTTACCTTATCTTTACCTAGAATGCAGGTTGGATGCATAGGAGTCTTGGCATCTTTGCTTTCTAACATTTAAAATTTCCTCAGAAGTTCTTTAACATACTTCGTTTGATGTATGAAAGTACCTTCTGGAGTCTCCCATCATGCTTAATTCAAATTCTGCCTGCATGGTCTCCGAAAATTCTTTTCCAAGGGAGATATTAGAGGTTCCAAAAATTATATCATCAACATAAATATGACAAATTAAAATATCATTTTTAAATGTCTTTCTGAAAAGAGTTGTGTCCACTTTTCCTCTGGTAAAATCTTTTTCTAATAGAAAATTACTCAGACGATCATACCAAGCCCTGGGAGCTTGTTTTAACTCGTACAAAGACTTTTTTAATTTAAAAACATGTTCTGGATGTTTTGAATCATTAAATCCAGGAGGTTGATGGACATATACTTCTTCTTCAATATAGCCATTTAGAAATGCACTTTTAACATCCATTTGATATAATGAAATGTTATTTTGTACAGCAAAAGAAATTAATAATCTTATAGATTCTAACCTGGCGAATGGGGCAAAGGTTTCATTATAATCAATTCCTTCTTGTTGACTATAACCCTGTGCAACCAGTCGTGCTTTGTTTCTGATTACTTCTCCTTGTTCGTTCAATTTGTTTCTGAAAACCCATTTGGTTCCTATAACATTGAATCCTTTGGGTCTTGGAACTAGATTCCATACATCATTTCTGGAGAATTGATTGAGTTCTTCTTGCATTGCTAAGATCCAATCATTATCTTCCATAGATTCATCAATGGTAGTTGGCTCAATCAGAGAGACCAAACCAAACAAAGATTCTTCATTGATTTTGAGAGAGGATCTTGTTCTTATGGGATCTTCTTTTCTTCCAATGATTACGTATTTGTGAACTGAAGATATTCTAGGAGACCTTTTTTGAGTGGGTTGGTCAGAGATTCTGAGATTGTTCAGAGTATCGTCAAGAGGATGATCTGATGAGTCTTCTTTTGCTTCTGAATCTCCTTTTGCTTCTGAACTTTCAGAGTTTGAGGGATGATCTTCTGTACCTACAGAGAAATCAATTTGCTTTGGCTGTTGCTGGCCAAGCTTATCATCAAACCTGACTTTGATTGATTCTTCAACAATCAGAGTTTCTGTGTTGTATACTCTATAGCCTTTTGAGCGTTCAGAGTATCCAAGCAGGAAACACTTTTGTGCTTTGGAATAAAATTTGTTCAGATTTTCTTTGGTGTTTAGAATAAAACAAGTACATCCAAAAGGATGGAAATAAGAAATGTTGGGCTTTCTGTTTTTCCACAATTCATAGGGAGTCTTTTCAAGAATAGGTCTTATAGAGATTCTATTCTGAATATAACACGTTGTGTTCACAGCTTCTGCCCAAAAGTGCTTAGCCATATTTGTTTCATTTATCATGGTTTTGGCCATCTCTTGTAATGTTCTATTATTTCTTTCTACAACTCCATTTTGCTGGGGAGTTCTAGGACACAAAAAATTATGAACAATACCATTTTCTTTAAAATATTTTTCAAAATAATGATTTTCAAATTCACCACCATGATCACTTCTGACTTTTGTGTATTTAAAATCTTTTTCATTTTGCACTTGAGTACAGAAGTCAATGAATACAGAATGTGACTCATCCTTGTGTTTTAAAAACTTTACCCATGTCCATCTGCTGAAGTCATCAATGATGACCAATCCATACTTCTTGCCTCTGATGGACGCATTTTTAACTGGTCCAAACAGATCAATATGAAGTAACTCTAATGGCTTAGAGGAAGAGATAACATTTTTAGATTTAAAGGAAGGTTTTGAAAATTTTGCCTTTTGGCATGCCTCGCACAGAGCATCTGAGTTGTATTTCAGATTGGGAAGTCCTCTGACTAAATTTAATTTATTTAGTTGAGAGATTTTTCTAAGACTGACATGTCCCAATCTTTTGTGCCATACTCATTGCTCATTGCTAACAGACAAAAGGCATTTGACGTTTTGAGATTTAAGATCTGATAAATCAATTTTGTAAATGTTGTTCTTTCTCCTGCCAGAAAAGAGGATTGATCCATCTTTTTGACTTACAGCTTTACAGGAGTTTTGATTAAAGATAATGTCATAGCCATTGTCACTTAATTGACTTATGGACAATAGATTATGAGCTAATCCTTCTACTAATAAAACATTTGAGATAGAAGGAAGGTTACCATTTCCAATGGTTCCAGAGCCAATAATCTTCCCTTTCTGATTACCTCCAAACTTCACATCTCCTCCAGCTTTAAGTTCCAGGCTTTGGAACATAAACCTTTTTCCCGTCATGTGTCGTGAGCACCTAGAGTCCAGGTACCATGACTGGTGTTTCAATTGAGCTGTTAAGGACATCTGCAACAAATATTATTTTATCCTTAGGTACCCATATCTTTTTGGGTCCTTTTGGGTTAGCATAAGAGTTTCCAGAATGTGATGTATATTTTATATCATGTGAGTGTCCAAACTTGAATTGCTTATTCAGAGGTTTGTAAGTGAAGGTCATTTTAGCCACAGGTTTTGGAATGTATGTCTCCTTCCCTTTGGGAGGTTCATATCCAATTCCTCTTCTGTTTTTCCCAATAACTCCATAGATCATTGAAGCCATTTTGCTTCTGTCTATGCCTTTAGCTAGAAACTATTGAAAGCTATAGTCATATTCCTTCAGAATATCTTTTGAACTAGACACAGACTCTAAACTAAAATTCTTTTGAACATTTTGAATTTCCTTTTTAAGTTTAAAATTGTTTTCTAAAAGTTCAGATTTTTCTGTTTCAAGTTTCCCAAGATCATATGCAAGACTCTTCTTGAGTTTCTTGTATTTGATTTTGAGCTTACTATAGTTTTCCAGAAGTTCTGATAAACTATCAGCAATTTCTTCTCTAGAAAATTCAGAAAATACCTCTCTTTGTTCTGACTCACAGTCTGAGTCATCTTCTGTGATAGCCATCAGAGCTAGGTTGGCCTTTTCATCTTCAGAACCAGATTCATCTTCAGAAGAATCTGAGTCATCCCAGGTTGCCATCATTCCTTTCTTCTTACCAAATCTCTTCTTTGGTTTTTCTTTTTGAAGCTTAGGACAATCACTTTTGAAGTGACCAGGTTCTTTGCATTCATAACAGATGATTTCTCTTCTGTTTGACTTTTTGTGTCCAGAAGATTCTGCTTTATCTTCTGATTTCTTGAAGTTTCTGAACTTCTTTTGTCTGTGCTTCCACAGATGATTGATCCTTTTGGAGAGCAAAGATAGTTCGTCTTCTTCTGAAGCTGATTCTTCAGAGTTTTCTTCTTCAGCCTGAAAAGCGTTAGTATCAAATTTCTTAATTGATTTAAGGGTTAGAGACTTACCTTTCTTCTGAGGCTCATGCTCATCCAGTTCAATCTCATGACTTCTGAGAGTGCTGATGAGTTCCTCTAGAGATACATGGTTCAGATCTTTTGACACTTTGAAAGCAGTGACCATTGGTGCCCATCTTCTGGGTAAGCTTCTGATGATCTTTTTCACATGATCTGCTTTGGTATATCCTTTGTTCAAAACTCTCATACCAGCGATCAGAGTTTGAAACCTAGAGAACATTGCTTCTATTGACTGACTCTCTTCAACTTTGAAGGCTTCATACTTCTGAACTAAATCCAGAGCTTTAGACTCCTTAACTTGAGCGTTTCCTTCATGAGTCATTTTGAGAGACTCAAACATATCATGCGCTGTATCTCTATTAGTGATTTTTTCATATTCTACTTTAGAGATAGCATTTAGAAAAATATTTCTAGCTCTGTGATGATTTTTAAAATCAGCCTTTTGTTGTCTATCCATATTTTTTCTATCCACTTTGTTTCCTTCTAAATCTGTAGGATGTTTGTAACCATCCAAGACTATATCCCAAAGATCACTATCATGACCTAGAAAGAAACTTTCTAGTCTATCTTTCCAGTACTCAAAATCTTCTCCATCAAACACTGGAGGTTTGTTGTAACTATTATTATTTTGTTTAGCGGTCATTGTGTTTTCTTCTGGATCTTTTCCTAACACGGTTAAGTGTTGTACTCAGAACCAGGTTCTGATACCAATTGAAGGGGTAAGAAAACACTTAGAAGGGGGGGGGGGGGGGGGGGGGGGTGAATAAGTGACTCTTTTCTTTTTCAAAACAAAGCTTAAACAATAATGGAAGAACACAATTATTTTTATCCTGGTTCGTTTGAACTCAAACTACTCCAGTCCACCTGCCAAGGTGATTTCTCCTTTCTCAACAAGGACTTAATACACTATAATCAACTGATTACAATCACACAACAATTGTTGTGACTAACAATGCACAAGTAAACTTACAAGTGACTAACACCACTAAGACTTAAATCTAGTCCTAGTCTGCTTGAGAAATATGACCAAACTTGGTCTCTCAAGGAACAAATACAGGAGTTTAATCTTTACAGATAATGAAATAGAGTTTGCTTCTAATCAAGTTATATCACAACTGTGATTTTTCACTTAGAATATAATGCACAAATTGTATGAACAATGAGTTTTTGAGCTTAGGATCTTTCACGTAGTTTCTTGCTTCTAATTTGAAAATTTGATTGGTTCACTTTGTTGTAGTTGTTGGATTGCAATAAATGTCCTTCTATTTATAGTAGGGACAATAAGACTGTTGCTGCCTTCAGAAAAGATGGAGAGCATTAAATGCTTGCGTGTATCCTTGCAATATTCCATTTTCCAAGAAACTAGTTGTAGGCACTTGAGTGCTTTCATCCGTCTTTGCATTAATGAGCAAACGTCAGAATGTAAGAACATGTTTCCTTTGCTTTGACAAGACAAGTTGGTTTTAACGTTGTTTCAAAGTTTGCTTCCAATGTCTTTAAGTCAGAACATGCTTCATTTATCTTCTAGGCAGTGCGATGCTTGCTAAGAACTCAGAACAGTGCTTGCTTTCAAGTTATCTTCTGAGCAAGGAACCTGCTAAAAGTTAGAAGATATATTTAACAAATAAAGTGTCTTACCAGAGTCAGCAGATGTGCTTGAAGAAAAGGTTCTTTTATCAAAGAACTTCTACATAATTTTTGCTTAGCACTTCAGAATATTTTCTGTCAGAACATTAACTGAGACATTCAAGCACATTCCTCAGAGTATAAATTATCTTAAATATAATTTAGTTATCATCAAAACTCTTGAGATAGGTCAGAACTAATCTTGTTCTTTCAATAACTAAGTTGCAGATGCTCTGGTTGGCATGGAGAAGGAGACGAAGTTCATCATCAGAACATACTTTGAAATATATGTTAATGTTCTTGTTTCTAATACCAGATGTATAGCCACCCAAGTGGTAGAGAGTGAGAGCATAAGACATTAATCTTAAGGGTTCTGAGTTCTAGCCCTAGAAACAAATTTTTATGTTTATTTCTTGACATTTTTCCCCATTATTTGTCAAACATAGATCCTGGACCAGAACTTCTAGATAAACCCCCTTCAGTTTATTGTCAAAATAGTGACCCTGGACCATAACTTCTAGATATTCCTATCCAACAGCATTGACACCTCACTGACCCATCATCAGAACTTCTAGCTTGCCAGTAACGCTAGAACTTCTAGGTTTCCAGCTGCATTAGAACTTCTAGACTCTCTCAACGATCAGAACTTCAGACCTTCCAATAACACTAGAACTTCTAGTTTCCCAGTAGCATTAGAACTTCTAGGATTTCCTTGGTTCCCAGCAACCCCAGAACTTTAGTGCGTCCGGATCCAGAACTTCTGGCCTTCCCCATTTCTTCTAACATTTTCTTTTGGATTCGTAGCGCGCCGGAGTCACAACTTCCGCTCCTTATTTTTATCCTTTCAACAATGCGCTGACTCTGATTCTTTTCCTTCTATTTATTTTTATCATCACTTCTATTTTCATTAATCAAAAACACCAAAAATACTTTATATTCATAAACTTTGTTTTATTTCTTTTAGAACAAAAAAGACTAAAAATATTTTCTTAAGAAAATTTATTTATTCTCTTAACCAAAACAAAACAAATCTATTTTACATTTCATTTCTTGTACATTATTTCAATATGGTTGTAATAGATAATTAGGACTTTAATTTCTCGCAATCCCCATTTATAAATTTGTACACCCTATCCCCCTAATGATTGTAATAGTGTAGGATATTTACTTTCCGCAATTTATCGCTTTCATATAAACTCTAGTAATTAAGATTTGTATGGGAAGATAAAAATCAATCTTAGAGAACACTAATCCAAGATAAACCAAGCATGAAATACAAACACTATTCACACATGCACCCTTAGGGTTAACTCCACTTGTTGCCTTATGAAAATGGTCATGTTATGCATGTGATATGTCTTAGTAAAAACAATCAAAATATAATATCATAGTTCCTCGATGATGCTTCAAATGTTTCCTTTCAAATGATCTTAGTCCCTCGAGAGAAATGCTAAGATATCTCACAACATTGTTATCATGTCTATACAATGACCCACACCCGTACCTTTACATCCAAAGATAAAGCTTCTTACCAATCAATGGTAAGATAGCAACATCTAAAGGAGGAGGAAAAGAACAAAGACTTTTGAGTAGGTAGAAACGTTCTTAGTTGCTTGCTCATATTCAAACACAAACATATTTTCAAACGCACCGACACTTTCCATGAAATATTTTCAAAAGTCCAACACTTTGTATACATTCTTATAGAGATGAGAATCATCACAAAGTTTTCCTAAACGAAGGCGCTTTTCAAAAATACTTTCAAAACCCACCGCGAAGCACACTTTTAAACAAAAGCAAGTGATCTAGCAAGCAAAAAAGAGCCCATAGATAAATATGGATGAAAAGGGTGCTAATACCTTCCCTTTTCATAATTTACCCCCCGAACTCAAGAAAATAAAATCTCAAAGGTCTTTCCTGTTCTTTTCACCCTTTCCTTCATTGGATAAAAGAAAATTCGGTGGCGACTCTTGCTATCCGCAACAATTTCAATCAAACACAAAACATCCCAAGTCAGTTCTCCCACCGTGTTACAGGTACCTTGAAGCTCAAGAGTATCCCAAAGGGGCATCATCCAACGACAAGAAATTCCTACGGAGGTTCTCAGCCAAGTTCTTCCTGGGCAATGGGATCTTATACAAGCGCAACCATGATTCAATTATGCTCCGTTGTATGGACAAGAACGAAGCAGAAAAGATCATGGAGGATATGCATGAAGGTATATTTGGAACTCACTCCAGTGGACACACTATGGCCAAGAAGATTCTAAGAGCTGGTTACTTTTGGTCGACTATGGAAACTGATTGTCACCACCACTCGAGGACTTGCCATAAGTGCCAAATTTATGCTGATAAGGTTCACGTGCCTCCAATTCCCTTGAATTTCATGACTTCTCCTTAGCCATTTGCAATGTGGGGCATCAATATGATTGGAGAAATCAAACCTACTGCCTCTAATGGGCACCATTTCATTCTTGTCGTCATTGATTACTTTACCAAGTGGGTTGAAGCAGCTTCATTTTCCTCAGTTACCAAGAACATCGTGGCCCAGTTCATCAAGCATAACCTCATTTGCCGGTATGGTATCCCTGAGAGAATTATCACTGATAATGGCACCAACCTTAACAATTCCATGATCACTGAACTCTGAATGCAGTTCAAGATAAAGCATCACAACTCTTCTCCATACAGGCCTAAGATGAATGGCACAGTGGAAGCTGCCAACAAGAATATAAAAAAGATTATGAAAAAGACGGTGGTGACCTACAAAGACTGGCATGAAATGCTACCATTTTATCTTCATGGCTATCATACTTTGGCGCAAACATCAACTGGGGAAACCCCTTTCTCTTTGGTCTATGGCATGGAAGTTGTCCTGCATGTCGAAGTTCAGACTCCTTCTCTAAGTATTATGAAAGAAACAGACTTATACGAAGATGAATGGATACATACAAGGTTAGATCAGTTAAATTTGATTGACGAAAAGATACTAGCGGCTATTTGTCATGGTCAGATGTACCAGAAACATATGATCAAGGCATTTAACAAGAAGATCAAACATCGGGTATACCAGGCTGGTGACTTGGTAATAAAGTGCATCATTTTGCCACAAGGAGATCCCAGGGGCAAATGGACTCCCACTTACGAAGGGTCATTTGTTATTAAGAAAATATTCTCGGGCGGTGCTATTATGTAACCACTATGAATGGCAAAGATTTCCTGCACCCTGTGAACGTAGACATAGTCAAAAAACACTATGCATGAGAATGACCCGCTAGGTTGACATACCTAGGAAAAAATAAGGGCATCCCGGCGAGCCAAAAAGGTTCTGGAAAAAATAAGGGATATATACAAAAGATTGTACACCCGACAAGTCGAAAACCTGAAAGGGGGGCTTGGGCCAAAAAAGGGTATCCTGGTGGACTGAAAACCCGAAAGGACGGTCCATGCAAAAATTAGGGATTAAAAGCGTACGAATATGTCCTGTTGGATCACTTACAATCATCTTTACTTCAGAAGTTCAAATGGTTCAATCAACTTCTTCCAATGGCAAGGGATAAGATGATTGAAGACATAGGAGGCAATAGTAGAGTTTGGAACCCAATGAGATCACTTCCACATGGCTATATATATATATATATATATATATATATATATATATATATATATATATATATATATATATATATATATATATATATATATATATATATATATATATATATATATATATATATATATATATATATATATATATATATATATATATATATATATATATATATATATATATATATATATATATATATATATATATATATATATATATGTTTTCACTTTATACTTTTTCACTTCACGACGACTCCCTCTTACTAGGATTTCTGTCTCTTTGTACAAAATCCCCTGCTTATAGGCAAATGATCAATACAAATATACTTTGAAGTTCAAACTTTTTGTTCTTTATGTTTTGTTCGCAAAAACTTCCAATGACTAAATTGAATGAACATATGGATATGAACATGATTAATTGTTAACAAATATATACATAAGAACATGAATGAACATTTACTCAAAACTCTAGGAGTTGGGATGACACTCAAGTTGTCCGTAAATCCCCACAGAATCTCTTTTATAAGGTTATCCCCAGTGAAGTCACCAGAGCCACCTCTATAAGATTATCCCCATATAATAATCTTCACAAATAAGGGTAAATTCCCCACAATCTCCCCGGCAGATCACTCTAACAAATAAAGGAGTATAATCTTCTCCCCATTAAATCTCCTCACGGAGTCCCAATCAGTATAATGCATGAAATTCCTCATCCCCAACTGAGTTTATTCTTCCAAAATTGAAAAAGAAAACTTGCAGAGTCCTTCTCTCTATGAAAATTCAATTCCCCCCAAGATAATTTGTTTCCTCATCAAGATGAAGATTCTGATGAAGAGCATGCAAATGTGGCACTCATGGCCATAACCAACACAGATGAAGAAAGATTAGAATGTGAGCTGACACTTGACTATGAGTCGGACTCTGATGACGACCAAGAGGTACTTTCTTCCCTATCTCATTCTGAACTTGAAATTGGTTTATCTTAATTAATCAAAAGATATCAACTTCTTTTAAGTAAACACAAAATCTTGAAAAAGAGTTTTGTAGTTACTTCTGAGAACACTACTATAGATGAGCAAAATATTTCGACTTAAATAAAAAATTATTTGTTTTTAAAAATCAAATATTGCTCTGAAAAGTAAAATGTCTATATTAGAAGAAGATATTTTCCCTAACATATCTGTTACTGACTAAGTAATCATATATGATAGAGCTTTTCAACACTTCCTTGCTAAAAGCATAGATAGAAGTAAAATGGCTTTAATGATCGATGGTTTAGTAGAAATGGAACAACCTCGTAAAATATCTGTGCTCGTCGTCTTTATCAATTCTCTTCATCAAATATCATCACCTTTACCAACAACCTTCATCATATTCAACATTTCAACAGGATGAGTACAAAACAACAAGAAGTTGTTCAGTTTGCTAAAGAAATAGAACAAGCCCTAAATCCTTATGGGTCTTCTTCTTCAACTATTCAGACCAGTTCTTCTTCTCATATGGTAACTGTTTCACCCTCTCTATCCGTTATTTATGAACATCATATAACAAGAAAATTTGTTCAAGTTCATTGTAATCTGAAACCACGTGAGTTAAATGTTATATGTCAATATATGGTAGATTTCAATAACCTTTCTGCAAATGGTGCAAACCTAATTGCTGACATGAATTCTCAAGGATGGGAGAACTTTTTCATGCATCTTCATAGTCCTATTTATGATTCTTTGGTTAAGGATTTTTGGATTCAAGCGGATTGTGACAATCTTCATGTAGTTGCTCATGTGTTGGGTCTGAAAATTGTCATTACTCAAGTCTATTGCTGATCTTCTGGGCATGCAACATCTGAAAGGTAAATGAATTAATAAGATGCATATTAAATCTATATATGTGAAGGAGACAATCAACAAAGCCATCTTCAAGAACTACTCTCCTGAGAAAACTGAGTATAAGAGTAAAGATCTCCATGATAAACTCAAAATTTGGCACAAAATCATTTTAAAGTGTATCAACCCTAGACCTCTGTCCAGTTCTTCTGACTATTTCAATGTCAATCAGAAGTACATGTTGTACTATTTGATGACCCACCATAAGATGTGTCTTCTAGCTATTTTGTTTTATCATTTGAGAGACTCTGTTATAAAGACCAGAACCACTGATGATCCAAAGAAGAAGATTTCAAACTATATTCCTTTTGGACGTCTTGTCACTGACATCCTGGTAGAGAGTGGCTTGGTGAAAACTTTGGTTGAAGAAGCTAAGTTTATAGATGATCTGGCTTCTAGTCTTGGAGATTCCTTCAATGGACAGACTCTGAAGAATATGAGGCTAATAGAGGAAGTCATTCCTAAACCTCTATGTGTTCCCTTTGAAAGCATCAGAGTCTCAAGAATTCTTGTGAATAACTACCCTTTGTTTACTGAGGGAGATAACATGTCGAGCATTGCTATCTACGCCAGGATGATGGAAGCAGAAGGATATGATATGTCCAATTTCAACTATTCTGATTTACCACCTGCTCAAGAGTATGCTGACTCTTCTAGAGGTAAAAGGAAGAAGAGTTCAGAAGCTTCTGAACTTGGAAAGAAGAAGAAGAAAAAGTATGGTTTTCTGAAAGATGCCATTCCGGGAGCTGGAACTTTTGTAACATCTAGTAAGTATGATACTTATATACCTATTTCATTGTCTGCTTATAATATTATTATTCACCCACAACCTCCACTGCACAAATTAATCCTCTTCCACCATCAACCATAACTACAATTGTTTCTGACTCTGTTAACACTTGTATCTCATTTCCATATATTCCCTTTACACCATCATCTTTTACAATTCATGTATATAAACCAACAATCACCACTCCTCCATCTGATGAGTTTAACTCTTTTTCTATTTCACCATCCACCATCACCACTTCTATTTTTATTTCTGTTACAAATATCTCAAATGTTTCTAATAACATTTCAACTAAAATTCTGGTAACTACAAATGTGTTTGTTCCACCATCAACAACAATTATTTCTAAATCCACCACCGCCACACAAGCTTTTGCTCCAAATCCCATTCCATCTCTCACTACCATCATTCCATCAGGACCAATCCACACTTCTACATCTTCATTAACCTCATCTCAATCACTTCCACGAACTTCTCATTTTTCAAATTTTGATACCAATCTTAATTTTGCATTTTTTAACAAAGAAACCACTCTCCATGACTCACCCATCATCCATCCTGATTCAATTTCTCCCTCTGATCATGAAATATCTGAAAGGTCAATTTCTGATGAGCTATTGAAATTTCCACAACTGAACCTTTCACTTGTTCCAAACTTTTAAATATGACTGAACAACTGCTATCACAAAATCCTCCTGAACTTGTAACTTCTGAACCCATCCTTTCTGAAAGTTACCTAGCCATAGTTGTATATGATAAACTTGTCCCAAAAACTTTGGATAAATGCATTAACATGTTCAGAACTAAGGCTATGAAAAAGGTTTCGAATTTAAGGCAAGAGGAAAGTACAAGTACTGAGCCTCAGGACATGGATGGTTCTTGGAAACTCTTTCAGAAGTGGATGTCTTATGAGGTTGAATGAATGAATTCTTTTGCTGAAGCATCCCGAATTTGGGATGTTTAGATAGTAACTAAAAGGAAAGAAGCACATGAAAGAGTTAGAGTTCTTGAATTCTTTGCTGCTAAGAAAAAGAGGCGGAGGAAGCCAGGCTTAAAGTTCAAGAGGCAGAAGAAGCCAAAAAATCTGAAGAAGCCATGTTGGCTAAAGAGGGAGAAGAAGTTTCTAAGGCTAAAGAAGATGCTCTGGTTGCTTCATCTTCTGATCCTGCCATTGTGCGTCTCGAAACACACAATTAAAAATATTAGAGGAGAACAACAGGTTTTCAGAGAAAGCATCATTGAACAGAAGGCTATTAATGAGAATGTTCAGAACAAGCTACAGCTGATTCTGCAAAAAATTCTTTCTTCTGCTCCTCAACCCTAGGCTCTAGAATTTTCTTTTTCCTTTTGCTTCTGAACCATAGGACTATGCTTTCTACTTACTTTTTGTGACTACTATTTTTCTTCCTAGAATATTTGATATTTCTGCAAATCTTCTTTTTGAATCTTAGTTTGTTCTACTTCCTTCGACTCACTTCTTATGTGACCTTTTGAAATAAATGAAGTCTTCTTTTGGCTTTCACTTATTTTCTTACTTCTTATCTTCTTTAGGTTTTTATGTTTTTCACACATAATTACCTTTTTGATTATGACAAAAGGGGGGGGGGGGGGGGGGGGTAATTAAATGAACGTGATTTTGATTTCAATAATCAAGTTCTGGAAAATGTTCTCTGAAAAGAACTGCTTACATTCTAACCAAGTTAAAATTGTGTTTCTGTTAGAATTGTTTTCTTTTTCAGGAAATGTGAACTCTGATTAAAGACATAGATCTGAAAGAATTATGCCAAGGCTTATGTATAACCCGTTAGCTTCATACTTGGCTCCAAAAATTGAAATCTGGAATCAGACTCCAATAATTGAGAATCCGGAAGCTGTCTTAGTGACATTAGAGTTTCAAGATTTCAATTGATTTCATTTTCATTGGCACTAGAGTCAAGATTCTCAAGATCTCAATATCTGATCTATTGGAACCAGAGGGAGTTTTTACTCAAATGGTTCAGAGTCAGGATATTCGAGCTCCATCAAGTCATTGACTTGGGGGGAGTTTTCATAAAAGGGATAAGTATTCCTTATCTTCTTATTTTCAATTTTCTGATTATATGAACAAAATTGTGTCATTAAAATACATAGTTTTGTCATTATCAAAAAAGGGGAGATTGTTAGAACAAGATTTGGTTCTGCAATACTATCTCTGAGTTTTGATGATAACAAATGAGTATGTTTGTATGAGAAATTTTGATATTCTAATGTTTGTTATTTTTGAGTATTTAACAAACAAGTTCTGCTTTTGATGAATGGCGTGGCCAAGACATTAGAAGAGAATTAATTCTGCTTCTATGCTACACAAGTTCTGATGAACAGTAGCAAGACACTCTAGAAGACTTTAAAGTGTAGGCTCTGATAGGAAGTATAAAGAAACCAGTCAGAAGATCTGAAGGCAGAAGTTTCTACTTAAGTCCAAATGCTAAAGACTCATATTTCTAAAGACAGTGTGTTATAAAGAAACAAGTCAGAAGATCTGAAGACAGAAGTTTCTACTTAAGTCCAGATGCTAAAGACTAATGTTTTTGAAGATAGAGGGTTCTCAAGACCAAGTGCTGAAGATTATGATATACGAAGTTCTAAAGACTCTGAAGACTTAAAGTTATAAAGACCCATGGTTCTAAGAAAAGGGTTCTAAAGACCAAGTGCTAAAGACTCTAAAGACGGAAGTTCTAAAGACTTTAAAGACTTGAAGTTCTGAAGACCTAAAAGTTCTATGAAAAGTTTCTCACGACCAAGTGCTGAAGATTCCTAAGACTTGAAGTTTTGATGACCTTATGTTATGTTCTCGCTTCTAAACTCATGTTCGCAGAAGCCTATGAAGTGCAGAAGGAAAGAAGATAACGTTAACATGGTACAGATAGTACATGATGCAATTAACATTTCATTGCACTATCATGAAAAGACGGACGCGTTGCACGATCTTGTCCCTCACGTGATTTCTCAAGTTGCCAGTGTTTCTGGAAATCCCAAGATTACCCCTCAATGAATATATTATTTTATTGGCTATATAAAGGCTTGAAGACTAAGAGAAAGAAGCTAATATAATTTTTACTGCATATCTATGCACAAGCGCTGTTCATAGCTTTCATATAGTTAAGTCATTGTTCTTAAAATAGTTTACATATTCAGCTTGTGTAGAAGCAATATTATCGTAAGCCAAACTTGTATTCAAACAGTTGTTTGATTTCCTTAAGGGACCAGTTAGGTCTGTATCCTTAAGAAGTCTAGGACTAGTGTGTCTTAGAAGTTTGATTTTCCTTAAGGGATCGATTATGTATGTATTCTTAAGAAGTCTAGGACTTGTGTGTCTTAGAGGTTGTTAGTCACTCATTGGTAGCTTGGGCATTGTAATAATCAGTTGGATTATTGGATTGAGTCCTCGATTGAGAGAGGCGAAATCACCTTGGCGGGTGGACTAGACTAGCTTGATAGTTTTCAAGTGAACTAGTATAAACATACCTTGTTCTTTACTTCTTGTTCTTAATTATTGTTATTATCAAGAGTGAAAGAAAAAGTATTTTAATTAAAGGGGAGTATTTTTAAAAGAAAAGTTTTGATTTAAAATCCAATTCAAACCTCCATTTCTTGTGTTTTTCACACCTTCGGCCTCTAGAACCATGCAAAAATCCAAAACTTTATCATATTCTATGTCTATGAAAAACGCGAAACCAACCCTTTCAACCAAGATTTTGTAACTTAGATCTTTCGTGAGATCCAGATCTACCAAGACATGAACAAAATGACCAAAAGTTCTTTTGAAAGTAGACTTGTTAGAGGCATAATCTATGCATATTGGGGTTTCAATACTACTTGCAATTGCGAAAAGAATTCGTGGCCTCCAATATTCCTGGGAGAGACCATGAATCCTTAACCAAACTTGTGCAAATGTTTGTTTCAAAGTTGAGGGAACAAGATCTTTCGACCATGGAAACAACTTAAAAACCCCTTGCGGAAGAGACCAAGCACTGATTGAACGAACTATTTGAACATCTTCAAGAGAAGAAAATGTGAACTCAAAAAATCCTTTACCCAAAAACGTAACCCCCATTTTCCAAGCGAATGCTAGAGCTCCAAGAGTTTGGCTTTAAGATTGACAATTGTTAGTGGAACAGAGCCTTTAGATCAAATGATTCTTCCATGAAGATGATGTTTGCAAGCATCCACGCCCAATTTGTATTCTTCCTCGGGAATTGTTATAGCTAATCTATCCCATTTTAGACACGGAGTAGGGAGATGACTCAGAGGTATGTCACACACATTGTTAGAGATCTCTGAAGCAAATGATTTGTTGGACGGGATGAGTCGTGTTGTATTTTGAATTGGAACAAGATTGAGAGCAATGGAAGTTTCAGGGAACAACAAGGTTGTCTCTATTGAGAAGAAGAAAAGGAAGAGAAGAGAAAAAACTAGCCGTTATCAATTAACCAACTAACTGTTACAGTTAAGCACAGTAGAGAGCTTTTTTCCCGGAATTTTTTTTAAATGAATTATTCTTCTCACACATACATCAAAATAGTAACCATGCTATCAAACAAATATTTTTTATTTTTTTTATTCATTTGAAATGATTAATTTTTAAAATAAATAATTATGTGTATTTAAAAAGTAATAAAGTATCAAAAATATATTTTTATTATTTTTTAAAATATGTTATTCTCATTTAATAATATATCTATAAGAAAATGTTTTTCACTGCTTTTTATTGATCATGAACATGTATTATATACAAGAATTACAATCTGCATAATAGGAAACTAATTATGCCTAATCAATGTAAATATTCTTTGACTTTATATCTCATTAGTGTACAATATTTGTTCCAAATATAGATATGTTCTGTCACACCCCCGCAGTTGAAGCGGGAGGTTGACGTACGCTTAAACTGTCTCGGAAATCTTGAAATAGTATTAGGGGAAGACCCTTGGTGAAAATATCCGCAATTTGATAGCGCGATGGAACATGCAAGACGCGTATCTGTCCGCGAGCTACTTTTTCACGTACAAAGTGAATGTCCATCTCAATATGTTTTGTACGTTGATGTTGAACAGGATTACCAGAAAGATATATGGCACTTACGTTATCACAGTATACCATAGTAGCTTTGTGTATCGGATAATGTAGCTCGAGGAGTAGGTTACGTAACCAGCATGACTCAGAGACGACATTGGCAACTCCACGATATTCAGCTTCAGCACTGGATCGGGAGAGTGTGGGTTGTCGTTTAGACGACCATGATAATAAGTTGTCTCCAAGAAAAACACAATAGCCTGAAGTAGAGCGTCTAGTGTCGGGACATCCTCCCCAGTCAGCATCTGTGTAAGAAATCAAAGATGTAGTGGATGATGGATAGAGATGTAAACCGTAGTGACTAGTTCCCTGAATGTAACGCAAAATTCGTCGGAGAGAGTGCATGTGATCTTCCATGGGGTCATGC
Source organism: Vicia faba (assembly GCA_948472305.1). Taxonomy (NCBI): domain Eukaryota; kingdom Viridiplantae; phylum Streptophyta; class Magnoliopsida; order Fabales; family Fabaceae; genus Vicia; species Vicia faba. The sequence continues at coordinate 409,298,008 of OX451740.1, read as the reverse complement.
ATAAAAAGACATATTTGTTGTACCGCATATGTGATGTCGGGTCTCGTGAAAGTGAGGTATTGGAGAGCACCAGCAAGGCTACGGTATAATGATGGGTCTTCATAGGGAGTGCTAGTCTTGGCGCTAAGCTTCGGTTTAGTGTCAACCGGAGTGGGACATGATTTGCATGATGACATGCCTGCTCGCTCAAGAATTTCATCTGCATACTTTTTCTGAGATAAGAACAGACCACCATTATGTCGAGTAACTGCAATACCCAAAAAATAATGGAGTGGTCCCAAGTCTTTCATAGCAAATTCAGAGCTGAGTCGTGATATTATAGACTTGCGAAGATCATCAGAAGAAGCGGTGAGAATGATGTCGTCCACATAAAGAAGAAGATAGGCCATGTGTGTATCTTTCCGGTAGATGAAAAGAGAGTTGTCTGACTTGCTTTGAGAAAACCCGATAGAATATACATAATCTGCAAATCGTTTGTACCAAGCTCTTGGAGCTTGCTTTAGCCCATACAAAGATTTTCGCAGACGGCAGACATGATGAGGATGATTTGGATCCTTAAAGCCCAAAGGTTGATGCATATACACTGTTTCTTTGAGTTCACCATGTAGAAAAGCATTCTTGACGTCTAACTGATGAATTTTCCATGCTTTAGATAAGGAAAGACTGAGTACTGTTCGGATGGTGGTTGGTTTAACAACCGGACTGAAGGTCTCCCCACAATCTATGCCAACCTGTTGACCTGCACCGTTACCTACAAGTCGGGCTTTATGCCTCTCAAAAGAACCATCAGATTTTTCTTTATGCCTAAAAATCCACATAGAACGAATAACATTTGCATCAGGTGGACGGGGCACTAAATCCCACGTCTTATTTTGAATAAGAGCATTGTATTCATCATCCATAGCCATTTTCCAATTTAGGTCTTTTAGTGCTAACACTGGGTTACGAGGGAGAGGAGATTTTGTAACTTCGGTGTGGAGATTGATGTATTTTTGGTTTGGTTTAAAAATGCCATGTTGGCTCCTCGTAACTGGTTTGTTGTTAGAATGAAGGGTAGGTTGGTAAATGGGAGGAAGTGGGATATTTGGCGGAGTAGATGTGGATGGCAAAGTTTGGGCCAATTGAGAGGTAGTTTGGGCCGGTTCTGATTGGTCATGGGTTTGAGACTGTTGCTGAGTGATGTGGGTCGGTGTCATTGGATATGGGTCAGGTTGAGTGATGAGGTGATTTATGATGTAAGGTGATAATTCATTATCAAGAAATTGATAATTTTCCGGATTAGTAGTGTGTAGTTTAGAGAAGGGAAATTCCGATTCATCAAATATGACATGGCGACAAAGGATGATTTTATTTTGTGATAAATCATAACATTTGTACCCGCGATGATTGGAAGGATATCCTAAAAAAACACATGGGGTGGATCGAGACTGGAGTTTATTTATAGTAGTGGATGGAAAAAGAGGGTAACATAAACAACCGAATACACGTAGATGAGAGTAGGATGGATGCTTTTGAAAAAGGATTTTGAGAGGTGATTGATAATTCAACTTTTTATTTGGTAAAATGTTCAACAAATAAGTTGCCATTTGTAAGGCATGGTGCCAAAAACTTGGAGGTAAAGATGCATGAATGAGTAAAGTCCGAACTATATTATTAATAGAACGGATTTTTCGTTCAGCTTTTCCATTTTGAGATGAAGTATGAGGGCATGAGAAACGAAATGAAATTCCATTTGCTTCACAAAGTTTTTGAAAGTTACTATTGACATATTCTCTACCATTATCGCACTGAATATTTTTAACTTCCAGTTGAAATTGAGTTTTAATATATGCTCTTAATTTTTCAAAGGTTGGAAAAACTTGAGATTTATGTGAAATTGGAAAAGTCCACAGAAAATTCGAATAGTCATCCAAAAAAAGCACATAATATTTATGACCGGAAGTACTCAATACGGGAGATGTCCATACATCACTATGTAGTATGTCAAATGGCATGAATGTAGAATTTTGCGAATCAATAAATGGCATTTTAACATGTTTACCAAGAGGACAAGAAGGACACAAAGTTGAAGTGGACTGTAAATTAGGAGCACATTCAATCATTTTATTTTTTCGAAGAGAATCTAAAATAGATGCTCCTGGATGACCCAAACGGTTGTGCCAGACAGAGGTAGATAAAGCTGCAAACTCAGAAGGAAAGATGTGTTTATTCTTTGTTGTGTTGGTGATGGGATATAGTTGGCCTTGACTCTCACATCGCATTAGAACCATCCCCGTATGAAAGTTCTTTACAGAAAAACCAAATGGATCAAATTCAACAGAAACATGGTTATCGGTAGTGAATTTACGAACAGAGATTAAATTCTTAATCAATTTCGGTGCATGGAGGACATTAGATAAAGTTAATGGAGGGTGTGGGGGGGATAAGTTAGCATTTCCAAAACCATGAATAGGAACTGAATGACCATTTCCTACGATAATACTATTATTTTTGCTCAAATTAAAATAAGATGAGAGATTACCTTGTGTGGATGTCATATGAGATGTTGCTCCAGTGTCCATGTACCATGATGGGTCAGATTGAGCAAGATGGAGAGTGTGAAGAGCAGCTTCAATATCTGTTGGGCTTGGCCCAGTTGCAGCAAAGGCAGCAGATTGTGGCCTATTTCCAAGAATTCCTGCTTGCTGAGTTTTTGGGCCAGCATTGGGCCTAGGCCAATAAGAAGGATACGGAGATGGAGGAGGAGCCCATGGTGCATATTGTTGTTGTTGCCACTGTTGCCAAGGATACGGAGAAGGAGGTTGCTGCTGCCAGCCCGAGTTCGGGCCACCGCGTCCACCACCACCATTGAACTGCATCCCTCCGTGGTTGTGACGTCCTCCTCTGCCGGAGCTTCGACCTTTACCTCGGTTGCCGTTTCTGCCTCTGTTGTTGATACCGCGATTTCCATTGTTTGCAGTCAAATTTCGGGCGGAAAACGCATTGGGAGAGGTGGAGGAGTTGTCAGAGGTTGGGGTTTTCACGAGTAGGGCCGTTGGAGAAGAGATAGTGCTGGATTCGCGTGCAGTACGTTGGGCCATCGTCGATTCTTCTAATTCCAATCGCGATTTCGCCGTTTCAAAGGTTGGTAATGGATCGTGTTGCTGAATGTATGTGACAAATCCTGCATATGAATCTGTCAGTCCAGAAATCATCTTCAACACAAGACGAGTGTTGTTGACGGGAGAATCAACATTTGCAAGTTGATCTGCGAGGAGTTTGAGGCGATTGCAATATGCTTTTGTCGACGGGAAATCTTCCAAGTGCGTGTTGGTGAATTGATGTTCGAGGTGGACTGCTCTCGAATGCTTGTTATCTTGAAACATAGCAGTAATTCGTTTCCAACAGCTTTCGGCGGTGTCGTTAAGCACCAGGATAGAGCTAAGGATGTCCTGGGTAACGGTGGCATACATCCACTGTAAAACAACAGCGTCAAGACGGTTCCAGAGGTTTGGATCATTGGTCTTTGTTTGTGCGACTTCTTGTTGGGTTGCCGCATCGGTGGGAGGGATAATATGATCAAGGACGTTGTGGACACGTGCTTGAACCTGAAACAGAGCAGACCAAGAGAGATAGAGACTGGAATCATTATCTAATGTGATTGGAATGATGGTTTTCACGTTTGTAATTGCGAAGGCAGAGTGAAATTTAGGTTGAGATGTTGGCGTTTCCGTGCCGGTGCTGTTGTTTGAAGAGTTTTCGGAGGTTGAAGACATGGTGGAAGAGAAAAAGGAATTTGTTTGGAGCGGAAGAGAGAAAAAAAATGGATCAAAACCGTTCTGATACCATATAAGAAAATGTTTTTCACTGCTTTTTATTGATCATGAACATGTATTATATACAAGAATTACAATCTGCATAATAGGAAACTAATTATGCCTAATCAATGTAAATATTCTTTGACTTTATATCTCATTAGTGTACAATATTTGTTCCAAATATAGATATGTTCTGTCAATATCTTTTATCAAAATAATTCATTTTAAGAACATCACATCTCTATTAACATATGAGTTGCTAGGTGTGGAAATTTGGTGAAAATCCAATAGGTACCAACAAAAATGCAGACAACAGAAAGTGACAAATCTAATATTTCGAACAAGTGGGTCAAGATCAATTATTATAAAATTATAAAATATATAAATAAACAATAAAATGATGGTTTTATTACTTTATACATAAAAAAAAAGAGATAGAAACTACAAAATGTATATCATTATATATCAAAAAATATGAAAACATCTTAATATTTTAAAGTAATGAATATTTTCAACGTGTATTCGTATTTTAAAGGGATGTAAAGAAATTATTTTTAAACCTATAAAATAGATCTCTTAAAAAAATAGAGTCAAATTAATTATTTTTTCTTATTTTGGGACTGTTGGAATAATTCATCAAAATAACTTATGATATTTTTATAAATTTTTTCCACTTTTTTTTATAATTAATTTTTTTTAATATATCTTAAGAAAGTAATTTTAAACGTATATAAAAATAATTTCATTTAATTTAAACTTTTACGACAAAAATAACTTCTGTAACTTATACATAATTGTTTATATTTAATAGGAAAAAATCTCTTAGACTTAAATATGTTGCACAAATAAACAATTTATTATTTTTCACTTCAATATTTTTATAAAAAAATACATAATTAACGTTTTACTTTCTAAAAATATATCAATTCATTAACAAATGCACTTATTATATATATATATATATATATATATATATATATATATATATATATATATATATATATATATATATATATATATATATATATATATATATATATATATATATATATATATATATATATATATATATATATATATATATATATATATATATATATATATATATATATATATATATATATATATATATATATATATATATATATATATATATATATATATATGATGAGACTTAAATTTTCAATCAAAGAGTTATGGATAATTTTACGTAACACACAAACAAAAATTAATCACGGGATATTTTTTAACTACAAAGTAATTTTACCTTACTATAAATTTACTTATGCGATTAACTTTTATTGAATATTAAATAAATTTCTTACAATTCTTTAAAAGACAATTTTAAAAAACCAATATTTTACACTATGTATAAATTAAGAAGTGACAAGTGTGTCTCTTTACTATGTAACGTGCAGCATCACTACTATATTTTAAGTGAGATAAAAGATTCAAAAATCTAATTAATAAATAAATAAAATAAAATATAGAACGTGGAGTCACTTGCCCCATTAAATAATAAGTAGATCCGGGATATCCGCCAACATAAAAATTCACAAAATAGATTAAAATAATAATTATTTAAAGTAAACGGGTGGAAAAACATAATTAATATATTTTAAAAATTGAAAAGAATCTCATAAAAAGACAAAAATAAAATATTTAAAAATATTTTATAGTTAGAGACAGAAGTAACACTATTTTAATATTTATTTCATCTCATATTTATATTACATATATTTATATATGTTATATAAAAATATATGAATTAATTTTAAAATAATATATCGTTATTATTAATTTGTAATTCTTGTATAAAAAATATCATTATTAATATATCTTAATATAAAGGTTGTTTATTTCATAGTTTGAGAATAATTTTTTTGAATATTTTAAATATTATTAACTTTTAAATGATATAATATTTTATCAATTACAAACATGTGCAATTACAAACTTCAAACATTAATGACGCATATTTTTTTTCGAACACTTAATTGTATAAGAGGTTTTCTTTTTTTAAATTATATAAAGTAAAGCTAAGATAATTAGGGGTTTTCGTGATATGATCAAGCGGTTTTGAAGTAAAAGATCATCTGAACTGTAAAAGAAAAAAATACGGTTTGATTTGGTTCAGTTGACTTTTAAAAATAAATCTGAACCAAACTAAATCAATGCAGTTTGAATTGGTTCGATTAATTCGACTTTTTATAAAAAAAAATTATTAAGCCATACATACATATATAAAGGAAAATATAATTTTGTGCTTAATTGTAAATAAATTATTATAAAAAAATTTATAATTGTCAAAATAAATTTATAATTTGATATATAAAATTGCGTATTATAATTTTATCTAAATCTAAAGAATGATATAGACAAGATTGCATTCTTAAATAAATATTATATAAAGAATACGATAAAATATATTTTGTAAAAATAATATTTATAAATAAATAATATTTTATTTTTTATGATTTGTAAATTGAAATAAATATCGTACAAAGTATGATAAAATATACACATAATACATGTTGATTTCTATAAAGAATTAAAGAAATATATATTGGTTAGCAAGATTTTATAACATAATGCGGTTTTGTTTGGTTTGGTTCAGTTTGCAAAATATAAACCGCTTATCGAACCGAACTGTGCGATTCCGTTAGAAAATGACTCAAACACATCCGAATCAAATGTGGTTTTTTGCGGTTTCGATTTGATTCGGTTGGATTTTGCGGTTTTTTATTGGGCCGGTTTGGTTTTGAACACCCCTAATCAAATAAGTGATAGAAATAGCATAGTACTAATTTCTTAGAGAAAAATTTTCTAATACAGCACCAATTTTCTTCTCTATGTCGTGGTTGTTAGAAATAATTTATATTTTAGGAATATCTAGGAATATTATTTTATATCTTTGTTAGAGGGTATTTTAGTATTTTATTATACTCTAATTTTGTGTATAAATAGCCTAGTAATAGGTAGGTCATTGTAATTCATTGAAAATTCATCATTCTTTATTTTGTAGTCGTCATTAAATATGTTCCTTTTGTCTTTCACCTCTCCTTGTGCACCAACAATTTGTATCATAGCCTTTGGTTCGAGAAAGAGACCGAAAGAATGGGGGAGCATTGTGGACTCACACTTGAGGGGGAGTGTTGGAATAATATAGCAAGTGTGAGTAAGTGGGAAAATAGTCTCACATTGGATAAAAATATGGAGACTTAAGCATATATAAGTGGGAGAATCCACTCACCTATCACATTAAGGTTTTAGGTGGATAAGTGGTTTGTCTCTCACAAAGGTGCCAAGTTCTACACTATGTATCAATGCTCATAGTATCTCCCTCCAATAATTGGTATCAGTGTTCCGGTTTGAAATCTACAGGGTAACAAGAAACACGAGTGAAGAGTGAGGTATTATTGAGAATCGTTTTTCTGATTCTGTGGGATTTGGGAAACACTTTTAGTGAATTTTTAAGTGAATTGCACAAGGTTGAAGATGAACAGAAACAGCGATATAAATTCCAAGCTTCTAGCGTTTGATGGTGAAAACTGTAATCGTTGGAAGATCCAGATACGTGTGTTGTTTGGTTCTCGAGATGTGTTAGATCTGGTCACCGATGGCTATACTCCATTAACAACAGACGCAACAGAGGCTCAGAAGATTACGCAGAAGGCGCTAAGAAAGAAAGATCAGAAGGCGTTGTTCTACATCCATCAATGTATGGATACAAACGTGTTTGAGAAGATTGCTGACTCTGAAACAACAAAGGCTACGTGGGACACACTGGTCAAATGTTACGGTGGTGACGCATCAGTGAAGAAGGTGAAGCTTCAGTCTCTCAGAAAATAATATGAGAATCTCAACATGAAGGACAACGAGAAGGTTTCTGAATACATCTCTAGAGTGATTCTGATCACTAATGAGATGAAAGCTTGTGGAGAAACTCCTTCTGAACAAGTAATCATTGAGGAGATCTTGAGATCTTTAACTTCTCAGTTTGATTATATTCTGGTAGCAATTGAACATTCCAAAGATCTGAGCCCCATGAGAGTTGAAGAGTTGCAAAGCAGTCTAGAGGCGTATGAGTTACGTATGACTGAGATAACTTCTGAGAGGGAAGTAGAGCAGCAGGCTCTGAAAGTAACTTGTGGTAAGAAGTATCAAAAGAAGACTTGGTCAGAAGCCAGAAAGAAAACTAATGGTGGTAAAAGGTCAGAAGCTTCAAGCTTCAAACTCTGATAGGCAGAAGAATGTCTAGAAGGAAAAGGAGAAGTCTGACAAGAAGAATGTTCAGTGTTACTGTTGCAAGAAAATTGGTCATTGTGCCAAAGATTGCTGGTCGAACAAAGAAAGGAAGTTAGAAGAAGAAAATATAGCCAGAGGAGAGTCTGATGATGAACCTATGCTATTGATGGCTTCTGAATCTGATAATATGAATCCATCAGAATGGTGGTATATGGACACAGGGTGTTCAAACCATCTTACTGGAAACAAGAAATGGTTGGTTGATTTTGACTTTGGGAAGAGTATAAAGATCATATGTGTTGATGATAAATACCTCAATGCAGAAGGTATGGGAAATGTCAGAATCATTCTAAACAATAGGAAAACAACAGTGATCCAGAATGTATGGTATGTAGCTGGCATGAAAAATAATCTGATGAGTGTGAGACAATTGATTGAGAAAGGTTTTTCGGTTACCATGAAGGACAATCTTCTGAAGCTGTATGACTGTAATCAGAAGCTGATTATGGAGTCATAACAGGGAAGGAACAAAACATTCAAGGTGAATGTTAGAACTACATACTCTGAATGTCTTAGTGCAACAAGTGATGTCAAGGAGAGTGAGTTGCGGCACAGAAGATTTGGTCATCTGAATTTCAGAAGCCTAGGGCATCTGAAATCAAAGAAGATGGTACATGAAATTCTATAATGAAGAAGCCTGAGAAGTCATGCAAGGTGTGCATGGAAGGGAAGAAACTAAGATTACCATTTACATCACAAGTAGCTCCAAGAGCAAAGCATGCCTTGAGAGTAGTGCATTCTGATGTATGCGGTCCATTTCCAGTAGCATCAACTGGAGAGAATAAATACTTTGTGTCATTTGTTGATGAGTTCACCAGAATGACATGGGTATCTCTCATAAAGTTCAAACACGAGGTGTTTTCTGAATTCAAGAAGTTCAGAGTGAAGGTTGAGAATCAGAGTGGCCAGACTGAATATTCTTAGAACTGATGGTGGTAGTGAGTATAACTCCACAGAATTCAGAAGGTTTTGTGATGAGAATGGAATTGAGCATGAGGTTACTGCTCCATATACTCCTCAACACAATGGTCTTTCTGAAAGAAGAAACCGTACTTTGCTTGATATGGTGAAAAGCATGCTGAAAGAGAAGAAGCTTCCTCATACTCTGTGGGGAGAAGTTGTTGCCACTGCATGTTATGTGCTAAACAAATGTCCAATGAAGAAGTTGAAGGTAATAGTTCCTATTCAGAAGTGGACTGAATATAAGCAAAGTGTTAGTCATCTGAAGGTGTTTGGTTATGTATGTTACAAACATGTCCCAGAAGCCAGAAGCTAGAAGCTAAATGATAGAAGTAAAGTAATGTTACTGGTGGGGTACCACAATACAAGTTCGTACAAACTTTATTGTCCAGAAACTGAAAAAGTTGAGTTCAACAGAGACGTCATTGTAAAAGAATCAGAAGTCTAGAATTTGGAAAGGTCTCGTCCTGACTTTGATGAGAGAACTCCTGAAGAAAAGTCAGAAACACATGTTTTTGAAGACTCTGACTCTGAAGAAGATTTAGAAGGTGAAGATGATTCTGACTCTGACTCTGACTCAAATGGTGATTCAGACTCTAGGAATTTTCCAGACTCTGAAGACAGTCAAGGTTTTGGAGAAAGTCCAATTTCTGAAGCAAGAGCTTCTGAAGGGGAAAGTTATGGTGTTCGAGGTTCTGAAGTTCAAATTCAGAGGCAACAAAGAGTCAGAAACATCCCAAGAAGATTTGGAGAGTTTGACATGTTACAAGACACTGAAGTAGATTCCGAAGGAGAAGTTATTCAGTGTGCAATGTTAGTAGACTCTGAACCCGTGAGTACAAAAAAGGCTCTTAAGCAGTAAGTCTGGTTGCAGGCCATGAAAGAAGAACTTGATGCTATAGAGAGAAACAAGACTTGGAAGCTGTCAGAACTTCCAAAAGGCAAGAAAGCCATCAGCGTTAGATGGGTTTTCAAGCAAAAGATAAAGCCATATGGGTTTTCAAGCAAAAGATAAAGCCAGATGGATCAATTGGCAAACACAAAGCAAGATTAATAGCAAGAGTCTTTCTATAGAAGCCTGGGCTAGATGACTCTGAAGTATTTGCACATGTAGCGAGACATGAAACAATCAGACTAGTGATTACAATAGTTGCTAACAGAAATTGGTCTCTGATGCACTTAGATGTAAAATCTGCATTTCTGAATGCTCCACTACAAGAAGAGGTATACGTGTCACAACCTCTTGGATTTGAGAAAAATAATCAGGAAGGGATGGTGTTCAAATTACACAAAGCCTTGTATGGATTGAAGCAAGCGCCTTGAACCTGGGATCTGAAGATTGATTCATTTTTCAAGGGACAAAGGTTTCAGAAGTGTGAGATGGAGTATGGTTTTTATGTTCAGCACACTTCAGAAGGTAATATGATTCTGGTTTGTTTGTATGTTGATGACATATTACTCACAGGAAGTTCTGAACAAGAGATATCTGAGTTCAAGAAGGTTCTGGTGAATGCGTCTGAGATGACAGATCTTGGAAAATGAGTTTCTTTTTAGGGATTGAATTTATGTACTCTGAGAAAGGAATCATTTTGCATCAGATGAAGTATGAACTTGAGCTTTTAAAGCGATTTGAGCTAGAGAACTGCAAAGTTGCTATCACACCTGCCGATACGAATGAGAAGTTGGAATCTGATTCTGATGGAGAGGATGTGGATGCTACAACCTTCAAACAATTGTTTGGTTCTCTGAGGTATTTGTGTAATATCAGACCTGATATTTACTATGCAGTTGGAATGGTTAGCAGTTTATGAGTAAACCAAAGTGGTCTCATTACCAAGTTGCTGTCAGGTTTCTGAGGTATGTGAAGGGAACTCTGAAGTATGGAATGTTATTTCCTTCTGGAAGAAAGATTGAATCAGAACTTCTGAGTTACTCAGACTTTGATTGGTGTGGAGATAGAGTTGACAGAAGAAGTACTTTTGGGTACTTATTCAAATTTCTGGGAGGGTCTACTTCTTGGTGTTCCAAGAAGTAACTTGTTGTTGCGCTATCAACATGTGGAGCTGAATATATTGCAGGAGCTATGACTGCATGCCAAGCTGTATGGATTTTGAAGTTGCTGTAAGTATGAATATTGAGGTAGGAAAACCTCTGAAGCTGATGATTGATAATAAGTTTGCAATCAATCTTGCCAAGAACCCAGTGCTGCATGGGAGAAGCAAGCAGTGGCGGAGCCAGCGTCCGACCAGGTAGGGCAGCTACCCAGGCTCCGCCCAGCCATACTTCACCATCCCGCACCACCACCACTTCAAGATTCGACAACCAATCACCCCAAAAACAACTCCCAAAAGCGGAAGAAAGAGGTCAATTCCACGCAGCCGAGAAACCATCGCGTTGCCTTGCGCCGCCGCACATCACATCTCCGATCGTGACTCTCTTTACAGTGTAATGGCCTTTATTTCAGATTTCGTTCATGATGTTGTTTCTTTTTTGAAATAGGAAAGATGGTGTTATCGGTTCGTTTGAAAAGAGAAGAAGCAACAAAATAAAAAGTGATTATCATATCTCTGTTTTCACTAATGTATAATATTATGTATTGTTTGCATTTTTTTTATTTTTTATTATCCTATATGCCATATGCCGCGATCCGATAAGTTAGGGGAAGGTGGAAAAGTCAAACAAGAGTAAAAGGAGAGGTTGTGAACGACTTAGTAAAGATGATGAGAGAAGGGCCGCCCCACTTGATACTAGTAGCCTTTCTTTCGATATTTTATTCTTATTTTTTTCCATAGTTTAAAACTAGGGTTTTTTTGGTCTTATGGGTTTTTGGGCTTCATTCTTTATTATTTACACCATCTCTAATTTTTTTTTTTGCAATCCTTAGTTTTACTCAATTAGTTTCTTTTAAGTTTACTTTAGTTAATATATCTTATTTATATTATTTTTTAATACTAAAAATATAAAGAGGCTATAAGATATGCTTTATTAGTTAATTAGATTTATTAATTTATTTAGTCGTGCATATTTTCTAAGTCTCTAGACTAATTCAACATTCCACATTTTTCTAAATTTTCGAAATCAAACCTTTGTGAATTCAATTAATTCGAAAACTTCTCAAATAAAAGTAATTTAATATTTTACAAGAAATCACACAATTTACCAATGAGCGACACGTGGCCAATATCTGGTCACGTGGTGAGGAAGACTATATCAGGCTTCCTCCGCATCCTTCATGACAAGTAACACGTGGTCAATATCGGACCACATGATGAGAACACGTGAGGAGGAGACTATATCAGACTCCCCCGCTCCACGTCTTAATCAAATCAAATATCAAAACAGCTAACCAACGATTAAACATTTTTTCAACTAACATAATCAAAATCCAAGATCAGTTTTCAAAAAAAGATTAAATAGCATCGTCTTCGAATCAAACTACGAACTGCATCTACAATCACTCAACTTACAACCCAGACAAGGTTTAAGGTTAATTTGAAAGCAATTCTATGCAATCTTATAAAAAACACCAACCAACTTACGAACTACGAATTGGGACACTGATTCCTCATAAGAGTATACGTAGGCATACGATCAAAAATCGTGGCGAGTTCCCCTATTAAAATTTAAAACCCTTTCCCCTATTAAAACTTAAAACTCTATTTTTCCCAAACCTAAACCTAAAACCTAGTATCCTTGTGAACAAGGTAGATGAAAGGTTTCTAACACCTTCCTTTCGTCTAATGAAGTCCGAAACCTAGAATCTCTGTCTACAAATTAGGTTTTTCTGTTAGATTCCCTTCCCTAGGATAAAAACTAATAGCGGCGGCTCTGATAAAAAACCAGTTGCTACAGCTGACGACTCTACTGGGGACTTCAACTTTAGGTTTTAGGGTTTTTTCTTTGGGGTTTCTATTGCTTTATTTATTTATTGCTTTCATTTATTCATTACATTTATTTAATTATTGTCTATTGTTTATCATCATATATACTGCATGGCGGGATTTTTTATTTCTCAAAATATTTTCAATAACCCTTAGAAAGAAGGTTCGTCTATTAGCTTAGGAGGTACATCATCCCTGCAGTTTATGTGACGACTTCGCCTAGAGTCGGTGGACTTCCGAAGAAGGAATACTTATCGAGAGATATCCTCTTGATGAGTGGGACTTTGGAAGGTCACCCATGACTCTTTGTAACGACCTTAACCTAAAATCTCATGACGAGACCTTTCACGACTTTAAGACGAAAGTTTCAGTCCATAAAGAGGCTCTACCTAAGGGAGGCCCTTGTGCCTTGTCCCTCTGGTGTTATTCATGATACCCCTAAGGAATCCACCTTTTGGGAGGGTAGATTAGCCGTAGGCCAAAACTAGGAGCCTACCTTCTATTTAACCCGCTATTGTAAGGTTATATTTGTCTCTTTTATTTTAAACTATATTTTTGTGGACAAAATGGCGAGTCTCTGTTATTTTGATTGATGAGTATTTATATATTATATACAATGTGAATTTGCGATCTTTAATTTTTCTCCTAGGCTTTATATTATTTCTGGCTCCGCCACTGGAAGCAAGCATATTGAGACCAAGTATCACTTTCTGAGGAATCAGGTCCAGAATGGAATATTAGATGTTGTCCACTGTAGCACCCAGAAGCAGCTGACAGATGTTCTAACAAAGGCTATCAAGACTGATCAATTTCTTCGTTTGAGGGATGAAATTGGTGTTATCGGTTTTGTGTAAATATAAATTAAGGAATGGTGTTGGAAATAATTTATATTTTAGGAATATCTAGGAATATCTTTTTATATCTCTTTTTATCTTTGTTAGAGGGTATTTTAGTATTTTATTATATCCTAATTTTGTGTATAAATAGCCTAGTAGTAGGTAGGTCATTGTAATTCATTATTCCTTATTCTGTAGTCGTCATTAAATATATTCCTTTTATCTTCCATCTCTCCTTGTGCATCAACATCGACCTTATATCTACCAAGTATATTTATATGGTGTGCCTGTTCTGAATTCTTCACACGCTTATTCATACAACAATGCATATGATATGGATATTGATTAAAATTGAAGTATTCACCTACAAATTCATGATTACCACACAAATATATTTTTTGTTATAAATGATTGCAGAGACATTACATATAGTGACTACTTATTAAATTTTGTTGACTATTTTCCTTTTATAGATTAAACATGATTTAAGTTCCTCTAAATATAAAAATAGATATTTTTGTCGGTCTCTTAAAAAAACTCGTTAAAATATTATCTTTTTAATATTTACAATTCACATTTTAGGTATTTGACGCTAGATTTGTTTAACAGTGACATGAGATTGCCACGTAGATTTTTTTTTATGACTAAGCATATATGTGATAACGCCAGTGTGACAAAAATGATGACCTCGATGCAATGTGGCATTTGTTTTCACCATTTTATATTTTTTTATTTACAAAATTTATAACGACAAAAATTCTATCACTAAATTCATCACTAACATAAACAACTTACAACTATCAAGAAATCATAGTTAATCTCCAGTTAATTTGTAGCTAATCTCTAGCTAAATAAAACAATCATTATTTTGATCTAAATTTTTTTTCTTTATTTTTTTACAATAAATTTTATCCTATTATAAATATCTCTGTCGCAAAAGTTTAATTTTTTAAAACTTAAGATGAATTAAATATAAATTTTTAAGTGTCGATTTTTCATGAACAAAAACAATGTAAATGTTGGCAGATGATTAAATTTTAATCTAATATTTTGCAGGAATTTATATCATAAGACATCTAAAGAATATAATTTTTTTTTTCATTTTAAATAATTCTCAATTTCTTTTGGTTTTTCAATCGAAACACATATAAATGTGTTTTTTTCAAAAGGAGGAAACAAATCAAAATAAACTAAAATAATTCAAAATGCTACGAATTTTTTTAGATCACTTTTATGTGTTATTTTATAAGTTCTTACAAAAATTTAGCTCAAAATTCATTCATATGACAAAGTTTGCGTTGTTTCGTCTCTTAAAAAACACATTTATATCTGAAAGCACGTGAGTTAAATGTTCTTCCTGAATATATGGTGGATTTTAATAACCTTTCTGCAAATGGTGAAAATCTAATTGCTGATTTGAATGCTCAAGAATGGGATCACTTCTTCATGCATCTTCATGGTCCTATTTATGATTCTTTGGTTAAGGATTTTTGGATTCAGGCGGATTGTGACAATCTTCATGTAGTTGCTCATATGTTGGGTCTGAAAATTGTCATTACTAAAAAGTCTATTGCTGATCTTCTAGGCATGCAACATCTGGAAGGTAAACAAATTTATAAGATGCATAGTAAATCTATATATGTGAAGGAGACGATCAACAAAGCCATCTTCAAGAACTACTCTCCCGAGAAAATTGAGTATAAGAGTAAAGATCTCCATGATAAACTCAGAATTTGGCACAAAATCATTTTAAATTGTATCAACCCTAGACCTTTGTCCAGTTCTTTTGACTATTTCAACGTCAATCAGAAGTACATGTTGTACTATTTGATGACCCGTTAGTAGATGTGTCTTCCAGCTCTTTTATTTTATCATTTGAGAGACTCTGTTATAAAGACCAGAACCACTGATGATCCCAAGAAGAAGATTTCAAACTATATTCCTTTTGGACCTCTCATCACTTACATCCTTGTAGAAAGTGGCTTGGTGAAAACTTTGGTTGAAGAAGCTAATTTTACATAGGATCTAGCTTCTAGTCTTGGAGATTCCTTCAATGGATAGACTCTGAAGAATATGAGGCTAATAGAGGAAGTCATTGTTAAACATCTACTTGTTCCCTCTGAAAGCATCAGAATCTCAAGAATTCCTGTGAATAACTACCCTTTGTTGACTGAGGGAGATAACATGTCTAGCATTGCTATCTGTGTTAGGATGATGTAAGCAGAAGGATATGATATGTCCAATTTCAACTATTCTGATTTACCACATGCTCAAGAGTATGCTGACTCTTCCAGAGGTAAAAGGAAGAAGAGTTCAGAAGCTTCTGAACCTGGAAAGAAGAAGAAGAAAAAGTCTGGTTTTCTGAAAGATCCCATTCTGGGAGCTGAAACTTCTGTAACATCTAGTAAGTCTGATACTTATATACTTGTTTCTTTGTTTGCTTCTAATATTATTCTTCACCAACAACCTCCACTGCACAAATTAATCCTCTTCCACCATTGTTGTACCCCAAAATTTCCCTCTCATTTTATCAAGATTTTCCCCATAAGACTCTTTGGACTCAAGACCAGATTAGGGTTTGTTCTACTTAAGACCTCTCCTCGCACTGTTGACCTGAAATTAGGGTTTGAGTTTGCATAGGGATTTTTGGACTTCCAATGCATCATGTGACTTTCATACTTCATGTTGGACTCCTAAGATTTCCCATACCAAGTTTCAAGCCTTGAATCAAATTTTTGTCCAGTCAATTGGACAGTTGACCTAAAAATCAGCTGTATTGGGGAAAAAGTCAACTATTGCCAATTTACAGTCAAACCTTATAATTTTTTATCCACATCAACATTATAGACTCATATGAACCATTTGATCAAGTTTGGACCACAACTCCTCAAGAAATTTGATCAGATCATCAAAAGGGTAAAATGATCATTTTTAGGGTTTTGACTGTAGAAGGGCGATTTCTGATTTTTAACCTAGAAAATGGCAAATTGGGTTCAAGAATGGTTTCAAGGACTCAATGGCATCATCTTGACCTAATCACATAGTTCAAAAGATCTCAAATGCATTGGATTGACAAATGAATTCCCCAATCAACTGATCAAAAATCAACTGTACACTGAAAAGTCAAACTTTGACTTTTTGATCAAAATCAAGTGCCAAAGGTCATTTTTCATCAAGATGTGTCAAAACATGAAACTTGTTCACCAAGAAACTTAATTTTGAAAATTAGGGTTTAAAATGGAAAATTTTCATAACTTAGAAATTTTCTAAGTTATGAAAATTTCTTATTTTTCCCAACTTTTTCACCATGATGCAATTGGATTCAAAGAAAACTTCCAACATGATAGTTGTATTCCTCCACAAAATATATAACTTTTCTTCACAAAGTTTTCCCAAAATATTCTTGGATCTCAAGTTATGATTTTGTGAATAGGGGCCCAAAAACTTTCTAACTTAGTGAAATTTTGCCCTAGTTTAGGCAGGATTTTGACCTATCTTCATGGAAAATTTACACATAGTTCCAAGTGTAATATCAAAATTAATTTCAAAGATGGATTGTAGAGCATGTTACAAGCTTTCCAAAGTGTCCAAGAACTCTCCAAGATCATTTGTGGTTAGGGAGAATCGAAAGTTTGAAAATGGCAAATTATCACTTTTGGCCAAGGCATTTTGCACCATGTTACAACTTGCAAATTTGTCCTAAGCATTCTTGTACTTGGTTTACAGGTTCTAATCTCTTCTACACTCAAAAATTGAATGCAAATACAATGGTTAATGGCATTGTTTTTGTCTTGGAAGCTTTGTACAAAGGTTTAATCCAAAAATGGCATAAAGGTAGCATTGCCACTTTGATAAAGCATGCTTTATGTCAAATTGTTTATCTTGAGTATTGAACTTAATCTTTTGCAGCAAACCACATCCACAAACATCAGAAAAGGTTTACCAACTCTCCTCAGGCCTTGAGCTAGCCTGTACAGGCTGTACCTTTGTCAACTCACATTTTACTTCAAAAACAAGCAAGTGTGCAAAAACTCCACAACTTTGGTATCTGATAAAACCAAGTCTTGTGCATATTTCAAACAAGTTCAACACATTGTAGCAAGCAGAATACACGAGTTACAAGCCTCTCAAACACCCTAATACACCAAAACACCAACTTCTGCCCAAAACAGGGCATTTTCTGCAAACACCAAGTCAAAACAAGTTCCACTCGTGCGTTTTGTCTCAAACCACTTCAAACACATTGCATACATCCCATCCAAGCTACCCAAGCCCTTCTCAAGCCAATGTAACTCCATTTTCACACTTCACCATTTTTACTTTGAAGCTTTGCAGGTTGAGTTCTACAAGCACATTCAGGCAAGTTCAAGGCAAACCAAGCAATGGGAAAGGTTGAGTGGACTTCAGGCAAGCTAACACGACCTTCAGGCCTCATCCAAGACTCCTACATTGCCATATTCAAACTTGACTGAAACAGGTAATTTTCAAACTTCTATCTCCTTATTTAGGAATCATTAGGCTTAGGTTTGTGAAGCAAAAATGTAGCCCTTAATGTCCTTGAACTGTACATATGCGTAGCTTGTATTTATATTAACTGAGCTAGGAGAATTTAGATGTTGAAGTTGCTGAAAAAACTAGGTTAGAAATTAGGGCCAAGGAAATTCCCTCTGGTCTTTGAGAGTTAGATCAAGTTATTTATATCATTGAAATCATGGTTTAAAGCTCTATAATTTTCATGTTATGAGTTTTTTATTTCAAGTAAAGAACAGAGAGAACATGATACAAGTGCAGAACCATGGCACGAGCGTGTTCTTTGGACAGGGACGAAGTGTATTTGGGCCAGGCGCCTTGGGCCTCTTGCTTTTGACACCCACATGCTTGCTTTTTGCACCCCTTGGCCCATTTCTTTATTTTTGCATATTTTTCATTTCTTTTTTATTTTCTGACTTTATTATTTTTTTCCTAAATATTAAAAATCACAAAAAATATTTTCTTTATTTTTGGCATTTTATCATATTTTTATTTTATTTTTATTTGCATAATAAATAATTATTAAGTTAATATTACTTTACTTTCTTAATTAAAACTTGTAAATAATACAAAAATATTGCATATTTTTATTTCTATTATTTATACACTTAAAAATAATATTGTCATACATATTTTATTTCAAACTTTTTTTGCATATATTTTTATTTATTTTTTTGTACATAAGTGAAATAAAATAATAATAGAAATAAATTTTCTTTTAAAACAAAAATTAGGGTTTCCACCCTTTCCAAAAATAATCATTTTTATTTTCCCTTATTTTTAGGACACTAAATAAACTTATTTTTTACATACATAAAAATAATACAAAAACATTTTTGCATATTTATATTTAATTGCATATTTAAATATTATTCATTTATTTATTTGTACAAATAAATTCAACATGGTTGTAATAGTTTTAGGGCTTTATTTTGTGCAATATCCCCTTATTCAAACTTGTATTCCCCTCCCCATAATAATGTTGTAATAGTCTTAGATTTACTTTTACGCATTTTATTGCTTTTAAATATACATGATAGTAAGATTAGGGTTTTGTATGCAAAGATCAAAAATCAAACAAATAGCATGACTAAACACAAGACAAAAATGCATGAAAAATGACAACACAATGCACACAAGCACCCCTAGGGTTTCATCCACTTGTTTCCTTAAAATAGCCATGATGTGCATGCTAGGTATCTTGGCAAAACAAAATCAAACAAAAAGATCATAGTCCCTCGATGACGCTATCTTGGTTGCCTATACAAAAATGATCTAGTCCCTCAAAAAACATGCTAAGATACTTGGCAATATTGTTATCATGGTCATACGATGACCCGCGCCCGTCCCGTTTAACATCCAAACACAAGGTTGTTTACCAAATACAATGGTAAAACAACAATGTCAAAGGATTAAAAATGTGTAGGAAAGACTTTTAAGTAGGTAGGGTAGACAACTCCTAGTTACTTGATCAATTTGCAAACATCCTTTCTATTTTCAAACTATCACACACCTTTCAAAACAATTTCAAAACATTTCCCAAAACAAACTTTCAATCATTGAAACATTTTTCAAAAGACAAACACCTTTGTATACATTCAAAGAAGAATCATTACAAAGGCTGCCTAAACAAAGGCCTCTTTTCAAAATACTTTAAAAACCACACACAAAAGCACCATTTCAAACAATTGAAAAGCAAAAGCAAGTGATCTAAACAAGTAACTAAGAGCACATGGAAAACCATGGATGAAAAGGGTGCTAGCACCTTCCCTTTTCATAATCTACCCCCCGAACTAAAGAAAACATCTCAAAGGTCTTTCCTGTGCTTTTTTACCTTTCCTTTGGATAAAATAAAAAGTCCATGGCGACTCTTGCTAAACCGAAACATTTACGAACACAAACGCAAGACCTCAAGTCAGTTCTCCCACCGCATCACAGAACTGGCGACTTTGCTGGGGAGAAATATAAAAGTGGGGTTACCTTAGGGTTTTAGATCACCTTTACATGCTTATCTTGCTTGACTTGTATGCTTTACACTTTGGTTCTATTGTTTGGGTTTGAATCCTCTACCCGGATTTGGGAAACATTCATAGGTAAATAGCAATACGTTGTGGAAACTGTATGGGGTATACCGACATGGTCGAAGCAATAGCTATATTAGTGCGACATATTTGTGGGTGCCGATAGCCTTTGAGTCAATCAAAGAGAATACGGGGCCACTGAGTGATGTCATGAAGCACTGATGGACTTTTAGAACCTTTACTTGACCAACTTGGCCTTTTTAGGGGTAGTGAGATGACCGGCTTTGGTGCAGTCCGAAGTTGGTAGATACTCGATACTACACTCATTGAGGGTTGTTTTCTTGGAATATTTCGGTCGCCAGTAAATTGGCTAAACTGAAACAATGAACACAGAAAATAATCCAGTGGTATTGATCTCCTTAGAACCCGATTACTATTTCTAGGACAGGTTGAGCCAACTAAACTTCAAGAGGGTACTTACCTATGAAACCCCATGCAAGCCTGAAACTAGGAACTTGTGTGATTTTTTTGTACATATATACTTGTGCATAACATCATGGACATCATGAAGCATCATATGCATCCACTAACCATTTCAAGAATTTGGATCTTCATCTTTGTTCCTGTTTTGTAGGTAATGGATTCACTCCGCAGGAAAACTATTCAGGTCAACCTTGTGAGAGTTCCTCCTCAACTCAAGGAGCTTGCTTCTAGGATTCCAGAGTATTCTCCATTCACTGAGAGGCATGGTCGTCTTCTCAACTTAGTCAACACCAACACTGAGGAGGACATGGTGAAAGTTCTCTTCTAGTTCTTTGACCCCCCTACACCACTGCTTTACATTTCCTGATTACCAGCTTTTGCCTACTTTGGAGGAATTTTCTCAACTCCTGAGGATTCCTATTCTCCATCAACTACCTTTCAACGGTACAGAAAGAGATCCTAAGCCTGAAGATGTTGCTCAAGCCCTACACTTGCAACCATCTGATGTCATAGGCCATTGGGAAACTAGAAGTGGTGTCAAGGGTTTCTTGGCAAAGTTTCTGTTTGAGAAAGCTCAAGACTGCTGGAATTCTCTGGACCTACAAGCTTTTGAGGAGATTATGGCTCTTCTCATCTATGGGTTGGTCTTGTTCCCAAACCCTGACCAGTTTATAGATGTCAATGTTGTTAAAATCTTCATGGCTCGCAACCCGGTGCCTACATTGCTTGGGGATATCCTCCACTCTTTTCACACTCGAACAATGAGGAAAAGAGGTGTTCTCATGTGCTGCACTCCTCTACTGGTAAGATGGTTTATTTCTCATCTTCCCCAATCAGTCTTGAAGAATGAGCAAGGCTTAAGGTGGTCACAACGGTTGATGACTCTTACACATTCAGATGTTCATTGGTGTTCTCGATCCATAGAAAATATTATCATTGACCGTTGTGGGGAATTCCCTAATGTCCCTCTACTTGGCATTAGGGGAGGCATCACCTACAACCCCTGCTTAGCTTTGACACAGTTTCGGTATGCCCGAAGGGATGGCCCACATGACATGCTGATGCTAGACTTGGTTTTTGACTTTGACAACAACGGTCAAGGACTTCGACAAAGGTTCATCTGAGCTTGGAGGATGCCCAACAAAGTGGACAGTAAGACCTTGGGACACAAGAATTCCATCCCCCTTGAGCCTTACCTCAAGTGGGTACGAACTCGCGCCTAAAGTCTTATGATGCCTTACCTCTACATTCTCCCTATGGTTAAAGAGCCTGTTATGGAAGGAGAGGTTCCATACACCCTCCTACATCCTGACATGCCAATATCATTATAATATTTACAAAGGAGTTGGATACAGCTCAAGGGAGAACGCGATACTTTTGAAGCCCAATTCTACGCTAGTGAGAAGAAGCTTTTAGAACTTACTCGTCAACTTCACGAAGAGAAGACTCTCAACACCTACATTTCACCAAAGAGGAGGCGTAACGTCTTTTTACATTAGAATTTTGTATTATTTTTCCCATGGGGCATTGATGTACTAACAAATTCTATCTTATTAATATGACGTGTGTTCTTTTTGTTTAAAACAAATTTGAATTTCTGAATCCTTGAATGCATTACATGAATACATATCATTCATCATATGCATAAACAGGTCTGCACACCAGGTTTCCTTATCTCTCTGCTGTTTATTTCATCAAGATGGATATTGAGCAGACGATCAAAGACTTGCAAGCGCAAAATTCACAGTTCCAACAGCTACTCATGACCCTGGCCAAGGGACAGAAGGAGCTCAAAACTTTGCTGGAAAAGGAAAAGGAGAAAAAGAAGAGAGTTGGTGTTGCTACCTTAGGCAGAAGATTTGAAGGTCAAGCTAGAAGAGTCTTGGATTTCCCCTTAACATCTGATGAAGGGGTAGGGAAAGGAAAGGGAGCTGCAGTGCCATCTGAATCCGAGGAAGAAGAAGAGGAAGAGGATGAAGACTATTCTGAACAGCACTACCCTCCTGCAGACGACAAATACAAGAACTTAGTAGAAGGTCTGGCAGCCTTGGAGATACAGAGAGTGGCTGGGCTGGATTTTGAGGAACTAGGGTTGGTTTCTGGAATTGTCATTCCACCTAAGTTTAAGGTGCCTCTTTTTTCTAAATACGATGGGTTGTCTTGTCCCAAGATGCACCTACGATCTTACGTCAGAAAAATCCAACCACATTCTTCTGACAAAGACCTGTGGGTACATTTCTTCCAGGACAGTCTGTCAGGGACACAACTGGATTGGTTCTACCAGCTAGAGAGGTCTGATGTGCATAATTGGGAGGTTTTGGCGGCCGCCTTCTACAGACAATATCAATATAATGCGGATTTAGCACCAACCCGTACTCAATTACAGAGAATGGGCATGGTCTCAAATGAAGGTTTCAAAGAGTATGCCCAGAAATGGAGGGACTTGGATGGAAGGGTGCAACCACCATCATCTGAAAGAGAGCTTATTGATATGTTCTTAGGGACTCTATCAGGTCCTTTCTTTAATCACCTGATTGGAAGTTCATCTGCGAGGTTCACCGAGTTAATTCTGACTGGTGAGAGAGTTGAAGTCGGAATCAAGAGCGGGAAAATTCAAAAGGATGCGTCTGCTTCCGCTACCATCAAAAATACCTTTCCATCAAAGAAAGAAGTCTCAGCTGTCTACTCCCAAAGAGGTCAAGGAAGAGTCGAGCGCCGGCCAGCGGTGGGGGCCGTAATGATTCAGAAGTCTGCAGCTGATCAACCCAGAAATAATCAACCCATAACCAACCAAGCAAGGGTAGAAAGGCCTGTATGGAAATTCACTCAGATAAACATAAATCTTGCTCAGGTCCTCCCCCATCTGTTGAAGTTAAACCTTGCCAGTTTGAAAGAGGCTCCGAAGAATCCAAATACAACTTCTCCGTACTACCATGCGAATGCCAAGTGTGCTTATTATTTAGATAGCCTGGGGCACGACACCAACCATTGTTGGGCCCTCAAGAATAAAATTCAGGATTTGATAGATGCTAAAGAAGTTGAATTCGACGCCCCTGAAAAGCCGAATGTGATCTCTGCTCCAATGCCAAAACATGGTCATAATGCCCATGTTGTTGAAGAGGATCTTTTTATTGCTACTGTTGATGATTTGATGACTCCGTTACCGATAATCAAGTTGAATTTGCTGAAGGCTGAGATTTTTCCAGGTTGTGAAGAAAATTGCTACCTGTGTTCCTCCTTACCAACCGACTGTCCATTGTTGAAGTTAGGCATCCAACGCCTAATGGATAATCAAGAAATCCTTTTTGAGAAAACTCCTGTTAAATCGAATCCTGTCAATGATATTTCTATAATTACCATATCCGCCAATTTTTCCAAGGTCTCCAAAAGACATGTTAATATTACATCCGATCCGAAGATTGCACCTTTGAAGATAACCATTCTGGGGCCAGTCCCGTACAAGTCCAACAAATCAATACCGTGGAACTATGGGGGAGAGATCTTTTACCATGGGTATTAAATAAATTGAATCAACTGAAGAGAGTTCTGATGAAGAGACTTCTGACATTGGAAACATTGCCGGAACGAGTAAAATCCCTTGCAGTGGAAGAATTTTCTCTCCAGAGATTGCGCCTCCAAAGGCAATCTTCAGACCCTCAGCTGTTACTAAGGTTACCCCTGTGCCGGTCAACATATCTGCAAGAACTCCAATTATTGAAGAAGTTGTGACTCTTGTGGTTGTCCCCTATGCTGTTACTGATGATAGAGGGAAAGGGATCCAAGAAGAGCCCGTCAAGACGAGGGCTCAGCCGTTGATCATCCCTGAAACCACTCAGAAAGAAATGGAAGATATTTTGAAAATAATCAAGAAAAGCGATTATGATGTTGTGGAACAACTGGGGCAAACCCCCTCAAATATCTCAATGTTGGCCTCGCTGCTTTGTTCAGAAGCTCATGCTAAAGCTTTGATCAGATTTTTGAAGACGGCCCACGTGCCACAGGAAACCTCTGCAGATCAGTTCCAAGAATGTGTATCTATCCTAATAGCCGAAAACGGTCTAGTATTCTCCGATGCCGATTTAACATCAAAAGGGAGAAAACATAATGACGCTTTGCATGTCTTGGTGGAATACAGAGGGACTACTCTAGCACACGTTCTGGTAGACACTGGTTCTTTGCTAAATTTCTTGCCGAAGAAGGCCTTGGATAAGTTGGATTTTGAAGGCCTAACCCTGAAACCCAGCAATATCATTATCAGAGCCTTTGATGGTTCTAAGAGGATGGTCCACGGGGAGGTGGACATCTCGATTAAAGTGGGAACTGAAGTCTTCAACTCCATATTCTACGTGATGGACATCCGTCCTTCCTACTCTTGCTTGTTGGGAAGACCTTGGATTCACCATGCTGGAGCTGTTACCTCCACTCTGCATCAAAAGCTCAAGTACCCTGTCTAGGGGAAAATTATAACTGTTCACGGCAAAGAGGAATACATGATAAGCCATCTTAATTTTTTCCGCTATGTAGAATTGGATGGTGAATTCATCGAAACCCCCTTTCAGCATTTTGAAGAGGTAGCTCAGAAGATTGCGGCAACCAAGACAGTGGCTTCTGTACCCATGATTACCAGACCTCCGCCTCAGATTTCGTCGCTCAAAGATGCAAAGGCTGTGATTGAAGAAGGAGGAAGCACAATCTGGGGGCAGCTTCCTGATTTTCCTTTCAAGTTAGATAAATTCAACTTGGGTTTCACTTCGGCTAGTCAAAAGGTTGTACGTCGCTCCCAGGCTGGAGGACCACCAGTGAAGATCACCCATCATGGAGTCAATGCTTTGGAGGATGGTGAAGAGGAGAGCAATCTAGAAGACTGGATTTTTCCTACTGAGGATGGAGGACTATGCAATTGGGAGGCAAAAGACTTTGTTCCCATTACTTTCATGAATCAGTAATTTATCTTTCAAACATTTATGTTGGTTTGTAATAATTCTCAGACAATTCATACACTTTTACCTTGTGCCTTACCCGAGGCATATAGGTCCATTTGTAAGGGTTTGATTTTTCATCTTCATATGCCATTTTAATGAATCATGGACGTTTTCATATATAAACTTTTGTGTTTATTATCTTTCTTTTTACATTTTATTTGTTTAAAGGTGGATATCCCTTACACACACCTACACTCACAAATGCAGGTACCCTTCCATTCCGGGTTCCATGGGTAACAATTCTGCTTTGGCCTTCAGTGACTCTGAAGATCTGGTCTACCATGCCGAATACGAAGGTGATGAAGACTATGAAGTTTCGGGAGAATTGGCTAGACTGCTACAACAGGAAGAAAGGGCTATTCTACCTCATGAGGAGCTGTTAGAGACAATCAACTTGGGTACTGATGAAAACAGAAAAGAAATCAGAGTGGGTGCCAACCTAGAACCAAGTGTCAAAGAGCGCTTAATTCAGCCGTTGAATGAATATGTTGAGATCTTCGCCTGGTCCTATGAAGACATGCTGGGACTTGATACAGATATTGTGGTACACCGTCTACCCACAAGAGAAGATTGTCCACCAGTTAAACAGAAAGTCCGCCGCATGAGGCCCGACATGTTCGAAAAGATCAAAGCTGAAGTTATGAAGCAGTTCAATACTGGTTTTCTTGCTGTTACTTCCTATCCATAATGGGTTGCTAACATTGTGCCCGTGCCTAAGAAGGACGGCAAAGTCAGAATGTGCATGGATTACAGAGACTTAAACAGGGCTAGCCCCAAAGATGACTTTCCACTACTGCACATTGACATCTTGGTTGACAACACAGCTCAACACAAGGTATTTTCTTTCATGGACGGATTCTCGGGCTACAACCAGATCAAAATGGCCCCCGAGGACATGGAGAAAACTACTTTTGTTACACAGTGGAGTATGTTCTGCTATAAAGTGATTCCATTCGGACTGAAGAATGTCGGGGCAACCTATCAACGCGCCATGGCAGCTTTGTTTCATGATATGATACATCATGAGATAGAGGTCTACGTAAATGACATGATAGCCCGTTCAAAAATGGAAGAAGAACACCTCGACCATTTGCAAAAGCTATTTGTCAGGTTAAAGGAGTACAAGCTCAGACTGAACCCTAACAAGTGCACTTTCGGAGTCCGATCCGGTAAACTCTTGGATTTCATAGTCAGCAACAAAGGAATCGAGGTTGATCCTGCCAAATTTAAAGCTATACAAGAAATGCCTGCCCCTCGTACTGAGGAGGAGGTCAGAGGTTTCTTGGGACGCCTAAACTACATTGCAAGGTTCATTTCTCACCTAACATCTACCTGTGAACCAATCTTCAAGCTGTTGAAGAAAGATCAGGTGGTTAAATGGAATGATGACTGTCAAGTTGCTTTCAATAAAATCAAGGAGTATTTGCTAGAACCTCCTATCTTGATGCCACCCGTCGAAGGAAGTTTGCTAATCATGTATCTGACTGTTCTAGAGAATTCAATGGGGTGCATACTGGACCAACATGACGAGTCTGGCCGAAAAGAACATGTCATTTATTACCTTAGCAAAAAGTTTACCGACTGTGAGACCCGATACTCACTGCTCGAGAAAACTTGTTGCACTTTGGTATGGGCTGCTCGCTGGCTAAGGCAGTATATGTTGACTCATACCACTTTGCTGATATCTAAGATGGATCCAATCAAGTACATCTTTGAGAAGCCTGCTTTATCTAGAAGAATAGCAAGGTGGCAGATGATCCTCACAGAGTATGATATACAGTACACGACCCAAAAAGCTATAAAGTGGAGTGTGCTAGCCAATCATCTGGCCCATCAAGCTGTCGAAGATTACCAATCCATGAAGTTTGACTTCCCCGACGAGGATTATATGAATTTGGACAACATTAAAGATTTTAGACCATATGACGGACCTGAAAAAGGATCCCGATGGACCCTGTACTTTGATGGTGCCTCCAACGCACTTGGCAACGGTATTGGTGCTGCACTTATCTCTCCAGAAGGTTTCCATACACCTTTCACTGCCAGACTCTGCTTCAGCTGCACCAACAACATGGCCAAGTATGAAGCTTGTATCTTTGGTCTCAAGGCTGCCATTGACTTGGGAATCAAATCTTTGATTGTATGTGGGGACTCGAATTTAGTTATCAGTCAAATCAAAGGAGAGTGGGATACTAAACATCCAAACCTCATCCCTTACAAAGAACATGTCCTGACATTGCTACCTCATTTCGAGCAGATTTCCTTCGAGCACTTCCCGTGAGAAGAAAATCAGCTAGCAGATGCTCTAGCTAAAATGTCATCCATGTTTAAACTTAACTGGGATAATGAGGCTCCCCAAATCACCATTGAACGGATGGACGAACCTGCACATTGTCACGAGATTAATACCGAAGAAGTAGTGGACCGACTTTGGTTTCATGAAGTCAAAAGGTATCTCGAGGCTCAAGCCTGAAGGAGCTTCAATCAATGACAAAAAGTTCCTAAGGAGATTCTCAGCTAAGTTCTTCTTGAGCAATGGTATCCTGTACAAGCGCAATCATAATTGCATTCTACTCCATTGTGTGGACAAGGTTGAAGCTGAGTAGATCATGGCTGAACTGCACAATGGTACCTTTGGCACTCACTCTAGCGGATATACAATGGCTAAGAAGATTCTATGGGAAGGCTATTACTGGTCTACCATGGAAGCTGATTGCCATCAACATTCCCGAACATGCCATAAATGTCAAATCTATGCGGATAAGGTACATATACCTCCAGTTCCTCTCAATGTCTTAACAGCTCCTTGGCCATTCGCTATGTGGGGAATCGACATGATTGGAGAGATCAAGCCTACAACATCCAATGGACACTGCTTTTTTCTGGTGGCCATTGATTACTTCACCAAGTGGGTCGAAGCAGCTTCATTCGCCTCCGTTACAAAGAATGTTGTTTCCCGCTTCATCAAGCAGAACCTTATTTGCCGGTACGGTATCCCCGAAAGGATTATTACTGACAGCGGTACAAACCTGAACAACACCACAATCACCGCCTTGTGCGAGCAGTTCCAGATTCAACATCACAATTCATCTCCCTATCGGCCAAAGATGAACGGTGTTGTCGAATATGCGAACAAAAATATCAAGAAGATCATACAAAAGATGACAGTCACCTACAAGGACTGGCATGAGATGTTACCGTTTTCTCTTCACGAGTACCGTACCACGACACGCACTTCAACTGGGGCAACACCTTATTCTTTGGTATACGGCATGGAAGCTGTTTTACCTATCGAGGTTCAGATTCCCTCCTTGAGAATCATGAAAGATGCTGGTTTGAGTGAAGACGGTTGGATTCAGACCCAACTTGATCAACTTAACTTGATTGATGAAAAATGACTTACTACTGTTTGCCATGGTCAGGCGTATCAAAAACGGATGATCAAGGCTTTCAACAAAAAAGTCAGGCGTCAGGTATATTAAGTCGGGGATCTAGTAATCAAGCGGATCATCTTGCCGCAAAGTGATCCCAGGGGCAAATCGACTCCTACCTACGAAGGACCATTTATGATCAAGAACATCTTTTCTGGTGGGGCAATGATTTTAACCACCATGGACGGCGATGACTTGCCGCACCCTGCGAATGCAGACATAGTCAAAAGATACTACACATAAACGACCCGGCAAGTCGAAAACCCGAAAGGGAGACTTGGGCAAAAATGGGAATCCCGATGAATCGAAAACCCGAAAGGGCGGTTCAGGCAAAAATTAGGGATAAATAAAAAAATCTCTACACCCGGCAAGTTGAAAACCCGAAAGGGCGACTTGGGAAAAAAGGGTTTCCCGGTGGACTGAAAACCCGAAAGGGCGGTCCAGGCAAAAGTTAGGGAATTAAAGCGTATGACTATGTCTCGTCGGATCACTTTAAGAGCAATCTCTTCATAGATAAGCTTCGGGCTTCTGATCAACTCAATCATCTTCGGACGAAGCAACGAATGGATAAGATATTCAGAGTTACGAAGGCTATAGCAGAATGGGAACCCCAAGGAATTTTCACACATAGCCATCTTTCTTTGTATAAATTTTTCTCATTTTTTATGACAACATTCTCTTACTAGGATGTTTGTCTCCTTTGTACAAAATACTTACACAAAGTTAATACAAAGATACTTCAAAGTGCAGAAAACTATTTTCCTTTTCTTCTTTTTACACTTTTGTTTTTATTTGAAAACGTCCAATGGTTTATTAATGTGCATATGCATTTGAATATAATCACTGTTTATAAATAAACGAAATGGGAAAGAATAATTACTGATAGGTTGAAAGGATAGGAAAACATCTTTAGGCTATTCCAGGAGCAATCCCCTACTGTATATCATCTAGATCCTCAGCGGAGCTAAAACCTTGAAATACATATCCCCAGCGGAATTAAATTTAAAATCCTCGCCAGAGTCAAAACTTCAAACTCCCAATCCCCGACGGAGTTATGTTTCAAACCTTTAATCCACCATCAGAGTTAAACTTCAAACTCCCAATCCACAGCGGAGCAAAAACTTTGAACTACAGACCCTCAACAGAGATGAACCTTCTTCCCCAACAGAGTCAAATTTCCAACTAGCAATCTACAGCGGAAACCATTCAGTTTTCCCCAGATTCCCCAGTAAGTTGTCTTAAAGTCAGAGAGTCAACCAGATAACAGTCAACTTTTGTCTTATCCCCAAACTAGGATAATTCCCCAGTAGATTGGCATACAACCCAAATTCCTGAACTTCTCCCAAACAGGAATAAGCTTTTCCCCCAGAGTCCTGAACTTACTTTCCAGCAGGATAGCTACTCCCCAGCAGTATAGCTATTCCCCACAGATTTTTTACTCCCCAACAGAATGAAGATTCTTACTCTTGATTCCCCAATAAATTTGCCAAAGGCTTCATTACTCCCCATCATGAATTTGTCAGATTTTTTAATCCCCTGCAGATCGAAGATTCTTATTCTTGACTCCTCAGCATGAAGTCCCCAAGGATTCAAATTCCCCTATCAGATTGAAGATTCTCATTCTTAATTCCCCACAGAAGCCATCAGAGTCTTCTTTATTCTCTAGCAGATCAAGGTTTTCCTTTGTTTGATCCCCGATAGAGATCGCCAGAGTTTTCCCTATTCTCCAGTCGAGTAAGGATTCCCATTATTTAACCCCCAGTGGAAGTCTTCAAAGTTATCCGGATTCCCCAAGCATATTTCTCAAGCAGTTTGTAATTATTCTCACAACAGAATGATTATCAATACTCCAACTCCAAAGACTTGAAGGATCCCTATATCCCCAGGAAAGTTTTGAAGGATTCTCACATCCCCACAGGAGTTGTCAAAGTTTTTGATAATCCTCGCGAGTTGCCAAGGATTTTCTATCCCTAACAGTGGTCCAAGGATTTCTCATCCTCAACAATCAAAGATTTTGAGTCTCCAACAGCGGTCAAGGATTTATTTCTCCCGACAGCAATCAAGGATTTTATTATCTCCAGCTATCAAGGATTTATTTTCCTCAGCATTATAGCAAATTAGCTTACATGCGCATACATTACATTCATATATCATAAACATTGATAAAACACATTTTATTGCATCATACATTTCATGCAACATAACTTTGTGTTTCAGCTAACATTTTACCCTTTTCAGGATAAGATTAAAAGTTATCTTTAACAAATATTCAAATATTTTAGATACAGTACGGATACACTCCAGACACGGAAGTCATTCTGTTACTCATTCAGATCTCTTATTCAGATACAATATGGATACACCCCAGACACGGAGGTCATTCTATTACTCATTCAGAATTCAAAGTCAGATACAGTTCGAATGCGCTCCAGATACGGATGTCATTCTGTCACTCATTCAGACTTCAACAATCAGATACAGATTAGATACACTCTAGACACAGAAGCCATTCTATTTCTCATTCAGATTCAACTATCAATTTTAAGTCCAGATACACTCCAGACACAGAAGTTATTTTGTCACTTATTCAGATCCCAATTACAGTTCAGATACACTCCAGACACGGAAGTCATTCTGCTACGCATACAAATCTCAACTTCAGATACAGTCCAGATACGCTCCAGACACAGAAGCCATTTTGTCACTCATTCAATTTTTTCCCCAGCCCAGAGATGCTCCAGACACGGATGTTATTCTGTCATTTATTCAGACTCAGATACAATACAGATACACTCCAGACACGACAGTCATTCTGTTATCCATTCAAATTTAGTTACAGCTCGGATACGCTCCAGACACGGACGCCATTCCATTGCTCATACATACTCAATCTCCAGATATAACTCAGATACGTTCCAGACACGAATACCATTCTGATGTTCATTCTCCTGATTTTCAACAAACATTCTTGGATGGAATATTTAAGCCCATCTCCGACAAGATATGTCACCTCTCTAAATTGCATCTTTAAGCCCATTTCCTCAACTACATTTTGACGAGTGCAAATTTACGGGCACTCTAGTGTCCAATCATCTTTTACCTTCGAGTCACGAACGGAAAACTCGCCAATCTAACTCTTCAGGTTCAAGAAGATTGAACAGGGGCAGCTGTTGTTCCCCAAAATTTGCCCTCTCATTTTATCAATATTTTCCCCACAAGACTCTTTGGACTCAAGACCAGATTAGGGTTTGTTCTGCTCAAGACCTTTCCTTGCATTGTTGACCTGAAATTAGGGTTTGAGTTTGCATAGAGGTTTTTGGACTTCCAATCCCTCATGTTACTTTCATACTTCATGTTGGACTCCTAAGATTGCCCATACCAAGTTTCAAGCCTTGAATCAAATTTTTGCCCAGTCAATTAGACAGTTGACCTAAAAATCAATTGTATTAGGGAAAAAGTCAATTGTGGCCAATTTACAGTTAAACCTCATAATTTTTAATCCAAATCAACATTATAGACTCATATGAACCATTTGATCAAGTTTGGACCACAACTCCTCAAGAAATTTGATCAGATGATCAAAAGGGCAAAATGGTAATTTTTAGGGTTTTGACCGTAGAAGGGCAATTTCTGATTTTTAACCTAGACAATGGAAAATTGGGTTCAAGCATGGTTTCAAGGACTCAATGACATCATCTTTACCTAATCACATAGTTCAAAAGATCTCAAATGCATTGGATTGACAGATGAATTCCCCAGTCAACTGATCAAAAATCAACTGTACACTGAAAAGTCAAACTTTGACTTTTTGGTCAAAATCAAGTGCCAAGGGTCATTTTTCATCAAGATGTGTCAAAACATGAAACTTGTTCACCAAGAAACCTAATTTTGAAAATTAGGGTTTAAAATGGAAAATTTTCATAACTTAGAAATTTTCTAAGTTATGAAAATTTCTTATTTTTTCCCAACGTTTCCCAACTTTTTCACCATGATGCAATTGGATTCAAAGAAAACTTCCAACATGAAAGTTGTAGTCCTCCACAAAATCTACAACTTTGATTCACAAAGTTTTCCCAAAAGATACTTGGATCTCAGGTTATGATTTTTTGAATAGGGGTCCAAAAGCTTTCTAACTTATTGAAATTTTGCCCTAGTTTAGGCAGGATTTTGACCTATCTTCATGGAAAATTTTCACATAGTTCCAAGTGGAATATCAAAATTCATTACAAATATGGATTGTAGAGAATGTTACAAGCTTTCCAAAATGTCCAAGAACTCTCCAAGATTATTTGTGGTTAGGGAGAATCGAAAGTTTGAAAATGGCAAATTATCACCTTTGGCCAAGGCATTTTGCACCATGTTACAACTTGCAAATCTGTCCTAAGTATGCTTGTACTTGGTTTAAAGGTTATAATATCCTCTACACTCAAAAATTGAATGCAAATACAATGGTTAATGGCATTGTTTTTGTCTTGGAAGCTTTGTACAAAGGTTTAATCCAAAAATGGCATAAAGGTAGCATTGCCACTTTGATAAAGCATGCTTTATGTCAAATTGTTTATCTTGAGCATTGAACTTAATATTTTACAGAAAACCACATCCACAAACATCAGAAAAGTTTTTCCAAATCTCCTCAAGCCTTGAGCTAGCCTGTACAGGCTGTACCTTTGTCAACTCACCTTTTACTTAAAAAACAAGCAAGTGTGCAAAAACTCCACAACTTTGGTATTTGATAAAACCAAGTCTTGTGCATATTTCAAACAAGTTCAACACATTGTAGCAAGCATAATACACG
This sequence comes from Vicia faba, assembly GCA_948472305.1. NCBI lineage: Eukaryota > Viridiplantae > Streptophyta > Magnoliopsida > Fabales > Fabaceae > Vicia > Vicia faba. Next base: position 409,263,984 of record OX451740.1, on the reverse strand, counting down.
AGTTACAAGCCTCTCAAACACCCTAATACACCAAAACACCAACTTCTGCTCAAAACAGAGCATTTTCTACAAACACCAAGTCAAAACAAGTTCCACTCGTGCGTTTTGTCTCAAACCACTTCAAACACATTGCATACATCCCATCCAAGCTACCCAAGCCCTTCTCAAGCCACTGTAACTCCATTTTCACACTTTACCATTTTATTTTGAAGCTTTGCAGGTTGAGTTCTACAAGCACATTCAGGCATGTTCAAGGCAAGCCAAGCATTGGGAAAGGTTGAGTGGACTTCAGGCAAGCTAACACGACCTTCAGGCCTCATCCAAGACTCCTACATTGCCATATTCGAACTTGACTGAAATAGGTAATTTTCAAACTTCTATCTCCTTATTTAGGAATCATTAGGCTTAGGTTTGTGAAGCAAAAATGTAGCCCTTAATGTCCTTGAATTATACATATGCATAGCTTGTACTTATATTAACTGAGCTAGGAGAATTTAGATGTTGAAGCTGCTGAAAAAACTAGGTTAGAAATTAGGGCCAAGGAAATTCCCTCTGGTCTTTGAGAGTTAGATCAAGTTATTTATATCATTGAAATCGTGGTTTAAAGCTCTATAATTTTCATGTTATGAGTTTTTGATTTCAAGCAAAGGACAAAGAGAACAGGATTCAAGTGCAGAACCATGGTGCGCGTGCATTCTGAGGACATGGACGGAGTGTATTTGGGCCAGGCGCCTTGGGCCTCTTGATTTTGACACCCCCATGCTTGCTTTTTGCACCCCCTTGGCCCATTTCTTTATTTTTGCATATTTTTCATTCCTTTTTTATTTTTTGACTTTATTATTTGTTTCCTAAATATTAAAAATCACAAAAAACGTTTTCTTTATTTTTGGCATTTTATCATATTTTTATTTTATTTTTATTTGCATAATAAATAATTATTAAGTTAATATTACTTTATTTTCTTAATTAAAACTTATAAATAATACAAAAATATTACATATTTTTATTTCTATTATTTATACACTTAAAAATAATATTGTCATACATATTTTATTTTTAACATTTTTTGCATATATTTTTATTTATTTTTTTGTACATAAGTGAAATAAAATAATAATAGAAATATATTTTCTTTTAAAACAAAAATTAGGGTTTCCACCCTTTCCAAAAATAATCATTTTTATTTTCCCTTATTTTTAGGACATTAAATAAACTTATTTTTTACATACATAAAAATAATACAAAAATATTTTTGCATATTTATATTTAATTGCATATTTAAATATTATTCATTTATTTATTTGTACAAATAAATTCAATATGGTTATAATAGTTTTAGGGCTTTATTTTGTGCAATATCCCCTTATTCAAACTTGTATCCCCCTCCCCATAATAATGTTGTAATAGTCTTAGATTTACTTTTATGCATTTTATTGCTTTTAAATATGCATGATAGTAAGATTAGGGTTTTGTATGCAAAGACGAAAAATCAAACAAATAGCGTGACTAAACACAAGACAAAAATGCATGAAAATGACAACACAATGCACACAAGCACCCCTAGGGTTTCATCCACTTGTTGCCTTAAAATAGCCATGATGTACATGCTACGTATCTGGGCAAAACAAAATCAAACAAAAAGATCATAGTCCCTCGATGACGCTATCTTGGTTGCCTATACAAAAATGATCTAGTCCCTCAAAAAACTTGCTAAGATACTTGGCAATATTGTTATCATGGTCATACGATGACCCGCGCCCGTCCCATTTAACATTCAAACACAGGGTTGTTTACCAAATACACTGGTAAAACAACAATGTCATGAAGTGGTGAAAAACACAAGAAGGGGGGGGGGGGTGAATTGAAAAACTGAAATCTAATGCAATGAACAAGATATTTTTATCCTGGTTCGTTTGATCTCAAACTACTCCAGTCCACCCGTCAAGGTGATTTCGCCTCTCTCCAACGAGGTCTTAATCCACTATATTCAACTGAATATTACAGACTGCTTTAACAACTGCTAAAGCCTTCTTGATTCAAACCACAACCCGGTTTGTCAAGGTGACACTTTCTTACAAAGAGATAAAACTATGTGTGTGGATGTTTTCTACAAAACTGTATCACAACTGTGATGTATACACAAATTGAAGCTTAGAAACTAGATTGCTAAACAGTAATGGAATATCAGAGTGTGTGGTTTAGCAAAACTGAGAGAACGAAGATTATGGTTTAGCTTTTGTGCGTGTAGAGATTTGGAGAGCATTAACCATTTCAATCTTCAAAGCCTTGTTTATATAGCACTGAGATGATGATCGTTGGATGCAATATTCTTGATTCAATGCTAATAACAAGCTTTCCTTATTGAGAAGATCTTGTCTGGAATGAGGCCGTTGGAATTAATTTGCTTTCAATGCACAGTACCGTTGCTTACTTAATGCAAGTTCTGGCTTGGCTCATTCTGACTCTGCTTCGCTGCTGATGAACTATTGTGTTTCTTTATCAGAGTGTTGAGCGCAGTCTCGTTCATCAGGCTTCAGCATGTACGTGAGTTGATCATCTGATTTTAACATTCTGATATAGCAACTTCTGATGCTGGTGTCTGAAATCAAGTTCTGATGCTGAATAGATGTGATCTTGCTTATTTCAATCAGAGTATCTGCAAGTCAGAGCATAATAATTTTAGGCAGCAGATAGTTCATACATGAAACTTATAAATACTATATCTTTTCACTTTGTTATCATCAAAACTTAAATATAGGGTAGTAGATTCAAACTTTGTTCTAACAATCTCCCCCTTTTTGATGATGACAAAAACTAGATATTTTAAAAGAAAATAACGTGAAAAGGTATCTGGAATATGTATCAGAATAAGAAGCAAAAGAATAAGGAGTAAGGAGATACTCCCCCTGAGTTTATTACTTCCCTTTGATTATACGTGTTCTTCAGGATCAGATCTTTTTGCCTTTCTTTGAACATCAGAGTATCAGAGTCTTTGACTTATCAGAAGCTTTATGTCAGAGCAGAGCTTCAGATCTTATCTTGTCAGAGCTTTGCTTTGGATCAGAATATTAGAGCGGATCAGAACTTCATAGTGATCAGAGCTTCTAGTCTTCAGAGTGTCCAGGAGCTTCCTTGTGCCTGTAGACTTTAAGCAAAACAGAAAAAGAACATTTCAAGTAATAGAGTTAGAATGTTTGAGAATTTCTGTCTAGTCAGCCATTATTGATTAAAATATAATTCTTGTTCTCCCCCTTTTTGTCAGCAATCAAAAAGTGTTGGTGATGTGCTAAAACAATTAAGATCAGAAACAACTAATCATATTAAGATAGTTCAGAATCAAAACAAGAAAATATTACAAAACATATTGAATCAGTGCATCAGAAAATCAAGGAAAACATGAAAAAGGTCATGCATGAAAAAAAAAGACTAAGGTTGAGGAGGCAAGCGTGTGAACAGGTTCTCCAGCATGGCTTGGATCTTTTCAGCAGTCTCATTCTGCTTATGCACCATGCTGACAACAGTGTCAATCTTGCTGTCCTGCACATCCATTCTCTCTTTCATCTTCTAATCGCTTTCATCCATCCGCTGCTGCAGACACATGTCATTCAGCCTTAGTTCTTCCAGAGTCTGTCTGTCCAAGGCAGCTTGAGAAGCATCAGAAACAGGAGGCTTCTGAGAACTTTCAGCAACATCCTCTGCTTGACTTTCTTCAGCTTGAATGGTATTGTCTTCTTCTGATGATTGCACCTTTGCAGCTTGTTGTTTCTCAGACCATGGTTCACTGTCCAGAGGGAGCACGTCTTCTTCCAGGAGCTGACTTCCAACTTCATTCAGAAGCTTGCTGAAATTTTGTTGTGCCTGCTCATAGTTGATATCCTGCAACTTGAGGGCTTCAGCACGTACCCAAAGTCTGAATTGTGACCAGAGCTGATCAGAAGCAGCTGGGTCAATCATTCCAGGACAAACTTGCTTCAAAGAAGCAATCCATTGCAGCACACCTGTTTCAAAATTCATAATACCAGAGCCAACATCTGGTTGCTTTGGTTTTGGGATGGCAATTTTGTGTTTCAGATCAGCAAGACGGTCAAGACTGGTTAAGTCTATGAAGGTCCTGCTGGGGTTTTCAGAGGTTTTCTGAGAAGCTGTTTGTTTTGGAGAAGGAGTATCAGAGTCAGATATTACAATTGGATTTGGTGGTGTTTTGGGAGTATTTGGTGGTGTCGATTCTGATGAGGATGGTAACTGGGGCATGATAACAGTTGTTCCACATGGCAGCTGGATTGCCAGCGGTGATGGTTGAGGTGAATGAGGTTCAGACTGGTGAGGAGAAGGAGTTTCAGAGTGGTGAAACTCTGTTTGTGGTGATGGTGGATTAATTTCTGGTTGGGGAGAGGGAGTTGGAATCTCTGATTGCTCAGGGATCAGAGGTTCTTCTGAGAGTGGTTGTTGTTGTTGTTCTGGTTCTTCAGCAGATTGCTGTTGTTCTAGTTGGAGGAGGAACATTTTGTGGTTCAGAGTTTGGTTGATCAGAGGCATGTTGATCAATATCAGACAGCACTTGGTTAAGTGTTGATGTTGTTGAAATTGTTGGTTGTTTGAGGTGTTTGGTTCTGGGTCTTCTGATTTTTAATGCCTCAGAAGGGTCTTCTTCTTGTACAGTTTCATCTATGGTAGGGATGGGGATTGAGATTCTATGAGAGGTTTGAGGAGGGATAGATGTTGGAATAGTAGAAGAATTTAAAACAGGGGCAGCACATGAATTACCTCTTTTCTTGGGAGTCTGCTGAGATGATCCATCTGATGGCGCCTTCCTCTTCTTGGTCTTCTTCAGAGTCACTTCTGGTTGAGGTTGATGCAGATCTCTGATATTCAGCTTTGGATCTGTACCATCTGCCTTGCACGCATCCAGGTACCTGAGAATCACCTCTGGTTTGGATTCAATTTCAGAAAATAACGGAAAATCACTCAGAGGCACTCTTCTGCTGGAGATATCAGCAAGGGGAGTAGCTCTGGGTTCCTTCTGGATATTTTCTATCAGCTTCATCTTTTTCAGGTTCTTTGCGTTCAGAGGTTTCCCAATTGTTGGATCAATAATGCTTAGCTCTTGAGCTTCTATCAGATGCTCAATCAGCCTATTCTCTGTCAGAATATCTGATATCAACCTTCCAAAAGGTATCCAATCCCTCTTGGTTCTTTCTTCTTCCCTTGTTTCTTTCACACTTGTTCTGAGGTGGTTGAACAGGAAGTGAGCCAGATTGATCTTTATCTTCTGATCAATAAAGTAGATCAGAAACTGCTGATCCACATTTATGTAATCAGGAGAACTGGTTGGTTTCCTGTGGTTTAAGCACCCCAGAATAATCTTAGCCCACACTCTGCAATGATCCTTCAGATCTTTAATCTTGCTGCTGGGCATCCCAAGAGTGAAAATCCTGTTAGCTACCACACCTATATCAGCACATCTTTCAGCCATGTCCACACAACGGACGCCACCACCACTTTGACCGATTAGCCTTGCAATGTGATCTTCAGTAATCACAATCTTCTTCCCCATAACAAAGGAGGTGACTAGATGTGTTGAAGCCTTGGCGTGAATCTAAAATTCCTTGACCAGCATTGGGAATGTTGGTCCAACCAACCTATCGAAATACCTTTCCCACTTTTGAGCCATAACTTCTTCAGTTAGGTCAAAACCGTTCTCCTTCAAGCTTTCAAAGTCAATGATTAATTTAGAAAGCACTTCAAGATTCTTCACCGGAGTGAGGAGAGTTCTGAGTGGTACTTGATATTGCTCAGATGATGCTTTCTTCTGAGTACCTGCAGAAACGCTGCTGGAGGTTGCCATGTTCACGCTAAAAGGTTTTTGAGAATAAACTGAGGAAAATAGGTTGCAAGAGATGAACACAGAAATATGCAGAAAATGCTTGAGTATTAGTGAGAAAGCGTAAAGAATAAGAATGAGAGATTAATGTGCTTAAATAGAGTTTTCAAAACTATTTTGAAAAGATAAACGTTTTTAAGAGAGAAAAATCATGATTGCCATTTAAAAGCATGATTACTTTTCATTAAATGCTTGCTGATTTTGGGGGATTTGAGAAAGATACTTAAAAACGGTTACCAGACATGTGTCTCAATGCACCCAATCAGCGCTTTGCCTTCTCAGAAGCGTGCACGCGTTCTGCTTCAGAGATATGCTGATGATTGGATGACACTTGTTTGATGTAGTGATCAGCACGTCTGTCTTTGAGCTTTAGACTCTCAGATCTTTAGACTTGCATCTGATACAATCTGCATGTTCTATCTTTCTGAAAGGAGATTGATCAGAAGTTCACAGTAAAATGATTACATTCTGAAGGTAAATATATGGAATTAAAACATTTTCACTCTGGGCACACTTTCATGCTGAGATGTTTCAGAATGAAATTAAACCTATCTTCTGAAAGGGGTTTAGTAAAGATATCAGCCCATTGATGGTCTGTATCTATAAATTTTAAGTTCAAAATACCTTTCTGAATATAGTCCCTAATGAAGTGATGTTTTATTTCTATATGCTTAGCTCTAGAATGTAAAATGGGATTCTTACTTAAGCAAATAGCAGAAGTATTATCACAAAGTATAGGAATGTTACTCTCAAAAATCTGGAAGTCTTCAAGCTGACTTTTCATCCAGAGCATTTGTGTGCTACATCCTGCTACTGCTATGTACTCAGCTTCTGCTGTTGACAGAGCAATTGTTGATTGCCTTTTGCTGGACCAAGAAATCAGATTTTCTCCCAGAAACTGGCAGCTTCCAGAAGTACTTTTACGTTCCACTCTGTCTCCAGCAAAATCAGCATCACAGTAGCCTACTAAGCTGTAATCACTAGATTTTCTATAAAACAAACCCAGATTAGTAGTACCTTTCAGATACTTGAAAATTCGCTTAACAGCTGTTAAGTGAGATTCTCTAGGATCTGATTGGAATCTAGCACAGATACAAACACTGAATAATATGTCAGGTCTTGAAGCCGTCAGATAGAGGAGAGAACCAATCATACCTCTGTAGACTTTCTGTTCTACATTTTTGCTTACCTCTTCTCTTTCCAGAATGCACGTGGGATGCATTGGAATCTTTGATGGCTTACATTCTGAGAGGTCAAATTTCTTCAGAAGATCTCTGATGTATTTGCTCTGATGAATGTAAGTTCCTTCTGGAGTTTGATTGATCTGAATTCCTAGAAAGAATTTCAGTTCCCCCATGAGGCTCATCTCAAATTCTGCCTGCATACACTTAGCAAATTTTCTTCCAAGAGAAGGATTAGTAGAACCAAAAATAATATCATCAACATAAATTTGACAGACTAAGATGTCACTCTTAACTGATTTACAGAATAGAGTAGTGTCCACTTTCCCTCTGGTGAATTCATTTTCCAGCAGAAAGTTACTTAGCCTTTCATACCAAGCTCTGGGAGCTTGTTTCAGACCATACAGTGACTTCTTTAGTTTGAAAACATGTTCTGGATGTTTTGTATTTTCAAAACCTGGGGGTTGGTGTACATAAACTTCTTCTTCTATATAACCATTTAAGAATGCACTTTTGACATCCATCTGATACAGAGTGATGCCTCTATTAACAGCAAATGAAATTAAAAGTCTGATAGATTCTAACCTGGCGACTGGGGCAAAGGTTTCTGTATAGTCTATCCCCTCTTGCTGACTATAACCTTGTGCAACCAGTCGTGCCTTGTTTCTGATGACTTCACCTTGTTCATTTAGCTTGTTTCTGAACACCCATCTTGTTCCAATGACGTTGAATCCTTTTGGTCTGGGAACGAGATCCCATACGTCGTTTCTGGTGAATTGATTCAGCTCTTCTTGCATTGCCAGAATCCAGTCATTATCCAGAAGTGCTTCATCAATTGAAGAAGGTTCAATCAGAGACACCAGTCCCATAAGTGTTTCTTCAGAGTTTCTGAAGCTTGCTCTTGTTCTGATTGGATCTTCCTTTCTTCCTAGGATAGTCTCTTCTGGGTGATCCAAGCTGCTTCTGGGTAATCTCTTCTGAGGTTGATCAGCAGCTGTTGTAGGATTTCTAGCAGTGCTCCTTTCAGACGTTGAAGGAATGTCTGTGTTGAGAGCTTCTGATGACTTGTTTTCAGAACCTGCAAATTCAATTTCTATACCTGCAAAAACTTCATTCTGCTTTGACTTTTCAGAGTCAAGCTTGTCATCAAAACGAACACTGATTGATTCTTCCACAATCTGTGTTTCTGTATTGTATACTCTGTACCCTCTTGAGCGTTCAGAGTATCCTAACATAATACACTTATGTGCTTTAGAGTCAAACTTGTTCAAATAATTCTTTGTATTTAATATAAAGCAAGTACATCCAAATGGATGAAAATATGAAATGTTGGGCTTTCTGTTCTTCCACAATTCATATGGAGTCTTTTCCAGAATAGGTCTTATTGAGATTCTATTCTGAATGTAGCACGCTGTGTTTATTGCCTCTGCCCAGAAGATCTTAGCAACGTTTGTCTCATTGATCATGGTTCTGGCCATTTCTTGCAATGTTCTGTTCTTTCGTTCTACAACTCCATTTTGTTGGGGAGTTCTAGGACAAGAGAAATCATGCAGAATGCCTCTGTCATTAAAGAATGACTCAAAATCTTTATTTTCAAATTCTCCACCATGATCACTTCTGACTTTAACGATTCTAAGATCCTTTTCATTCTGAACTTGGTTACAGAAGGTAACAAACACAGAGTGTGACTCGTCCTTGTGTCTTAAGAACTTTACCCATGTCCATCTGCTATAGTCATCTACGATTACTAACCCATACTTCTTACCACTGACTGAAGCAGTTTTAACTGGTCCAAATAAGTCAATGTGCAGAAGTTCTAATGGCTTAGAGGTAGAAACAACATTTTTGGATTTAAAAGAAGGTTTAGCAAATTTGCCTTTCTGACATGCTTCACACAGAGCATCTGAATTGAACTTCAAATTAGGAAGTCCTCTGACCAGATTGAGTTTGTTAATCTGAGATATTCTTCTCATACTAACATGCCCCAATCTTCTGTGCCAGATCCACTGCTCGTTGTTAACAGACAGAAGGCATTTTACATTCTGACTCTTTAGTTCAGAAAGTTTGATTTTGTAAATGTTGTTTTTCCTCTTACCATTAAACAGGATAGTCCCATCTTTCTGACTAACAGCTTTACATGATTTTTGATTAAAGATTATATCATAACTGTTATCACTTAATTGACTTATGGATAACAGATTATGCATCAATCCATCTACTAGCAGAACATTATTAATAGAGGGAAGATTTCCATTACCTACAGTTCCAGAGCCAATTATCTTTCCCCTCTGATTGCCTCCAAAGCCAACATGGCCTCCAGGCTTAAGTTCCAGGCTTTGGAACATATGCCTTCTTCCCGTCATGTGTCGTGAGCAGCCAGAGTCCAGGTACCATGACTGGTGTTTCTGACTTGCTGCTAAAGATATCTGCAACATGTATTATTTTATCCTTAGGTACCCAGATTTTCTTGGGTCCTGATTTGTTAGTTTTACCAAAACTCTGGTTGAATTTTGGTTTCACAGAGTGCTTACTGCTAGTATATTTGATATCATGTGTGTGACCATACACAAAATGTGAATTCAGAGGAGTGTGTTTAATGGTTAAGTCCATGACATTCTTTGGTGTAGGAACCTTACCTTGGTATCCTATTCCTTTCCTGCCGTTTCTGCTAACTCCATAGATCATTGAAGCCATTCTGCTTCTATCTATGCTTTTAGCTAGGAACTTCTGGAAACTGTGATCATACTCCTTGATGATCTCATCAGCGTTGCTGGGAGTTTCAGAAATTGGTTCCTTCTGAGAGTTTTGTAAAGTGTTTTCTAATTTTGAAATCTTATTTCTCAGCTCAGAATTTTCCAATTTGAGACTCTCAGTCTTATTAGAGTCGGATTCAAGATTCCTTTTTAGGTCTCTGAATTTAGCTCTAATTTGCTGATAACGTTCCAGAATCTCATTTAGGCTTTTAGCAAGTTCAGCCTTTGTAAAGTTAACAGCAAAGTTAGGAAATACCTCTTCAGTGTCTGATTCTGAGTCTGATTCAGAAGCTTCACTATCTTCTGAAATGTTAGCCATGAGAGCTATGTTTGCCCTTTCATCATCTGATTCTGAGTCAGCTTCAGACGAGTCAGAGTCATCCCATGTAGCCATGAGACTTTTCTTCTTCTCTCTTCCAAACTTCTTTTTGGGCTTTTCCCTCTGAAGCTTTGGGCAGTCACTCTTGTAGTGTCCTTGCTCATTGCACTCATAGCAGATGATGTCTTTGGTGTTTGGCTTTTTGCTACTGGAGGAGCCTTCAGATCTTCTGTATCCAGAGGAAGAATCTGTCCTTCTGTATCTGGAAGAGGACTCATTCTGATTAGATCTTCTGGGATTCCTGAACTTCCTTTGTCTTTGCTTCCACAGTTGATTTACTCTTCTGGAGAGAAGGGAAAGTTCGTCTTCTTCTGATGAGGATCCATCAGATGTTTCTTCAACTGCCTGCAAAACTTTAGACTCAAATTTTCTGTTAGATTTTAATGCTAAAGGCTTACCTTGCTTCTGAGGCTCATCAGCTTCTAGCTCTATCTCATGACTTCTGAGGGAGCTGATAAGTTCCTCCAGAGTGATTTTGTTGAGATCTTTAGCTAGCTTCAGAGCAGTAACCATAGGCCTCCACTGCTTGGGTAAACTTCTGACAATTTTCTTGACATGGTCAGCAGTAGAGTATCCTTTGTCCAGAACTTTGAGACCAGCTACCAGAATCTGGAATCTAGAGAACATAGTTTCAATTGATTCAGATTCTTCCATTTTGAACGCCTCATACTTCTGAATGAGCGCCATAGCTTTTGTTTCTTTGACCTGAACGTTGCCCTCATGCGTCATTCTGAGAGAATAAAAAATATTCTTTGATGTGTCTCTGTTGGAGATCTTTTCATACTCAGTATAGGAGATGGCACTGAGGAGGATGGTTCTGGCCTTGTGATGATTCTTGAAGTCACGCTTTTGTTGATCAGACATTGTTTTTCTATCAATCTTCTGACCACTTGCATTCACAGGATGCGTGTATCCATCTGTCACCATATCCCACAGATCAGCATCATGTGCCAGAAAGAAGCTTTCAATTCTGTCTTTCCAGTAATCAAAGTTTTCTCCATCAAAGACTGGAGGTTTGCCACTGAATCTGTCTCTGTCCTCATTGTTGTCATTGCTGATGTGAGAATTATTTCCTGCCATTGTATTTTTCTGACGCTGGATCTTGTACTGACACGGTTAAGTGTTTTAGCTCAGAACCAGGCGCTCTGATGCCAATTGAAGTGGTGAAAAACACAAGAAGGGGGGGGGGGGGGGGGGGGTTGAATTGAAAAACTGAAATCTAATGCAATGAACAAGATATTTTTATCCTGGTTCGTTTGATCTCAAACTACTCCAGTCCACCCGTCAAGGTGATTTCGCCTCTCTCCAACGAGGTCTTAATCCACTATATTCAACTGAATATTACAGACTGCTTTAACAACTGCTAAAGCCTTCTTGATTCAAACCACAACCCGGTTTGTCAAGGTGACACTTTCTTACAAAGAGATAAAACTATGTGTGTGGATGTTTTCTACAAAACTGTATCACAACTGTGATGTATACACAAATTGAAGCTTAGAAACTAGATTGCTAAACAGTAATGGAATATCAGAGTGTGTGGTTTAGCAAAACTGAGAGAACGAAGATTATGGTTTAGCTTTTGTGCGTGTAGAGATTTGGAGAGCTTTAACCATTTCAATCTTCAAAGCCTTGTTTATATAGAACTGAGATGATGATCGTTGGATGCAATATTCTTGATTCAATGCTAATAACAAGCTTTCCTTATTGAGCAGATCTTGTCTGGAATGAGGCCGTTGGAATTAATTTGCTTTCAATGCACAGTACCGTTGCTTACTTAATGCAAGTTCTGGCTTGGCTCATTCTGACTCTGCTTCGCTGCTGATGAACTATTGTGTTTCTTTATCAGAGTGTTGAGCGCAGTCTCGTTCATCAGGCTTCAGCATGTACGTGAGTTGATCATCTGATTTTAACATTCTGATATAGCAACTTCTGATGCTGGTGTCTGAAATCAAGTTCTGATGCTGAATAGATGTGATCTTGCTTATTTCAATCAGAGTATCTGCAAGTCAGAGCATAATAATTTTAGGCAGCAGATAGTTCATACATGAAACTTATAAATACTATATCTTTTCACTTTGTTATCATCAAAACTTAAATATAGGGTAGTAGATTCAAACTTTGTTCTAACATGTCAAAGGATTAAAAATGTGTAGGAAAGACTTTTGAGTAGGTAGGGTAGACAACTCCTAGTTACTTGATCAATTTGCAAACATCCTTGCTATTTTCAAACTATCACACACCTTTCAAAACAATTTCAAAATATTTCCCAAAACAAACTTTCAAACATTGAAACATTTTTCAAAAGACAAACACCTTTGTATACATTCAAACAAGAATCATTACAAAGGTTTCCTAAACAAAGGCCTCTTTTCAAAATACTTTCAAAACCACACACAAAAGCACCATTTTAAACAATTGAAAAGCAAAAGCAAGTGATCTAAACAAGTAACTAAGAGCCCGTGGAAAACCATGGATGAAAAGGGGGCTAGCACCTTCCCTTTTCATAATCTACCCCCCGAACCCAAGAAAACATCTTAAAGGTCTTTCCTGTGCTTTTTGACCTTTCCTTTGGATAAAATAAAAAGTCAGTGGCGACTCTTGCTAAACTGAAACATTTGCGAACACAAACGTAAAACCTCAAGTCAGTTCTCTCACCGCATCACAACCATCAACCATAACTACAATTGTTTCTGACTCTGTTAACACTTGTAACTCTTTTCCATATATTCCCTTTACACCATCATCTATTACAATTCATGTATATCAACCAACAATCACCACTCCTCCATCTGATGAGTTTAACTCCTTTTATATTTCACCATCCACCATCACCACTTCTATTTCTTTTCCTGTTACAAATATCTCACATGTTTCTAATACCATTTCAACTATAATTACGGTAACTACAAATGTGTCTATTCCACCATCAATAACAATTATTTCTAAATCCACCACCACCACACAAGCTTTTGCTCCAAATCCTATTCCATCTCTCACTACCATCATTCTATCAGAACCAGTCCACACTTCTACGTCTTCATTAACCTCATCTGAATCACTTCCACGAACTTCTCATTTTTCAAGTTTTGATACCAATCCTCATTTTGCATTTTTTGACAAAGAAACCACTCTCTATGACTCACCCATCATCCATCCTGATTCAATTTCTCCCTCTGATCATGAAATATCTAAAAGGACAATTTCTGATGAGCTATTGAAATTTCCACAACTGAACCTTTCACATGTTCCAAACTTTTAAATATGACTGAACAACTTCTATCACAAAATCCTCCTGAACCTGTAACTTCTGAACCCATCCTTTTTGAAAGTGACCTAGACATAGTTGTATATGATAAACCTGTCCCAAAAACTCTGGATGAATGCATTAACATGTTTAGACCTAAGGCTATGAAAAAGGTTTCTAAGTTAAGGCAAGAGGAAAGTACAAGTACTGAGCCTCAGGACATGGATGGTTCTTGGAAACTCTTTTAGAAGTGGATGTATTATGAGGTTGAACGAATGAATTCTTTTGCTGAAGCATCCAAAATTTGGGATGTTTAGATAGTAACTGAAAGGAGAGAAGCACGGGAAAGAGTTAGAGTTCTTGAATTCTTTGCCGCTAAGAAAAAGAGGCAGAGGAAGCCAGGCTTAAAGTTCAAGAGGCAGAAGAAGCAAACAAAGCTGAAGAAGCTAGGTTGGCTAAAGAGGGAGAAGAAGTTGCTAAGGCTAAAGAAGATGCTTTGGTTACTTCATCTTCTGATCCTGCCATTGTGCGTCTCGAAACACACAATTAAAAAGATTAGAGGAGAACAACAGGTTTTTAGAGAAAGCATCATTGAACAGAAGGCTATTAATGAGAGTGTTTAGAACATGCTACAGCTGATTCTGCAAAATATTCCTGCTTCTGCTCCTCAACCCTAGGCTCTAGAATTTTCTTTTTCCTTTTGCTTCTGAACCATAGGACTATGCTTGCTGCATACTTTTTGTGACTATTATTTTTCTTCCTAGAATATTTGATATTTCTGCAAGTCTTCTTTTTGAATATTAGTTTGTTCTACTTCCTTCGACTCACTTCTTATGTGACCTTTTGAAATAAATGAAGTCTTCTTTTGGCTTATCACTTATTTTCTTACTTCTTATCTTCTTCTGGTTTTTATGTTTTTCACACATAATTACCTTTTTGATTATGATAAAAGGGGGGGGGGGGGGGGTAATTAAATGAACGTAATTTTGATTTCAATAATCAAGTTCTGGAAAATGTTCTCTGAAAAGAGCTGCTTATATTCTAACCAAGTTAAAATTGTGTTTCATTTAGAATTGTTTTCTTTTTCAGGAAATGCGAACTCTGATTAAAGACAAATATCTGAAAGCATTATGACAAGGCTTATGTCTAACCTGTTAGCTTCATACTTGGCTCCAAAAATTGAAATCTGGAATCAGACTCCAATAATTGAGAATCTGGAAGCTGTCTTAGTGACATTAGAGTTTCAAGATTTCAATTGATTTCATTTTCATTAGTATCTAGAGTCAAGACTCTTAAGATCTCAATATCTGATCTATTGGAACCAGAGGGAGTTTTTACTCAAATGGTTCGGTGTCAGGATATTCGAGCTTCATCAAGTCATTGACTCGGGGGGAGTTTCCATAAAAGGGATAAGTATTCTTTATCTTCTTATTTTCACTTTTCTGATTATATTAACAAAATTGTGTCATTAAAATACATAGTTTTGTCATCATCAAAAAATGGGAGATTGTTAGAACAAGATTTGGTTCTGCAATACTATCTCTGAGTTTTGATGATAACAAATGAGTATGTTTGTATGAGCAATTTTGATACTCTAATGTTTGTTATTTTTTATTATTTAACAAACAAGTTCTGCTTCTGATGAATGGCGTGGCCAAGATATTAGAAGAGAATTAATTCCGCTTCTATGCTACACAAGTTTTGATGAATAATAGCAAGACACTCTAGAAGACTCTAAAGTCTAGGCTCTGATAGAAAGTCTAAAGAAACCAGTCAGAAGTTCTGAAGACAGAAGTTCTGAAGACAAAAGTTTCTACTTAAGTCTAGATGCTAAAGACTCATATTTCTAAATACAACATGTTATAAAGAAACAAGTCAGAAGATCTGAAGATAGAAGTTTCTACTTAAGTCCAGATGTTAAAGACTAATGTTTTTGAAGATAAAGGGTTCTCAAGACCAAGTGCTGAAGATTCTGATAGACGAAGTTCTAAAGACTCTGAAGACTTGAAGTTCTAAAGACCTATGGTTCTAAGAAAAGGGTTCTAAAGACTAAGTGCTAAAGACTCTGAAGACAGAAGTTCTAAAGACTCTAAAGAATTGAAGTTCTGAAGACCTAAAAGTTCTATGAAAAGTTTTTCACGATCAAGTGTTGAAGACTATGAAGACTTGAAGTTTTGATGACCTTATGTTATGTTATCGCTTCTAAAATCATGCTCGCAGAAACCTCTGAAGTGAAGAAGGAAAGAAGATAATGTTAACATGGTACAAATAGTACACGATGCAATTAACGTTTCATTCCACTATCATAAAAAGACGGACGTGTTGCACGATCTTGTCCCTCACGTGATTTCTCAAGTTGCCAATGTTTATGGAAATCCCAAGAGTACTCCTCAATGAATATATTATTTTATTGGCTATATAAAGGCTTGAAGACTAAGAGAAAGAAGCTAATATAATTTTTACTGCATATCTATGCACAAGCACTGTTCATAGCTTTCATATAGTTAAGTCATTGTTCTTAAAATAGTTTACATATTCAGCTTGTGTAGAAGCAATATTTTTGTAAGTAAAACTTGTATTCAAATAGTTGTTTGATTTCCTTAAGGGACCAGTTAGGTCTGTATCCTTAAGAAATCTAGGACTAGTGTGTCTTAGAAGTTTGATTTTCCTTAAGGGACCGGTTAGGTCTGTATTCTTAAGAAGTCTAGGACTTGTGTGTCTTAGAGGTTGTTGGTCACTCGTTGGTAGCTTGGACATTGTAATAATTAGTTGGATTATTGGATTGAGTCCTCGATTAAGAGAGGCGAAATCACCTTGGCGGGTGGACTAGACTAGCTTAATAGTTTTCAAGTGAACTAGTATAAACATACATTGTTCTTTACTTCTTGTTCTTAATTATTGTTATTATCAAGAGTGAAAGAAAAAGTATTTTAATTAAAGGGGAGTATTTTTAAAAGAAAATTTTTGATTTAAAATTCAATTCAAACCTCCAATTTAAAAATTCACAAAATAGATTAAAATAATAATTATTTAAAGTAAACGGATGGAAAAATATAATTAATATATTTTAAAAATTAAAGAGAATCTTATAAAAGAGATAAGAAAAAAAAATTAAATTATTTTTGTAATTAGAAACAGAAATAGCACTATTTTAATATTTATTTCATCTCATATTTATATTATATATATATTTATATATGTTATATAAAAATATATGAATTAATTTTAAAAAAATATATCATTATTATTAATTTGTAATTCCTGTAAAAAGAATATCATTATTAATATATCTTAATATAAAGGTTGTTTATTTCATAGTTTGAGAATAATTTTTTTGAATATTATTAAATTTTAAATGATATAATATTTTATCAATTACAAACATGTACAATTACAAACTTCAAACATTAATGTCGCGCTATCTATCAATTAGTACCACACAAAAAACTCAGCATATTTTTTTCGAACACTTAATTGTATAACAAATTTTCTTTTTTTAAACTATATAAAGTAAAGTTAAGATAATTAAGGGTGTTCGCGTTGCAGTTTGAGCAGTTTTGAAGTAAAAAATCATCTGAATCGTAAGAGAAAGAAAAGTGGTTTGATTTGGTTCAGTTGACTTTTAAGAATAAATTCGAATCAAACCAAATTGTAATGCGGTTTGGATTAGTTCAATTAATTCGGTTTTTTACAAAAAAAAATTATTAAACCATATACACATATAAAGGAAAATATAATTTTGTATTTAATTGTAAATAAATTACCATAAAAAAATTTATAATTTTCAAAATAAATTTATAATTTGATACATAAAATTGCGTATTATAATTTTATCTAAATCTAAAGAATGATATAGACAAGATTACATTCTTAAATAAATATTATATAAACAATACGATAAAATATATTTTGTAAAAATAGTATTTATAAATAAATAATATTTTATTTTTTATAATTTGTAAATTGAAATAAATATCGTACAAAGTATGATGAAATATACACGTAATACATGTTGATTTCTCTAAAGAATTAAAGAAATATATATTGGTTAGTAAGATTTTATCATAATGCGATTTTGTTTGGTTTGGTTTGGTTTGCAAATATAAACCGCAAACCGAACCGAACTGTGCGGTTCCGTTAGAAAATGACTCAAACACATCCGAATCAAATGTGGTTTTTTGCGGTTTCGATTTGATTTTGTTCGGATTTGCGGTTTTCTATTGAGCTGATTTGGTTTTGAACACCCCTAATCAAATAGGTGAGAGAAATAGCATAGACTAATTTCTTAGAGGAAAATTTTCTAATGCAACACCACTTTTCTTCTCTATGCCGTGGCTGTTGGAAATTATTTATATTTTAGGAATATCTAGGAATATCTTTTTATATTTCTTGATATCTTTGTTAGAGGATATTTTAGTATTTTATTATATCCTAATTTTGTGTATAAATAGCCTAGTAGTAGGTAGGTCATTGTAATTCATTGTAAAATCATTATTCCTTATTTTGTAGCTGTCATTAAATATATTTCTTTTGTCTTTCACCTCTCCTTGTGCACCAACAATTGGTATCATAGCCTTTGGTTCGAGAAAAAGACTGGAAGAGTGGGGGAGCATTGTGAACTCACACTTGAGGGGGAGTGTTGAAATAATATAGCAAGTGTGAGTAAATGGGGAAATAGTCCCACATTGAATAGGAATGTGGAGACTTAAGCATATATAAGTGGGAGACTTCACTCACCTATCACCTTAAGATTTTAGGTGGATAAGTGGTGTGTCTCTCACAAAGGTGCCTAGTTCTACACTATGTATCAATGCTCCTAGTATCTCCCCCCAACAATTGGTATCAGAGTTCTGGTTTGAAATTCACGGGGAAACGAGAAACACCAGTGAAGAGTGAGGTATTATTGAGAATCATTTTTCTGATTCTGTGGGATTTGGAAAACACTTTTAGTGAATTTTTGAGTGAATTGCACAAGGTTGAAGATGAACGGAAACATCGATATAAATTCCAAGCTTCCGGCGTTTGATGGCAAAATTTGGAATCGTTGGAAGATCCAGATGCGTGTGCTGTTTGGTTCTCAAGATGTGTTAGATCTTGTCACTGATGGCTATGCTCCGTTAACAACAGACGCAACAGAGGCTCAGAAGATTACCCAGAAGGCGCTAAGGAAGAAAGATCAGAAGACGTTGTTCTACATCCATCAATGTATGGATGCGAACGTGTTTGAGAAGATTGCTGACTCTAAAATAGCGAAGGCTACGTGGGATACATTGGTTACATGTTACGGTGGTCACGCATCAGTGAAGAAGGTGAAGCTTCAGTCTCTCAGAAATAAATATGAGAATCTCAACATGAAGGACAACAAGAAGGTTTCTAAATACATATCTATAGTGATTCTGATCACTAATGAGATGAAAGCTTATGTAGAAACTCCTTCTGAACAAGTAATCATAGAGAAGATCTTGAGATCTTTAACTTCTCAGTTTGATTATATTGTGGTAGCAATTGAACATTCCAAAGATCTGAGCACCATGAGAGTTGAAGAGTTGCAAAGCAGTCTAGAGGCGCATGAGTTATGTATGACTGAGAGAACTTCTGAGAGGGAAGTAAAGCAGCGGACTCTGAAAGTAACTTCTGGTAAGAAGTATTAGAAGCAGACTTGGTCAGAAGTCAGGAAGAAAACTAATGGTGGTAAAAGGTCAGAAGTTTCAAGCTTCAAACTCTGATAGGAAGAGAAATGCTCAGAAGGGAAAGGAGAAGTCTGATAAGAAGAATGTTCAGTGTTACTATTGCAAGAAATTTAGTCATTATGCCAAAGATTGCTGGTCGAACAAAGAAAGGAAGTTAGAAGAAGCAAATATAGCCAGAGGAGAGTCTGATGATGAACCTGTACTATTGTTGGCTTCTGAATCTGATAATATGAATCCATTAGAATGGTGGTATATGGACACATGGTGTTCAAACCATCTTACTGGAAATAAGAAATGGTTGGTTGATTTTGACTTTGGGAAGAGTATAAAGATCAGATGTATTGATGATAAATACCTCAATTCAGAAGGTATGGGAAATGTCAGAATCATTCAAAACAATGGGAAAACAATAGTGATCCAGAATGTATGGTATGTACCTGGAATGGAAAACAATCTGATGAGTGTGGGACAACTGATTGAGAAAGAATTTCCGGTTATCATGAAGGACAATCTTCTGAAGCTGTATGACTGTAATCAGAAGCTGATTATGGAGTCAGAACAGGGAAGGAACAAAATATTCAAGGTGAATGTTAGAACTACAGACTCTGAATGTCTTAGTGCAACAAGTGTTGTCAAGGAGAGTGAGTTGTGGCACAAAAGATTTGGTCATCTGAATTTCAGAAGCTTAGGGCATCTAAAATTAAAGAACCTGGTACATAGAATTCCTACAATCGAGAAGCCTGAGAAGTCATGCAAGGTGTACATGGAAGGGAAGCAACCAAGATTATCATTTTCATCAGAAGTAGCTCGAAGAGCAAAACATGCCTTGAAAGTAGTGCATTCTGATGTATGCGGTCCGTTTCCAGTAGCATTAACTGGGGGGAATAAAGACTTTGTGTCATTTGTTGATGAGTTCACCAGAATGACATGGATATCTCTCATAAAGTTCAAACACGAGGTGTTTGCTGAATTCAAGAAGTTCAGAGTGAAGGTTGAGAATCAGAGTGGCTAGACTCTGAATATTCTTAGAACTGATGGTGGTTGTGGGGTTTTAAAGACTATGCTCAGAAGTGGAGAGACCTAGCGGGAAGAGTCCAACCCCCTCTGTCTGATAGGGAGTTGGTGGATATGTTTTTGGGTACCCTATCTGGTCCGTTTTTCAACCATCTGATTGGAAGCTCCTCAGTTAGCTTTACTGAGTTGATTTTGACTGGAGAAAGAGTTGAAGCTGGTATTAGAAGTGGCAAGATTCAGAAGGATGCCTCTTCAAGTCCAGGAAAGAGACCTTTCGTAGGAAAAAAAGAGGTCAGCGTTGTTTACAATCAAAGAAATCAGGGCAGAACCGAGCATCGTCCAATGGTAGGGGCTGTTATGATATCCAAGCCCGCAGCTACTCAACAACGAAATAATCAACATAGAGCAGATAGACCCGTAAGACAATTCACCCGGATAAAAATGACTTTGTCTCAAGTTTTGCTTCAACTACATAAAATCCAATTTGGTTACCCTGAGGGAAGCTCCCAAGAATCCCAACACCGCATCTCCTTGCTACAACCCAAATGCTCATTGTGCTTACCATTCAGAAAGTCCAGGCCATGATACAAACGACTGTTGGGCTTTGAAGAACAAGGTGCAAGACCTTATTGAGGTGAATAAGATTGAATTTGACGCTCCTGAGATTCCCAATGTTATAACTACTCCCATGCCCAAGCACGGCCGTGGTGTTAATGTTGTTGATGATGATATGTTTGTTACTTCTGTTGAGGAACTTGTTACTCCTCTCATGACTGTTAAGTAGAATTTGTTGCAAGCCGGTTTATTTCCGGGCTGTAGTGAAGATTGTCACTTATGTTTATCTCTACCGACTGGTTGCTATTTGTTGAAGGCAGGCGTTCAACGCCTGATGGATGATAAAGAGATTGTATTTGAGAAGACTCTTGTCACAACTGTTTCCTATAAAGATGTTTCGATTATAACCATTTCCGCCAATCCTCCCAGGGTCTCCACCAAAAGACCCGTCAGGATCACATCTGCTCCGAAGTTGGCTCCTCTGATCATCACTATGCCAGGGCCAATACCATACTCCTTGGACAAAGCCGTCCCCTGGAATTATAGGGCTGATGTCTATTACCATGGCGTCAAGCAAGACCTGTTAGCTGCTGAAGATAAAGTTTCTAAAAATATTGACCCCGACATTGGCATCGTTGGGACCAGCAAAATAACAAGAAGTGGAAGAGTGTTCTCACCCGAGATTTCTCCTCCTAAAGCCGTTACTATTCCTGTGACCATTCCTACTGTTGCTCCCGTTGATACTACCATTGCAATTCCTGTGATTAACCCTGTTGCCACACCTATCACCGAGTCAGCCGAGACTCGGGGCAAAGACATATTGGTTGAGCCTGTCCAGACGATGATGCACTTAGATTCCATTCCAGAGGCTTCCAAGAAGGAAATGGAAGAAATATAAAAGATAATTAAAAAGAGCGACTACAATATGGTTGAACAGCTGGGGCAGACCTCTTCTAAGATTTCAATGTTGGCCCTACTATTGTGCTCCGAAGCTCATGCAAAAGCTTTGGTGAAATTCCTCAAAACTGCTCATGTGCCACAAGAAACCTCCGCTGAACAATTTGAAGATTGTGTGGCCAGTTTGATGGATGATAACAATTTGGGTATTTCTGATGCTGATCTGACACCAAGAGGAAGAAAACACAATGATGCGATGCATGTCTCCATCGAATGCAGGGGAAATACTTTGGCCCATGTTCTAGTAGATACTGGTTCATCATTGAACATGCTGTCCAAGAAGGCTCTGGACAGATTAGACTGCGAAGGTTTGACCCTGAAGCCCAACAACATTGTAGTGAGGGCTTTCGATGGTTCAAAAAGAATGGTGCACGGGGAGGTGGACATCCCCATCAAAGTTGGTTATCATACCTTTTACTCCACCTTCTACGTGATGGATATCAAACCATCTTATTCTTGTTTGTTGGGTCGCCCTTGGATCCATGGGGCTGGAGCTGTCACGTCAATTCTGCATCAGATGATGACGTACCCAGTGAAAGGAAAGATTGTCACGGTACACGGTGAAGAGGAGTACATGGTAAGTCACCTGAACTTTTTCAGGTATGTGGAAATGGATGGCGAGTTCATTGAGACTCCTTGTCAGAACTTCGAAGAGGTGCCCCAGACCATGGCTGCAACTGAGACTGTTACCAATCTATCGAAGATCACCAGACCTCCCTTGAAAATGGCTTCTCTCAAGGACGCCAAAGTAGTTATTGAAGAAGGTGGGTGTACCATTTGGGGCCAACTCCCTGACATTCCATACAAATCTGATAAGTTTGGTTTGGGTTTCTCTTCAGGGGCTCAAAGGGCTGTTCATCATGCTCGCGCGGGAGGACCTCCCCTACGCATCAGCAATCATGGGGTCAACGCTTTAGAAGATGATGATGGTGACTATGACATGGATATGTGGATCTTCCCTACTACCAACGGTGGACCCCGTAATTGGATGGCTAAAGACTTTGTACCAATTACTTTTATTCAAAAGTAATTGTCTTTCTTGTTTTCAGATATGTAATAATTAAACAATATAAACTCTATGGCCATGTGTCTTACCCGGGGCACAATGGTTTATTTGTGAGGGTTATCATGTTTCAATATCATATGCCATTAATAAAGCATTGGACGTTTTGCATACAAATTTTGCGCTCTCTATCTTTCTTTTCTGCTTTTTTAATTTGTTAATACAACTATGCTCTTACACACACTCGCATATCAAACTGCAGATCCATATCCACTATGGATCCCATTGATAACGGTTCTTCTATTGTCGGTTATGACTTTGAAAATCCGATCAACCAAGCTGAGGACGAAGGTGAGGAAGATTGTAAGGTACCCGGAGAACTTGCCAAACTGTTACAGTAGGAAGAAAGAGATATACAGCCTCATGAAGAGCCGGTTGAGACAATGAACTTGGGCACAGAAGAAGATAGAAAAGAAGTCAAGATAGGTGTAAATTTGGAGCTTAGTATCAAATAGCGGTTGATACAGATGTTGCATGATTATGTCGAGATCTTTGCATGGTCATATGAAGACATGCTAGGACTAGACACAAATATTATGGTTCATCCTCTCCGAACTAAAGAAGATTTCCCTCTAGTAAAGAAGAAGGTTCGTCGTATGCGCCCTGAAATGTAAGAGAAGATCAAAGCATAAGTTATGAAATTGTTCAACACCGGGTTCTTAGCTATCACCTCCTATCTAGAATGGGTTTCCAACATAGTCCCGGTGCCTAAGAAGGACGGCAAGGTACGGATGTGTATGGACTACAAAGATTTGAACAGGGCAAGCCCCAAGGATGACTTCCCGCTTCCCCATATTGACATTTTGGTTGAAAACACCGCACAACATAAGGTCTTTTCCTTCATGGACGGTTTCTCCAGTTACAATCAGATCAAGATGGCACCCGAGGACATGGAGAAGACAACCTTCATCACACAATGGGGCACTTTCTGTTACAAAGTGATGCCATTTGGGTTGAAGAATGTTGGGGCAACCTATCAGCGAGCCATGGTGGCTTTATTCGATGACATGATTCACCATGAAATAGAGGTCTATGAGGATGACATGATAGCCAGGTCTCAAACTAAGGAAGAGCATCTTGATCACCTGCAAAAGTTGTTTGATAGGTTGAAGACATACAGGTTGAGGCTAAATCCAAACAAGTGCACCTTTGGGGTAAGGTCTGGTAAACTCCTAGGTTTCATTGTCAGTGACAAGGGTATTCAGGTAGACCCTACAAAGGTGAAATATATACAAGAGATGTCGGCTCCTCGCACTAAGAAGGAGGTTAGAGGTTTCTTGGGACGCCTAAATTACATTTCCAGATTCATTTACCATCTAACTGCTACTTGTGAGCCAATCTTCAAACTCCTGAAGAAAGATCAAGTGGTAAAGGAGAATGACGAATGCCAAACTTCCTTCGATAGAATCAAGCGATACCTTCAAGAGCCTCCAATTATGATGCCTCCGATTGAAGGAAGACCTTTGATAATGTACTTAACAGTGTTAGATAATTCATTGGGGTGTGTGTTGGGGCAGCATGACGAGTCTGATCGAAAAGAGCATGCAATATACTACCTTATAAAAAAGTTTATTGACTGTGAAACAAGATACTCACTACTTGAGAAAACTTGTTGCACTTTGACATGGGTTGCTCGCCGACTGAGACAGTATATGTTGACCCACACTACGTTGTTGATATCTAAGATGGATCCGATCAAGTACATCTTTGAGAAGCCCGCTCTCTCCAGAAGAATAGCGAGATGGAAAATGATCCTAACCGAATACGATATTCAATACACCACCTAGAAAGAAATCAAGGGAAGTGTATTAGCTAATCATTTGGCTCATCAGGCTATGGATGACTACCAATCCATGAACTTTGAATTCTCGGATGAGAATATCATGTTAGTGACTGACTGTGAAGAACCTGGACCGGATGAAGGACCTGAGAAAGGATCCTGATGGACTATGATTTTTGATGGAGCTTCTAACGCACTCTACAATGGAATTGGTGCTGTAATCATATCTTCCGAGGGCTTTCATACTCCTTTCACCGCCAGAATATGTTTCAACTATACCAACAATATGGCAAAGTATGAAGCATGCGTCATGGGTCTAAAAGCTGCTATTGACCTTAGGATCAAGTTCTTAAGTGTTTTCAGAGATTCGGCCTTGGTAATAAGTCAAATCAAAGGAGAGTGGGACATGAAGCACCCTAATCCCATCCCTTATAAAGAACATGTGTTGATATTACTTCCACTCTTTAAAGAAGTCACCTTTGAACATTTCCCACGAGAAGAGAATTAGTTAGCGGACGCGCTAGCTACTATGTCATCTATGTTCAAGGTCAGATGGGACAATGAGGCTCCTCAGATCACTATTGAGAGATTGGGTGAACCAACTTATTGCTATGAGATCGATACTGAAGAAGTAATGGACAAACCTTGGTTCAATGAAGTGAGAAGGTATCTCGAGGCTCAAGAATATCCTGAGGGGGAATCTGTCAATAATAAAAAGTTTATGAGAAGGTTCTCCATAAAGTTCTTCCTTAGTAATGGAATCCTCTACAAGCGCAACCATGACTCTACTTTACTTCGGTGTGTAGACAAGAGAGAAGCAGAGAGGACTATTGCATATTTACATGAAGGTACCTTTGGCACCCATTCTAGTGGATACGCCATGGCTAAAAAGATCCTACGGGCAGGATACTATTGGTCCACTATGGAAGCAGACTGTTATCAGCATTCCCGAACTTATCACAAATGCCATATCTATGCTGATAAAGTACATGTACCTCTGGTTCCCTTGAACGTCTTGACGGCTCCCTGGCCCTTTGCAATGTGGGGAATTGACATGATCGGAGAGATTAGACCTACCGCTTCCAATGGGCATCTCTTTATCCTAGTGGCTATTGATTACTTCACGAAGTGGGTTGAGGCTGCCTCTTTTGCTACTGTTACCAAGAATGTTGTGGCGCAGTTCATCAAGCATAACCTTATTTGTCGGTATAGTGTTCCAGAAAGAATCATCATAGATAATGGTACAAATCTCAACAATACTATGATCACCGAACTCTGTAAACAATTCAAGATCCAGCATCATAATTCTTCCCCTTACCGGCCGAAGATGAATGGCACTATGGAGGCTTCTAGCAAGAACATTAAAAAAATCATATAGAAGATGAAGGTGACATACAAAGACTAGCATGAGATGTTACCATTTTCTCTTCATGGTTACCGCACCTCAGCATGTACGTCAACAGAGGAAACACCTTACTCTCTAGTGTATGGTATGGAGGTTGTCCTACCTATTGAGGTCCAGATCCATTCTTTGAGAATCATGAAGGATGCGGGTTTGAATGAAGATGATTGGATCCAGACTCGACTTGACCAACTGAATCTGATTGATGAGAAAAGGCTTGTTGCTATCTCTCATGGTCAGATGTACCAAAAGCGTATGATCAAGGCTTTTAACAAGAAGTTGAGACGACAGGTATATCAAGTGGGTGATCTAGTAATCAAGTGCATCATCCTGCCACAAGGTGATCCCAGGGGCAAGTGGACTCCCACATACGAAGGGCCACTTGTAATCAAAAGCATATTTTCTGGTGGA
The DNA here is from genome assembly GCA_948472305.1 of Vicia faba. NCBI lineage: Eukaryota > Viridiplantae > Streptophyta > Magnoliopsida > Fabales > Fabaceae > Vicia > Vicia faba. The sequence continues at coordinate 409,237,674 of OX451740.1, read as the reverse complement.
GCCATGATTCTAACCACCATGGAGGGTGACAACCTTCCTCACCCTGTAAATGCGAACATAGTGAAAAGATACTACGCATGAATAAAGACCCGCTAGGTTGACTGGCCTAGGAAAAAATAAGGGCATCCCGGCGAACCAAAAGGGTTCGGGAAGAAATTAGGGATAAATACAAAAAAATCTGTACACCCGGCAAGTTGAAAACCTGAAAAGGAGGCTTGGGCAAAAAAGGGTATCCCGGTGGACCGAAAACCCGAAAGGGCAGTCCAGGAAAAAGTTAGGGATTTAAAGCGTACAACTATGTACCATTAGATCACCTTACGACCAGACTTCAGTATCAACCATCAAGCTCAAACGGTACCAATCAATCCAGTCAGCTTCAGACAAGTAGCAAAGTGATGAGACGCTCAAGGACATAGGGGAAATAGCATAATTGAAACTCAATGGGATTATTACACATACTTTTTTTTCTCTTTGTACACTATTTTGTATAGTTTTCATTTTCACGAAGGCGTTCCCCTACTAGAATGTCAGTCTCTTTGTACAAAAATGCCTGTTATAGGCAAACTTCAAAATCAATGCAAATCATTTCTTTGAAAGTACAAAACTATTTGTTTTCTATTTTTCTATTTTGTTTTTCAAAAAAGTCCAGTGATTATTTTTGACATATGCATTTGAATATGATTACTGTTTACAAATACTTGCATAATAAACAGAAAGACAGTTGCTAATGACTTTAAGAAACGGGGCAAAGTCTAAAAAAGCCATTTGTAGTCCCGACAATTACTCTTTCCACCAGGTACAGGGGCAGAGACATTTTAAGACGAAGTAACCGCTACATCCTTAGCATACGACCTAGTGATGTCTATGTTCCCCACAGAGTGGAAATAACCAAAGTTTTGATCTCTTCTTCCCCAAGCAGGAATTACCTCCTCTAGCAGATTTCCCTCAGAGAACTGAAGTCCATGTTTCCAGCTAAGTTTTTATAATCTCGAACAGTTTATAAAGCCTTTTCCCTGGTAGAGTTTATTTCTCTAACTGCGGAAGTTTATCCCCTAATAGAGTTTATTTCTCTACATTGGTAAAATATTCCAACAACGCATCTTTCTCCCCCACAGAGTCATTCTCAAGCAGGAGTCAAAGATCCCGGAAGAATATCCTCAAACGGAAAAAGGAAATCCCCAGAAAATCATCTTCGTTCATCATCCCCAGCGGAAATGAAAGAATCATTTTCCTCATCTACCAAACAGCAGACCGGGATTCAGATTCCCAGTACTCTCCAGCAACAGTCAGGGATTTATTTTCCCAGACTAGGAAATATCAAAACAACATTCCATATTCATACATCATGGCATGCGCGTACATATTGCATACAACATAATCTCATTTATTTTGAGAACATCATTACACAATGCATTTCATACATCATGACATTGCATACGACTAACCCTTTACCTTTTCAGGAAAGATCAAATCAACAAACACCGTTGACTACTTATATGACCTGGAAGTCTTCTCAAAGGCTACATCTGACGAAGGGCTATTTCAACATTTTCCTTAGAAAGATTATTCTCAAAAGACCTTCCTCTGGTTCAGTTAAATCGACACCAAGATTTTTATGATTTATATTCCAATTGAAGTTAAATTAAGACCTTTCTCTGGTTCAGTTAAATCGACACTAATATTTTTCTGATTTCTATTCCAGTTGAAGTTAAATCAAGAACTTTCTCTGGTTCAGTTAAATCGACACTAAGATTTTTCTGATTTCTATTCTAGTTGAAGTTAAATCAAGACCTTTCTCTGGTTCAGTTAAATCGACACTAAGATTTTTCTGATTTCTATTCCAGTTAAAGTTAATCCAAGACCTTTCTCTAGTTCAGTTAAATCGACACCAAGATTTTTCTGATTTCTATTCTAGTTAAAGTTAATCCAAGACCTTTCTCTGGTTTAGTTAAATCGACACTAAGATTTTTCTGATTTCTATTCCAGTTAAAGTTAATTTAAGACCGTTCTCTAGTTCAGTTAAATCGACACTAAGATTTTCTGATTCTTACCCAGTTAAAAAAACTGTGAAGCCTGGAGTCCGACCAGATAGCAGTTAATTTCATGTTCCCTAGTAAGTCACTGTGAAACCTGGAATACAACCAGATAGCAGTCAACCTTATTATCCTCAACAAGTCGCTGTGAAGCCTGGATCCTGACCAGATAGCAGTTCGCTTCCGTCTCTCCAGTCAAGAGATGAATCCCCAATAGAGTAATGGGAAACTGAAGTTCCTAGACTCTATTTCCCAAAACAGAGACCAACATTCCTCAGCGGATTCCTCCTCAACAACGGGAATCCCCACAAAGGAATATCTCATAAAATCAACATGTTCTCTAGATGGCATCTTTAAGCCTCTCCGACGACTCTTCGTCATATTCCTTGGATGCATCTTTAAGCCCATCTTCGATGATCTTTTTCCCTCTTTGCCAAATGGAATCTATAATCCTATTCTCAATATTATCCACCAGCAGTATCACTTTATACGAGTGCAAATTTCTAGGCATTCTAGTGTTCAATCATCTTCCACCTTCAGATCACGAAAGGCAGACAAGCCAATCTACATCCTCAGGTCTAAGAAGATTGAACAGGGGAAGTTGTTGTACCCCAAAATTTACCCTCTCATTTTACTCAACACATGCCCATTGAGGTCCCCAACTTGCCCAAGGATGACTAAGAATTGACCAGACAAATTCTCCTCCTAAAGGCAATGAACCTCTAACTAGGGTTTCAATTTTCATCAAGATGTGTGAACCCCAATGGTCTCAAATGTTGTACATGGTCCTAATATGTAATCAAGATTATTCATGTCAAATTTCATGCCTTGCACAACAAGTTTTCTCAGTAAACTGCTTAAATGACTGAAAATCAACTATACTAGGTCAAAAGTCAACTGTGGCCTATATACAGTCAAACTTCAAGATTTTTGGTCAAAATCAACATTTTGAAGTGATATACATCATTTGATCAAAGGTTGATCATGATTCTTTAAGAAATGCTCCTAAGTCATCAAAAGTCAAAAATGGCAAATTAGGGTTTCTCACACTTTATCAACCAAACTTTGACCAGGCATAACTTTCTCACACTTTATCAGAAATTTTTCCACCAAAGGTCATTTTAAATAGAATCCAATTCCCTACAACTTCTCTTCAGCCCTCAAGTTCAGGAAATGCCCCAGCTAAAAGATATAAGCTCAGACATTATAGGTCCTTTCAAAAAGTCAACAAAAACACCTTTTGGGTCAAAGCTCCTTACATGAACATGAAAGATCCAATTGAAATGAAACAAAAAGGGTTGTTTAGAGGACATCCTAAGATATCTAAAAAGTCCAAGAACACCCTCTTAGGGTTAAAAATGAGAGAGATATGCATTGCTAAAGTTGACCAATTTTTGGAAAAGTGCATGAAGCCAATATTGATCAAAATTGATTTTCTTCCAAATGGGCCCATCTTTTCATGTTTGAAACTTGTTTCTAGCATGGTCCACGACCTCTAAGCCCTCCCATGCATTATTATATTATTTATTCTATTTATTTTTATATTTTATTCACTAAAATGAAAAATTAAATAAATAAATAATAGAAATAATGTAAGATTTGATTTGGAATCTTTTTCTCATCAAATAATGGGCAAAATGTGTTGGCATATCAAGGAAATCTCGTGGAGAAAAGATAAGATTGGATTTTTTCCAAAAAACGCCAAAAAATCACATAATTGAAAGAAGATATTTTCTCATGAAAGCTTGGATTTTTCTTCCACTTTTGTGACCTAATATGATGTACTACATAAGCACAACCCTTCAGAAGTGCAAGCACACACGCAGCTGCCTCCACAAGTCCAAAAATTATTCCCAAAATTCCAAAGAAAAAGTGAACATTATACCAAGTGATCCAAGCCTTCTCCATCCAAACCAAGCATCATAGTTTCCTCCTGAAGGTCCCAGGAGTCATCCTCATTCGTTAGCCAAGCCAAATCGTGCCCAGGATCCCTGCTTTAAGCATCACTGATTTGGTATAATTTCTTGAATTCAAATCCTTCTATTAAACAATATAAATGAGTTATGCATGCATATATGTGTTCATATTGATCATTGCAAATGTTTTAACGTGCTTCATGTGAGTTTCAGTGCCAAAATCAAAGCTTGCCATTGTTAGGGTTTAAAAACGTATGAGCTTCGATTTTAGAGATAGAGACATCTTTAGACCAAACTAAGGCCATGGTTGAACTCGTAGCCTAGGTTTTAGGGGGGGGGGGGGGGGGGGGTAGACAAAATTTTAGGATTCGAATCTCCCTATTTTGCATGTTACGTTTTTGGGCTGGCCGGAGATGATGACCGGAGCCACCGTCTGAGGTGGTTTGACAAGCCGGTGACCCTGCGTGGCACAATGGTTTCTTATGGTTGGATCATTCAAATATCATGGACCCCACAAGCGCGTGCGTGTCTTGCTGACTCAGCCATTGCCTTGTTTTTATATTATATTGTTTTTTTGTTATTATATACATGAATGAACAATTGGAACAACTGGTAAAGGCAACACGCTGAAAGGGGAGGACCTGTGTTTGATACCCAGGTCAGGCATTTTATTTTTCTAACAGGTTTCATGCAGTTGCAGTGTTCCCAGATCCAAGGAGTGCACCATAGGCCATCAAATTCACACCATCAGATCTCAGTTGACTTGGATCCAACGACTCCAGCGTTCAACCTCACCATGGACTCTCCAGATGCCTCCTTACCAGATCCAACGCAGTAGTGGGCTTGCTGAACTTGGGCCTTATAAGTTCCAAATCTCACCCCCCATTCATTGCTCCTAACAGGCCCATTACTTTTCCCTTTTTTTTAATTTCTTTATTTGTTTAATTATTTTATCTCTTTAAAATTCACCCTTTTTTTTATTATTTTAATCATAAAATCAGAAGAGGTCAGAAAAATAGATTAAAATTTTTTTCAATTAAAATTAATTTTTTCTGTAAATAATTTTAATTTCATTAATTTAACTTGTTTTTTTCTTTAAATTCAAAATTGATTAGAATTAGGTTAAAAAACATCAAATATTTTTTTTTAATAAAATAAAAAAATATTAGTTTCATTAGAATTTATTGTAATTAATATTTTATATTTTTTCTTTCTTTTTTAATTTAGTTAATTAGGATATTATTATGATATTTTCATTAATAAATAAAAACACAAAAAAGAAGTTTTCTTTTTAATTTAGGAGTATTTTTAGGGTTTAGACACTTCTTTATTCTTCGCACGTTCATTATTTTTTGTTTTACTTTTTAATTATGTAATTTTTCCCCGGTTTGTAATAGTTTAATTAGGGTTTAAATTTCCGCATCTGATTATGTAATTTCCCCAAGGCCATGTAATAGCTTAGGAGTTTTTATTTTCTGCAATTTATTTTCTGCACTATAAACTATTTAGATGAATGGCTAATAGGATTGTATGGAAAGATAACGATTAATTGAACATAGCATAACTTAATTCAAAGATAATATATCTGAATCAAGCACACTTGCACATGCTCACCCCTAGGGTATCTCCCACTTCGGTTGCCTTCAAAACGACCACAATTCTTGAAACGTGAGAGTTTTTAGTGACTGTCCTTTAGTTTAAGAGATCACAAGTCTCTCGATGAACCTTTCGACTCTTGCCTCGGTTAAAAAGTGATCTTAGAACTTTAGGACAATTACTAAGAGTTCTTGCCCAGTTGCCTTAGTGACCGTAAACGTCCCTTCGATAGTCCATCAACATCCAACAATAGGGCTACCTACTCACTAATAGTAGGATAACACTATCTAAAGGAAAGGAGGAAAAGAACGCTTTTTTTCTAGTAGGTAGATAGTTGTTAAGTACTTTCTCAAAACTAAATCTTTTTACACCACACTTTCAAAACCTTTTCAAAAACACTTTATCACACTCTTGAGGACTGATACAAGAGTTATCATAAAGCAAACAAACTTTTCAAAACACACAAACACGAAAGCAATTTTTAAAATGAGAAAGTACCTAAGAGCCCATGGAAAACCACAGATGGAAAGGGTGCTAACACCTTCTCTTTCAATAATCTACCCCCCTAACTCAAAAATCTCGAAAAAAGGTCTTTTTCTGTTCTTTTCACCCTTTCCTTTGTTGGATAAAAGAAAAATCGGTGGCGACTCTTGCATACCGCAACATTTGCGAATACAAATGCAAAACCAGTATAACATTCGATTCTTCCACCGTATCACAAGTATTCTTAAGAGGTTTAATATCGTTGCTTGTTTGGTTTTAATCCAAAGGATGGTAATTCTACATTGACTCATTGTGTCAAGTGGTGGCTTCTTGTTGGTTAGACAGTTCTTTTCCCTAGTTTTTACCTTATGCTTTAGGATAGTCCATTCATCTCCTTCCATCTTCTTTAATTTCAAAAATCTTCTCCCTCCTTTTCAAAACTCTTCTTGTTTTCTAACTTGATTCGCTTCCATAATAAAATTAGACTTAGGTCCATGCATTTTCAAAAACATTTTATTAATCAAACTTTAATCAACTTAATCATACTTTGACTTTTTTTTAGAAGACTAAAAGTTAATCAATCTCATTCAAACCATTTGGCCACTTTGGATTTTTACCTTAAATTTTTCCCAAAAGATTAGACTCTTGTCAATCCTTTTAGTGATGCGAGCTACTATACTTCTACGATATATAGTGAAGTAACATATTTTCCACTTGGGTTTTGAGAGAGGCTTTGTTGATTTTAAAATCCAAGGTATATCCTCCACTTTGAGATGATGCAAATTCTCCTTTCTTATAATCGTGGATAGTAAGTATGTCTTCCATTCGGAGATGACGATGATGTCTCGTCTCTTAAAATTTACCAACACATTTGTGTTTTAAAATTTTAAAGGTGAACTATGAGTACCCTGATCCCCTATTGCACGAAAGGTGGTACGTAGGCACTAAAGGTTCGCAACTGCGGCAGGTGCAAAATTGTAAAAAAATAGTACTTCTTTTCTCACCTCCACCATCTATTTTATACAACAGTTATAGCCAAAATACACAAATTTTCAAAGAGGTTCCTATGGAGTGTCGTAGATGTTTAGGGTGTTAATACCTTCCGTTTACATAACCAACCCCCGTACCTAGATTATCTCCCCCTCTTTTTTTGGGTTATTCACTCTTTTCCCATTCCTCTGGAAACAATAAAGCGCAGTGGCGATTTTTATTTGATCTGTGCGAGTCAAGTCAATCCAATGGCTTAGCCTCAACATTTCTACCGCTACATTTTCCTTCCCATATAAGTCAAGCCTTGAAGTAGGACATTGTTTCCTCAGTTGGTTGCTTACTCTCTTATTGGATTTCCGTCTTGAATGCATTTTAGCCGAGTGTTACCTTTACCCTAGTTTGTCTTGTCTATTTATCCCGGGTGTATTATGTTTGTTTTGTCAGCATATACATGACACCATTCATTCATACATACATCACACATAGCTGAATTGAAAATTCATTGCTTATTTGCATTCATTTGATGTTTCTATTGATATTTTATCCTCCTTACAGAGTGTGTTGTCTCTCTCCAATAGAATGACAGCCTTAAGTAGAAAGTGTATATCCTTCTTATTTCCCCACTGGGCTTATTTATTATGGGATAATTTTGCTTCAGTCTTCCTCCCCAGTTCATTATCTGGATGGAACAAATCCCCATTTGAGTTTGGTTCTCATTGGGTAAAGCCTTGGTTGACTGTTTCACTCTAGTTTGTTCCTGGTTTAAAATTTGGTCCCCGACAACAATTATTTTGATATCTCTAGGTTGTGAACCCTAGACTGAGAGTGCATTTATTTTTCACGTGAGGACTTTATCTCCTGAGCAAGAATGTGTTGGTAATTCCCCAGGAAGTCAAAATTCATTTCCCAGCAGTCTGTTAGTTCCTGGAGACAAAGATTTGATGTACTCTGATGGATGGTGGTCTTCATGTTATGGGAGACAATTTGTTGCCAATATTTGATGTACTCCAATGGGTGCGGGTCTCTATGTTATGGGAGATTGTTCGTTCTCGAGATTTGACGTACTCCAATGGATGGTGGTCTCTATATTATGGGAGATAGTTCGTTGTCGAAATTTGACGTACTCCGATGGATGGTGATCTTTAAGTTATTTGAGATAGTTCATTGTTGAGATTTTACACACTCTGATGGATGATGGTCTCTATGTTATGGGAGATAGTTTGTTGTCAAGATTTGATGTACTTTATAGATGGTGGTCTCTATGTTATGGGAGATAGTCCGTTGTCGAGATTTAATGTACTCCTATGGATGATGGTTTCTATGTTATGGGAGATAGTTTGTTGTCGAGATTGGTTGTACTTCAATGATAGATACGATTTATTGAAATATTCTTACAACAGTTTATCACCCTTTCCAGGTAGAATTCCTTAGTTAAAGAAGAAGTTGAGACCCGATCTGGGTGGAACTCCCGAATTTTGGGAAACTCGTTATTTTTAATACATATTCTACCTTCAACCCTGAGTTGGTAGCTTACCGTCATCTTTGAGTCGCTATAATTTTGTTTTTTCTACCTTCATCCCTGAGTTGGTAATTCACCGTCATCCCTGAGTTGGTATTATTTTGATTTTCTACCTTCAACCCCGAGTTGGTAGCTTACCATCATCCATGAGTCAGTATTATTCTATTGTTTTCTACCTTCATGCTTCAGATTGATAGTTTACTATCCCTTGTGAGTCGGTATTGCAGTTTTTTCTTCCTCCTCAATGAGTGGGTAGTTCGCTGATATATGTTAATCATTATTATCCATTGCTTTTTCCTCATTCATTGACTTGATGCTACATTATCTCCTCTTTGGACCTTACCCCAGTAGAGTTGAGTCCTCTTTTCCCAGCAGAGTTGATTTTTTCTCCAATGGAATCAAATTTATTTCCCCAGTTAAGTCGGTAAACCTTTCTTTAAAGATTACCTCTTTGTTGGCTTGCTACTTGTGTTGTTAAGAGTTTCCTCTTTAGAACTATTACTTTGCATTTTGTCTTCTTAACTATGGTGTTAGCTTTGCCTATTCATAGTTACCACCCAGAGTCGTGTTTATTCCCCAAGAATTTAATTTCCTTGTCAAACTCTCTTTTTAGCCTACTGGTATTATTTTTTCTTCTCTAGTAGTGTCCTATTGCACCTATGTGAAGTTTATCTTTTACATTCATAATCATAAGCATCACACAACATCTTAGGGCCAAAAATAGGGTTTGTTTTATATTTAAGCATCTTCAATCACGTCTAGATGAATTTTGCAACGTTCGTGTCTCCGGATAGAAGGCACTTAAATAAGGGAAGCTGTTATACCCTAATTTTTGCCCCTAAGATCCTACATCACTCCACATAATTACAATACACCAAGATCACACATTAGGGTTGGATTCTCTTCTACTTGCTTCTATCTATAAGTTTTCTCTTGAGGAATCCCCAAGCACCTTGAATTGTGTATCTTATATGGGTGTATCTTATGGTTATTGATTCTTAACTATCGCAATAATTATTTATATATGCTTCCATGTGTGTTTGTATTGTAGGTGTTGACACAATGGTATCCATCTCACTACCTAACCTAGGGTTTGGAAGGTTGATCCTCAACCAAATGACTTTTTAATGGATCTTAAAGGCTATATCATTTAAAGATATGATTATAGCATCAAAGATCTATGGTTGGAGAACTCTCAATTTCATTTAGACCAAACTTATCTCAAAGAGAATAGCTGGATTCATCACGAAGATTTATAGGTTCATGTGTTTATTTCCACGCCTTCTTCAAAAGGTTTCATTGATATATAAGCTCCATCGTTAAGTGTGCTTCAAAATGATATCATTTCAAGGTCTCATGTGATTCACCATACTTTATTTTGCAAGGAAAGTTCAAAGGATGCAAAGTTGATTCAAGAAATTTGACCTAATTGGACAAATCCTTGATTCTATGATCACCAGTGCATAATTTCCTCAATTTTCAATCTTTTGAAGTGGTTGTTTTTTCTATGGAATCTTATCATCATCTACAAGTAATTTTCTTCACATGACAAGACCCAATTGTATAAAGAAAATAATCAAAAGTTGAAAGGGGTTACAGGTCACTTTTGTGCTTTCTGAGTAAGGTTGGTTGACTCCCAAAGCCATATCTTGTTCATTTTTTGATATTTTGAGTTGATTCTAATACATCATTTGCTTCAAAGAGTCCTTAACATTTTCTCTTCAAGGATCAAAGGCTAATTTTAAGTGGAAGACCATGTAAGTTTGAAGGACATTATAGGTCACTTTGGTGGTCACTTTCATGTTCGGTCAGATTTGAAAATCAATTTAAACCCAATTACTAGCCTTTTAAGGATCAATTTCATGCCTAATCATGTTTAGGGACTTGCCATAATGAGAAATGACCCTTAAACCATCCATTTTGCCATGTTTTAAGCCATGTGAAGTCACGCTTTTTCAATTTAGCATGTTCACACAATTTCATTGATTTTTTATCCAATTCACACGCTTCAGCGTTGCATCTTGTCCAACTATAAATAAGGATCATCCCTCACTCATTTGGACAAGCTTGAAAAACCAAAATCACCCTACCAAACTCTCTCCAAAGCTCACATTTCTGAGTTTTCGAATTCACTATTTCCTTATTTTTCAATCCAACTTCTTTATTCATTCTTTGTCCTTGAACTTCCCTAAAGCTAACACAACAAGAATCAAGCCTGGAAGTATCCTAAATCGTGCTAGCCAAGTCAAGTTTCAGAGCAATTTCTTCATACTTCATTCAGGTAGTTTAAGGTACCCAATCTTCTAACTCAAATTACTAGAATGGTCTATGATGATCACTAATACTTGCTATTGATTTAATTTTGATTATATGATCTATTTGATGCATCTATTTTTGAATTCAAAGTTTTCAAAACTCTATGTTTTTTCCAAATTGACTATGTTGTAGTTAATATAAAGATTTCGCAAGCATATGGTTTTGATCGTCTTGAGTAGACGTATCTAATGGTACCACTATGAATACATACATTTATAGATTTTAAAGATGCCTTTTGCCTTAGTGGCAGGAGGCTGAAGGTTGAAGACGACCTACGTGACGTTCTTCAATCAATGATATACAACCAAGTGTTTTAATATGATTGGTTTGATTCTTTTGGCTATGGTGTGCGCACATTGACTCATGTTTATCATGCATCCCTGTCTCTGAGCCATCCAGATTGCTAGCGCATTAAAATTGGAATCAAATCCAACGCTTCTCTTTTGTTGTTTTCAAATTAATGATTATGTGTGATATTCATTAAGGTCCATAACATGCACAATGTAACACCCCGAATTTTTGATTAATTATTTTAATTAATTCACTTAGTGTGATTATATGAGTCGTTGTGAATATATGATGTTTTGGTGTTTCATGAGAGTCATTGTGGTGACATAGACTCCTGATGTTTTGATGAAGATGATGGCATATGTGATGTTTTGAATGATTCATGTGATGTTGTGGTGATTTGTGTGATGCTTAGGTGTATTAAGGAATTTTGTATTAATTTAGAATATTATATAATAATTAGGATAATTGTTTATAATTATTTTAATTAAGAAAATATAATAATTATTGGTTAAAAGGAATAAGGGAAATGTGGTAAATATTGAAGTGTAAGTGAGGACAAGACCAGAAGTTTGGTATTAGGGGTCCAAAGGTTAAACTATGGAAAATAGTTTAGTTATTCCATTCTTATGATCATTAAAAGGTTGAGAGAATAGCAGAGAGAAAGTTAGGGCAAAAGAGGCAGAGGGATCTTTGACTAAAAGCTAAAGGAATTGGAAGTTTCTTATACGAATTAAGGTAAGGGGAGTTTTATCGTCTTTATTATATTTGATTTAAGGTTTGGATTTGGTAGAATCACCTTAGGTTTTGATGAATGATGAATTGGTGATGTTAGATGAGGATTTGATGAAATAGAGATGAATAATGATGCCCAAGTGATGTATAATCGATGTAGTAACATAAGATGTTAATAGACAATGAATATGTATCATTATATTATGTTTTAGAACCTGTAATATGATGAAATTGAAAGATATTTGGAATGGTGCAGTACAAGAATCGCAACAGGAAAATCATGTTCATGTTATGTCGCCGGGCGACAGCGGTTGTGTCGTCGTGCGAAAGTTGTATTTCCAAGCAAAAGTGGAGGCGAAATGGGGTAGAAAAGACGACACTTTTAGTATCGCCGGGCGAGTTGGGACATGAAGATTGCATCGTCAGGCGACAGAGGAGTGTCAACAGGTGACAGATGGCAAAACTGGATGGCTATTTTTAAAATCTTAAAATGATCATAACTTTATTTCAAGAGCTCCGTTTGATGTGTTGTTCGAAGATTTGGATAGCTAACACAGTAAAATTAAAGTAGGTGAAATAAAAATGAAGGATATAAAGGATAATTTTAGTACCTATGTGTGATACGGTGGGAGAATTGACTTTTGGTTTTGCGTTTTATCGCAAATGTTACGGATAGCAAGAGTCGCCACCGACTTTTCTTTTATCCAATAAAGGAAAGGGTGAAAAGAATAGGAAAGACCTTTGATAATTTTTCTGAGTTCGGGGGGTAGGTTATGAAAAGGGAAGGTGTTAGCATCCTTTTCATCCGTAGTTATCTACGAGCTCTTAATTGCTAGCTCACTTTTGAAAATGCTTTGTGAATGTGTTTGAAAATATTTTGAAAATTCCTAAGTGCGGCAAACTTTGTAATTCTTCCCGTATCATTGAGAATGCATACAAAGTGTTTGTTTTGAGAATATTTCAAAAAAGAAGTGTTTTTTTGTAAAAAATCTTTTTTGTTTGTGAGAAAGCGACTAAGAGCTATCTACCCACTCAAAAGTCTTTCGTGTTATTTTCCTCTTCCTTTAGATAGTGTTATCCTACCATTAGTTAGTAGGAAGCCCTATCATTGAATGTGTGAGGGACAGATGTGGGTCATCATACACTCATAAAGGCAACTTGTAAGACACTTTAACAATTTATTGTAAGGGACTAAGATCGTTTACTGAAGGCATCATTGAAGGGTCGTCGAGAGACTATGATCTTTTTAATCGAGGGTCTTTGCTAAAGCGTCCCACATTCGAGGGACATGACTGTTTTTATCCGAAGGCAACAAGTGGAATCACCCTAGAGGCGCGTGTGTTAATAGTGTTTTGGTTGAGTTATTTTATCTTGTATTTAAGATTATCTAGTGCTTCATTTTAAATCTTACCATACAAGCCTAATTATTATATGGTAATAAGTAAAAGCAGTAAAAACAAAAAAGAAAGATCCTACGCTATTACAATGCTTTAGGTGAGGGGATACAAACCACAAAATTGGAGGAGAGTAAAACAGGTAAAAAAACCTAATTAACTATTACACCCTTTAGCAGATAAAACCTTAATATATATTTAATTGAAAAAAGTTTAATAATAAAAGCCTAAAGAAACTAAATTAATTAATTCAATTTAAAGAAAAAAAGTTAAATTAATTTGAAAATAAAGTTAAATTAATTTGATTTTAATTTAAAAAAGTTAAATTGATTTAGTTTTCATTAATTAGAGAAGAAAGTTAATTATGTTAAATAAACAAAAAAAAAAGAAATTTAAACAAAAAAAAAGTGATGGGCCTGTAGAAGTTAATCCGGGGGGTGAGAAATATGAATCACTAGGCCCAAACTAGAGGCCTATGCGCTTGTGATAATCCAGCGTGGCTGACTCCAAGGGACTCACGTTGCACATGCAAATCTGGGGTGCTGGATCTGGCAGTTTAAAGATCTGATGGTGAGGAGTTGAGAGCGCAGGGTGAGCATGCTGGGCTGGTAGGCATTGAATCTACAAACAAGAAATCGCGAAAAATAAAATGTCAAAATACCAGGGGAAAGGATCGAACCCGTACCCTGGTATACTAATGCCTTACAATGCTCACCTCTACCGCTGGGGCGGTCTTTACATCTGTTAACATAAATCAAATAATAAGTATATAGTATGAATCAACATGCATTGATCAGAGAGGTGTCGGAGCCCTACTTATGATCGTCTTCTCCGACTATCCTTTCTATCCAACCTTCGAAACAAACGTTATTAGACAACAAATAATACCTTACCCGCCTATATTGAGGGCTACAAATCTAATGCGAGTGTTTTGGAAGGCTAAAATACAACGATATGATCGCTATGGTGAAGATGAAACGAAATCAGTGTACCTATGATGTCTCCTGGTTATGGCTGCATGGGGTCATCATGATGACTCAAACCTGCATAAGGGTATCTCAGAAGAATGATAAAGGCATTAGCATGGCTTAAATTAAGACAGAAATCAAAATATGAATTATATGATCGTTATGCAACTGAAGATGCTATGCGATGTGATTCCATATGTTTTGAACCACCAAACTGACCCAATCTTACCCTGTATGTTTGCTAAGAATGAAAAGAAAGGTTGTTTGTAATGAGAGGGTTTGAAAATTGGGTTTGAAAGGTTTTATGATTCTTGAAAAATATTAAATATTTTGACAAGGTTTTTAGAGGCCAGGATGCGTGTCTTTATGCTGATTCTTGTTGTGCTTATATAGAGAAAGGAATGGATCAACAAAATTGGAATAATATCATGCAATCATGGCCAAACTTTAAACAAAATCAAACATGTTTCCAAGCTTCCATTTTGAGATATTTCTTTCCATTTTTGAACTCACGCAGTTTTGCATGGTTTTCATGAGTTTTCTTGGGCCTCCAACTGATCCAAAAAACCAATCATGTGTCTTGGCCCAATGATTTTATATTTTATTTGATTTATTTGCATTTAAATTAATAAAAATTCAAATAAAAGAAATAAAAAACATAAAAAATATGTTAATGGATTTATATATCCTCTAACACATTGTGAACATGGAACATCAAAAGTTAGACCCACCAGTTCAAAATTTCAAGTTTGCTCACTTTGCACTTCATGCATTTTCTCAAAATTTCCCAACTTGCACTGGTCATAACTCTCTCAATTTTAATCCTTTGAAGGTGATCTTGGATGTTTTGGAAAACTCAAGATATCTTATACAATCTCTCTTTTTTATCATATTTGCATTTGGATATTTTATCTTGATGTAAGTTTCCTTGACAAAAAGTGTCTTTTTGTTGACTTTTGAAATGACTTGTAATGTATTGGCTTATATCTTTCAAATGAAGCACTTTTTGGACTTGAGAATACAGATACAAAGTTGTAGAGAATTGAATTCCTTAAAATGGGATTTGGTTAGGTAAAATTTGATGAAGCATGTGAAATTTATGCTTGATCAAAGTTTAGTTGACTTCTCCTAAGGAAACCCTAATTTGGCAACTTTGGACTTTTGATGATTTGAGAGATTTTCTTGAGGAATCATGATAAACCCTTGATAAAATAATGAATATCACTTCAAAATATTGATGTTGACCAAAAATCTTGAAGTTTGACTATATGTTGACCGTAGTTAACTTTTTACCCAATATAGTTGATTTTTAATCATCTGAGCTATTGACTGCACAAACTTGTGATGCAAGGCTTGAAACTTGATATGAGCATTCTTAGGGACATATAAAGAGCCATGAAAACCACTTGAGTCCTTTGAAATCCAATCTTCCTTGAGAAACACAAAACCCTAGTTATAGACCCCTTGTTTAGGAGGAGAATTTGTCTGATCAATTCTTGAGCATCCTTGAGCATTTGAGAACCCTAGAAGAATGTATTGAAGAAAATAAGAAGGAAAATTTTGGGGCACAACAGCTGCCCCTGTTCTATCTTCTTAAACCTGAATAGTTAGATTGGCATGTTTTCCATTCGTGACTTGAAGGTAGAAGATGATTGAACACTTAAGTGCCCAGAAATTTGCACTCACATGTGCACCAAGTAACACGATTGGTTGATTATACCGGGAATGGACTTAAAGATACCATTTGGAGAGGTGACAGAGAGTCGTTGGAGATGGGCTTATAGATACCAACCAGGATAACTGTTGATAAGAAGATCATACTAAGTATACGCCCAACTTTGTCTTAGAAGATGTATTTGGAATGAGTCTATGCCCGACTTTGTCCAAAAGAATAATCAGAATAAATCTATGCTTGATTTTATCTGAACCAGAAGATGTCTATGCCCAACTTCAACTAGGAGAGGTATCGAAAAGAGTCTATGCATGAATTTTCTAAAAAGAGCATCAGAAATAAATCTATGCCTGATTTCATCCGAACTAGAAGATGTATACGACCGACTTCAACTGGAAAAGGCACCGAAAATAGTCTATGTCTGAATTTTTCCAAAAAGAGTATTAGAAAAGAAATCTACGTCTGATTTCATTCGAACTAGAAGATGTCTATGCCCGACTTCAACTAGAAAAGGTACCGGAAAGAGTCTACGCCTGGCTTTTTCCAAAAAGAGCATCAGAAATAAATCTACGCCTGATTTCATCCAAACTAGACGATGTCCACACCCGACTTAAACTAGGAGAGGTGCTATTTTAGCATGACCTTCTGGGGAAAGTGCTTAAGTAGCTACTTGTCAGATATAACTTCTGAGGAATCTGCTTGTAGATTTTTTTACCTGAAAATATAAAGAGTTAATTGTATGCAATGTCATGATGTATGCAATGCATTGCATAATGATATTCTCAAAAATAAATGAGAGTGTGTTATATGCATTTCGTATGCATATGCCATGATGTTTGTATATGATGTATGAATGTGAGATGTCATTGAAGTGTATTAGTAACTTCGTGCAACATATTTGACTGGGAAAATAAATCCCTGACTATTGTCCGGGATGAAGAATATATGTATCTTCAATCCTGATAGGGGGTTCCTGCTTTTTGTTTGAGGAAACTTCGTTGGGGAACGTTGATTTCTTTTTGGGGAGAAAGGTTCAAGAACATTGGTCGTTCATTGCTCTACTGGGGAATTTAATTCCTATATGCCCTGATTTGGGATAAAAGAGATGGATAACCTCTCGAAGTGTTGTCTGACCAAATTTCTTATATGGATGTTGACTATTCTGGAGAGGATAAGGTTAAACGATATCCGGGCCTTCTTCAGATTCCATATCAACTCTCTGGGGTTAGTGGTATGGACTGCCCCTTACTAGAGAGAGAAATTTTTCCGGTGATCTGTAGTAGTTAGAGAAATAGACTAAAGATGGGGAGGCTGAAATCCACTGGGGAAATAAACACTGCTTAAGGAAATAAACCTTGTTGGAGAAATAAACCCTGAACTTTGACGGAGGAATACTCTGCTAAGGAAATACCCTTGCTTGGGACATGAGCTCTGCTGGACAATATGAGCCTTGATGGAGAAATGGAATTATACAAAGGATTTTATAGAGTTGGAGAAATAAACTCAGCTGGGGAAGATAATTTCCATAAACTATACTGATGCCATAATCTCTTATGGAGATTGGGACTCTGTAGGTTGGCGATATTGTCATGGAAAAGATCATATTCCCTTATCCGCTAGGAGGATATACTGGTGAAATATATCTTCGTTGAAGATGAGCTTGTTAAGACTACTCTGTGGGATAATCCCATGGAAGTTGTTTTGCGGGGATAATCTTGTGAGGATTTTTCTGTGGGAATACGTGGACGACTTGAACATTATCCCGACTCCTAGAGTCATGAGCAAATACTTATTCCTGTTTTTATGCATATACTTGTTAATAGTAATCGTATCATTATGCATATGTTCATTCAATTTATTCATTGGACGTTTTTGTAAACAAAACAGAAAAAGGTAAATCAAAAGTTTGAATTTTGAAAATTGAATTTCTATTGATAGTTTGCCCATAAACAGGCGGTTTTGTACAAAGAGACAGAAATCCTAGTAAGAGGAAATCGCCGTGAAATGAAAAGAGTACAAAAGTGAAAACAAAACATATATGTATGTGGAAATAATCTCGTTGGCTTTCAACCCGGCTATCGCCCCCTATGTCTTCAAGCATCTCATCCTTTATTGTCGGAAGAAGTTGACGGAACTGATATGTACCGTTTGAACTTGACATTTGTAATAAAGCTTGTTATAAGTGATCCAATGGGACATAGCCGTACACTTTAATCCCTAACTTTTGCATGGACTTCCCTTTCGGGTTTTCAGTCCACCGGGATACCCTTTTTTGCCCAAGTCGCCTTTTCAGGTTTTCGACTTGACGGGTGTACAACTTATATATATATATATATATATATATATATATATATATATATATATATATATATATATATATATATATATATATATATATATATATATATATATATATATATATATATATATATATATATATATATATATATATATATCCTTAAATTTTGCCCGAACCCTTTTGGTTTTCCAGGATGCCTTTATTTTTGTCTAGGCCAATCAACCTAGCGAGTCACTTTTTCATGTGCAGTATTTTTTAACTATGTCTGCATTCACATGGCATGGGAAATCTTCACCGTCTATGGTGGTTAGTATCATGGAACGGCCTGAAAATATCTTCTTGACTACAAATGTTCCTTCGTAAGTAGGAGTCCATTTTCCTATGGGATCACCCTGCGGTAGGATGATGCATTTTATTACCAAGTCACCAGCCTGATATACCCGACACTTGATTTTCTTATTGAATGCGTTGATCATACGCATCTAATACATTTGGCTGTGACAGGCAGCCGTGAGCCTTTTCTCGTCAATCAAATTCAAATGATCCAACCTAGTCTGAATCCACTCGGCTTTGTCTAAGTCTGCATATTTCATAATTCCCAAAGAAGGAATCTGAACTTCGATAGGTATGGCAACTTCCATACCATAGACCAGAGAAAATGGCGTTGCCCTAATTGATGTTTTGGCCGAAGTGCGGTAGCCATGAAGAGCAAATGATAACATCTTGTACAAGTATTTGTAGGTCACAACCATATTTTACACAATCTTCTTTATGTTCTTATTGGCAGCTTCCACTGCACCATTCATCTTCGATCGATACGGAGAAGAGTTATGGTTCTTGATCTTGAACTGCATGCATAGTTTAGTGATTATAGTGTTGTTAAGGTTAGTACCAGTGTTTGTGATAATCCACTCGGGGATGCCATACCGACATATAAGGTTGTGCCTAATGAACCTGACCACGACGTTCTTGGTAACATAGGTGAACAAGGCTGCTTCAACCCACTTCGTGAAATAATCAATAGCAACTAGGATGAAATGATGCCCATTGGAAGATGTA
Organism: Vicia faba; assembly: GCA_948472305.1. Taxonomy (NCBI): domain Eukaryota; kingdom Viridiplantae; phylum Streptophyta; class Magnoliopsida; order Fabales; family Fabaceae; genus Vicia; species Vicia faba. Next base: position 409,218,406 of record OX451740.1, on the reverse strand, counting down.
GGCTTGATTTCTCCAATCATATCAATGCCCCACATAGAAAATGGCCAATGAGTAGTCAAGACATTCAGCGGAACCAGAGGCACATGTATTTTATCAGCGTAGATTTGGCATTTATGACAAGTTCTCGAGTGGTGGTGGAAATCAGTTTCCATAGTTGACCAATAGTAAGTTGTTCTCAAAATCTTCTTAGCCATAGTATGTCCACTGGAATGGGTGCCAAACTACCTTCGTGCATATCTTCCATAATCTTCTCTGCTTCTTTCTTGTCCATACAATGAAGCAGAGTCGAATCATGATTGAGCCTGTATAAAATTTTGTTGCTCAAAATGAGTTTAGTTGAGAACTTCCGTAGGAATTTTTTCATTGATAGATTCCCCTTCAGGGTATTCTTGAGTCTCAAGGTATCTTTTCACTTCATGAAACCAAGGTTTTTCTTCTACTCCGTCAGTGTCAACTTCATAGTAGTGTGCCGGTTCGTTATCCCATCTGACCTTGAACATAGATGACATTGTAGCCAATGCATCAGTCAATTGATTCTATTCTCGTGGGATGTGCTCAAAAGTGATTTCCTCAAAGTACAAGATCAAGGTTAACACATGCTCTTTATAAGGAATGAGATTCAGGTGCTTCGTATCCCATCCTCCCTTGATCTGACTGTTCACCGGGGTTGAGTCCCCATATACGCTCAGGAACTTGATCCTCGTTTCAATAGAAGCTTTAACACCCATGATGCATGCTTCGTATTCGGCCATGTTGTTGGTACAATCAAAGCATAATCTGGAGGTGAAGGGTGTATGGCAACCCTGAGGGGAGATAATTACATCACCAATTCTGTTTCCAAGTGCGTTTGAAGCTCCATCGAAAACCATAATCCATCAGGATCCTGGCTCAGGTCCTTCATATGGTCCAGGTTCTTCACAATCTGTAACTAGCATAATGTTCTCGTTTAGGAATTTGAAATTTATAGACTGATAGTCGTCTACAGCTTGATGTGCCAAATGATCTGCCACTACACTTCCCTTAATTGCCTTTTGAGTGGTGTACTGAGTGTCGTATTATGTCAAGACCATTTTCCATTGGGCTATTCTTCCTGAGAGAGCTAGTTTCTCGAATATGTACTTAATGGGATCCATTTTAGAAATCAATAGAGTAGTATGAGTCAACATATATTGTCTTAGTCAGCGAGAAGCCCATGCCAAAGCATAACAAGTTTTCTCGAGCAGTGAATATCTTGTTTCATAATCGGTAAACTTTTTCCTAAGGTAGTATATTGCATGCTCTTTTTGACCAGACTCGTCATGTTGCCCCAGTACACACCCCATTGAGTGCTCTAGCACTGTTAGGTACATGATTAGAGGTATTCCTTCAACTGGTGGCATCAGAATTGGGGGTTCTTATAAGTAATCCTTAATTTTATCAAAGGCTATTTGGTAGTCGTCGTTCCACTTTACTACTTGATCTTTCTTCAACAACTTGAAGATTGGATCACAAGTAGCAGTCAAATGAGAAGTGAATCGGGTAATGTAGTTCAGTCGTCCTAAGAAACCTCTGATTTCCTTCTCAGTACGAGGAGCCGGAATTTATTGGATGGATTTGACCTTGGTGGGATCAACTTTAATACCTTTACCACTGACGATGAAACCCATGAGTTTACCGGATCTCACCCCAAAGGTGAACTTGTTCGGATTTAACCTTAACTTGTACTTCCTCAGTCTTTCAACCAGTTTATATAGATGATCAAGATGATCTTCTTCAGTCGACGATCTTGCTATCAAGTTGTTGACGTAGACCTCTATCTCGTGATGAATCATGTCATGGAATGAAGCTACCATGGCACGCTGATAAGTTGTGTCGGTGTTCTTCAACCCAAAAGGCATAACCTTGTAGCAAAAAGTTCCCCACTGTGTGACGAAGGTAGTTTTCTCCATATCTTCACGCGCCATCTTGATCTGGTTATAACCTGAGACACCATCCATGAAAGAGAATACCTTATGTTGAGCGCTGTTGTCGACCAGAATATCAATATGCGGAAGTAGGAAATCAGCTTTGGGGCTCGCCCTGCTCAGATCCCTGTAGTCTATGCACATATGCACTTTGCCGTCTTTCTTTGGTACCGGAACAATATTAGCAACCCATTGAGGATATGATGTTACTTATAAGAATCCCGTGTTGAATTTCTTCATAACCTTGACTTTGTTCTTCTCTGACATCTCGGGACGCATGCGACGAACCTTTTGCTTAACCGAAGAACAACCCTCTTTCATTGGCAGACAATGGACCACAATATCAGTATTGAGCCCTGACATTTATTTGTACGACCAAGAAAAGATCTCAACATAGTCATGCAACATCTGAATTGGCACCTATCTTGACTTATTTTCAGTCTGTCTTGGTACCCAAGTTTATAACTTTGACTGGTTCTTCATGTGGTTGGATAGCCTATTCTTCTTGTATTAAGAGTCTGGAAAGTTCTCCAAGTATTTCAAAATCTTTCTCACCTTCGTCCTCGGCTTGGTAGATCGTATTTTCAAAGTCATGAGTGGCAGTAGCAGAATCAATATCGATGAGATCCAGCATAGACGTGGATCTGCAATGTAGTGTGTGGGTGTGTGTAAGAAACACATAACTATATTTGAAAGAAATAAAGTAATGAAGAGACAGAGAGAATAAAATTTGAATGCAAAAACATCCAATGTTTTATTAGATGAGCATATGTGGATGAAAGATAACAACCCTGACAAGTGTACCGTTGTGCACCGGGTAAGGCACAAGGATTAAAGTTGTTTTTTAAAATTACATATCCCAAAAACCTGAAAGCAATAAAACAGGAAATAGAAATTACTCCTGACTAAAGGATATTGGTATAAAGTCTTTAGCCTTCTAGTTGTTAAGTCCACCGCCAATAGTAGGGAATATCCAGTTGTCCAAATCACAATCACTATCAGTGTCTTCTATAGCATTGACATCATTATTGTTGATGCAGAAAGGTAGTCTCCCAGAACGAGCACGACGAACCACCTTCTGAGCCTCCGAGGTGAAATCCAAACCAAATTTGTTGAACTTGTAAGGAATGTCAGGAATCTGACCCCAAATAGTGAAAGAACCTTCTTCTACCACAACCCTAGAATCTTCCAGAGAAGCCATTCTTGGGGGATCCTTGGTAATCCAAGGAGTAGCTTTAGCTATGGAAATTGTCGTAGGAATTGCTTCAAAGGTCTGGCAGAGAGTCTCAATGAATTCACCATCCAGCTCAACATATTTGAATGAATTCAAATGGCTCGCCATATACTCTGCTTCTCCACAAACCATAACAATTTTCCCTTTCACAAGATACTTTAATTTTTTGGTGCAAGGTAGAGGTAACAACACCTGCCCCATGAATCTAGGGGCGTCCAAGCAAACAGGAATAGGCCGGACGAATATCCATTACATAGAAGGTGGAGTCGAAGACCTGAAATCCCACTTTGATCGGGAGATCAACCTCTCTGTGTACCATTCTCCTTGACCCCTCAAAGGCTCTTACCATGATATCATTGGGTTTCAGTACAACTCCTTCTTAGTCCTGTCTATCTAGAGAACCTTTTGGTAATACATTTAATGAGGAACCTGTATCCACCAACACATGTGCCAAGGTAGTGCGCTTACACTCAATAGAGGTGTGCAGAGCCTTATTACGATTCTTTCCTGCCAGAGTTAAGTCAGCATCAGAAAATCCTAACTCATTATCAGTTGTTAGGCTTGCTACAAAATTCTCAAACTGATCAGTAGAGGTCTTTTGAGGTACATGAGCAGTCTTCAAAAATTCTACCAAAGCCTGAGCGTGGGCTTCAGAGCATAATAACAAGGATACCATGGATATATTGAAGGGCATCTGCCCCAACTATTCAACAATATTATAGTCACTTTTGCGGATGATTTTTAGTATTTCCTCCATCTCTTGTTTGGAGGAATCTTCAACAGTAACATCTTTTAATGGTGCCTCCATCTAGGCGGGCTTAACCATCTTCTCTTTGCTCCAAGTGTCAGCAGTTGACCCAGCAGCAAGGATACGTACTGGTGTAGTGATAGTCTTTGGAAAGGAGATCTCTAGATAGAAGACCCTTCCCATTCTAGTAACTTTACTAGTCCCGACAATATTTTCGACATTGAGGTTAGTAACTTTAGTATCTTTATCTTTGGTAATCCATGGTTCTTGCTTAACACCATGGTAATAAAATTCATCTCCATAATTCCAGGGAACAACCTTGTCAGAGGAATACAAGACTGTCCCCAGTGCAGTAATGATCAGGGGAGCCACCCTAGGCTCAGCAGGAATCATTATAGGAACTTTAGAGGTGATCCTTACATGAATATTGGAAATTGTGATTATAGAAACATCTTTAAGTCTCATCTCTTGAGACATACTTTCATTCAAACTCTTCACGGATGAAGTCTTCTCAAACAGAATTTCACGGTTATCAATCGAATGATGAATACCCTTCTTCAGCCACATACATCCATCAGATTGGGACGCACAATGGTAACAACTTTCAAGGCAACTCGGAAATAAAGCGGCTTGCAACAGATTCTTCTTAATGATTATCAAGGGAGTGGTCAAGTCACTTATGGTGGAGACATAAGAAACATCGTCCATAGAATTAACACCTTTACTATGACTGGGCATAGGTGCAATAATAACATTATGGGTCTCGGGAGGATCAAATTCAATCTCTTTTGCGTTAGTCATATCCTGGATTTTGTTTTTCACGGATCAACAATTGTTGGTGTCGTGCCCATGACTGTTAGAATGATAGGCACACTTTGCATTCGAGTTGTACTTAGGAGAGGAGGTGTTGGAATTCTGAGGAGGATCCCATAGTGTTATCAGTTCTTCTTTTAACAGATGTTGTAATGCCCGAGACAAAGGCATACTAATCTTGGTGAAATGTCTTCTCGGAGCGTCTGACCTACGTTGATTCCTCTGTTGTTGTTGTTAAACATGTGCAGGATTAGCAATCAACACCGCTACCATAGACTGATGGTGATCATTCTTACTACGGCCCTTCTATCCATAAATAGAATTTGTTTCCTTCTTATTATTGAATGCCTTCTTTACATCACTAGAAGATGCAGCCATTGGGATCTTTCCACTCTTGATACCGTGTTCAACTTATTCCCAATTAGTAAAACCAGATAAAGAACTCCCAATTAGCATATTAAAGAATGGACCTATCAGAGTGCCCATAAACATATCAGTTAGCTCCCGATAAGACAAGGGAGGTTGCACCCTTCCAGCTAAGTCTCTCCACTTCTGGGCATATTCTTTTAAACCCTCGTTCGAGCCCATAGACATGTTTTGTAATTGCACTCGAGTCAGTGCAAGGTTAGCATTATATTGATACTTCTTATAAAAAGCAGAAGCCAAGTCTTCCCAAGTGTGAATGTTGGTTCCTTCCAACTGATAGAACAATTCTAATTGCGTCCCCGACAAGCTTTCTTGAAAGAAATGCACCCATAATTTTCTATCAGCAGTATGTGGTTGGATGTTTCAGACATAAGACCGTAGATGAAGCTTAGGACAAGACACGCCGCCGTATTTGGCAAAGATGGGGGCTTTGAACTTGTGAGGGATAACAACCCCTAGGATAAGACCCAACTCTTCAAAATCTAACTCAAGAACTCTCTAGATCTCCATATCATTTAGATGATCTTCCAGCTTCTTGTATTTGTCATCGGCTGGAGGATATTGTTCATCTGAATAGTCCACTTCTTCTTCATCAGAACTCTGGTTGTCATCCTTTATATTTTTATCATCTTCCTCATCATCTTCTCCTTTAAACTCCAAAGCTCGTTTGACCAGACCTTTGAGTCTCCTACCCATGTTGAGGATGCTACCTGGTTTCTTGATTTTATCTCCCCTCTCTTTAGTTATGAGGGCCTTAGCTCTTCCTGCCCCTTGGCTAGGTTTAAGATCAATTGCTGGAACTGGGCGTTCTGAGCCTGGAGATCCTTAACTGTTTGTTTAAGAGCCATTCTTTCAGCTGAAATAAACAGCAAAAAGATAAGAAACATTTGGTGAAACACAATCATGTAGTGATTTGCATGATATGTATATGTAATGTTTTCAAGGACCTTATGAGATTTAAATTTGTTAACCAAAAGGAAACAGAAACAAAGTTTTTTATTAGTAAGTTTATGTGAAAACACAAGATTACAAAGGGATAAATTAAAAAATCCTAAAGTTTTAAGTTTCTCATAGACGCCTCTTCATCGTGTTGACATATGAATTAAGACTCTGCTCCTCGTGAAGTTGCTTTGTGAGCTCCAACACTTTCTTCTCACTTTCTTTGAATTAAGTCTTCAAGGTTTCCTGTTCTTCCTTGAGTTGAAGGTCAGTAGGCATTTATGGATGAAGGATGGTGCGAGAAATGTCTCTTTCGACAATAGGCTCCATAATTACTGGTAGGACAGCAGGATATGGCATCACAAGGTTTTGAGAACGAGCTCATACCCATTTGAGATAGAGCTCCAGAGGGATGGAATTCTTCTGTCCTAAAGTCTTGCTATCAGTCCTGTTCACCATGCCCCAAGCATGTATAAACCTTTGACGATAACCTTGAGGATCATTGTCGTAATCGAATATAATACCCTGGATAAGCGTGTCATGAGGACCGTATCTTCGAGAATAAACAAATTGACGTAGAGCTAGAGAAGGATTGAAAGTAATAACTCCCCTAATGCCAAGGAGTGGAACATTTGTTAATTCCCCACAGTGGTCAATGATAGTGATATCCTCGTGAAATCGGGAATACTAATAAACGTCTGTATGAGAGAGTGACATTATTCTTTGAGACCACCTCAAACCTTGTTCATTCTTCATCATCGAGCAGGGAAGGTTTGAAATAGACCACCTAGATAGCAGAGGTATACAACACATGAGAGTTCCCCGCTTCTTCATAGTACGAGTGTGAAGAGAATGTAAAATATCTTCAAGAAAGGTAGGCATAGGATTATGATCAAGAAATATTTTGATGGAATTCACATTTATAAGTTGGTCTGGATTAGGGAATAGTACCAATCCATAGATTAACAGAGCCAAGATCTCCTCGAAATCCTGGAAACTCATAGCATCCAGAAACAATTGAGCCTTCTCTATCAAAAATTTATCAAGAAAGCCCTTGACTCCACTTCTTGTTTCCCAATTAGATACAATGTCAGACCGCTTCAAATGTAAGGCTGCTGCAATATCTTCTAGTTTTGGAGCTTTCTCTAAACCAGTGAAGCGTGTCTGATCAAGAATAGGTACTCCCAAGATTTTAGATAACTCTTCCATTGTGGGTACCAACTGATAATCTGGAAAAGTCAAACAGTGGTGTGCAGGGTCAAAGACTTGGAATAGAACACTCATCATGTCTTCTTCAAAACCTGAGGTAACCAGACTTAGTAGTCGACCATGCCTTTATATGAATTGAGAACTTTCGGGAACCCTTGAGACTAACTCCTTAAGCTAAGAAGGTATCCTTACAAAGTTGATCTGGATAGTGTTTCTGCGAGCGGAGGCCATAACCTACAACAAAGAACAAAGATAAATCCCTTGGTCCTTAAAATGGTTAGTGAAAATGATATGGTATGATGTCATGTTCGAACAATTAATCAGAAACAAACAAAATACACAAGGCCTTAGGTTCAAGCTTGCATGGAGTTTATATGCAAATACCCTCTTGAGTTTTAGTTGACTCAACCTGTCCTAAAAGAAGCAATCGGGTTCTAGGAGTCTCAATATCATCGATCTTTCTCTCAGGCATTGTTTCAGCACAACATCTGATTTGCGACCGAAATATCCTAAGAGTCTGATCTCAATGAGTTTAGTATCAAGTATCAACCAAATTCAATCTGCACCAAAGCCGACCATCTCACTACTTTCTAATGGCTAAGTTGTGTCAACTAATGTTCTAAGGTCAGTTAGTGCTTATGACACCATGCGGCAACCCAACATTCTCCTTGACTGACTCAAGGGACACCGACACCAACCAATGTGTCTCACTAACGTAGCCATCTCTTCAACCATATCGGTCTACTCCGTATAGTTTCCATGATCTATTACTATTTACCTAAAATGCCCCCAGATCTGGGTATAGGATCTTTACAAAAATAAACCCTAGCAAAAACCCCAAAACGTAAAGCATACAAATCAAGCAAGTAAAGCATTTTAAATGTGATCTAACTCTAAGGTAACCTCACTTTTAGTTTTCCCCAACAAAGTCACCAGCTTTGTGATACGGTGGGATAACTGACTTTTGATTTTGCGTTTTATCACAAATGTTGCGGAAAGCAAGAGTCGCCACCGACTTTTCTTTTATCCAATAATAGAAATGGTAAAAAGAACAGGAAATACCTTTGAGAATTTTTCTAAATTTGGGGGGTAGGTTATGAAAAGGGAAGGTGTTGGCACCCTTTTCATCCGTGTTATCTATGGGCTCTTAATCGCTAGCTCACTTTTGAAAATGCTTTGTGAATGTGTTGGAAAATATTTTGAAAATGCCTAAGTGCAACAAACTTTGTAATTATTCCCGTATCGTTGAGAATGCGTACAAAGTGTTTGTTTTGAGAATATTTCAAAAAAGAAGTGTTTTGTATAAAAAAATGTTTTTTGTTTGTGAGCAAGCGACTACGAGCTATCTACCTACTCAAAAGTATTTCGTGTTATTTTCCTCTTCCTTTAGATAGTGATATCCTACCATTAGTTAGTAGGAATCCCTACCATTAGATATGTGAGGGACATGTGCGGTTCATCATACAGTCATAAGGGCGACTTGTAGGGCGCTTTAGCAATTTATCGTAAGGGACTAAGATCGTTTACTGAAGGCAACATCGAAGAGTCATTGAGGCACTACAAACTTTTTAATCGAGGTCTTCGCTAAAGCATCCCACATTTGAGGGACATGACTATTTTTTATCCGAAGGCAACAAGTGGAATCACCCTAGAGGTGCATGTGTGAATAGTATTTTAATTTAGTTATTTTATCTTGTATTTAAGATTATCTAGCATTTTGTTTTAGATCTTACCATACAAGCCTAATTACTATACAATAATAAGTAAAAGCAGTAAAAACAGAAAAAGAAAGATCCTACGCTATTACAAGGCTTCGGGGAAGGGGATACAAACCACAAAATTGGGGAAGAGCAAAACAGAAAAGAAAAAAAAACTAATTCACTATTACACCCTTTAGCAGATACATAATTGCTAAAACTAACGCGAAAATAAGAAAAGCGTGAAGATTGTGGAAAGAAGGGGAGAAATTGTTTAATGGAAAATAATTGATGATTTATCCTAATGGTTAATTGATTTTAATTGAGAAAAGGGAATTACTTTAAACCTAAAATAAAACCATAAGTTATATTTAATTGAATAAAAAGTTTAATAATAAAAGCCTAAAGAAACTAAATTAATTAATTCAATTTAAAGAAAAAAAGTTAAATTAATTTGAAAATAAAGTTAAATTAATTTGATTTTAATTTAAAAAATTTAAGTTGATTTAGTTTTAATTAATTAGAGAAGAAAGTTAATTATGTCAAATAAACAAAAAAAATGAAACAAAATAAAAAAAAAGTGATGGGCCTGCAGAAGTAAATCCGGGGGGTGTGAGAAATATGAATCACTAGGCCCAAACAAGGGGCCCATGCATTTGTGATAATCCAGTGTGGCTGGCTTAAAGGGACTCACGCTGCTCATGCAAATCTAGGGTGCTGGATCTGGCAGTGTAAATATCTGATGGAGAGGAGTTGAGAGTGCAGGATTACCGCGCAGGGCTGGCAGGCATTGGATTTGCAAACAAGAAATCATGAAAAATAAAATGTCAAAATACCAGGGGCGGGGATCGAACCCGTGCCCTGGTATACTAACGCCTTACAATGTTCGCCTCTACCGCTGGGGCGGTACTTATATTCGTTAAAATAATTCAAATAATAATTATATAATATGAATCAGCACGCACTGACCGGAGAGGCGCTGGAGCACTAGCTCCGGTCATCTCCTCTGACTATCTTTTCTATCCAACCTGCAACACAAACGTTATTATACAACAAATATCACCCTACCCCCCTAAATTGAGGGCTACGAATCCAATGAGATTGTTTTGGAAGGCTAAAACGCAACCTACTGGTCGCTATGGTGAAGATGACACAAAATTAGTGTACCCATGGTGTCTCCTGGTTATGGCTGCACTGTGTCACCATGATGACTCAAACATGCATAAGGGTATCTCAGAAGCATGATAAAGGCATTAGCATGGCTTAAATTAAGACGAATATCAAAATATGAATTATATGATCGTTATGCAACTGAAGATGCTATGCGATGTGATTCCATATGTTTTGAACCACCAAACTGACCCAATCTTACCCTGTATGTTTGCTAAGAATGAAAAGAAATGTTGTTTGTAATGAGAGGGTTTGAAAATTGGGTTTGAAAGGTTTTATGATTCTTGAAAAATATTAAATATTTTGACAAGATTTTTAGAGGCCAGGATGCGTGTCTTTATGCTGATTCTTATTGTGCTTATATAGAGAAAGGAATGGATCAACAAAATTGGCATAATATAATGCAATCATGGCCAAACTTTAAACAAAATCAAACATGTTTCCAAGCTTCCATTTTGAGATATTTCTTTCCATTTTTGAACTCACACAATTTTGCATGGTTTTCATGAGTTGTCTTGGGCCTCCAACTGATCCAAAAAACCAATCATGTGTCTTGGCCCAATGATTTTATATTTTATTTGATTTATTTGCATTTAAATGAGTAAAAGTTCAAATAAAAGAAATAAAAATCATAAAAAATATGTGAATGTATTTATAGATCCTCTACCACATTGTGAACATGTTGGAACATCAAAAGTTAGGCCCACTAGTTCAAAATTTCAAGTTTTCTCACTTTGAACTTCATGCATTTTCTCAAAATTTCCCAACTTGCACTGGTTATAACTCTCTCAAATTTCACCTTTTGAAGGTGATCTTGAACTTTTTGGAAATCTCAAGATTTCCTCTACAATACCTCTTTTGTTCATATTTGCATTTGGAGACTTCATCTTGATGTAAGTTGCATTGACAAAAAGTGTCTTTTTGTTGACTTTTGAAATGACATGTAATGTATTAGCTTATAGCTCTCAAATGAAGCATTTTTTGGATTTGAGAATACAGATAAAAAGTTGTAGAGAATTGAATTTCCTTCAAAATGGTCTTTTGTTTGGGAAAATTTGATTAAGCATGTGAAATTTATGTTTGGTCAAAGTTTAGTTGACTTCTCCTAAGGAAACCCTAATTTGACAACTTTGGACTTTTGATGATTTGAGGAATTTTCTTGAGGAATCTTGATTAACCCTTGATAAAATGAAGATTATCACTTTAAAATGTTGATTTTGACCCAAAGTCTTGAAGTTTGACAATATGTTGACCATAGTTGACTTTTTACCCAATACAGTTGATTTTCAATCATCTGAGCTATTGACTGAGCAAACTTGTGATGCAAGGCTTGAAACTTGACATGAGAATTCTTAGGGACATATGAAGAGCCATGTGACTTTAATATCTAGTCTTCCTTGAGAAACACATAACCCTAGTGTAATACGGTGGCAGAACCGACTGTTATACTGGTTTTGCATTTTTTATTCACAAATGTTACGGTAAGCAAGAGTCGCCACCGACTTTTCTTTTATCCAACAAAGGAAAGGGTGAAAAGAACAGAAAAATACCTTTCGAGAGTTTTCTGAGTAAGGGGGTAGATTATGGAAAGGTAAGGTGTTAACACCCTTTCCATCCGTAGTTATCTACGGGCTCTTAGATGCTTACCCATTTTGAAATACCTTGTTCTTTGTGTGTTTTGAAAATTATTTTATGAAGCGCCTTAGTACGGTGAACTTTGTTTCTTGGAATAGTAGAGAACGTATACAAAGTGTTTTAAAATGTTTTTGAAAGAAGTTTTGTGTAAGTGTAAAACTTGTTTGAGCAAGCATCTAACAGCTATCTACTTTACTCGAAAGGTTGATCTTTTCCTCTTTTCCTTTAAGACAGTGTTATCCTACTATTAGTGAGTAAGTAGCCCTAGTCGTTGGATGTTTGAGGGACATTCGAATGGATGTTTATACAGTCACAAAGGCAACTGGGAAAGAAACTTTAGTAACCACCCTACGGTTTTAAGATCATTTTATCGAGGGACTTGTGATCTTTAAGCTGGAGGTCAGCCACTAAAATCTCTCACGTTTCGAGAGTTGTGACTGTTTTTCCGAAGGCAACCAAAGTGGGATACCCTAGAGGTGCACATGTGAAATTGTGTTATGTTCAGTTATTTATCTTGGTATTTTGGTTTGCTAGCGTTTTGTTTTAGTCTTGTCATACAACCCCAGTTAACATGCCTCTAAACAGTTTATAGTTTGCAGTAATTAAAAGCGCAGAAAGATAAATCTAACTATTACAAGGCTTCGGGGAAGGGGATTATTACAAGTCCAAAAATGGGGGAAAATAAAGAAAAAAATAGTAAATGTAAAGAGTCCTAATTATAGTCTATTACATCCCAGTAGGCAGATACAAAAATGTGAAAATAAAATGTAAAAGGTCATAACGCGCGCGAATTGAAAGGAACGTCTAAAACCTTGACAATTATTAAGTTAAAAGAAAATCTTTTTTTGTTGTTTTTTGTTTATTTGTGAAAATGGTTTGAATAAAAATTAGACTGATTAATTAATTAACATAAAAAAAAATAAATTACTAATCCAGATTAATAATTCTAAGAAAATCTAATATTTTTAGTATTTCTATTATTTAAGAAAACTTTAAAATTTTAACCTAATTCTAATTGTTTTTAATTTATGAAAAGAAACCAAAATAATTAATTAAATTAATTAATGAAAATTAAAATTGAATAAAATAAAACCTAGATCTAAGTTTTTTTTTATAATTTTGATTTTATGATTAAATAATTAAAAAGTGATTTTAAAAGCATAAAAATAATTAAATGAATAAAACAAAGTAAAAAAAAAAGTGGATTAGGCCTGGCATATGTAGCAAGATCGGGGTGTAATCTGGAAATTTGATAGGCCCAAGTTGCGCTGGCTCAACTTCTTATATGGAATCCTGTGGTTCTAACCCTTGGAAACTTCAGTGTGCGCACCAAATCTGGGACGTCTGATCTAGATATGATAAGATCCTGTGGTATTGTGATGAGAGTGCATGGTGAGCACGCTGGGATCTGAAGCATTGGATCTGTAAGAAACAAGTTGGTGAGAATTAAATTTACAAAAGGGCTGGATCGAACCCAGCCCCTTTTGGACTAACACCTTATCACAACCTCACTGGAAGAAACTTCAAGACCTAAAATTGGTTGGTTTGGGCACTACTACATGATCAGAAATATTAAAAAGCAACTATGGCATATGGGTATTTTGTATGCATGGGAACATGGGGATGATTCAAATCTATTCAAAAACATCTCAGGAACAGATTAACAATATTAGCATGGTTTAAAACAAGACAAAAACAAAATAATAAAATTATGAATGATATGCAACCGGCGATGCCATGTAAGGGTGTTTCGCATGCTTGGGGACTTCAAGATTGTTTCAAACTTACTCAATCTCAATATTGGGAATGAATAGAATCGAGATCTTTCAGTAAGAAGGTTTGTAGTGAGGGTTTGGAAGCTCTAGGGTTTCTTGAAAATTTTGGAAAATTTGACCACTTTTAGAGGCTATGGTTTCATGTTGTGCTTGGTCTGAATTATGGAGAAATATATAGTGTGTTTTTAGGTCAAAGCAAGTGGACTTGGATCTTTGTACAAAATATTTGATTTGATTTTAATTATTTTTCATTATTAATGAATTAAATCAAAAACAATTGAAATAATTAAAATAAAACACAACCAAAAGGTGTAAGAATCAGATTTGAGGTGTAATACACGTGTGGACTCTCAATCCATGGCCCACAAGTCAAAAATATCAAAATTGCTCAACTTGAAATTCATGCATTTCACCAAAATTTCCCAACTTGCTATGGTCATAACTTGCTCAATTCTCATCTTTTGAGGGTGATCTTGAACTTTTTGGAAAGCCCAAGATATCCTCTACAATCTCTATGTTGACCATTTTCGCATTTGAAGATTTTATCTTGATGTAAATGGTCTTGGAAAAAAGTGCCTTTTGTTGACTTTCTAAAAGTGACCTATAATGTATGAGCTTGTATCTTTCAATTGGTGCATTTCTTGAACTTTAGAGAAAAAAAGAAGTTGTAGGAAATTTGATTCTCTTTAATATAAGCTTTAGTCGGGGAAAAATGGATGAAGTATGTGAAAGTTATGCCTAGTCAAATTTTAGTTGACTTTTCCTATAGAAACCCTAATTTAGTAATTCTGGATTCGTGATGACTTGAGAGCATTCCTTGAGGAATCATGATCAAACCTTGATCAAATGATGGATATCACTTCAAAATATTTATGTTGACCAAAAATCTTGAAGTTTGACTGTATATAGGACACAGTTGACTTTTGACCTAGTATAGTTGATTTTCAAGCATTTGATTCATTGACTGAGAAAACTTGTAGTGTAATGCATGAAACTTGGAATGGACAATCTTGAAGACCTATTATGACCATGGAAAACATTTGATACCTTTGGAGCTCAAACGTCTTAGTGAAAAATGAAACCCTAGTTAGAGGTTCATTGCTTAGGAGGAGAATCTGTCTGGTCAATTCTTGGTCATCTTTGAGCAATTGAAGACCTCAATGAGCATGTCTTAAGTAAAAATGGGAGGGAAAATTTTGGGGTACAACATCTTCCCCTGTTCAATCTTCTTAAACCTTGGGATTTATATTGGCTTTTCTGCCTTTCATAATCTGGAGGTGGAAGATGATATCGGGAATGGGCTTACAAACTCCATTTGGAGAAGATGACGGAGAGTCATCGGATATGGGCTTATAGATGCCATCCAAAACAAGTGTTGACTTCATAAGCGATCTCTTTTATGGGGATTCATGTTCCTGTTGTTTGAGGAGGACTCTATTGGGGAGTGTTGGTTTCTGTTTGGGGAATAGAGTCTAGGAGCTTTAGTTGTCCATTACTCTACTGGGGAGTTTATGTCTTGATTAGAGGGATGAAAGTTAGTTGTTATCTGGTCGAAATCCAGGTTTCACAGTAACTTACCGAAGATCATAAAGTTGAGTGTTATCTGGTCGAAATCCAGGTTTCACGGTAACTTACTGAAGATCATAAAGTTGACTGTTATCTGGTCGTATCCCAGGCTTCACAACGAATTACTGGAGAATATGAAATTAATTGCTATCTGGTTGATTTCCAGGCCTCACAGTAATTTTCTTAAGGTTAAATTGTTATCTGGTCGTATCCAGGCTTTAGTGACTTGAACTGTTATCTGGTCGTATCCAGGCTTCAGTGACTTGAACTATTATCTGGTCGGGCCCATGCTTTAGTGATTTGAAGAAATTAAGTTGTTATCTGGTCAGATCCAGGCTTCAACTTGAATTTTGAGATATGTTGTTATCTGGTCAGGTCCAGGCTTCAAAGTGTCTTAAATTTTAGATTGACTATTATCCGGTTGGATTCTTGGCTTCAGTAATGATGTTAACTATTATCTGGTCGGGTCCCGGCTTCACAGTGTTATAGAAGTTTAACTGTTATTCAATCGACTTCTGGGCTTCAGTAATGATGTTAACTACTATTTGGTTGGTACAGGCTTCACATTGTCGTAAATTGCTATCTGGTCGGATTCTAGGCTTCACAGTGTTGTACTTGATGTTAACTGTTATCTGGTCGAGTCCAGATTTCATAGTAACTGACGAGATTTAATTTCTATCTGGTCGGTCTTCAGTCTTCACAATAATCGTAAACTGTTATCTGGTCGGATTCTAGGTTTCACAGTGACTTACTGAGTTGTTACTTCAAATACTTACCCTGTCTTGTTTCAGGAATTAATCTAGAATTTTTGAAAACTGATGATGATATTTGTTTGTTGATTTTCCCTAAAAAGGTAAAGAATTAGTTGTATGCAATGTCATGATGTATGTAATGCATTGTGTGATGTTGCTCTCAAAATAAATGAGATTGCGCTATATGTATTCTGTATGCATATGTTATGACGCTTGTAACATGATGTATGAATGTAATATATGAACTGGTCAGTGGTTCTTTATAGCATCGTTGAATTGAGGGAAAATAAATCCTTGACTGCTGCTGGGGATGAAGAATGTGATTCTTCATTAATTGTTAAAGTTGACTTGTTGGGAGATGGATTTTCGTGGCCAGAGAAATAAACTTTATTGGGGAAGCAAGCTCTGTAAACTGCTTGGGGATTTTTATGAAACCCTGTTGGGGAACCCAAGAAGTTTATTAACCAGGATGAGAAATTCTTCAAGATGCTAGGGAGATAATTGGAGACTCATACTCTACCGGGGATATCAGAAACTCTGACATCACTAGGTTGTATACTGAAGATATGGTAGTGACTTTGTAGTAGGACGTCTCTGTCTATGTACCTGCTGGAGAAAGTATATATAGGGATTTGCATATGGCTTTTTTAGACACTATCCCGTTTCTTAAATCCATTATTAATTGTCCTTCTATTTTTATGTGTGTATTTGTAAACAGTAATCACATTCAAATGCAAGTGTTCAAAAATAATCATTGGACGTTTTTGCAAACAAAATAGAAAAATAAAAACAAATAGTTTTGCACTTTCAAAGAGATAGTTTTGTATTAATCTGAAGAAGTCTTCCTATAACAGACATTTTTGTACAAGGAGATTGACATCCTAGTAAGAGAATATCATCGTAAGAATGAAAACTATACAAAGTAGTATACAAAGAAAAACAACTATGTGAAATGATCCCATTGGGTTCACATTCTGTTATTTCCTCTATGTCTTTGAGCGTCTCATCATTTTGATGCTTGATCAAAGCTGACTGGATTGATTAGTACCATTTGAACTTGACACTTGTTACCGAAGTCTGTCTGTGAGGTGATCTGACGGGACATAGTTATAGGCTTTTAATCCCTAACTTTTCCTGGACCGCCCTTTCGAGTTTTCAGTCCACCGGGATACCTTTTTTGCCCAAGCCGCCTTTTCAGGTTTTCGACTTGTCGGGTGTACAGATTTTTCATATATGTATCCTTAACTTTTTCCTGAACCCTTTTGGTTCGCCAGGATGCCCTTACTTTTGCCTAGGCCAGTCGACCTAGCAGGTCCTTGCTCATGCGTAGTATCTTTAACTATGTCCGTGTTTACAGGGTGCGGAAGGTCGTCACCGTCCATAATAGTTAAGATCATAGCTCCACCAGAAAATATGTTCTTTATCACAAATGGCCCTCCGTACGTGGGAGTCCATTTTCCCCTGGGATCACCTTGTGGAAGGATAATGCGCTTTATTACTAGGTCACCAACCTGATATACTTGACGTCTGACCTTCTTGTTAAAAGCTTTAATCATACATTTTTGGTATATCTGACCATGACAAGCAACTATGAGCCTCTTCTCGTCAATCAGGTTCAACTGGTCAAGTCGAGTCTGGACCCATTCGTCTTCATTCAAACCTGCATCCTTCATGATTGTCAAGGAAGGGATCTGGACTTCGATGGGTAGGAAAACTTCCATACCATATACCAGAGATAAAGGAGTTTCCCCTGTTGACATACATACTGAGGTACGGTAACCATGAAGGGCAAATAGTAACATCTCATGCCAGTCTTTATATGTCACTGTCATCTTATGTATGATCTTCTTGATGTTTTTATTAGCAGCCTCTACAACGCCATTCATCTTTGACCAGTAAGGTGAAGAGTTTTGATGCTGAATTTTGAATTGTGTACAGAGTTTAGTGGTTATAGTATTATTAAGATTGGTACCATTATCTGTAATGATTCTTTCTAGAATACCATACTGATAGATAAGGTTATGTCTAATGAACCGGGCCATAACATTCTTCGTAACAGAAGTAAATGAGGCTGCCTTGACCCACTTTGTGAAGTAATCAATGGCAACCAGGATGAAGCGATGCCCATTAGAAGCGGTAGGTCTAATCTCTCCGATCATATCAATGCCCCACATTGCGAAAGGCCACGGAGCAATCAAGACGTTCAAGGGAACTGGAGGCACATGTACTTTATCAACGTAGATCTAGAACTTGTGACATGTTCGAGAATGTTGATAACAATCTTCTTCCATAGTAGACCAATAGTACCCTGCTTTCAAAATCTTCTTAGCCATTGTGTACCCACTAGAATGGGTGACAAAGGTGCCTTCGTGTGTATCTGTCATAATTTTCTCTGCTTCACTCTTGTCTACACACCGAAGCATAGTAGAATCGTGGTTGTGCTTGTAGAGAATTATGTTACTGAGGAAAAACTTGGCAGAGAACCTTCTTGGTAACTTCTTATCATTGATGAAAGCCCCCTCGGGATACTCTTGAGCTTCGAGGTATCTTTTTACTTCATGGAACCAAGGTTTATCCACTGCTCCTTCAGTATCAATCTCATAACAGTATATTGGTTCGTCCAATCTCTCAATAGTGATTTGAGGAGCTTCATTATCCCACCTGACCTTGAACATGGATGACATAGTAGCTAGCACGCCCGCTAACTGATTTTCCTCTCATGGAAAGGCTCAAAGGTAACTTCTTTAAAGTGTGGAATCAGTGTCAACACATGCTCTCGGTAAGGGATGAGATTGGGATGCTTCGAGTCTCATTCTCCTTTGATTTGACTGATAACCAGGGATGAGTCTCCAAACACACTCAAGAATTTGATTCTCAAGTCAATAGCAGCTTTGAGGCCCATAATGCATGCTTCATATTCAACCATTTTGTTGGTACAGTAGAAACATAGCCGAGCGGTGAAGGGAGTATGACAGCCTTCGGGAGATATGATCACAACACTGATGCCATTACCAAGTGCGTTGGAAGCTCTGTCAAAAACCATAGTCCATCGGAATCCTTTTTCAGGTCCTTCATTCGGTCCAGGTTCTTCACAATCAGTTACTAACATGATGTTCTCGTCCGGGAACTTAAAATTCATGGATTGGTAGTCGTCCACAGCCCGATGAGCCAAATGATCAGCTAATACACTTCCTTTGATTGCCTTTTGAGTAGTGTACTGGATGTCATACTCGGCCAGGACCATTTGACATCTTGCTATTCTTCCGGAGGGGGAGAGTTTCTCAAATATGTACTTGATAAGGTCCATTTTTTATATCAATAAAGTAGTGTGAGTCAACATATACCGTCTCAGTCAGCGAGCAGCCCATGCCAAACCGCGGCAAGTTTTATCAAGAAGTGAGTATCTTATTTCACAGTCGGTAAACTTTTTGTTAAGGTAGTACATTGCATGCTCTTTTCGACCAGACTTGTCATGCTGCCCCTGCACACACTCTATTGAATTCTCTAATACTGTTAAATACATGATCAGATGTCTTCCTTCAACCGGTGACATCAAAATTGGAGACTGTGATTGGTGGATCTGGAACTGACTATTTAACGCTGGTTCGCGAAATGTCGCGGTAAGCAAGAGTCACCACCGTCTTTTATTTTCTCCAATATGGAAAGGACAAAAGCACAGAAAAATTCCTTATTGAGATTAGTTCTCGGTTCGGGAGGTAGATTTATAGAAAGGGAAGGTGTTAGCACCCTTTCTATCCATGGTTATCCATGGGCTCTTAGATACTTGCTCATTTGTGTTTTCAAAAGTGTTTGCTTGAAAGTTTCAGATCGACTCTTGTATCAGTCCTCAAGAGTGTTTGAAAAGTTGTTTTTGAAAGCTTTTTGCAAAGTGTCGGTGTGAAAAGAAGTTTTTGATCTGTTTTGAATTAGAGCAAGTATCTACGATTCATCTACCTACCCTAAGGAATTAGGCTGTGTAAATGTCATTAAGGTAGTGCCATCCCATCATTGAGAGGTGGGTAGCACCACCGTTGGAGGTGTTCGGGTCAATTCATTTGTAGGGACAATGTGGTCACCAGAGTAACAGTAGGACACCTTAGAAGCTACCCCCATGCCATGTTCATGGACATGAGGACTTACTAAAACGTCCTATACTCGACGACCACGTTTCGAGGGGCAAGGCAACAGTGAGGCGTACCCTAAGAGTGGTGTGTGAATTGTGTGTCATTTTCAGATAGTATTTGTCTTGTCATGCATTGGGTGAGCTACGCTTTGATTTTATTTGGGCATTCATTCTTTCATGTGATTAGAGTTTAAAGGTGCGGAATTTAAAGTGCGAAAAGTAAAAGTCCTACGCTATTACAAGGCGCGGGTCTATACATCGCCAAATTAAACAAAAACCCGATTTGAATAAGTAAAATGCGGAAAATAAATGTCCTAATTATCTATTACAAGGCTTTGGGGCAATTACATGATATTAAAAAATGAAAAATGTAAATAAACGCGCGAAAATAAATTAGAAGCGAAAGTGCGAGGGCATTGGACCCTTTAAAGAAATTAAATTGGAATTAATAAATTAATTAATGATTAAATAAAGAAAGGAACTTATTTTTATGTTTTTTGGTATTTTATGAAATAGATAAAATTAAAAAAAGAAAAGAAACCCTAGTTCTACACTATTTTTAATTTATTAAAGAAAAATATTTAAGTTTAAACCTAATTTACTAATTGTTTAATTACAAGAGTATTTATAAAATTAATTAATGGTTATTAATAATAATAAGGAGAAATTATTTATTAAGAAAAAAGAATAACAATGCTAAAACCTAATTTTTATGTTTTTTTTAGTTTAAGAAAACATTAAAATTTAAAACCCTAAATTAAACTAAATTGATTAATAAGATTTATTTACAAAAAAAAACTATTAAGGAATTTAAAAGATTAAATAAAACATATTTTATTTTTGACTTTTTCTGGATTTTTATATTTATGAAAATTATTTTGGGAATTAAATAGAACAATAAAAAAGAATAATTAAAATAAAAAAAGGAGAATTAAAATAAAAATCTAAATATGCAAACCATGGGGGGTTTCTGCCCAATTTGGAGGTGTTGTTGGAAGGATCTTGGCCCAATAGCTCCAGGCCTCTTTGACTTTTAGTGATCATGTGAGGAACGTTTGACTGATGCGTATGTTGAATTGCACGTCCTGGCCATTTGATGGAGCCTCTGGGCGCGTGGCAAGCCAGATGGTGAGGACACATGATGGTCCTTGGAGAGAGGCGCTACGCTGGAACATGTAAATGAACAAAATATGAAATGTATAAGGGGACCTGGGAATCGAACCCAAGTCCCATTGCTTGCATGACAACTCACAAGCCAACTGAGCCAACGCGTTAGTTTTGATATATAATGGATAATGAATATTATAATGAGAAAATAAAAGCTAATGGTATAAATTAAAACAATAAAAAACGCGCCAGATTCAAATCCTCCAGTCACATGGTGACACGCCAGCTTCGTCTTCTTCTTTCTGCAAAAATATCAAACAAGTAGCGGGGGTTTTAAACCCCCACTAAACAACATAGAGAATAATAGCGATTAGCGCATGCCTTATCATAAATTGAGCGCGATGGTATGGTTTTGTTCGTCATGTCACCACGATTTTGTTCATATTGGTTTCAAGGTCCAATTTTGCCATATGCCTAAAGCCCCAATTTGAGGTTTCAGAAAACCTAGTTGTCGTCCATGGTGGATTCTTGTTCAGGCGCCTATAATCCAATTGGATGATACCAATAGCTTCAGGGAGTCCTCATTAGTGCAAACCAAACAAGAAAAGTGATTAATAGTGCATGAATTATGTTATGCATTTTTGGAAAAGATGACAAACTGTATGGCCTATATTCTTCAATTCCTTGCGCGTTTGGAATGATTCTTGATGCTAGCAGGTTCCTGGAAGGTCTACCAACATATTAGAATCCTTTTTAGACCTTGAATCGTCCTCTAACCATGAAATCAGTTTCAAGCTTTTTAATGAAAATTTGCAATTTTGTTTGGCCTCCTTGAGCAGCTTTTTTCGTGTCTTTGGATTAGGTCTTGATTATGCATATATGTGTGAATGAATTAGGTAAAAAATAACAGACCCAAAGTCTTTGCATTCATGATTCAAATATTTGATATTTCCATATATTTTTCAATCCTTTTTCCATTGAAATCTTGCCAAATTTAGATGATTTTGTCCCCTTGAGAAGGTGCACGAAATCTCTATCACATGTGGAAGGTATTTGCTGCATAAAAGGATTTAAAAACATTGATTTAGTATTTTTCTTATTTTTAAACTTAATTAAATGAATTAATAGGATTAGAAATTCAATTAATTAATTGAAAATAAGAAAATAACTCCATTTTAGCTTAATGGGTCGTGCATAGCTTTTGGATAATGTTTCATGGAAGAAAATGAGGCCCATTAGCAATTTTGAGGCATTTGAAGCAAAGTTGACTTTCCAAAAATTTCCCAACTTCCACAAGGCATATCTTGCTCGAATTTTAAGCTTTGATCATGTTCTTGGACATTTTGGAAAGGTCTTGAAGTCCTCTAACCAATGCCTTTGGTCCCATGTCATTTTTATTTACCAATCTCAAGTTATGGTCTTTGACTTAAAGTGCCTTTTTGTTGACTTTTGAAAATGACCTATAATGTTGAGATTGATAACTTTTTGTGAGAGCATTTCTTGGACTTGAAGTGTGAAGAAGAGTTGTAGGAAATGTCATTCTCTTAAAAATGAGCTTTGGATGGAATTTTTCTTATAAACCATGTGGAAGTTATGCCTTGGTCAATTTGCAGTTGACTTTTTCAACTGTCCAAATATAGAAACTTTTGCATCTTGAGACTTTTTGAGCCATGCCTTGAGAATCATGATCAATAATTGATCAAATGATGTTTGTGGCTTCAAAATAAGATGTTTACCAAAATTTTTGACTTTTGACTGTCAAATGACCATTTTGCCCCTGCAGTTGATTGTTTGAGCAATTAGGGTTTTTGACTGTGCAATCTGGTGCTGTGAGTCTTGAAACTTGGCATGAGGATGCTTGACAATGTTTATAGGCATGTGGGACTTGTTTGTACCCTTGGAAACTTCAACTTCTTTGCCAGAACCAAAATCCTAATTTTTGACTATTAGGAGGCCATTGAACTGTGCAACCCTTGAGAGATTTTGAAGCATGCTCTTAGCAAATCTTGAAGAATATGGGAGGGCAAATTTTGGGGTACAACAGAGACTCTTGAAGATATTCCTTGATTTTGTCAAAGGAAGTCTAGCAGTCGTCATTCCACTTCACTACTTGATCTTTCTTCAGTAATTTGAAGATTGGCTCACAAGTAGCGGTTAGATGGGAGATGAATTTGGCAATGTAGTTTAGACATCCTAAGAATCCCCTAACGTATTTCTCAGTGCGGGAAGTTGGCATTTCTTGTATAGATTTAACCTTTGCAGGGTATACTTCAATACCATTTCCGCTGACAACAAAGCCTAATAGCTTGCCAGATCTTACTCCAAAGGTACACTTATTCGGGTTCAGTCTCAGTTTGTACTTCTTCAGTCTTTCAAATAGCTTTTGTAGGTGATCAAGGTGATCTGCTTCAGTCTGAGACCTGGCTATGGTATCATCGAAAGATACCTCTATCTCGTGATGGATCATATCATGAAACAAAGCTACCATTGCACGCTGATAGGTTGCCCCGACGTTCTTCAATCCAAATGGCATGACTTTATAACAGAAGGTACCCCACTGTGTAACGAAGGTTGTTTTATCCATATCTTTAGGTACCATTTTAATCTGATTATACCGAGAGAAACCATCCATGAAGGAGAATACCTTATGTTGCACGGTGTTGTCAACCAGAACGTCAATATGAGGAAGCAGAAAGTCATCCTTGGGGATTGCCCTATTCAAGTCTCTATAATCCACATACATATGTACCCTACCATCCTTTTTAGGTATTGGAACAACATTAGCCACCCATTATGGATAATAAGTAACAGCTAAGAATCCGGTGTTGAACTATTTCATAACTTCAGCCTTGATCTTTTCTGACATCTCTGGACGCATACGACGAACATTTTGCTTCACTGGAGGGCAATCTTATTTCGTTGGTAAGCGATGAACCACAATATCAGTGTCCAGCCCTGGGATGTCTTCGTATGACCAGGCAAAGACCTAAACATAGTTATGTAACATCTGAATCAACCGCTCTTTGACACTATGCTCCAATTTGGCACCTATCTTGACTTCTTTCTTATCCTCTTCAGTACCTAAGTTTATCATCTCAACTGGCTCTTCATGAGGTTGTATGGCTCTTTCCTCTTGTTGCAACAGTCTAGCCAGTTCTCCTGGTACTTCACAATCTTCCTCACCTTCGTCCTCGACTTGGTAGATCGGATTTTCAAAGTCATAATTGGTAATAGTAGAACCGTTATCAATGGGATTTAGAGTGGATGTGGATCTGTAGTTTGGTATGTGGGTGTGTGTAAGAGGGCATAACTATTTTGATAAAGTAAAAGCAGAAAAGAAAGACAAAGAGCATAAAATTAGTATGCAAAACTTCTAATGATTTATTAATGACATATGAATATGAAGTAATAAACCATTGTGCCTCGGGTAAGACACAAGGCTTTAGAGTTTAAATTGTTCAAATATTACATATCCTAAAAAACAAAAAGACAATTACTCCTGGATAAAAGTAATGGGAACAAAGTCTCTAGCCGTAAAATTATTTGGTCCACCGTTGGTAGTTGGTAAGATCCAATTGTGCATGTCGCTGTCACTGTCATTGTCCTCCAAAGCATTGATTCCATGGTTGCTGATGCGTAGTGGTGGTCCTCCAGCGCGAGCGCGACGAACAACTTTTTGAGCTCCTGAAGTAAAACCCAAACCAAACTTGTCAGATTTGTAGGGGATATCAGGGAGTTGGCCCCAAATGGTACACCCACCTTCTTTGACTACTTCCTTGGTGTTGTACCCCAAAATTTTCCCTCCCATATTCTTCAAGAAATTGCCAAATCAAGTCTCAATTTCCCAAGGATTGCACAGTCAAAGATCTCCTACACAGTCAAAACTAGGGTTTGTGTTCTGATCAAGAAAAGGAAGTTTTCAAGGATCCAATCAAGTCTCATATGCCTACAAATATGGTCAAGTATCCTCATATCAAGTTTCAAGGCATTCAGCTCAAAATTGCACAGTCAAAACCCTAATTGCACTACAGTCAACTGTAGGGGCAAAATGGTCATTTGACAGTCAAAAGTTCAAATTTTTGGTCAACATATCATTTTGAAGCCACAAACATCATTTGATCAATGCTTGATCATGATTCTCAAAATTTGGCTCAGAAATCATCAAGATGCAAAAGTTTCCTTATTTGGACAGCTGAAAAAGTCAACTGAAATTGACCAGGGCATAACTTTCACATGGATTATCAGAAAAATCCCATCCAAAGCTCATTTTGAAGAGAAAGACATTTCCTACAACTCATCTTCATACTTCAAGTCCAAGAAATGCTCTCACAAAAAGTTATCAATTTCAACATTATAGGTCATTTTCAAAAGTCAACAAAAAGGGACTTTAAGTCAAAGGCCATAACTTGAGATTGGTAAATCAAAATGACATGGGACCAAAGGAATGGGTTAGAGGACTCAAAGACCTTTCCAAAATGTCCAAGAACATGAGAAAATCTTAAAAATTGAGCAAGTTATGCCTTGTGGAAGTTGGGAAATTTTTGGATGTTTTGAAAAGTCAACATTGATTCAAAAGACCTAAAATTGCTAATGGGCCCATTTTTCTTCCATAATTCATCATTCCAAGCATGTGCACGATCACTTGGCCCAAAGGGAAGTATTTTCTCATTTTTTATTTATTTATTTGAATTATTATTTATATTAATTCATTTAAATCATTTAAATATATGAAAAATATCTAACTTAACCAAACCAATCTTTTTATACATGTTTTAGACTCAATATTTCGTGCAAATGCAAATTAGGAAAGATTTGGGGTGATTGGATCATAATTGACACAAGAACACATGGAAAAGATATGGAAAGATCCTTAGAAAATCAATTATCAAAAACAATGAATGCCATGGATTTGATTGGTTTTTGTTAACCTAATGGACTCAGTACAAATGCTAGAACACAACCCTAATCATGCTAGAGACGCAGCAGCTCAGAAGAGGCCATTGCAAACTTGAATTTTTCTCTAAAGAACTCAAAACTGAAATCATTGTTACAGGTCGATTCAAAGCGCAAAACTTGTTTCATTAGCTTCCTTGGAGATCACTGATCACATTCCAATCAAAGACAACCATCAAAGCACGAAGAATTGGTAATATGAACTCAAACTGTATCAAGAAAAATCCATGATCGTATTTTAATTTCTAGACATTCTCATAGCATTTTAATGGTTGATTCATATCCATTGTGAAGTTTGGAAGCTAACCAATGCATTCAATTTGATTTTTATGCTGTATATGAGATTTCACCATGCTTGTGTTCTAGGGTTTGCAGGACCTCAAAATTGGGGTTTCTTATTTAACGAAAAATTAGCCTTCAATAATGCCATGGTTGTAATCAGCAGACCTGGACGATCCTAAACATGCCCTCGCGCCTAATTTATGTTCAAGGATAGCCTAATCGCTATTTTTTGATAGCTGGCCTAAGGGAACATCTGCAAAACCGTGGCCTTCGTTTTTCATATTTTCAGGAGCGTGAAGACGATGATGGCGTGGCTGCCAACAACTGGCTAGTTTGAAAACTCGCGCGCGTTACACACTAATGTTTTGTTTTCTTTTATAATATTTATTAGTTACTTATAAATCAAACGCGTAAGTTGGCTCCACTGGCAAGCATGAAGGTTGGTAATGTTAGTGACCTGGGTTCGATCCCAGGTCTTCACTCTTTCCATTTATTTTTCTTCAATTAACAATCACGTGCAGATTCCTTGCTGAGGTACACCATGCGCCTCCAAATCAGGCCTTGCCACGTTCATCTCAAGAGCAATCCAAAGGTGCAGATTGGAGAACACGGTGAATCCAAGTCAACGCATGTGTACGTTCCCAGAAAAGGTCAACAAGGCCATGCTTATTGGGCCAGAAATCTTGGGCTATACCTCCAAAATCAGGGGCAGACCCCCTAGGTTTGCAAGTCTTTATTTTTATTTTCTATTCTATTTTCTTTCTAATTATTGCTTTATTTAATTAACTAATTATTTCTATAAAATCACAAAAAACATAAAAATAAAAAAAATTTAAAAAAAGAGAAAAATAATAAGTATTTTGTTTTTAATATTTTCATAAATAAATTGGCATGTAAATAAATTAATTTAAATTAGGGTTTTAATGTTAATTCTTTTCATAATAAAACCAAAAATATAGAACTAGGTTTAAATTGTTTTATTCCTTTTACTTAATTTTTCTTTTTCACAATAATGTTTATTTGTTTTATTTATTTTCATATTTAAATTTGCATAAAAAAAATTAGGTTTAATTTAGGTTAAAAACTTCAATATCTTTCTTAATAACTCAAAAATAATTAGAATTAGGTTTAGTATTTTATTTTAATTAATTTTTCCTATTAAATCTTAAAAATACATAAAAATACCAAAAACAAAAACAAATTCTTGCTTTCTTTTAATTTTAATTCCTCATTAATTTTAATTTTTTGCAAAAGGGTCCAACGCCCTCCTTTCGACTTAATTGTTTAATTTCGCATATTTATTTTATTTCGCTTGAATAATTATGTACCTCTCCCGAAGCCTTGTAAATATTACTTCTCGCATTTTTCAATTCTTTTAATTTCTTTATTTTCCGTCAAATCGGGTCCTGGTTAATTTTGGCGATGTGGACCCGCGCCATTTGTAATAGCTTTAGATTTATTTTTTTCTCCGCAACTTTTAACTGTTAAACAAAGCATGCAAGAATGAATGGCCTTAAATAAAAACAAGCGTAGAACACCAATAACATGACAAGATAAATACAAATGAAGACGACACACAAATCGCACACACCACCCCTAGGGTACGCCTCACTGTTGCCTTGCCTTGAAAGGTGATCGTCGAGTAGAGGATGTCTTAGTAAGTCCTCATGATCCGGGAACCTGGCATGAGGGTAGCTTCTGAGGTGTCTTCCCATTGCTCTGGTGATCACCATGTCCCGAACCTCGAATTGACCCGAACACCTCCAACGGTGGTGCTACCTACCTCTCAATGGTGGGATGGCACTACTTTAAAGGACATTTACACAGACGAATTCCTTAGGGTAGGTAGGTTCTCGTAGATACTTGCTCTCTTCAAAAACAAACAAAAATCTTTTCACACCGACACTTTTCAAAAGCTTTCAAAGCAATTTTTCAAACACTCTGACACAAGAGTCGAACTGGAATTTTCAAAGAAACTTTTTAAAACCCACAGTTGAAAAGCAAACAAACATTTTTGAAAACACAATGAGCAAGTATCTAAGAGCCCATGGATAACCATGGATAGAAAGGGTGCTAAAACCTTCCTTTTCTATAACCTACCTCCCGAACCGAGAGCAATCTCTATAAGGAATTTTTCTGTGCTTTTGTCCTTTCCATTTGGAGAAAATAAAAGACGGTGGCGACTCTTGCTTCCGCGACATTTTGCGAACCAGCGTTAAACAATCAGTTCCAGATCCACCGATCACAGAACTGGCGACTCTGCTGGGGAAAAACTTATAAAGTGAGGTGTACCTTAGGGCTAGGTCATAACTATGTTTTCAATTGTCTTCTTTGCTTGCTTTATTATTGTGGGTTGCTTGGGAGTTCTATAGATCCTAACCCGGATCTGGGGATACCTTCTTAGAAAGTAGCAACAAGGCTGTGAGGGAACTGTGCGGGGTATACCGACATGGTTGAAACAGTCTTCTACGTTGATGTGGCACTTTGGTGTGTACCGGTAACCCTTGAGTTCAGTCAAGGAGAGTACGGGGCCTCCGCGTGGTGTCGTGAAGCATCAACAGACCTTAGGAACCTTAATTGAACTATCTTGGCCTCTTTAGGGTAGTGAGATAACTGACTTTGGTGCAGTCCAAGGTTGGTTGATACTCGATACTACACTCAATTGAGGGTTGCTTTCCTGGAATATTTCGGTCGCCAGTTCAGTGGCTAAATCGAAACGATGAACAACGAAAGCAATCCCGTGATATTGGGAACCTTAGAACCCGGTTACTTTGATTAGGACAGGTTGAACCCACCAACTTCAAAAGGGTACTACCCCGAACTTCATGCTGGCCTAAACTCTAAGGGCTCTTTTGTGTGACTTGTGTGCCTTCGTACTTGACTACTTGCATGCTTGTTATCTGACACATGAACCACTTGCAGGTTTTGTTTATAGTCCTTAATTGGGACTCATAACAGGGTTACTAAGTCTTGCAGGTTTTGTTTATAGTCCTTAACTGGGACTCATAACAGGGTTTACTAAGTCTTGCAGGTTTTGTTTATAGTCCTTAATTAGGACTCATAACGGAGCGTATTGAGTTTCTTGCAGGGTTTGTTTATAGTCTTTAATTAGGGCTTATAACAGAATGTACTGAGTTTCTTGCAGACTAGTTTTTTGCAGGGTTTGTTTATGTCCTTAATTGGGACTCATAACAGGGCTACTCACATTACCCCATGCATACCATAACATCATACCATTGCATACATCCTAACTCATTTCAAGGATCTCAAGGGCTTGTGATGCAGGTCATGATGAATCAAACACCCAGCAAGGGGCAAAGGGGATTTATTTTCCTCTAGCCAAGGGTGTCAGGGGCTATGACCCACTGGATATGGTGAGCCTTTGACCCTTGACGAAGGACTCTCAACAACATGAAGTACCTTCAATCAAGCTACCGGATCCAAATGCTAACAAATTTTTTGTCTACCCCGTGAGGTCCTTGAAATCATTGCATGCATATCATGCATATCATTGCATCACAGGTACCCTTTCTCTGCAGGTTGCTTACCCTTCTTCGCTGTTTATTTCAGCAGTCTCGTCATGAATCCTGAATCTTCAACCGAGCACACTATCAAGGCCCTCCAGGCTCAGAATGCCCAGTTCCAAGGGATGATCATGAATTTGACCCAGGGGCAACAAGATCTGAAGGCTTTGCTTTTGAAGAAAGAAAAGAAGAAGAGGAGGACTGTTTTGTTCAGCCCTAGACGCAGATCTAGGAATACCCTGCAGGATCAAACTGAGAGGACAACTCCATCTGTGGGGAAAAGCAGTCATCAAGAGGAAAGGATTCCCAGTCCAGTGGTCTCCGACAACGAGATAGATTTCAACGAAGAACAATACCCTCCTGCCGAAGACAAGTACAAACAGTTGGAGGATAGGCTGAATGCTATGGAGATCCAACAGGTACCTGGGCTGGACTTTGGAGATCTGGGTTTGTCAACTGGTGTGATTATTCCTCGGAAGTCCAAAGCACCATCCTTTACCAAGTATGACGGGGCGTCTTGTCCCAAGTTACATCTCAGGTCCTATGTTCGGAAGATTCAACCATATACGGTGGACAAGAATTTGTGGATCCACTTCTTCCAGGAGAGTCTTTCAGGGACTCATCTCGAATGGTTCTATCAGCTAGATGGGACCAAGGTTCGTAACTGGGAGGAGTTGGCTACTGCTTTCTACAAGCAGTATCAATATAATGCCGACCTTGCTCCTACGCGTACCCAACTCCAGGGTATGTCGTTAGGATCAAGTGAAGGTTTTAAAGAATATGCGCAGAAATGGAGGGATCTTGCTGGAAGGGTACAACCACCTCTGACTGATCGGGAACTTGGCGATATGTTCTTGGGGACCCTGTCTGGTCCGTTCTACAACCACCTAATTGGGAATTCGTCTGCTGGATTCACAGATCTTATCTTGACTGGAGAGCGAATAGAAGCTGGCATCCGGTCTGGGAAAATTCAAGAGGCTGCACCTTCTGATAAAAAGCCTCATCATGGAAAGAAAGAATCCAATGCTGTGCACGGTAAAAAGAGCCGTCATGAGGTAGGGGCAATCCAGATCTCCAATCCTGGACCTGCTCAACAAGGACAGGGGCAGCAGCGTACGGAGAAACGACAGTACACCAAAATCAACATGTCGCTGGATCAAGCACTGCAACAAATGTTGAAGGCAGGGCTGATCACCTTAAGGGCTCCTCTTCGGAATCTGAACACTTCTGCTCCCAACTATCATCCCAATGATAGGTGCGCATATCATTCTGATAGCCCGGGGCATACTACGGACAATTGCTGGCCTCTCAAGAACAAGATTCAAGACATGATCGACGCCGGGGAGATTCAGTTTGAAGTGCCTGAGACTCCGAACATAATCACTGCTCCGTTGCCCAATCATTGAAGCCTTTTGTTTATTTGAATTTTTGAGTTGTATTTTTCTTTGCTTATACAAACAATCAATGTCATAGCAAACTCTTTTATTCTATCAATGCATCGCATACGTCTGTTTTGGGAATTAATACAATTGTTTTCATTATGTTCAAATTTCTTTTCATATTTTTTTCTGATGTCAACTCTGGATCTAAAATTCTAAGCCTCTTGAGGGAGGATGACGAAAACGATACCATAATCTACAGTATGCTTTTGAACAGACCCCGCTGATGAGGTACAAGCATTGCTTCAATCCCTAAACACTGGAGTTATAAGGATGATAATCCCTCGTCAACCCCTCTGAGCCAAAGAAGTAGGAGTTTTTCTTTTCGAAATTTAAAACCCTTTATCATAACCTGGGGCAGGGTAGTTCTCTCAGTTGATCCAAGTGCATAACAAATGGCACCACAAGAGTCCTTACAAAACAAAAGACAGTGATGGTTCTGAATAAATCACAAGGATAGGCAGTCATTATATCTCTCAAAATAAAAAAGACCATTAAGTCAAAACCTATGAAGGAGACTTACAAAACTGGGGCATCCCGCTGACTGTAATTCCAAAAAGGAAACAGCTCAGGCAAAAAATAGGGATAACGAAATCAAAAAGAAAGAGGTCTTACCAACCCTCAACAAGAAAGGAATGACTGCCTATTCAAAATAAGTTATCAACATCCGAATCATCACCAGAAAATCAGAGCAAAGACTCAAACAAGGTCTAACGTATGATCAACTGAGTTTAGGTTTGGAGAACATCACGAAGAGCGGGTGGGTACAAATAATTTGAGCCTTTATCCTTTGTTTCTTAAACCGTGAACCAGGCCACGTTATAACCCTCAAAAGTCCTAGCTGAAGCATGGGTTAGCTCGAAAGCATACTGTCACGAAAGGTATCCTGACTCCTTAAGGCCTATGGTAAATACGGGTTGACATCACGTTTTACAAACATTCACTTGTTTTATGAAAAAAGAATGCATTTTCAAAATCTTCAAGACAGACATAAGCTTTACATTTTTAACATAACTTTGTTTGCATATGACTTTTTGTTTGAACAACATAGAAATTCGCATGACGAAAGTCTAATGAACAAGAGTATCTCCAATCAAGGGGCACGGCATGATCATGGTCTACCATCTGGGGCAGTTAAGTCAAGATCCAGAGAATCTCTCAAAAGGCAAAAAAAAAGCCTGGGGCAAATCTCCGCCTGAGTCACTGGGGGCACTCCAGCAACGAATCTTGCACGATCAGACACCTTCTGGCAATATGGCAACACAAGCAGCCAGGGGCACCTACCTGCATTCTAAGAGCGTGGACATAGTCGAAAAATACTACGCAAAATCAAAGACCCGCTAGGTTGACACACCTAGGCAAAAAAAAGGGCTTCCCGGCGAACCAAAAGGGTTCGGGCAAAATGAAGGGATGAAATAAAAAATAAAAAAAAATCTGTACACCCGGCAAGTCGAAAACCTGAAAAGGCAGCTTGAGCAAAAATGGGTATCCCGATGGACTGAAAACCCGAAAGGGCGGTCCAGGCAAAAGTTAGGGATTAAAGCGTACGACTATGTCCTGCCATCTGTCTACCAGAAGAAGGTTTGTCCATCAACAACTATCAGCACCCCACAAGTGCCCCCCCCATAGAAACAGGGGCAATAAAGAGTGGTCTAAGCAATCTGATTGTTCTATCCTCCAAGGTATCAGGGTAGGTTCCGTTGAAGAACATAACCAATACAGTTCAATACTTCCCCAGGAGAGTCCAATCCAGCTTCCCCAGGAGAGTTGGAATCCATCTCCCCAAGCAGTAAGCTTATCCCCAGTAGATTCTGGAAGCTTACCCTCGCAGAGCGCGAACGCGTTTCCCGACTTTATTCAAAGAGTTATTTCCTTACTAGGATATAACTGGGTTATCCTCAGCCAAAAGCCACGGAAAGAGCGTCCTCGACGGAGTCTTCTTATCCCCAGCGAAGTCCATTAACACTTCCAATGTAACGATGGTATCCCCAACAAATTACTACTAACAACACTCAGCAAAGCATCCTTCTGCCCACAGAGTATTGCTTCCCAGCATAGTCACAAGAGTATCTTTTCTCCCTGCAGAATCTTCCATTCGCCAAGTTCATTCCCCAATGGAGTTATCTTCTCCTACCGGTATTCTTGCAACTATCATCCCCAGCGGAGGCAAAAACCTATTCTTCAAACATTAGCCCAGGAGTTAACTTCACGGCATCCGTCAAGGATTTACTTTCCTGAGACGAAAACATACACATCTTCATACATTATAGCATGCATATGCATCATACTACACGAATCTCATTAATTTTGAAGACATACAGTTCATGCATCATGATTTTGCATACAATTATGTTTTGCCTTTTCAGGAAAAGATCAATACCAAAATGATTACTATCAACTATCGCAATTCTTTCTAGATATAGTTTCAGATATGACCCAGATATGGCGACGTTCTGATACTTCTTCCAGATTTCCTTCCAGATATAGTTTCAGATGTAAACCAGATATGGTGACGTTCTGATACTGCTTCCAGATTTCCTTCCAGATATAGTTTCAGATATAACCCAGATATGGTGACGTTCTGATACTGCTTCCAGAATTCTTTCTAGATATAGTTTCAGATATGATCCAGAGATGGTGACGTTCTGATGCTGCTTCCAGATATCCTTCTAGATATAGTTTCAGATGTAAACCAGATATGGTGACGTTCTGATACTGCTTCCAGAATTCTTTCTAGATATAGTTTCAGACATGATCCAGAGATGGTGACGTTCTGATGCTGCTTCCAGATTTCCTTCTAGATATAGTTTCAGATATGACCCAGAGATGGTGACGTTCTGATACTTCTTCCAGATTTCCTTCCAGATATAGTTTCAGATGTAAACCAGATATGGTGACGTTCTGATACTGCTTCCAGATTTCCTTCCAGATATAGTTTCAGATGTAAACCAGATATGGTGACGTTCTGATGCTGCTTCCAGATTTCCTTCCAGATATAGTCCAGATATGAACCAGATATGGCGACGTTCTGACACTTATTCCAGTTGAAGACATTTCAAGACCTAGACCGGTTCAGTTAATCGACCCTAAGATTTTCCTGATGCTTATCCAGTCAAAGGCCTTCTCTGGTTCAGTCAGATCGACCCTAAGATCTCCCTGATGCTTATCCAGTTGAAGATATTCCAAGACCTTGTCCGGTTCAGTTAAATCGACCCTAAGATTTTCCTGATGCTTATCCAGTCAAAGGCCTTCTCTGGTTCAGTCAGATCGACCCTAAGATCTCCCTGATGCTTATCCAGTTGAAGATATTCCAAGACCTCGTCCGATTCAGTTAAATCGACCCTAAGATTTTTCTGATGCTTATCCAGTCAAAGGCCTCCTCTGGTTCAGTCAGATCGACCCTAAGATCTCCCTGATTCTTATCCCAGTAGAAGACACCCAAGACTTTTCTCAACGAGCGTTGTTGAAGTTAAAGTCGCCCAAGATTCTCTTACCATTCATGCTAAGGCAGTAACCATCCCTGGTTCATTCATCGCCGTTTGAAGCTCCAGACTCAGCTCCTGTAACCAGTCAGGACACATCTATACCAAGCATCTGAAAACCAGCTCCGACAACGTGTCAGGTACTCATTTTTTCTTTGGCAGGTATGCAGGTTCTCGCTAAGGAATCTCTTACGCGATCAACATCCAGATGGCATATATAAGCCCATCATCCTATTCACCCATCTCTAAATGGCATCTATAAGCCCATTCCACCACACTGCCACTATGTGAGTGTAAATTTCTGGGCACTCTAGTGTCCAATCATCTTCTACCCTCGGATTACGAAAGGCACGTCAGCCAATCTGCATCCTCAGGTCTAAGAAGATTGAACAGGGGCAACTGTTGTACCCCAAAATTTGCCCTCCCATATTCTTCAAGAAATTGCCAAATGAAGTCTCAATTTCCCAAGGATTGCACAGTCAAAGATCTCCTACACAGTCAACACTAGGGTTTGTGTTCTGATCAAGAAAAGGAAGTTTTCAAGGATCCAATCAAGTCTCATATGCCTACAAATATGGTCAAGTATCCTCATATCAAGTTTCAAGGCATTCAGCTCAAAATTGCATAGTCAAAACCCTAATTGCACTACAGTCAACTGTAGGGGCAAAATGGTCATTTGACAGTCAAAAGTTCAAATTTTTGGTCAACATATCATTTTGAAGCCACAAACATCATTTGATCAATGCTTGATCATGATTCTCAAAATTTGGCTCAGAAATCATCAAGATGCAAAAGTTTCCTTATTTGGACAGTTGAAAAAGTCAACTGAAATTGACCAGGACATAACTTTCACATGGATTATCAGAAAAATCCCATCCAAAGCTCATTTTGAAGAGAAAGACATTTCCTACAACTCATCTTCATACTTCAAGTCCAAGAAATGCTCTCACAAAAAGTTATCAATTTCAACATTATAGGTCATTTTCAAAAGTCAACAAAAAGGGACTTTAAGTCAAAGGCCATAACTTGAGATTGGTAAATCAAAATGACATGGGACCAAAGGCATTGGTTAGAGGACTCAAAGAACTTTCCAAAATGTCCAAGAACATGAGAAAATCTTAAAAATTGAGCAAGTTATGCCTTGTGGAAGTTGGGAAAGTTTTGGATGTTTTGAAAAGTCAACATTGATTCAAAAGACCTAAAATTGCTAATGGGCCCATTTTTCTTCCATAATTCATCATTCCAAGCATGTGCACGACCACTTGGCCCAAAGGGAAGTATTTTCTCATTTTTTATTTATTTATTTGAATTATTATTTATATTAATTCATTTAAATCATTTAAATATATGAAAAATATCTAACTTAACCAAACCAATCTTTTTATACATGTTTTAGACTCAATATTTCGTGCAAATGCAAATTAGGAAAGATTTGGGGTGATTGGATCATAATTGACACAAGAACACATGGAAAAGATATGGAAAGATCCTTAGAAAATCAATTATCAAAAACAATGAATGCCATGGATTTGATTGGTTTTTGTTAACCTAATGGACTCAGTACAAATGCTAGAACACAACCCTAATCATGCTAGAGACGCAGCAGCTCAGAAGAGGCCATTGCAAACTTGAATTTTTCTCTAAAGAACTCAAAACTGAAATCATTGTTACAGGTCGATTCAAAGCGCAAAACTTGTTTCATTAGCTTCCTTGGAGATCACTGATCACATTCCAATCAAAGACAACCATCAAAGCACGAAGAATTGGTAATATGAACTCAAACTGTATCAAGAAAAATCCATGATCGTATTTTAATTTCTAGACATTCTCATAGCATTTTAATGGTTGATTCATATCCATTGTGAAGTTTGGAAGCTAACCAATGCATTCAATTTGATTTTTATGCTGTATATGAGATTTCACCATGCTTGTGTTCTAGGGTTTGCAGGACCTCAAAATTGGGGTTTCTTATTTAACGAAAAATTAGCCTTCAATAATGCCATGGTTATAATCAGCAGACCTGGACGATCCTAAACATGCCCTCGCGCCTAATTTATGTTCAAGGATAGCCTAATCGCTATTTTTTGATAGCTGGCCTAAGGGAACATCTACAAAACCGTGGCCTTCGTTTTTCATATTTTCAGGAGCGTGAAGACGATGATGGCGTGGCTGCCAACGACTGGCTAGTTTGAAAACTCGCGCGCGTTACCCACTAATGTTTTGTTTTCTTTTATAATATTTATTAGTTACTTATAAATCAAACGCGTAAGTTGGCTCCACTGGCAAGCATGAAGGCTGGTAATGTTAGTGACCTGGGTTCGATCCCAGGTCTTCACTCTTTCCATTTATTTTTCTTCAATTAACAATCACGTGCAGATTCCTTGCTGAGGTACACCATGCGCCTCCAAATCAGGCCTTGCCACGTTCATCTCAAGAGCAATCCAAAGGTGCAGATTGGAGAACACGGTGAATCCAAGTCAACGCATGTGTACGTTCCCAGAAAAGGTCAACAAGGCCATGCTTATTGGGCCAGAAATCTTGGGCTATACCTCCAAAATCAGGGGCAGACCCCCTAGGTTTGCAAGTCTTTATTTTTATTTTCTATTCTATTTTCTTTCTAATTATTGCTTTATTTAATTAACTAATTATTTCTATAAAATCACAAAAAACATAAAAATAAAAAAAAATAAAAAAAAAGAGAAAAATAATAAATATTTTGTTTTTAATATTTTCATAAATAAATTGGCATGTAAATAAATTAATTTAAATTAGGGTTTTAATGTTAATTCTTTTCATAATAAAACCAAAAATATAGAACTAGGTTTAAATTGTTTTATTCCTTTTACTTAATTTTTCTTTTTCACAATAATGTTTATTTGTTTTATTTATTTTCATATTTAAATTTGCATAAAAAAAATTAGGTTTAATTTAGGTTAAAAACTTCAATATCTTTCTTAATAACTCAAAAATAATTAGAATTAGGTTTAGTATTTTATTTTAATTAATTTTTCCTATTAAATCTTAAAAAAACATAAAAATACCAAAAACAAAAACAAATTCTTGCTTTCTTTTAATTTTAATTCCTCATTAATTTTAATTTTTTGCAAAAGGGTCCAACGCCCTTTTTTCGACTTAATTGTTTAATTTCGCATATTTATTTTATTTCGCTTGAATAATTATGTACCTCTCCCGAAGCCTTGTAAATATTACTTCTCGCATTTTTCAATTCTTTTAATTTCTTTATTTTCCGTCAAATCGGGTCCTGGTTAATTTTGGCGATGTGGACCCGCGCCATTTGTAATAGCTTTAGATTTATTTTTTTCTCCGCAACTTTTAACTGTTAAACAAAGCATGCAAGAATGAATGGCCTTAAATAAAAACAAGCGTAGAACACCAATAACATGACAAGATAAATACAAATGAAGACGACACACAAATCGCACACACCACCCCTAGGGTACGCCTCACTGTTGCCTTGCCTCGAAAGGTGATCGTCGAGTAGAGGATGTCTTAGTAAGTCCTCATGATCCGGGAACCTGGCATGAGGGTAGCTTCTGAGGTGTCTTCCCATTGCTCTGGTGATCACCATGTCCCGAACCTCGAATTGACCCGAACACCTCCAACGGTGGTGCTACCTACCTCTCAATGGTGGGATGGCACTACTTTAAAGGACATTTACACAGACGAATTCCTTAGGGTAGGTAGGTTCTCGTAGATACTTGCTCTCTTCAAAAACAAACAAAAATCTTTTCACACCGACACTTTTCAAAAGCTTTCAAAGCAATTTTTCAAACACTCTGACACAAGAGTCGAACTGGAATTTTCAAAGAAACTTTTTAAAACCCACAGTTGAAAAGCAAACAAACATTTTTGAAAACACAATGAGCAAGTATCTAAGAGCCCATGGATAACCATGGATAGAAAGGGTGCTAACACCTTCCTTTTCTATAACCTACCTCCCGAACCGAGAGCAATCTCTATAAGGAATTTTTCTGTGCTTTTGTCCTTTCCATTTGGAGAAAATAAAAGACGGTGGCGACTCTTGCTTCCGCGACATTTTGCGAACCAGCGTTAAACAGTCAGTTCCAGATCCACCGATCACACTTGGCATCCTTCAGAGAAGCCATCTTCAAAGGGGGTCTGGTAATCTTTGGAACATTGGTAGCAGTCTTGGTTGCAGCAATTGTTTGAGGAACCTCTTCAAAGTTCTGAAAAGGGGTCTCGATGAACTCGTCGTCCATCTCAACATACCTGAAAGAGTTCAGGTGGCTCACCATATACTCTTCCTCACCATGGACTGTAACAATCTTCCCATTTACCGAATACTTCAACATTTGATATAGAGTAGAAGTAACATCACCAGCCCCATGGATCCAAGGGCGTCCTAGTAAACAAGAGTAAGACGGGCATATGTCCATCACGTAGAAAGTGGAGTCAAAAGTATGAGAACCAACTTTAATAGGGATGTCCACCTCCCCGTGTACCATTCTTTTAGAACCATCAAAAGCCCTCACCACAATATTACTGGGCTTCAAAGTCAGCCTTTCACGGTCCAATCTGTCCAAAGCACCCTTGGGTAGAACTTCAGTGACGAACCTGTATCAACTAGGACATGAGCTAGGGTAGTGCCCCTACACTCAATATAGACATGTAGGGCATCATTATGCTTTATTCCTTTGGACGTCAAATCGGCACCGGAGAAAACAAGTCTGTTGTCAGCAATCAGACTAGCAACACAGACCTCAAATTGGTCGGTAGAAGTCTCTTGTGGCACATGAGCAAACTTCAGGAACTTCACCAAAGCCTTAGCATGGGCTTCAGAGCATAACAACAAGGCCAGCCTTGAAATTTTTGAAGGGGTTTTCTCCAATTGTTCCACCACATTGTAATCACTCTTCTGTATAATCTTTAGAATTTCCTCCATTTCTCATGTGGAGGCTTCAGGGATGACTTCTTTAGGTGCCTCCGTCCGGGAAGGATCAACCAGTACTTCTTTTCCCCGAGTCTTAGTTGACTCAGAAGTAGGAATAGCAACAAGAGTGACAGTAGGATTAGCAATAGGAGTAGCAACAGGAGTAGCAACAGGAGTGGCAACAGTAATAGCAATAGGAACATTAGCAGGAATGACCAAAGGAGTGGCATCAGTCTTCAGAGAGATTTCAGGAGAGAAAATCCTTCCGCTTATGGTGGTTTTATTGGTCCCAACAATGTTGTCGATGTTAGGATTAGCATCTTCAGTATCTTCATTCTTAATAGCCACTAAATCTTGCTTAACTCCATGGTAGTAAACGTCAGCCCCATAATTCCAAGGAACATCTTTGTTGGAGGAATATGGTATTGGCCCTGGAAAGGTGATAATTAAAGGAGCAACCTTTGGAGTGGATGTAATCCTGACAGGTCTTTTGGAGGAGACCCTGAGAGGATTGTCGGAAATGGTAATAATTGAAATGTCTTCATACATAACTCTTGTAGAGAGAGTCTTCTCAAACAAAATTTCTTTGTTGTTCATCAGGCGTTGGACACCCATCTTCAACAACAAGCAACCATTAGGTAGAGACATACACAGTTGGTAACCTTCATCACAGCCCGAAAATAAACCAGCTAGCAAGAGATTTTTCTTAACCATCGGAAGAGGAGTAGCTAGTTCATCAACAGAAGAAACAAACATGTCGTCATCAACAACATTAACACCTCAGCCATGCTTAGGCATTGGGGAAGTTATCACATTAGGGGTCTCATGAGGGTCAAATTCAATCTCCTTTTCCTCGATAAGATCTTGAACTTTGTCCTTCAAAGCCCAACAATCGTTTGTATCATGCCCTGGACTGTCGGAGTGGTTGGCACATTGAGCATTTGGATTATAACGGGGAGACGTAGTATTTGGATTCTTAGGAGCCTCCCTCGGAGTGACCAGATTAGACTTTAACAAGTGTGGAAAAACCTGAGATAAGGACATGTTTAGCCGGGTGAACTGTCTTCTGGGTGCATCCTGCCTACGCTGATTGTTTTGTTGTTGATTTGGTGCAGGTTTGGAAATCATCACAACTCCTACCGTCAGATAGTGTTCAGTTTTACTTTGATTCCTCTGACCGTAGGCAACACTTACTTCCTTCTTCCCCATGAAAGTCTTTTTCACTGTACTCGAAGAGGCATCCCTTTGAATCTTACCGCTCTTGATACTAGCTTCTACTCTTTCACCAGTCAATATCAGCTCAATGAATCCAGCTGAAGAGCTTCCAATCAAATGGTTGAAAAATGGTCCAGACAAAGTACCCAAGAACATATCTACCAGCTCTCTATCAGACAGAGGAGGTTGGACTCTTCCTGCAAGATCTCTCCATTTCTGGGCAAAATCTTTAAAGCCCTCGCTAGAACCCATAGACATGCTTTGGAGTTGTGTACGGGTTGGAGTGAGGTCAGCATTATATTGGTACTGCCTGTAGAAAGCAGCAGCCAGATCCTCCCAATTACGAATGTTGGTTCTTTCTAGTTGATAGAACCATTCCAATTGAGTCCCAAATAAACTTTCTTGGAAGAAATGCACCCACAAATTCCTATCAGTAGTGTGAGGTTGGGCTTCCTGACATAAGATCTTAGATGTAGTTTAGGACATGAGACCCCGTCATATTTAGCAAACGCGGGAACCTTGAACTTCGGTGGGATGACCACTTCAGAAACCAGCCCTAATTCTTCAAAATCCATACTAGGTACTCTTTGTATTTACATGGCATTAAGACGATCCTCCAGCTGCTTGTATTGTCATCAGTAGGAGGATACTGCTCTTCAGTGTAATCAGCCTCTTCTTCATCAGACTTTGGGCTGTGATCTTCTTCTTTTGGCTTCTCTTCTTGATTGTCTCCCTCATTTGACGGAGTTGCGAATTCTAGAGCTCGCTTTACTGGTCCTCTGAATCTCCTTCCCATATTCAGGACCCCCACTGGTTTCTTTGTATTCTTCTTCTTGTCTTTGAGAATCAGAGTCTTCAGGTCTTCTTGTCCCTTAGTTAGAGCCAGGAACATCTGCTGGAATTGAGAATTTTGGGCTTGAATGTCCTTGATATTCTGTTCGAGAGCCATTTCTTTTTGTTTAAATAAATAGCGAAAAGATAAGAAACATGTCCTGAAACCTGTTTTTGTGATGATATGCATGATATGCTTATGCAATGTTTCCTAGGACTTTATAGTACTTAAGCTCTTTTAAACAAAACAGAAACAAAAGACTTTTATTAGTAGGTTCAACTGAAGCAAACATTACAAAGAAATGACAACTAAAAAAGAAACTTTTTAAAAATTCCTAGGTCTCCCATGGACACTTCCTTTTGGTGCTGATGTAGGCATTGAGATTCTGCTCTTCGTAAAGTTTCTTCATCTGTTCCAATACTTTCTTCTCACTGGCATAGAATTGGGTCTCAAAGGCATCTCTTTCTTCTTTGAACTGGATCCAAGACTTTTGCAATTATTCGAAGTTTGTCAGCATATCAGGATGAAGAATGATGCAAGACTCGTCCCCTTGAACAATAGGCTCTGAGATCACTGGTAGGATAGAATCATATGGCATCATAATACTTTGAGCATGAGCTCGCACCCATTTAAGGTAAGGCTCCAAAGGGATGGAGTTCTTGCATCCTAAATTCTTACTATCAGTCTTCTTAATCATGCCTCAAGCACGGATGAACCTCTGACGATA
The DNA here is from genome assembly GCA_948472305.1 of Vicia faba. Taxonomy (NCBI): domain Eukaryota; kingdom Viridiplantae; phylum Streptophyta; class Magnoliopsida; order Fabales; family Fabaceae; genus Vicia; species Vicia faba. Next base: position 409,175,903 of record OX451740.1, on the reverse strand, counting down.
ACCTTGTAGATCATTTGAATAGTCGAACACAATACCCTGGATGAGAATATCATGAGTACTGTCTCTCTGGGCGTAGCCAAACTGACGTAGGGCTAAAAAGGGGTTGTAGGTGATGCCTCCTTTAATGCCAAGGAGTGGCACATTAGGAAATTCTCCGTAGCGATCAATAAAAGAGATATCTTTTTGAGAGAGAGGTAATCAATAAATATCAGAGTGAGAAAGAGACATTAACATTTGGTTCCACCTTAAGCCTAACTCATTATTCATTACTGATCGAGGAAGGTGCAAAATAAACTACCTATAGAGAAAAGATGTACAACACATAAGAGAGTGAATGCAGAATATCCCCGAGCAATGTAGGCACTGGATTGTGAGCAAGGAAAATGTTGATGGTACTGACATTTATAAACTGGTCTGAATTGGGGAACAACATCAGCCCATAGATCAAGAGAGCTAAGACATATTCAAAGGCATGGTAACTCATAACGTCTAGGAATACATGAGCTTTCTTCATTAGAAAATTTGCAAGAAGGCCCTTAACTCCACTTCTTTTCTCCCAATTGGACTCAATGTCAGATGGTTTCAAATGCAAGGCTACGGTAACATTTTCAGAAGTTGGATCTTGTTCTAAACCGGTGGAAGGTACCTGCTCCAATATAGGCAAACCAAGTATTTTGGAGAATTATTCCAGCGTAGGCACCAACTGATAATCTAGAAATTTGAAGCAATGGTGCTTAGGATCGAAGAACTGGAATAGGACGCTCATCAAACCTTCGTCAAAACCAGTAGTTACCAAACTGAGCAAGTGACCATATCTTTTGTTAAATGATGGTGTGATACGGTGGCAGAACCGACAGTTTAATACTGGTTTGCGTTTTGTGTTATATGTTTGCAAAATGTCACGGTAAGAAAAAGTCGCCACTGACTTTTATTTCATCCAACCGGAAAGGAAAAAAGTACAGAAAAAATCCTTTTTCGAGATATTCTGAGTACGGGGGGTAGATTATAGAAAGGGAAGGTGTTAGCACCCTTTCCATCCATGGTTTTCCATGGGCTCTTAGGTACTTGCTCATTTTTAAATTGCTTGTGTTTATGTGCTTTGTTTTGAAAGGTTTTACTTCGTGATAACCCTTGTATCAGTCCTCAAAGGTGTGACGAAGTTGTTTTGAAAATTTGTTTGAAAAGTGTAAGTGTAAAAAGTTTTGATTTGAGCAAGTACCTACTAGCATCTACCTACTCGAAAAAGATTGTTTCTATTCTTGTTTCCTTTAGACATCGCCATCCTACTATTGAGAAATAGGTAGTACCGTTGTTGGAATTTGTAAGGATCAATTCGAAAGGGACGTACGATCACTAAAGCAATATTAGGACACCTTAGTAATAACCTTAGAGTCTTAATATCTTTATAGAAAAAATTTCTGAGGCAACATTTCCGAGGCTACATTCGAATGGGACATTAGATCTGTCTAGACATGAGGGTAACCACTAAGACACCCTATACTTAATGATCATTTACCGAAGGCAACCGAAGTGAGAGTATACCCTAAGAGTGATATGTGCGAGTGATTTGTTTCAGTTATTTATCTTTGCACATTACGGTTTTCTAACCGTATTAATTTATCATGCATTCTTGCCACACAATCCTATTAGCATACATCTAGACAGTTAAGTATTTGCGGGAATTAAAAATGCGACAAAATAAATCTACGCTATTACAAGGCTTCGGGGAGGGGGATTAATTACATAGCCAAAAACCCGGGGATTTAACAGTAAAATAAAGACCCTAAATTAACTATTACAAACCATGAACAGTTACAAATATTGGCAAAAAAAATAATAAGCACGCAGCGAAATAAATGCGAGGCGATTAGGGTTTTGACCCTTTGACTGATCCTACTCGCGATTGATGAAAAAATGTTTTTGTCATGTTTTGTTATTTGAGAGAATAATGAATAATTAAATTGAAAATAAAATCCTAAATTCTAATTAATATTAATTTTTGAAAATAAACTAATTAAGTTAACCTATTTTTTGTGTTTTTGTTTATTTGAGAAAAAAGAGAAAAAATTAAATCAAGAATTAACCTAATTTTCTATTTGATTTTAATTGTAAAAAAACAAATTAAAGTTACCCTAAATCAAATAAACTAATTAATAAAAAAACATTTATTAAGAAAATAAACCCTTTTGTGATTTTTGATTGGTTAATTTAATAAAATAATTTTTTGTGTTGACTTAAAAAAAATAATAATTAAAGAAAAGGAATTAAAGAAAAATAGAAGAAATAACCAAATGGGCCTGCTGTCAGCAGATCTGGCTGGAGATGGATCCAGAAGATGATGCCCCTCAGAAGGTGAGGTGTGCTGGATCTGGTTCTGGTTGATGGATCCAGAAGATGATGACCCTCAGAAGGTGAGGTGCGCTGGATCTGGTTCTGGCTGATGGATCCAGAAGATGATGACCCTCAGAAGGTGACGTGTGCTGGATCTGGTTTTGGCTGATGGATCCAGAAGATGATGACCCTCAGAAGGTGAGGTGCGTTGGATCTGGTTCTGGCTGATGGATCCAGAAGATGACGACCCTCGGAAGGTGTATGTGCTGGATCTGATGAAAATAATGGAGAAAATGCCAAATGCTCACGCCTGGGATCGAACCCAGGACATGAACTTTTGATTCCCTTCCTCTGACCAACTACGCTGGATGTTAACTTGTTAATATAATAAAAACAAATAATATATTGGAAAACAAGTTAGTGGCCAGAATAACGCGCCAGAATTTAAACCAGCCAGTCAGGTTGTGACACGCTGTTGTCTTCTTCCCTGGAACCGTCGTTTTAGGTTCTGAACCTTTACCTACAGACGTAGGTCTGTTGCTAAAAACCTGTGTTATTCAATAATCAAGCACGCGCAATATAAATTCAATTGGGGACCATGGATCAACTGGGTTTGAAACTCTGATCATCATGGTGCCTATTATTAGGCCTAATTTTGCTTAAATCACAAAACCCCAAATAGGAGCACGAAACCCTAACAATGGCAAAAGCTTATTCCTGCACTGTAACTTAAATCAAACTATCCAGAAACATTGCAAGCATGATGATGAACAAAAATATGTAACTTAAACATGCTAAAGATGCAAGAATTACAGTAATCGAATTTGGATAATTTTGCAAACTGTGAGAGTGATAGGGAGTGATTCTGAACGTGTAGAGGCGTGCAATCGATTGGAGAAGCTTCCTGAGATGTCTAGCAAGAGATTGGGAACTTCAACACACCTTGAATTGTCCTATGGAAGGAGATTCGTCTCACACTTTTCTTGAAAATTTTTAAGTTTTGTTCTGGTTTTTGGAGGAAGGTTGTGCATGAAAATTCTTGTGTTTGGGGTTCCACAAACTTCAGTATATGTATTGAATCCAATTAGGTTAACAATTTTGGATCAAATCTTGGGAATTCATGAATGGAATATTTGATTTTTAAGCCATACGATATCTTTCTATTTTCATGCCAATCATGCCTTTCTTGTACCAATTGCCATTTATATGATTTGATTCTGATATGCCAGCATTATGAGCTTGTGATTCTGTCTAAAAATCCAATCAAAACAAATCTTTGCCATTATTTACCAATTATTTGATTTAACTGAATTTTTAATAAATAAAAAATCAAAATAAAATAAATAATGAGGTAAATAACATGTTAGTGAACATTTGGGTCGTGGACCATGTTATAAGTGAGGTGCAAGCATAAAAAGTTGGGCTCATTTAGCAAAAAATGCAAATTTGAGCACATTCGACTTTTGGCAATTTTGCAAAAGTGGTCAACTTGGCCAAAGCATAACTCTCTCAATTTTGACCCTAGAGAGGTGTTCTTGAACTCTTTAGAAAGCTTAGGATGTCCTATAAGCAACCCTTTTAGTCTCATCTCATTTGAGTCTTCCATGTTCATGTATGAAGCTTTGACCCAAAAGGTGTTTTTGTTGACTTTTCAAAAGGACCTATAATGTCAAAATTCATATCTTTTTTGGAGTGCATATTATGAACTTGGGAGTTGAATATGAATTGTAGGTAATTACATCCTATTCAAAATGATATTTGGATGGGTCATTTCTAATAAAGTATGAGAAAGTTATGCTTGGTCAAAGTTGAGTTGACTTTTCCTACAAAACCCTAATTTAGCAACTTTTGGGTTCTGATGAATTGTGAGCAATCCTTGAGAAATCATGATCAACCCTTGATCAAATGATGAATAATACTTCAAAATGGGGATGTTGACCAAAAATATTGAAGTTTGACTGTATGTGGGCCACAGTTGACTTTTGACCAAGTACAGTTGGTTTTCAGGCATTTGAGCAATTGACTGAGCAAACTTCTTCTGCAAGCCTTGAAACTTGACATGGATGATCTTGAGAACATATTAGGACAATGGTGAGAATTTGAGTACCTTTTGGTTCACACATCTTGATGAAGATGGAAACCCTAATTTGAGATAGACTGCCTTAGGAGAGAGTTTGTCTAGTCAACTCTTGAACTTCCTTGAGCAATTTGGGGACCTCACTTGACATTTGTTGAGAAATATGGGAGGACAAATTTTGGGGTACAACAGATGGGCCCTCAGGAAATTTTAAGACCAACTCTTTAAGCTTGGGAGGAATTTCTACAAAGTTGATCCAGATGGTTTTTCTATGAGCTGAATCCATAACCTACAAAACAGAGAGGAGATAAATCCATAGGTCCTTGAAATGGTTAGTGTACATGACATGTTATGATATTTATGATGTTATTATTATGATTTAAATCTAAAATATGATAACCAAAAATAAGTCACACAAAGACCTTAGGTTTAAAGGCTTGCATGATTTTTAAAGGTAAGTACCCTCTTAACATTTTAGTTGGCTCAACCAGTCCTATTAATAGTAATTGGGTTCTAAGGAGTCTCATATCACTGACCTTTCTTTTAGGCATTGTTTTAGATCAAGAACCAAAGTAAAGGTGACTTGTAGGGTGCTTTAGCAATTTATCGTAAGGGACTAAGATCGTTTACTGAAGGTAGTATCGAAGGGTCATCGAGGGACTACGATCTTTTTAATTGAGGTCTTTGCTAAAACGTCCCACATTTGAGGGACATGACTGTTTTTTATTCGAAGCCAACAAGTGGAATCACCCTAGAGGTGCATGTAAGAATAGTGTTTTGATTTAGTTATTTTATCCGAAGCCAACAAGTAAAAGTATTAAAAAGAGAAAAGAAAGATCCTATGCTATTACAATGCTTCAGGGAAGGGCATACAAACCACAAAATTGGGGGAGAGCAAAACAGAAGAAAAAAAAACATAATTAACTACTACACCCTTGAACAGATACATAATTGTGAAAACTAACGCGAAAATAAGAAAAGCGCGAAGATTGTGGAAAGAAAGGGAGAAATTGTTTAATGAAAAATAATTGATGATTTATCCTAATGGTTAATTGATTTTAATTGAGAAAAGGGAATTAATTTAAACCTAAAATAAAACCATAAATTATATTTAATTGAAAAAAAGTTTAATAATAAAAGCCTAAAGAAACTAAATTAATTAATTCAATTTAAAGAAAAAAAAGTTAAATTAATTTGAAAATAAAGTTAAATTAATTTGATTTTAATTTAAAAAAATTAAGTTGATTTAGTTTTAATTAATTATATAAGAAAGTTAATTATTTTAAATAAACAAAAAAAATTGAAACAAAAAAAGTGATGGGCCTGTAGAAGTAAATCTGGGGGGGGGGGGTGAGAAATATGAATCACTAGGCCCAAACCAGGGGCCCATGCTCTTGTGATAATCCAGTGTGGCTGGCTCCAAGGGACTCACGCTGCACATGCAAATCTAGGGTGCTGGATTTGGTAGTGTAAAGATCTGATGGTGAGGAGTTGAGAGAGCTGGGTGAGCGCGCTGGGCTGGCAGGCATTGGATCTGCAAACAAGAAATCATGAAAAATAAAATGTCAAAATACCAGGGGCGGGGATCGAACCCGTGCCCTGGTATACTAACGTTTTACAATGCTCGCCTCTACCACTGGGGAGGTCTTTACATCCGTTAACATAAATCAAATAATAAGTATATAATATGAATCAGCACGCCTTAACCGGAGAGGCGTCGGAGCCCTAGCTCCGGTCGTCTTCTCCGGCTATCCTTTCTATCCAACTTGTAAAACCAACGTTATTAGACAGCAAATAAAACCCTACCCCCTAAATTGAGGGCTACGAATCCAGTGAGAGTGTTTTGGAAGGCTAAAACACAACGAACTGGTCACTATTGTGAAGATACCACAAAATTAGTGTACCCATGGTGTCTCCTGGTTATTGCTGCATGGGGTCACCATGATGACTCAGACCTGCATAAGGGTATCTCAGAAGCATGATAAAGGAATTATCATGGCTTAAATTAAGACATAAATCAAAATATGAATTATATGATTATTATGCAACCGGAGATGTTATGCGATGTGATTCCATATGTTTTGAACCACCAAACTGACCCAATCTTACCATGTATGTTTTCTAAGAATGAAAAGAAAGGTTGTTTGTAATGAGAGGGTTTGAAAATCTGGTTTGAAAGGTTTTATGATTCTTGAAAAATATTATAGGTTTTGATAAGGTTTTTATAGGCCAGGGTGCATGTCTTTATGCTGATTCTTGTTGTGCTTATATAGAGAAAGGAATGGATCAACAAAATTGGCATAATATCATGCAATCATGGCTAAACTTTAAACAAAATCAAACATGTTCCCAAACTTCCATTTTGAGATATTTCTTTCCATTTTTGAACTCACACGGTTTTGCATGGTTGTCATGAGTTGTCTTGGGCCTCCAACTGATCCAAAAAACCAATCATGCGCCTTGGCCTAATGATTTTATATTTTATTTGATTTATTTGCATTTAAATGAATAAAAATTTAAATAAAAGAAATAAAAATCATAAAAAAATATTTGAATGGATTTAGAGATCCTCTAACACATTGTGAACATTTTGGAACATCAAAAGTTAGGCCCACTAGTTCAAAATTTCAAGTTTTCTCACTTTGCACTTCATGCATTTTCTCAAAATTTCCCAACTTGGACTAGTCGTAACTCTCTCAAATTTCATATTTTAAAGGTAATCTTGGACTTTTTGGAAAGCTCAATATGTCCTCTACAATACCTATTTTATTCATATTTGCATATGGAGATTTTATCTTGATGTAAGTTGCCTTGACAAAAAGTGTCTTTTTGTTGACTTTTGAAATGACTTATAATGTATTGGCTTATATCTCTCAAATGAAGCATTTTTTGGATTTGAGCACACAGATGAAAAGTTGTAGAGAATTTAATTTCCTTCAAAATGGTCTTTGGTTGGGGAAAATTTGATGAAGCGTGTGAAATTTATGCTTGGTCAAAGTTTAGTTGACTTCTCCTAAGGAAACCCTAATTTGGCAACTTTGGACTTTTGATGATTTGAGGACTTTTCTTGAGGAATCATGATTAACCCTTGATAAAATAATGAATATCACTTCAAAATGTTGATGTTGACCAAAAATCTTGAAGTTTGTCTATATATTGACCATAGTTGACTTTTTACCTAATACAATTGATTTTCAATCATCTGAGCTATTGACTGGGCAAACTTGTGATGCAAGGCATCAAACTTGACATGAGCATTCTTAGGGACATATGAAGAGCCATGAAAACCACTTGAGGCATTTAAAATCCAATATTCCTTGAGAAAAACAAAACCCTAGTGTAATACGGTGGCAGAACCGACTGTTATACTGGTTTTGCATTTTTTACTCGCAAATATTACAGTAAGCAAAAGTCGCCACCAACGTTTCTTTTATCCAACAAAGGAAAGGGTGAAAAGAACAGAAAAAGACCTTTAGAGAGTTTTCTGAGTAAGGGGGGTAGATTATGGAAAGAGAAGTTGCTAGCACCCTTCACATCTGTAGTTATCTACGGGCTCTTAGATTCTTAGCTCATTTTGAAATACCTTGTGCTTTGTGTGTTTTGAAAAGTATTTTTTGAAAGATCCTTAGCACGAAGAACTTTGTAATGTTTCTCAGAATAGTAGAGAACGTATACAAAGTGTTTGAAAATGTTTTTGAAAGAAGTGTTGTGTAAGTGTAAAAATTGTTTGAGCAAGCATCTAACAACTATCTACTTTACTCGAAAGGTTGTTTGTTTTCTCTTTTCATTTAGACAGTGCTATCCTACTATTAGTGAGTAGGTAACCCTAGTCGTTAGATGTTTGAGGGACATTCGAAGGGACGTTTATACAGTCATAAAGGCAACTGAGCAAGAAACTTTAGTAACTATCCTAGGGTTTTACGATCACTTTATCGAGGCAACGTCGAGAGGGTCATCGAGGGACTTGTGATCCTTAAACCGGAGGGAAACCATTAAAATCTCTCACATTTCGAGAGTTGTGACTGTTTTTCCGAAGGCAACCAAAATGGGATACCCTAGAGGTGCGCATGTGAAATTGTGTTACATTCAATTATTTATCTTGGCATTTTGGTTTGCTAGCATTATATTTTATTCTTTCCGTACAACCCTAGTTAACATGCATCTAAACAGTTGATAGTTTGTAGTAATTAAAAGCGCGGAAAGATAAACCTAACTATTACAAGGCTTCGGGGAGGGGGATTATTACAAGTCCAAAAATGGGGGTAAATAAACAAAACAAATAGTAAATGTAAAGAGTCTTAATTATAGTCTATTACATCCCAGTAGGCAGATACAAAAATGTGAAAATAAAATGCGAAAAGTAATAACGCGTGAGAATTGAAAGGAACGTCTAAAACCTTGACAATTATTAAGTTAAAAGAAAATCTTTTTTTGTTGTTTTTTTGTTTATTTGTGAAAATGGTTTGAATAAAAATTAGAATGATTAATTAATTAACATAAAAAAGAATAAATTATTAACCAAGATTAATGATTCTAACAAAACCTAATATTTTTGGTATTTTTATTATTTAAGAAAACATTAAAATTTTAACCTAATTCTAATTGTTTTTAATTTATGAAAAGAAACCAAAATAATTAATTAAATTAATTTATGAAAATTAAAATTGAATAAAAAAAACATAGATCTAAGTTTTTTTTTATATTTTTAATTTTATGATTAAATAAATAAAAAGTGGTTTTAAAAGCATAAAAATAATTAAATGAATAAAAAAAAGTATAAAAAAGAAGTGGATCGGGCCTGGTATATGTAGCAAGATGGGGGTGTAATCTGGAAATTTGATAGGCCCAAGTTGCGCTGGCCCAACTTCTTGTATGGAATCAAGTGGTGCTGAGCCTTGGAAACTTTAGTATGGGCACCAAATCTGGGACGTTTGATCTAGATATGATGAGATCTTGTGGTATTATGATGAGAGTGCATGGTGAGTGCGCTGAGATCTGAAGCATTGGATCTGTAAGAAACAAATTCGTGAGAATTAAATTTGCAAAAGGGCTGGATCAAACCCAGCCCCTTTGGACTAACGCCTTATCACGCCTCACCTTGCCAACTGAACTACAAGCTTCAACTGTTATCTAAATAACAAGAAATAAAAATATATTAAACGTGGCATCTGTACCGGAGGGACACCTGAGCCCTAGCTCCGGTCATCTTCTCCGGTCATTTCTTCCACCAAAACCTGCAAAAAAGACGCGAATAAAGATCCAGGGAGACCCTATCCCCCTAATTCAGGGCATGTGATCTCAATGGAAGCAAATTCAAGACCTAAAACTGGCTGGTTTTGGCGCTACTACACAATCGGAAATATTTAAAAGCAACTTGGCATATCGGTATTCTGTGTGCATAGGAACGTGAGGATGATTCAAATTTGTTCAAAAACATCTCAGGAACATATTAATAATATTAGCATGGTTTAAAACAAGACAAAAACGAAAATACAAAAATTATGAATGATATGCAATCGACGTAGCCATGTAATGGTGTTTCGCGTGCTTGGGGACTTCAAGATTGTCTCAAACTTACTCAATCTTCTTACTGGGAACGAATTAAACCGAGATCTTGCAGTAAGAAGGCTTGTAGTGAGGGTTTGGAAGCTCTAGGGTTTCTTGAAAATTTTGGAAAATTTGACCACTTTTATAGGCTAGGGTTTCATGTTGTGCTTGATCTGAATTATGGAGAAATATATAGTGTTTTTTTAGGTCAAAGCAAGTGGACTTGGATCTTTGTATAAAAGATTTGATTTGATTTTAATTATTTTTCATTATTAATGAATTAAATCAAAAGTAATTGAAATAATTAAAATAAAACACAACCAAAGGGTGTAAGAATCAGATTTGAGGTGTAATACACGTGTGGACTCTCAATCCATGGCCCACAAGTCAAAAATATCAAAATTGCTCAACTTGAAATTGATGCATTTCACCAAAATTTCCCAACATGCTCTGGCCATAACTTGCTCAATTCTCATATTTTGAGGGTGATATTGAACTTTTTGTAAAGCCCAAGATACTCTCTACAATATTTATGTTGACCATTTTTGCATTTGAATATTCTATCTTGATGTAAATGGTCTTGGAAAAAAGTGCCTTTTGTTGACTTTCTGAAAGTGACCTATAATGGATGAAGTATATGAAAGTTATGCCTAGTCAAAGTTTAGTTGACTTTTCCTATAGAAACCCTAATTTAGCAATTCTGGATTCTTGATGACTTGAGAGCATTCCCTGAGGAATCATGATCAACCTTGGATTCTTTTTTTGACCTAGTATATTTAATTTTCAAGCATTTGAGCCATTGACTAAGCAAACTTGTAGTGTAATGCATGAAACTGGGCATGGACAATCTTGAAGACCTATCGGGACCATGGAAAACATTTGAGACCTTTGGAGCTCACACATATTAGTGAAAAATTAAACCCTAGTTAGAGGTTCATTGCGTAGGAGGAGAATTTGTCTGGTCAATTCTTGGTCATCTTTGAGCAATTGAAGACCTCAATGAGCATGTCTTGAATAAAAATGGAAGGGAAAATTTTAGGGTACAACACCTAGTTATGGACACACTGCTTAAGAGGATAATTTGTCTGATCAATTCTTGATCATCCTTGAACATTTGAGAACCCTAGAAGAATGTCTTGAAGAAAATGGGAAAGCAAATTTTGGGGTACAACACTATGTTAAGATAGAATTAGGTTCCTCGCATTGAATCATAATGATGTTTGTTTGTAATGACGATATGATGAGGTTTTGTTCTATATGACAATGTGATTATGTTATGATGATGTGTTAATTATTAGTATGATGCTATGATGTGTTTTGATTTCTTTGATGTCGTGATGATGCTTATGATAATTCATGAATGGTGATGTGTGTTGACTAGTTTTGGGCGTATTATTTATGATGTTGTGTATCATTGCATTCATGGCATTGTTTAGGACTTTGGTCCAGTGATGCTGATTAGGATTTCGGTCCAATGATGATGGTAGGACAATTGTCTAGTGAAGGAAATAATCTCATAGTATTGATTGTGTGCAACAGTAAAGTGCTCTGGTTCCAAGTGGGAATTGATCCTATTAGTGGGGATCTTTGGAGATTGAAGATGACCGAGTCATCAGTGACATTTTGGTACCACATGCATGAATCTATAATGATGCATTACATTTTATGTGACATTTCATATTGATGTGTTTTATTGATTAATGATGATACTTGTATATGGTGATATATGTGATAGTATCTCGGTGAATTGGTGAAGGTGAGTATAACATAAAGATGTGATGAAGCATGATACCTTACTTATGTGCATATTTTTCTATGTTTATCCCTTATGTCTTATATAATAATTATGATTTACTCACCCTTTTTATTTGAATGTTACATCCACGTGGGTAACACGCAGGGGATCAAGAGTAGTCCGTAGGAGCTTAAAGGATAGCTTCAGGATGCGTTCTATGTGGTTTTAGTAGAATAAGGGAGTCTTGCTCTGATATGTAATACCGGGGTTGAGATTATTTTTTGAGAACTATATGTCTTTGTTTACTTTTATGTTTTCTAAATTACTTTGTTTTGGTATTGATATCCGAATTGGATCATGAAGTTTAACTTGATGAATTATATGAAGTATCCGGATTAAGGATGTTTTTGAGATTTATGATTTCCGATGCAATAAAAAAAGAGGTTCTAAATGCATATTGTTTGGTTTATGGTTTTGCAACCTGTGTTACGGAGCAAGATGTATTATTAGGATGTTTTTGTGATGATGTGACACCCTTGTTGGTGATATTACTCTGATTTATTTAAATAATTGTGAAAATTCCTTGGGTTTAGAAGGGTGTTACATTAGTGGTATCAGAGAAAGTTGGTCTGTCCAGCTAGGTTATTGAGTCTTTAGTGTATGACAAGTGTATACTGTTGAATTAGTTTCTAACTGTAGTGTTTGTTGTTAACTTGAAACAGAGAGATGGCTAGAAGGATTGATGTTGCGATTATTATTGCATTGTAGGTTGTTGCTCAGGTTGTGCATCAATAGCCTAATGTTGGTGTGAATGATGGGTCTCGTGTCTCGGAGATGTTTCAGAATATTAATCTTCATGTCTTCAAAGGTAGGTTCGACCCTAATAGAGCATAAATATGGCTCAAGGAAATTGAGAGGGTCTTTCAGGTCATGGATTGCACTGAGACGTGGAAGGTGCAGTTTGGTACACATCAACTGGCCGAGGAAGCTAATGACTGGTGGGTTGGTACTCGTCAGACACTGACAGCAATAGGTGAAGTGATTATTTGGGTTGTGTTCAGCAGGGAATTCCTGAGGAAGTACTTTCCAGAGCATGTGCGCGAAAAGAAGGAGATTTAGTTCCTAGAGTTGAAGCAAGGAAACTTGACTCTGACTATGCTTCAAAGTTTATGGAGATGGAAAAGTTCTATCCACAGTATAGTGAAGCGACTTTTGAATTCTCGAGGTGCATCAAGTTCGAGAATGGTTTATGTTCTGAGATCAAGCAGGCAATCAGATATCATCAAATTTGTGTGTTTACTGAGCTGGTAGATAACTGTAGAATTTATGAAGAGGATAGTAAAGCTCATTGAGATCACTACAAGATTCTGAATGAGAGAAGAGGGAAACCACATCAAGATCGTAAGAAGTCTTATGATGCCACAGTTGACAAAGGGAAACAAAAGGCTTATGATGGCAAACGGGAGAGGAGCTCCCGCTTCCTTGAGGTGTTATAGATGTGGTGAACAATTTCACGGAGCTAATGAATGTGAGAATAAGGTGCTGAGGTGCTACAAGTGTGGTAAGTCTGGTTATCATGCTCCTGAATGCAAGAATGATGGTTCTACTTATTTCAATTATGGAGAGCAGGGTCATATCAGTACCTAATGTCAGAAGCCAAAGAGAGATGTTGTTGCCCATACCAATGGTAGAGTATTCATTTTGAGCGAAACTGAAGATTCTAAGAAGGACAACTTGATTCGAGGTACTTGCTTTATTAACGATGTTGAATTGATTTCTATTATTGATACTGGTGGAACTCATTCGATTATTTTTCTTGAATGTGATACTAAGTTGGAATTGAAATTGTATGATATGAATTGTAGTATGGTAATAGATACTCCTGCTAGTGGTTCTATTACTACTACTTATGTTTGTTTGAAGTGTCCTCTGACTATCTATGACGAGAATTTTGTGATGGATTTGGTGTGTCTTCCTTTACACCAAATCAATGTTATTCTTAGGATGAATTGGTTGGAATATAATTATGTTCATATCAATTTCTACAATATGACTTTGAGGTTTCCTAAGTTCGGGATAATGGAGAGTTAATGTTGTTGACCGCTAGGCAAGTGGATGAACTATTGTAAGATGAAGCGATTATGTTTGCAATGTTTGCAATGTTTGCATCGTTGCAAGTTGAAGATAAAGAGGCGAATGTAGAGTTATCAGTTGTTTGTGATTTTCCCAGAGGTGTTTCTAGATAACGTCAGTGAGTTACCTACTAAGTGAGAAGTAGAATTTTCTATTGATTTGGTGCCAGGCACGGGTTTGGTGTCGGTGGTTCCTTATAGAATGTCGGTTGTCGAGTTGAGTGAATAAAAGAAGCAACTAGAAGAGATGCTTGAGAATAAATTTGTGCGAGCAAGTGTTTCTCTGTAGGGTGCTCCAGTGTTATTCGTCAAGAAGAAAGATGGAAGTATTAGGTTGTATGTAGATTACAGACAGTTAAATAAAGTGACGATCAAGAATAAGTATCCGCTACCAAGAATTGATGATTTGATGGACCAATTAGTGGGTGCTTGTGTTTTCAGCAAGATTGATTTGACGTCGGGTTATCATCAGATTCGAGTTAAAGCAGATGATATTTCAAAGACAACTTTCTGAACGAGGTATGGTCACTATGAGTATACTGTGATGTCGTTTGGTGTATCTAATGCGCCAAGTGTTTTCATGGAGTATATGAATAGAACTTTTCATTCTTACTTGGATACATTTGTAGTAGTTTTCATTGATGATATTCTGATTTATTCTAAGATGCAAGAAGATCATGCTGAGCATTTGCGATTGGTATTGCAAGTGTTGAAGGAAAATAAGTTAAATTCTAAGTAATCGAAGTGTGAATTTTGGCTGAAGGAAGTTAGTTTTATTGGTCATGTAATTTCTAGTGGTGGAATTGTTGTGGATCCTTCTAAGATGGATGCAGTGTTGCAATGGGAGGCTCTAAAGTTTGCAACTGAGATTCAAAGTTTTCTTGGTTTGGCAGGTTATTATCGAAGATTCATTGAGGGTTCTTCTAAGTTAGTATTACCGTTGACACAATTAACTCGAAAGGGGCAAGCTTATGTGTGGGATGTTGCATGTGAAGAAAGCTTTGTGGAACTAAAGAAGATGTTGACGATTGCTCTGGTATTGGTTTTACCTAATCTGAATGAGTCATTTGTGATGTATTGTGATGCGTCTAAGATGTGACTTGGTGGTGTGTTAATGAAGAATAGACAAGTTGTTGCTTATGATTCTAGACAACTCAGAGTTCATGAAAGGAATTATCCTATGCATGACTTAGAGTTAGCAGCAGTGGTGTTTGTGTTGAAGATTTTGAGACATTATCTTTTTGGTAAATAGTGAAGTGTGAGTGAGGACAAGATTGAAAGTTTGGTATTAGGGGTCCAAAGGTTAAACTAGGGAAAAAAGTTTAGTTATTCCATTCGTACGATCGTAAAAAGGTTAAGAAAAGAGAAAAGAGAAAGCTAGGGCATAAGAGGCAGAGGAATCTTTGAGTGAAAGTGTGATACGGTGGGAGAACTGACTTGGAGTTTTGCGTTTATATTCGCACTTGTTCGGTTGAGCAAGAGTCGCCACCGACTTTTTATTTTATCCTAAAGGAAAGGTTAAAAAGCACAGGAAAAACCTTTTGAGATATTTCGTGGGTTCGGGGGGTAGATTATGAAAAGGGAAGGTATTAGCACCCTTTTCATCCATGGTTATCCATGGGCTCTTAGTTACTTGGTTTTTTAGATCACTTGCCTTGATTTTTGATTGCTTGAAATTGTGGTGTATGTGTGTGTTTTGAAAATGTTTTTGAAATAGACGCCTTTGTCTCGGCAACCAATGTAATTGACTCGTGTTTGAGTGTTTTACAAAAGTGTGTATCTTTTCGAAAAGATGTTTCAAATGTTTTTGAGAGTTTGTTTTGAAAGTGTTTGTGAGGTGTGGTTTTTGAAAAGGAGGCAAGTGTTTTTTACAAGTTGATCTCAAGTAACTGAGAGTTTTGTCTACCCCTATTGTACTCAAAGGTTTTCTCTATGTTTTCAACCCCTTTTTAACAATTTTGTTCCACCATTGAATTTGGTGGACAATCTTGCGTTTAGGAAGTTTAACGGGACGGGCGCGGGTCATCGTATGGACCATGAATGCAATGGTACCAAGTGTCTTTGGCAATTTGCTTAAAGGGACTTGATCATTTTGATAGGCGGCTTTCGAAAGCGTCATCGAGGGACTTATGATCATTTGAATTTGTTTTGCCAAAGAAACTCGACGTGCAAGCATGGCCCATTTTGGAAGGCAACATGTGGGATCACCCTAGGGGGTGCAAGTGTGATTGTGTATTGATTTCATGCATTTGTCTTTGTATTAGGTTATCTAGCGTTCAATTTTATGTACATACAAACCCTAGGTCTAACCATGGTATAATTCGAAAGCGGTAAATTGCGGGAATTTTAAAGTCTATGCTATTACAAATGGTATCCGGGAGTGGGGGTACAAATTCACAAATGGGGATGAGACTTAAATAATTACAACCAAACCGAATTGCGATCAAATGTAATCAATGTGATGTATAGCAAAGTGCAAGAATATCAAATGTATAATGTATCAAATGTGAAATGTATTGTGTAAGTGTACGTGTAATTTATTTACAAGTTAGGAAATGTGAATTTAATAAGAAAATTAAATATTGTTTATTTATCAAGTATTATTATCCACTTTTGATTTAAATTTGTATTTTTATATTTTTGTTTAATATGTACAAAGAAAGTATTTTTTAGAAAAGAAAATGTATTTATTTTAAAGAAAAATCATGTATTGATGTGATTATGTACAAAGATAATATCTTAAAAAAAGAAGAGTATTTATCTTAAAGAAAATTATGTAATTATGTAAAAAGTAAGAAAATTTATTTAAAGAAAGGAAAATGTTTTAAATATTTAATATTTGCATTAAAGTATTTCTTATGTATTAATATTTTTTACTTTTCATAATTTGTGTATAAAGGGATTCATAAAAAAATAAAATTAAGGTAAAAAATCTTTTAATCTAATTAAACCTAAGGTTTGTGTAAAAGAAAGTTTTATAATGAAAAAGAATTAAGGTAAGTTTATTTACAAATAAAATTGGATGAGTTTAAATTATATAAGAAATAATATGTAAAAAAAGAAAAAAAGGTTAGTTTAAATTGTAAAAAAAAAAAAAGGATAAGTAAAAAAAAAGGTTAGTGAGTTGAATGGGCTTTGTTATGCTGGCCCAACCTTATTGGAACAGAAGCCAGGGGGGGGGGGGGGTTAATTAGGAACACGCTTGGGCTTAGGTGATAGACTGGGGCGAGGCCCATTAGGTCTCATAACATTTTGTTTAGGGTTTCTCAGAGTTGTTTCATTTGGGTAATGGCTTAAGGTTTGTAACAGCAGCGGCGCCGTTTTCGTTCCATCTTCGTCTTCTTCGATGTAAAGATCACTGAGACGCGACCCCTCCTCCAAGAGCCACCACGCCATCGTCCCTCCTTCCCCCTCAGTGACTGGGCAACGCGAGAAAAGAGAAAAGGTAACGATCCAGGAACGTATTTAGGGTTTTTTGATTTTGTCCTTGCATGTTTTCATTTTTGTTTATTGACTCTGTTTCTTGGTTTACGCGAGGTTTTGAAAAGAGATGAAAAGAAGTTCTACCTTTTGGAGACGGAGGAGGAGGAGATTACGAGGCGCGTGGAGGCTTTGACGGCGGAGGAGGCAGTGATGTGAACTTGCTTGGACTTTTGGTTGGTGTATTCTTTGGCCCCTTAGGTTTGATGATGACACTTGAACTGAAAACCTATTTGATTTCCTTTTCTTCTTCTGATTGTCTTGATGCCTCGCCTCTGTTTGCTTATGTTTGCTTCTTTACTTCCTTCTTCTCGTTGCCTTTGTTGCCTCTGTATGTTTAGTTACCTTGATGATTTTTGATGATGAACCCCTTTTGGCTCTGAGAACCTCGCTTGAACTGGATCCTGTTTCACTTCTTTCCCTCTTCCTTCTGGTTGCCTCGATGCCTGCTTAGTATGCTGTATGATTTTGAATCTGTATGCTTATGAGATATGTGCCCAGTGATGAAGGTTTTCTTAGGGATTTTTGTTGCCTTGAATGCTTAGGCTTGACAGTTTGACATGGCTGATGTTTGGATGTGAGGTTTGGACTTCTGTTTGTTTATCAGTTTTAGGACTTTTTTTGGCCCTTTGGCTTGGATACAGGTTGAGGGTTTTTACTGGTTTTTACTTGTCATGGCTGTTGGTTTAAGGTTATGGCTTAGCAGGTTGGGTTTTACTGGTTTTCAGGCCATGGTTTTATGGTTTGTTGAGGTCTTTAGCAGGTTATGTGTTTGGATGTTTAGGCTTTGTTGGTTTACTGGTTTTTGGGTGGAGGTTTGCTTCAGGTTACAAGTTATGGCCTTACTGGTTTTAGGCTGGAGGTTTTGCTTCAGGTTATGTGTTTTTTGATCTTTTGGCAGGTATGCTGCTGTATATTTGTTTTGTGATGATTTTTTCTTTGGACTGGTTTCAGGCTTGTTGAATGCAGGGTATTTGATGGTCTAAGGCTTATGCTGGTTATTGAGGCTTGAGAGGGTCTTTTCTTGGTTTATATCCTCTCTAGCTTGTTGAATCCAGAGTACTTTAGGCTCTTGGGCGCGAGGCTTTTGAATGCTTCAGATTTTTGATATCTTTTCTTGGTCAAACTGATGGGCATATTTGCAAGGTTTTAAAGTGGAAAGATAATTCTGTTACTCTTTGTTGACAGTTTTGTTTGCATTCTAATTCCTTCATACTTCTGCCTTCTGCTTCACTGTTTTATTGCAGTTTTTGTTTTTATATTTCTTTATGCCTAAAGCCAAAAACCAGTAAGCCTAAACTTCTCCTCTCTTCTTCTCTCTCCTGACAAATTTTAAACATTCAATATGGTTTACATTTGTCTTTTTCTGAAAAAGAAAATGGCTGAAAATGATGAAATGGAAATAGGTTGCTTGCATAAGTAGCTTAGTCCTGCATATTTTATCTCTTTTCCATATTTCCTGCTTCTTTGTGACAGTTTTGGCATCTTGGGTATTTTGATATCTTGAGATATCTTATGGCAGCTTGTTGACTTTGGACTTAGTTTGCTTTTGGACTTAAACTTGCATATGCTGTCTTGCTTTGAACTATGCAGTTTTTTTTGACAAACTTTGAATTGTGCATTTTTTAACTTTGTGCATTCATTTGTAGTTGCAAGCATTCCATCCTTCTTTGTGAACCGGGAGAAATCCCGTGATTTACAAAGAGGGTAAAACTGATTCCGGCCATTTGCTTTTAATGATGAATTCTCTTTTATCTGCCTGTCTCTTTAATTATTTATCTGCTTCAATTGACTTTTTCTTCTTTCTTTCGCAGATAAAATTAAATGGAGAGGAAAAGCAACAGATGTAGGATGAAGAATTGAAGACTTAGAAAAATATTAGGATAGTTTTATTTAAATTTAAATAAATGTAATATTATTATTGTAAATACTTTGTAAACGAATACTTGTATTTAAATAACAACTGTAACAAATATTTAAAGATGAAATAAAAATTCCTTTTATCCAATTAATTCTTTTCTTCTTTTCAATTGTTTACTTTATTATTTATAATTCTTTAAATTAAAATAATTGAAAATAAATTCCAACTATTTAATCTCAGAATAATAAATAATTAAATAAACATTGTTTCAGCATTGATCAATTAATAAGCCTGGCGCTTCACAAATCCAAATTAATGCACAGTCAATCACAACAACTGCCCAGACATATTTTCCTTTTACTGATTTAGTCAAATACTGCGAATTCAATCCAAATGCATCCTTTCACTGATTTAGCCAAATACTGTGAATTCAATCCAAATGTCTCAATCCACATCTCAGAATAACTTGACAAGCTATGCAGAATTAAATATTTTCGAGGATCCACGCATAAAAACCCTAATTCCTGATCAAATGCCAAGGAAACGTTCGCCTGATCAAAGTTGAGCCAAAAATCAACCAAACCCTACGCAAACTGTTTGAATTGTTCTAGAGCCATGAAAATCAATGAAAACTCTAATTATGTCCGACTGACGAGAAAAGTCAGTTTGACCGATTCTTGAGCCAGTTTGAAAAATCAGGAAACGTCTGAAGCTGTGATTTCTCGTGGAAAAAATGCGAGGGCAAATTTTGGGGTACAACAGTTTCCCCTATTTAATCTTCTTGAACTTGAAGAGTTAGAAGGGCAAGTTTGCCTTTCGCGACTCGAGGGTAAAAGGAGATTGGACACTAGAGTGCCCGGAAATTTGCACTCGCATGCTGGAGTATCAGCAATGTGATGGCGGGAATGGGCTTATAGATGCCATTTGGAGATAGGATGGATAGGAGGATGGGCTTATAGATGCCATATGGAAGTGTGACAGAACCTTGTCGGGAATGGGCTTATAGATGCCATTTGGAAGTGTTGATCGCGTAAGAGATTCCTTAGCGAGAACTTGCGTACTTTGTGAGAGGAAGATGTTTCCTGGCTTGTTACAGGTGTTGATCTTTAGTCCCTTCATACAGATATGCCCTGGCTGGATACAGGTATCGAATCTGGAATTGTTGTCTTCAGATGTGCCCTGGCTGGATACAGGAATCGAATCTGGAAAATGTCTTCAGATGTGCCCTGGCTGGATACAGGTATCGAATCTGGAAAATGTCTTCAGATGTGCCCTGGCTGGATACAAGAATCGAATCTGGAAAATGTCTTCAGATGTGCCCTGGCTGGATACAGGAATCAAATCTGGAAAATGTCTTCAGATGTGCCCTGGCTGGATACAGGAATCGAATCTGGAAAATGTAAAAGGTTGGTGGAGATGGCTTTCCTGGCTGGATACAGGGGTAAACCTCTGACCTGAGAATGAAAGATAATTTCCTGGCTTGTTACAGGGGTTGACCTTTATACTCTTTATGTAGATATGCCCTGGCTAGATACAGGTATCGAATCTACAATCAATCACTCACAGATGTGCTCTGGCTAGATACAGGAATCGAATCTGGATTCGTGATATTTGATAGTAATCATCTTTTGGATTGATCTCTTTCCTGAAAAGGCAAAATATCAATGGTATGCAATGTCACGACATATGAGATGCATGATGTCATGATGCTCAAAATGAGTTAGTGTTGTATGCACTTTGTCATGTATGTGAATAGGATGTATGAAATATGAAACGTCTATGAATGTATTTTCATCTAGGAACATAAATCCTTGGCGACCGGCCGGGGAATCAAATTTTGGGCTGATATTGAAGAGAAGAGTTCTTCATTTCCGCTGGGGATTATGGTTGCAAGATAAACCGATAGGAGAAGATGACTCCGTTGGGGCATACACTTGTTGGGGAGATCACTCTGAGGGGAAGTACTCTGTGGGAAGAGATAGTTCGCTGAGGCTTTGATGAGAGCTCCGCTGGGGATTCTGCTGATAAATTATGTCGGAGAATTTGATGAACTTCGCTGGGGATTGTTGAGGTAGCTTGGTCAGGTTCTTCAGCCGAACCTACCTTGGTACTTTGGCGGACAAAGCAACTAGACCGCTTGGTCACTTCAAAATTGCCCCCTGTTTTCTGATGTCACCTGTCATTAATCCTTTGTTTCGTATGTAAACATTTATGATCTAGCAATTTGACGTCAAATGCATATATCAAAAATGAGCATTGGACGTTCTTTGCAAAACAAAACAAAAAAGGAAGAGCAATGGGTAATTTATCTGAAAAGTCGAACTTGTATTAATTTTGAAATTTGCCTGTAAATAGGCGTTTATGTACAGGAGGCTGACGTCCTAGTAAGAGAACGCCGCCGAACAACATAGAGTTTATACAATTTTGAAAAGGAAACAAAACAGCTATGTGAAAAACTAATCCCACTGGGTAACGACTCTGCTATCGCCTTTATGTCCTCAAGCGTCTCATCATTTTGCCACTTAGTTGGAGGTGAAGCTGATTGATCGACGCCGAAGTCTGAGCCCTGATAGTTGATGCCGAATTCTGGATGCAAGGTGATCTAATGAGACATAGTATTACGCTTCATCCCTAACTTTTTCCTGGACTGCCCTTTCGGGTTTTCAGTCCACCGGGATACCCATTTTTGCCCAAGCCGCCTTTTCAGGTTTTCGACTTGCCGGGTGTACAGATTTTTTCATTTCATCCCTTATTTTTACCCGAACCCTTTTGGTTCGCCGGGAAGCCCTTATTTTTGCCTAGGTGTGTCAACCTATCGGGTCCTTAGTTCACGCGTAGTATCTTTTTACTATGTCTGCATTGGCGAGGTGAGGAAGGTCGTCACCATCCATGGTGGTTAGAATCATGGCTCCTCCTGAGAACACATGTTTAACCACAAATGGCCCTTCGTACGTAGGGGTCCATTTGCCCCTGGGATCACTTTGAAGAAGAATGATGCGCTTGATTACCAGGTCCTCAACTTGATACTCTTGTGGTTGGACTTTCTTGTTAAATGCCCTGATCATCCGTTTCTGATACGTTTGACCATGACAGATGGCAGTGAGTCTCTTTTCATCAATCATGTTTAATTGATCAAGTCGAGTCTAGATCCAGTCATCTTCACTCAAGCATGCACCCTTCATTATCCGGAGATAGGGTATCTGGACTTCAATCGGCAAGACTGCCTCCATGCCATAGACCAAGGAGAAGGGAGTTGCCCCGGTTGACGTTCTTGCTGAGGTACGGTACCCATGAAGAGCAAACGGTAACATCTCGTGCCAATGCTTATAGGTCACTGTCATCTTCTGCACAATCTTCTTAATATTCTTATTTGCTGCTTCTACAGCCCCATTCATCTTCGGCCGGTAAGGTGAAGAGTTGTGGTGCTGTATTTTGAATTGCTCGCAGAGCTCAGTGATCATTTTGTTGTTAAGATTGGTACCATTATCCGTAATGATCCTTTCAGGTACACCGTATCGACAGATCAGGTTGTGTCGAATGAATCGTGCCACGACGCTCTTGGTTACAGTGGCGTAGGAAGCCGCTTCAACCCACTTTGTAAAGTAATCAATCGCTACCAAGATGAAGCGGTGCTCATTGGATGTCGTAGGTCGGATCTCGCCGATCATATCGATGCCCCACATTGCAAAAGGCCAAGGTGCTGTCAAGACGTTCAGAGGTACCGGAGGAATGTGCACCTTATCCGCATAGATCTGGCATTTATGACAAGTTTGCGAATGCCGATAACAGTCGGCTTCCATTGTGGACCAGAAATACCCCGCCCGAAGGATTTTCTTCGCCATGGTATGTCCACTGGAATGTGTTCCGAATGTACCTTCATGTAGTTCTGCCATGATCTTTTCTGCTTCAGTCTTATCCACACAACGCAGTAAAGTTGAATCATGGTTTCGCTTGTAGAGAATGCCATTACTGAGAAAGAACTTTGCTGCAAACCTTCTCAAGAATTTCTTGTCATTAACAGATTCACCTTCGGGGTATTCTTGAGCTTCCAAGTACCTCTTTACTTCATGATACAAGGGTTTCTCTGTTACCTCTTCAGCCTCAAGATCACAGCAATATGCGGGTTCGTCCAATTTCCAGATAATGATCCAGGGCGCTTCGTTGTCCCACTTGACTTTGAACATAGAAGACATTGTAGCCAGCGCGTCCGCCAACTGATTCTCCTCTCTTGGGAAGTGTACAAAAGTTATCTCTTCGAAGTGGGGAAGCAATGTCAGCACATACTCCTTGTAAGGAATAAGATTTGGGTGTTTCGTATCCCACTCGCCTTTGACCTGATTGATCACGAGAGCGGAATCTCCGAATACACTCAGGAACTTGATCCTTAAGTCGATTGCAGCTTGAAGACCCATGATACATGCCTCATACTCCGCCATGTTGTTGGTGCAGTTAAAACATAGTCAGGCAGTGAGTGGAGTATGAGTGCCTTTAGGGGATATGATCACATCGCCAATACCATTACCTAAAGCGTTTGAGGCTCCGTCAAAGTGCATAAACCATCGGGATCCTTCCTCAGGTCCTTCATCCGGTCCAGGTACTTCACAATCAGTTATTACCATGATATCTTCGTCTGGAAATTCAAAGTTCAACGACTGGTAATCGTCCACAGGTTGGTGTGCCAAATGGTCTGCCAATACACTTCCTTTGATTGCTTTTTGAGTTGTATACTGGATGTCATATTCCGTCAAGATCATTTGCCATCTTGCTATTCTTCCGGACAGAGCAGGCTTTTCGAATATGTACTTGATTGGATCCATTTTTGAAATCAACAGAGTAGTGTGAGTCAACATATACTGTCTCAGCCGGCGAGCAGCCCATACCAGAGCGCAGCAAGTTTTCTCGAGCAGTGAGTACCGAGTCTCACAGTCGGTAAACTTTTTGCTCAGGTAATAAATAGCGTGCTCTTTTCAGCCAGACTCGTCATGCTGCCCCAGCACACACCCCATTGAGTTGTCAAGCACTGTCAAGTATAGTATTAGAGGTCTCCCTTCCACTGGTGGCATGAGGATGGGTGGTTCTTGGAGATACTATTTGATCTTTTCGAAAGCGGCCTGACATTCATCGTTCCAACGTACTACTTGATCCTTCTTCAGCAGCTTGAAGATTGGTTCACAGGTAGCAGTTAGATGTGAGATGAATCGGGCAATGTAGTTCAACCGTCCTAGAAAGCCTCTGACTTCCTTCTCTGTCCTGGGAGCTGGCATCTCTTGTATGGCTTTCACCTTGGCAGGGTCTATTTGAATACCTTTGTCGCTCACAATGAAACCTAGCAATTTTCCCGATCTCACCCCAAAGGTGCATTTGTTTGGGTTCAATCTCAGCTTGTACAACTTCAGACGGTCAAACAGCTTCCGTAGATGGTCGAGGTGTTCCTCCTCAGTTTGAGACCTTGCAATCATGTCGTCGACGTACACTTCTATCTCGTGATGGATCATATCATGAAATAAAGCAACCATGGCACGTTGGTAGGTTGCCCCCGCATTTTTCAACCCAAATGGCATGACCTTGTAGCAAAAGGTGCCCCACTGTGTAACGAAAGTGGTCTTCTCCATGTCTTCAGGAGCCATCTTGATCTGATTATAACCGGAGAAGCCGTCCATGAAGGAGAAAACTTTATGTTGAGCAGTATTATCAACCAGAACGTCGATATGAGGCAGAGGGAAATCATCCTTGGGGCTGGCCCTGTTCAAATCCCTGTAATCAACACACATTCGGACTTTACCATCCTTCTTTGGTACTGGAACCACGTTGGCAACCCACTGAGGGTAAGAAGTCACTGCTAGAAACCCGGCATCAAATTGTTTCATAACCTCAGCTTTGATTTTCTCGGACATCTTTGGACGCATGCGGCGGACCTTCTGTTTTACCGGAGGGCAATCTTCCTTGGTAGGCAGGTGATGAACCACAATTTCGGCATCCAAACCAGGCATGTCTTCATAAGACCAAGCAAAGATTTCCATGTAGTCATGCAACATCTGAATCAATCGTTGTTTCACACTGAGCTCCAGATTGGCACCAATCTTGACTTCCTTTCTATCTGTCTCAGTACCCAGATTTACCGTTTCCACTGGCTCTTCATGCAGCTGAATGGCCCTCTCTTCCTGGAGTAGCAGTCTTGCTAGTTCACCAGGCACTTCGCAATCATCTTCACCCTCGTCTTCGGCTATGTTGATCGGATTTTCGAAGTCATAACTGGCAGTAGCAGAGTCGTTACCAGTGAGATCCAGAGTGGATTGGAACCTGTATAAGTGAGTGTGTGTGTAAATATAGCTGTTTTGCAATATATGATAAAGAAAGAAATGGAGCACAAGATTTGAAATGCAACAAACGTCCAATGTTTTGATTAATGATATATGAAAATGTCATACAAAAGCCCTCACAAATGGAGCCACGGTGCCCCGGGTAGGACACCGAGCCATAAAAGTTTCAACATATTGTTTGTTACAAATTGAAGACAAAAAAGTTCATTACTGAGTGACAAAAGTAATAGGTGTAAAGTCCTTGGCAGTCCAATTGCTTGGTCCGTTGTTGGTTGTTGGGTAGATCCAGCTGTCAAATTCCGCTTCCTCTACGTCGTCCTCAATAGCATTCACTCCTGGGTTGGTGATGAATACCGGAGGTTTTCCGATCCTTGCTTTGCGAACAGCCCTCTGAGCCTCTGCAGTGAAGCCCAGCCCAAACTTGTCAGTCTTTGGAGCGAAGTCAGGAAGCCGACCCTAGTTTGCGCACTCGCCTTTCTCAATCACAGCCCGGGCATCCTTCAAGGAAGCCATCTTCAAAGGAGGGTCTTCAATCACAGTTTCAGCCAACACCGACGTCTGAGGCACCTCTTCAAAGTGTTGAAAAGGGGTTTCAATGAACTCCCCGTCCATCTCAATATACCGGAAGGAATTCAGATGACTAACCATGTATTCTTCTTCCCCCTGCACAGTAACAATCTTCCCTCTGACAGGGTATTTGAGCTTCTGGTATAGAGTGGAGGTCACAGCCCCCGCTTTGTGAATCCAAGGTCGTCCCAGCAAACAGGAATAAGATGGACGAATATCCATCACATAGAACGTTGAGTCAAAGACTTGGGAACCCACACGAATAAGAATTTCTACCTCACCATGCACCATCCTCTTAGAACCGTCGAAGGCTCTAACAATGATGTTACTAGGCTTCAATTCCAGGCCCTCACAATCCAACCGGTCTAAGGCCTTCTTGGGCAATACATTCAGGGAAGAACTGGTGTCCACCAACACGTGTGCAAGAGTAGCGCCCCTGCATTCTATGGAGACATGCAGGGCATCATTGTGGTTCTTTCCCTTGGCGGTAAGATCAGCATCCGAGAAACCCAAACCATTGTCAGCTGTCAAATTGGCCACACAATCAGTGAATTGATCTGCAAATGTCTCTTGTGGCACTGGGCCGTCTTCAGAAATGAAATCAGGGCCTTGGCATGGGCCTTTGAGCATAGCAGCAATGATAGCATAGAGATCTTGGAGGGGGTATGCCCCAGCTGTTCTACGACGTTGAAATTGCTTTTCTTGATTATCTTAAGAATTTCCTCCATCTCTTGCTGGGAGGCTTCAACATTGACAGTCTTTGGTGCCTCCATTCGGGCAGGCACATCATCAATCCCTTTGCCCCGAGTGTTAGATGACTCGGCACCAGGGGTAGAAACTTGATCAGTAGGGGAAACAGGCGCACTTGCAGGCGTTATTATAAGAGGTCTTCGGATAACTGGTGGTGCAATGTCAGGCGAGAAGAGCCTGCCACTGCGAGTAACTTTGGCGGGACCAGTGATGTTACTGATACTGGTACCGGTGTTGAACTCCTGCTTTACTCCAAGCACATACACATCTGCCCTATAGTGCCATGGGACAGCCTTGTCAGATTTATAGGGGAGGGGCCCCGGAACAGTAATGATAATAGGTGCAACAGACATGATTTTGACTGGCTTCCTCGGGGGAGCCTTGGTAGGATTGTTGAAGATGGTGACAACGGATACTTCTTCAGTCGGAACAATAGGAACAACGGTCTTCTTGAACAAAATCTCTTTGCTATCCATCAGGTTTTGGACGCCTGACTTCAACAACGGACAACCAGCGGGGGAAATGGCACACAGAAGGAAACCCTTGCTACAACCCGGAAATAAACCGGCCAACAACAGGTTCCTTTTGACAGTCAATAAAGGGGTAGCGACATCATCCACAGAAACTGCATACAGGTCTTCTTCAATAGCGTTTACTCCATGCTGGGGCATAGGAGCAGTCACAACGTTGGGCCTTTCGGGCGCCTCAAATTGTATTTCCTTGGCATCGATAAGGTCTTGAACCTTATTTCTTAGGGCCCAACAATCATCTGTAGTATGCCCGGGGCTATCAGAGTGATAAGCGCAACGGGCGTTGGGGTTGTATTTTGGAGAAGCTGTATTCACCACCTTCGGAGCTTCTTTGATAGTTACCAGGTTGGTTGACAATAGTTGCGGCAAAATCTGAGACAGGGTCATGTTAAGCCGAGTGTACCGCCTTTTGGGCCTCTCACCCCTTTGTTGATTATACTGCGGAGGAGCAGCAACAGGCTTTGAAATGACCAATGCATTGACAGCTTGGCGGTGTTCCGGCTTAACTTGTCTTCTAGGACCATAAACCGCACTAGCTTCCTTCTTGAAAGGCTTCTTCTCAGTACTCGCGGAGGCACCTTTATGTATCTTCCCTGACTTGATACCAGCTTCTATCCTTTCACCAGTCAAGATCAAATATGTAAACCCAACAGAAGAATTACCAATCAGATGATTGAAGAATGGACCAGACAGGGTCCCTAGAAACATGTCAACAAGTTCACGGTCAGTCAAAGGAGGTTGTACCCTGCCAGCCAAGTCTCTCCACTTTTGTGCATATTCCTTGAATCCTTCGTCCGTTCCCAGCGACATACCCTGAAGTTGGGTACGTGTGGGAGCAAGGTCAGAATTGTATTGATACTGTCTATAAAACGCAGCAGCCAAGTCCTCCCAGTTTCGGATACTGGCTCCGTCTAACTGATAGAACCATTCAAGTTGAGACCCCGAAAGGCTATCCTGAAAGAAATGGATCCAAAGGTTCTTGTCTGCAGTGTAAGGTTGGATCTTCCTTACATATGATTTGAGATGCAGCTTGGGACAGGAAGCCCCGTCGTACTTTGCAAAGGCAGGCGCCTTGAACTTGTGTGGGATCACCACCCCAGAAGATAAACCTAAATCTCCGAAATCCAACCCCGGTACCTTTTGAATCTCCATGGCACTTAAACGGTCCTCTAGTTGTTTGTATCTGTCAGCAGCAGGAGGGTACTATTCATCATTGTAATCCGTCTCGTTGTCGGAGACTACAGGACTAGGAGCCCTCCCCCCTTGGGGACTGTCCTTCTCTGCAGAGGAAGTAGCTTGATCGGCCTCATTATGGAGTGTATTCCCAAACCTGCGTCCAGTGTTGAACAACGCAGTCCTTTTCTTCTTCTTCTTCTTCAGAAGCAGAGCCTTCAACTCTTGTTGACCTTGGGCTAAGCTCATGACCATCTCTTGAAACTGGGCGTTCTGGGCCTGGAGGGCCTTGATAGCTTGTTCGTTGGATGATTCAGGATTCATGATGACTGTTCAAATAAACAGCGAAGAAGATTAAGCAACCTGTGGAAAAAGGGTACCTGTTGTGCACATGATGCAATGAGATGCGTATGATTTATGTTTTCAAAGACAAACGAGATTAAACTTTGTAGACAAAAGGGAAACACACTTCATTAGATTCAAATTTTAAATTGTTCAACAACTTGCCCTTAGGCATTACAGGAATGAAAATACTGAAAAGGAAATAAAAGCTGTAAAAAGAAACATTCAAAGCCCATCAGTGCTCCCATGGCCTCCTCTTCTCAGTATGGATATAGTCATTCAGGGTCCGCTCTTCCTCCAATTGCTTAGTCAGCTTTTGGATTTTCCGTTCCTGTTCGTTGAACTTTTCTCGATAAAAATCCCGTTCTTCCTTTAGCTGCGCCTAAGATCTCTTCAGTGTATCAACATCAGTGGGCATTTGAGGAGGGAGGACAGTTGGAGGAACCCCATCTTCATCAAGAGATTCAAGAATGACAGGTCTGACAGCTTCATACGGCATACCTAACTTCTGAGCACGGATGCGGACCCATCTGCAATAGGGTTCCATTGGTAGAGAAGTCTTTGGTCCTAACTCATGTGGGTCAGCTTTGTGAATTCTGCCCCAAGCCTTAATGAATCCATGGTGTAGTTCGTCACTGTCTACCTGAAATTCAAAATGGAAGTGAGGAACCAACATCTCATGAGGCCCTACTCTTCTGGCTCTTCCAAACTGACGGAGAGCTAAACATGGATTATAAGAGATTCCTCCCTGGATGCCGATCAAGGGAACATTAGGGTATTCTCCGCAACGATCAATAACAGCTACCTCATCCAAACCTCTGAGAGTCCAAGTGATGTCATTATCAGTGAGAGACATTAACCTATGAGCCCAACCCTTTCCTTCTTCATTCTTCAGCACGAACTTAAGAAGGTGCGAAATAAACCACCTCACTAGCAAAGGAGCACAACACCACGAAGTTCCCCATTTTCGGGCAGTACGAGCATAGAGTTGTTGCAGGATATCACCCAAAAGAGTGGGTACAGGATTCCGAGTCATGAAGATCCTTATGGCATAGATACTGATAAAGGTGTCAGGATTTGGAAACAACACCAGACCATAGATTAAAAGAGCCAGAATGTCTTCGTACGCCTTGAAGTCTAAGTCATTCCAGAAATCATTAGCTTTGCCAACCAGAAACTTAACCAAAAAGCCCTTAACTCCACTTCTAGTTTCCCAGTTATCCATTACCTCTTCTTTGGTCAAGGGCAGGACTGCAACAATCTCTTCAGGCCTAAGAGTCTTCTCCCAACCAGTGAATGGAGTTTGCTCCAAAACAGGGATACCAAGCAAGTCAGAGAATTCTTCCAGGGTAGGGGCCAGCTGGAAGTCTTGAAAAGTGAAGCAATGATACAAGGGATCATAAAACTGGGTCAGGACACTTATCAGTTGTTGGTCCCACTTTGAAGTGATCAAACCGAGGAGAGAACCATGCCTCTTGATGAAGGAAGTAGTGTTTGGAATCCTACCAACCAATTCCTTGAGCAAAGTTGGTGGTTGAACAAAGTTGAGCCGGATAGTATTCCTATGCACGGGCATCATGATGTCCTACAAAACAGAGCAAAGATGAAACCCTCTTGTCTTTGAAATGGGTCAGTCCTTATACAGGATGCATGCAATGGTATGATGGTATGATGCTATGATGAAACACACCACAAGTATTCACAAAGGCAAGCATGATAAGGCACACAAGTCACACAAGACAACCCTTAGGTTTTAGGCCAGCATGTAGTTTAGGTATTACCCTCTTTTAGTTTCGTTGGTTAAAACATGTCCTATCAAAGTAACCGGGTTCTAGAGGATCTCAAATCCATGACTACCCTCAATCGGTCATAACTCCAGCATCACAATCTTTTCTTGTGGCCAGAACCATCGCGAGAGTTTAGCCTCAATGAGTGTAGCATACTGCTACTGTTCTATGGCCAAGTTTGGTCAATTTAGGGTTCTAAGGTCGGTTGGTGTTTGATGACTCCTTAGACGACCCATATTCTCCTCGTTGCAACACAAGGGATATTGGTACAGACTAAGGTGCCACACCAACGTAGCCACTGCTTCACTCATGTCGGTCTACGCCGGACAGGTCCCTCACAGATTATGCTACCTAAAAGGGGATTTCCCAGATCTGAGTTAGGATCTATGAAAACTCTGATGCAAATCCCACAGATATAAAAGCAAACAAAGTAAGCAATTGAGAAAAAGGTGATCTAAACCCTAAGGTAACCCCACTTTTATTTTTTCCCCAGCAGAGTCGCCAGTTCTGTGATACGGTGGGAGAACTGACTTGGAGTTTTGCGTTTGTATTCGCACTTGTTCGGTTGAGCAAGAGTCGCCACCGACTTTTTATTTTATCCTAAAGGAAAGGTTAAAAAGCACAGGAAAAACCTTTTGAGATATTTCGTGGGTTCGGGGGGTAGATTATGAAAAGGGAAGGTATTAGCACCCTTTTCATCCATGGTTATCCATGGGCTCTTAGTTACTTAGTTTTTTAGATCACTTGCCTTGATTTTTGATTGCTTGAAATTGTGGTGTATGTGTGTGTTTTGAAAATGTTTTTGAAATAGACGCCTTTGTCTCGGCAACCAATGTAATTGACTCGTGTTTGAGTGTTTTACAAAAGTGTGTATCTTTTCGAAAAGATGTTTCAAATGTTTTTGAGAGTTTGTTTTGAAAGTGTTTGTGAGGTGTGGTTTTTGAAAAGGAGGCAAGTGTTTTTTACAAGTTGATCTCAAGTAACTGAGAGTTTTGTCTACCCCTATTGTACTCAAAGGTTTTCTCTATGTTTTCAACCCCTTTTTAACAATTTTGTTCCACCATTGAATTTGGTGGACAATCTTGCGTTTAGGAAGTTTAACGGGACGGGCGCGGGTCATCGTATGGACCATGAATGCAATGGTACCAAGTGTCTTTGGCAATTTGCTTAAAGGGACTTGATCATTTTGATAGGCGGCTTTCGAAAGCGTCATCGAGGGACTTATGATCATTTGAATTTGTTTTGCCAAAGAAACTCGACGTGCAAGCATGGCCCATTTTGGAAGGCAACATGTGGGATCACCCTAGGGGGTGCAAGTGTGATTGTGTATTGATTTCATGCATTTGTCTTTGTATTAGGTTATCTAGCATTCGATTTTATGTACATACAAACCCTAGGTCTAACCATGGTATAATTCGAAAGCGGTAAATTGCGGGAATTTTAAAGTCTACGCTATTACAAATGGTATCCGGGAGTGGGGGTACAAATTCACAAATGGGGATGAGACTTAAATAATTACAACCAAATCGAATTGCGATCAAATGTAATCAATGTGATGTATAGCAAAGTGCAAGAATATCAAATGTATAATGTATCAAATGTGAAATGTATTGTGTAAGTGTACGTGTAATTTATTTACAAGTTAGGAAATGTGAATTTAATAAGAAAATTAAATATTGTTTATTTATCAAGTATTATTATCCACTTTTGATTTAAATTTGTATTTTTATATTTTTGTTTAATATGTACAAAGAAAGTATTTTTTAGAAAAGAAAATGTATTTATTTTAAAGAAAAATCATGTATTGATGTGATTATGTACAAAGATAATATCTTAAAAAAAGAAGAGTATTTATCTTAAAGAAAATTATGTAATTATGTACAAAGTAAGAAAATTTATTTAAAGAAAGGAAAATGTTTTAAATATTTAATATTTGCATTAAAGTATTTCTTATGTATTAATATTTTTTACTTTTCATAATTTGTGTATAAAGGGATTCATAAAAAAATAAAATTAAGGTAAAAAATCTTTTAATCTAATTAAACCTAATGTTTGTGTAAAAGAAAGTTTTATAATGAAAAAGAATTAAGGTAAGTTTATTTATAAATAAAATTGGATGAGTTTAAATTATATAAGAAATAATATGTAAAAAAAGAAAAAAAGGTTAGTTTAAATTGTAAAAAAAAAAGGATAAGTAAAAAAAAAGGTTAGTGAGTTGAATGGGCTTTGTTATGCTGGCCCAACCTTATTGGAACAGAAGCCAGGGGGGGGTTTAATTAGGAACACGCTTGGGCTTAGGTGATAGACTGGGGCGAGGCCCATTAGGTCTCATAACATTTTGTTTAGGGTTTCTCAGAGTTGTTTCATTTGGGTAATGGCTTAAGGTTTGTAACAGCAGCGACGCTGTTTTCGTTCCATC
Organism: Vicia faba; assembly: GCA_948472305.1. Lineage (NCBI taxonomy): Eukaryota > Viridiplantae > Streptophyta > Magnoliopsida > Fabales > Fabaceae > Vicia > Vicia faba. The sequence goes on along the minus strand of OX451740.1, from coordinate 409,142,852 downwards.
TTCGTCTTCTTCGATGTAAAGATCACTGAGACGCGACCCCTCCTCCAAGAGCCACCGCGCCATCGTCCCTCCTTCCCCCTCAGTGACTGGGCAACGCGAGAAAAGAGAAAAGGTAACGATTCAGGAACGCTTTTAGGGTTTTTTGATTTTGTCCTTGCATGTTTTCATTTTTGTTTATTGACTCTGTTTCTTGGTTTACGCGAGGTTTTGAAAAGAGATGAAAAGAAGTTCTACCTTTTGGAGACGGAGGAGGAGGAGATTAGGAGGCGCATGGAGGCTTTGACGGCGGAGGAGGCAGTGATGTGAACTTGCTTGGACTTCTGGTTGGTGTATTCTTTGGCCCCTTAGGTTTGATGATGACAGTTGAACTGAAAACCTATTTGATTTCCTTTTCTTCTTCTGATTGTCTTGATACCTCGCCTCTGTTTGCTTATGTTTGCTTCTTTACTTCCTTCTTCTCGTTGCCTTTGTTGCCTCTGTATGTTTAGTTACCTTGATGATTTTTGATGATGAACCCCTTTTGGCTCTGAGAACCTCGCTTGAACTGGATCCTATTTCACTTCTTTCCCTCTTCCTTCTGGTTTCCTTGATGCCTGCTTAGTATGCTATATGATTTTGAATCTGTATGCTTATGAGATATGTGCCCAGTGATGAAGTTTTTCTTAGGGATTTTTGTTGCCTTGAATGCTTAGGCTTGACAGTTTGACATGGCTGATGTTTGGATGTGAGGTTTGGACTTCTGTTTGTTTATCAGTTTTAGGACTTTTTTTGGCCCTTTGGCTTGGATACAGGTTGAGGGTTTTTACTGGTTTTTACTTGTCATGGCTGTTGGTTTAAGGTTATGGCTTAGCAGGTTGGGTTTTACTGGTTTTCAGGCCATGGTTTTATGGTTTATTGAGGTCTTTAGCAGGTTATGTGTTTGGATGTTTAGGCTTTGTTGGTTTACTGGTTTTTGGGTGGAGGTTTGCTTCAGGTTACAAGTTATGGCCTTACTGGTTTTAGGCTGGAGGTTTTGCTTCAGGTTATGTGTTTTTTGATCTTTTGGCAGGTATGCTGCTGTATATTTGTTTTATGATGATTTTTTCTTTGGACTGGTTTCAGGCTTGTTGAATGCAGGGTATTTGATGGTCTAAGGCTTATGCTGGTTATTGAGGCTTGACAGGGTCTTTTCTTGGTTTATATCCTCTCTAGCTTGTTGAATCCAGAGTACTTTAGGCTCTTGGGCGCGAGGCTTTTGAATGCTTCAGATTTTTGATATCTTTTCTTGGTCAAACTGATGGGCATATTTGCAAGGTTTTAAAGTGGAAAGATAATTTTGTTACTCTTTGTTGACAGTTTTGTTTGCATTCTAATTCCTTCATACTTCTGCCTTCTGCTTCACTGTTTTATTGCAGTTTTTGTTTTTATATTTATTTATGCCTAAAGCCAAAAACCAGTAAGCCTAAACTTCTCCTCTCTTCTTCTCTCTCCTGACAAATTTTAAACATTCAATATGGTTTACATTTGTCTTTTTCTGAAAAAGCAAATGGCTGAAAATGATGAAATGGAAATAGGTTGCTTGCATAAGTAGCTTAGTCCTGCATATTTTATCTCTTTTCCATATTGCCTGCTTCTTTGTGACAGTTTTGGAATCTTGGGTATTTTGATATCTTGAGATATCTTTTGGCAGCTTGTTGACTTTGGACTTAGTTTTCTTTTGGACTTAAACTTGCATATGCTGTCTTGCTTTGAACTATGCAGTTTTTTTTGACAAACTTTGAATTGTGCAATTTTTAACTTTGTGCATTCATTTGTAGTTGCAAGCATTCCATCCTTCTTTGTGAACCGGGAGAAATCCCGTGATTTGCAAAGAGGGTAAAACTGATTCCGGCCGTTTGCTTTTAATGATGAATTCTCTTTTATCTGCCTGTCTCTTTAATTATTTATCTGCTTCAATTGAATTTTTCTTCTTTCTTTCGTAGATAAAAATTAAATGGAGAGGAAAAGCAACAGATGTAGGATGAAGAATTGAAGACTTAGAAAAATATTAGGATAGTTTTATTTAAATTTAAATAAATGTAATATTATTATTGTAAATACTTTGTAAACGAATACTTGTATTTAAATAACAACTGTAACAAATGTTTAAAGATGAAATAAAAATTCCTTTTATCCAATTAATTCTTTTCTTCTTTTCAATTGTTTACTTTATTATTTATAATTCTTTAAATAAAAATAATTGAAAATAAATTCCAACTATTTAATCTCAGAATAATAAATAATTAAATAAACATTGTTTCAGCATTGATCAATTAATAAGCCTGACGCTTCACAAATCCAAATTAATGCACAGTCAATCACAACAACTGCCCAGACATATTTTCCTTTTACTGATTTAGTCAAATACTGCGAATTCAATCCAAATGCATCCTTTCACTGATTTAGCCAAATACTGTGAATTCAATCCAAATGTCTCAATCCACATCTCAGAATAACTTGACAAGCTCTGTAGAATTAAATATTTTCGAGGATCCACGCATAAAAACCCTAATTCCTGATCAAATGCCAAGGAAACGTTCGCCTGATCAAAGTTGAGCCAAAAATCAACCAAACCCTACGCAAACTGTTTGAATTGTTCTAGAGCCATGAAAATCAATGAAAACCCTAATTCTGTCCGACTGACGAGAAAAGTCTGTTTGACCGATTCTTGAGCCAGTTTGAAAAATCAGGAAACGTCTGAAGCTGTGATTTCTCGTGGAAAAAATGCGAGGGCAAATTTTGGGGTACAATAGAAAGCTATAGGAATTGGAAGTTGCTTCTACGAATTAAGGTAAGGGGAGTTTTATCATATTTATTATATTTGATTTAAGGTTTGGATTTGGTATAATTGCCTTAGGTTTTGATGAATGATGAATTGGTGATGTTATATAAGGATTTGATAAAATAGAGATGAATAATGATGCCCAAGTGATGTATAATCGATGTAGTAACATAGGATATTAATAGACAATGAATCCATATAATTAGATGGAGTTTTAGAATCTGTAATATGATAAAATCATAGGATATTTGGACTGGAACAGTGCAGGAATCGCAACAGGAAAATCTTGTCTGCGTTGTGTCGTCGGGAGACGGAGGTTGTGTCGTTGGGCGAAAGATGTATCTCCAGGATAAAGTGGAGGCAAAAAGGGGTAGAAAAGAGGACGCTTTGGTAATGCGTCACTCCTAGTGTCGTCAGGCGAGTTGGGACGCGAAGGTTGCATCGTCAGGCGACGAAGGTGTGTTGACAGGCGACAGATGGCAGAACTGGATGGCTATTTTAAAAATCTTAAAATGATCATAACTTTAGTTCTAGAGCCCTGTTTGATGTGTCATTTGAAGCGTTGGATAGATAACGTAATAAACTTGAAGTAGGTGAAATAAAATGAAGTATATGAAGGATAATTTTAGTACCTATGTTAAGATAGAATTAGGTTCCCCGTGTTGAATCGCAATGATGTTTGTTTGTAATGATGATATGACGAGGTTTTGTTCTATATGACGATGTGATGATGTTATGCTGATGTGTTGATTATTAGTTTGATGTTATGATGTGTTTTGATTTCTTTGATGTCATGATGATGCTTGTGATAATTCATGAATGGTGATGTGTGTTGACTAGTCGTAATCGTATTATTTATGATATTGTATATCATTGCATTCATGGCATCGTTTAGGACTTCGGTCAAGTGATGGTAATTAGAATTTGTGTCCAGTGATGATGGTATGACAATTGTCTAGTGATGGCAATAATCTCATAGTGTTGATTGGGTGTAACAGTGAAGTTCTCTGGTTCTAAGTGGGAATCAACCTTATTGGTAGGGATCTTTGGAGATTGAAGATGACTGAGTCATCAGTGACGTTTTGGTACCACATGCATGAGTCTATAATGATGCATTACATTTTATGTGATATTGCATATTGATGTGTTTTATTGATTAATGATGATACTTGTATATGGTGATATATGTGATCATATCTCGATGAATTGGTGACGGTGAGTATAACATGAAGATGTGATGAAGCATAATACCTTACTTATGTGCATATTTTGCTATGTCTATTCCTTATGTCTTATATAATAATTATGATTTACTCACCCTTTTGTTTGAATGTTACCTTCACGTGGGTAACGCACAGGTGATCAAGAGTAGTCCGAAGGAGCTTAGAGGATAGCTTCAGGATGCATCTTATATGCTTTTAGTAGAATAAGGGAGTCTTACTCTGATATGTAATATCGGGGTTGTGATCGTGTTTTGAGATTTATGTCTCTGTTTACTTTGATGTTTTCTAAATTACTTTGTTTTGGTATTGATATTCGAATTGGATCATGATGTTTAACTTGATGAATTATATGAAGTATCCAGATTAAGGATGTTTTTGAGATTTATGATTTCCGCTACAATAAAAAGAGAAATCCTAAATGTATATTGTTTGGTTTATAGTTTTGCAACCCGTGTTACTAAGCAGGATGTTTATTAAGATGTTTTTGAGAAGATGTGACACCCTTGTTGGTGATATTACTTTGATTTATTTATTTAAATAATTGTGAAAAATTCTTGGGTTTAGAAGGGTGTTACACACAGCGCATCAGGTCCATCAGATCTGCTTACTAACGCATTTTGACATTGATCAAATGGTCCATATATTTTTTGGCTTTTTTTTTTATTTTTTTATTTTTTGTTTTAATTGTTTTAAACTTCAAAAACTCTTACAAAATCATTTCTGATTTAAAAATTATGAAAAATTACTAAAAATACTTTTGATTTTTCTCTTTCTGATTTTTTTTCATGATTTTATTTTATGATTTGATATTTTTTTATGATTTTTCTCATTTTTTTATTTGTTTATTTGTTTAAAAATACTTTTGATTCTTTTAAAATTCTAAAGAAAAAAACAGGGAAGGATCCAATGACATTCTTTTAAATATTGGTGACCTTATTTGAGTTTTATTTCTGAATTTGGTATTTTTTTGTTATTTTTGGTTTATTTAACTTATTTCTTCATATTTTAAAAATAGTTTCTGACTTTTAAAAATTCTAAAAAAAATTGTCAACACTTGTTGACCTCTATTTGACCATTGGTATTATAACCCAAAATTTAGCCTCTTCATTTCGACTTTTTGGCTTATATTTCATCATTACATGTATGCATATCATTGGTTCTATGGTTATGGGGTCAAGGTATCTCTAGCAAGCCTCGTCAGGTTGTAGGTGACGTTTATTTCGTTAATGGATGTTCTCAGAGTATTTTCCGTGCAGAAGATCGGTTCGTTGTTTTGCAATGATTTGGGGATCAAAGATACACAAGTCCAACGCGGCGCATTATATTCAGGTGTTCTTTCACCAAGATATCCATGGTGATATATTCTCAAATTCAGGTTCGGCTCGAGAGCCAATTATTTAAAGGTCTTCGAAAGTGCGAGTTTTCTCGAAAAAATATGGTGAAAAAGTATGCAGAAAGTGCAGTTTTACGCACTAAAAACTTCATAACTTGAAGCCTGTGGCTCATTTTAAACCCGTTCCGGTGGCCAAAATTCCATCTTGATGTCATATATGTTTTCATCTCTCACAGCCGGAAGCCAATTTAATTCAGAAAGTCTCCGAAAATATGGATTTATCAACTATTTTTGCATAGGAAAATTGTGACATATGTTTATCTGCTCCGTATTCAAAAAATCATAACTCGGTCGATCTTTATTGTATCAAGCTGGTTCCAGTGGCATTGTCTTACAAATTGAGTTAGTTAAATTTTGGTTTTTATTTTTAAAAGCAAATGGTACCCCGAAGGCATCCGTTTTTGAACCGAATCGCGTGCAATTCATCGAAAATTATTAAGCTGGAAATTAAGTTGTTGTTGGCTCCTAAATTCGACACCCTTGTTTTATTAATATCAGCCATTAAAGCTGAAGGATGTTTTCGACCAGCTGGGTCTGTCGAAATGCCCATCGAAAGATGGCAATGTACTTAGAGGATTTCTTCCAAGGGAGAAGTTGGTTGCCTTCGACGTCGAAGGTGTTTCTCGTCGAAGATGCTTTTCGACGAAGGTGTTCGATGGTTCAGAGTGGAACGGTTTGAAATTCAAGCGTTTGGAGGGAAAACGGTTTCCAGCGGTTACCAAGTGCAACGTGCAGAGATCTGGAGCGTCGAACGCTGAGAACGTGCCAAGTGGAGTCATCTCGAAGCAGTGTAACTGCCCGACGGTTACTTGGGATGTTTTAGTATAAATAGTAGTAGGTCACGCAGTTTCTCGCGTGTGTTCACAATTATATACAAAGTCACTCATATAGATTCGAGTACCCAGCGTGTGAGAAAGAATTGTTGAGAATGTATGTGTGAAACACCACTTTTATTAATCAAAGTCATTTACCTTTCCAGAAACTTTACTTGCTTTCTTCTTTACTTTTCCTGTCGAAGCCCTTTATTTCAAGCCTTCATTTATCTTATCAAGCCCATTTCTTCATTCAATTTACTTAAAGCCTCTTTATTTTCTTGTCATTTAACCATTATCCAACTTAATCAAAACCTCAAAATCAACCTATGTCTTAGGATCAATCTGATCGATCCTGCGAGTAACCAAATAAGTAACCATTTGGAGGATCAGCGGTTGTTTACCAATAACCACGGTAAACAAATTGGCACACCCGGTGGGACTGTGTGTTGATTGTTGAAGTTTAACCTTTTAAACATAATCTCATCTTTTTCGAGGAGTGTTGCATGTTATTGAGAAGTGGTAGAATATACACTAACGATACCAATACTGCCAGAAGAAGAGAAGAGATGGCGAATCCGCCAAACAATAACGAAATCCCACAAACGAGTGTGGGAGCAACGGTTATCCCGACCGTAAGTGAAGCGATAACCGCTGGTTCAACACCAGCAGTAACTGTCACAACAACGAGGCCATTACCTCGGTTCACAGGCCCCAGAGTGCCTTTGGGAACTCCCCCACCAAGGGGAAATTTAGGCACAAGGCCTTATGTTCCCCCAGGATTTATGACAGGCGGTCATAATCGAGAACCACTCTATGGCATGCCAACTTCTGACTTGGCTAGCCTGACGAACGCTGCGTCCACTTTTTCATACCCTTTAGTGAGTGCCTCTTCGCCACTCCAAGGTTCTGGAGTAGGTATGACGAATAGAAATAGGACCCAACTCTTAGGAGGAACGTCCCAAGTAGCACATGGCCTTACAAATGCCTCGACAACAGTCTTGAGGCAACAAATGGACGAAAGCAACCATGATATGGTTCAAATGTTGGCACAAACTTTAAGTACAATGCTGAACCCTCTAATACAAAACACTACTCAATCGAATCAGTAGATGACAACGCAAATGACGCGTTTGGCTGATTTCTTTGGAGTGCCCCAACCTATTCGACAGCCCCAAAGGGCGCAAATAAGGGGAAATCAGGGTGTGTTCTTAGAGGAAGAAACCACTATCAACCAAGCCCAACAGCCTGTCGAAGAAAACCTTAGGGCACGATTGGAGCAACCTGTCGAGGAACCCAGGGTAATAACCCCAGAGGTAAGGTTAGTTAACAGAAACCAAAATGCTGACGAAGTAGTTCAGCATATCCAATACCAAAACATGAGTTTGGAAAATAATCTGGCAACCATGATCGAAAGGATCATGACTCAAAATGGGATGAACATGGGCTTTCGAAGGCCCAACTTTACATCCCCGCTGTCAGAATACGTGTTACAAACAGACTTACCTCCTAGATGTAAAGTCCCTAAATTCACTAAGTTCTCTGGGGACACGACAGAATCTACTGTCGAACATGTGGTGAGATACTTGATCGAAGCAGGAGATATTTCGAATAACGAAAACCTGAGGATTAAGTACTTCCCAAGTTCTTTAACAAAGAACGCTTTTACTTGGTTTACAACTCTCCCCCCCCCCCCCCCCCCAATTTGATCCATCATTGGACCCAGTTGGAAAGATTGTTCCACGAGCAATTCTACATGGGGCAAACCAAGATAAGCCTGAAAGAATTGGCCAGTGTAAAGAGACGTTTCACTGAACCTATAGACGAATATCTAAATAGGTTTAGGTTGCTCAAAGCAAGATGTTTTACACAAGTGTCGGAACATGAGTTAGTCGAAATAGCCGCAGGCGGTTTAGATTATTCCATTAGGAAGAAGTTAGACACTCAATACCTGAGAGACATGGCCCAACTGGCCGATAGAGTTCGACAGGTAGAACGCCTCAAAGCTGAAAAAGCAAAGGCAACGAAAACTCATAAGAGAGAGAGGATAGCGTACGTTGAGATGGATGACGAAGATCCAGAATCCTTCGACGATACTATAACTGTCGAAGAAGGAGAAGTCGATTTAGCGGAACTAAAACAAGGGCCACCATACTCTTGCAAACTGTTAGTCCCCTCAAGTGGGAAAAATCCCATTGGTCCAGAAAGGACCAACGATAGGTTCCCCAAAAAGACTTATAGTTTTGACATTACAAAATGTGATGAGATCTTTGACTTGCTTGTAAAAGATGGCCAAATGATAATACCCCCAGGGGTAAAAGTGCCTCCTCTTGATCAAAGAAAGAAGAGAGGCTTTTGTAAATATCATAATTTTTTGGGCCATAAAACTTCTCAATGTTTTCTTTTCAGGAATCTTGTGCAAGACGTTATCGAAGAAGGGAGGTTGAAGTTTGCCGACAAGACCCCCATGGCTGTCGACTCTAATCCGTTGCAGGCTGAAGCCCACTATGCTGAGCCTTCAGAGGTGAACGTGATCGAGGCATCCAGAAGCCAATCGAAGAGGCCAGGAATCAAAATGGTCGAAGTCTCAAAGGACCATGTCAACATGCCAATCTTTGGCAGTTTTTCTGGGAATTTATCCAGAAAGACAATTGAAGCGGTTCAGAAAGCGGTCGAAAGCCCAAAGCTGGAGACCGTTGGAGTCCAAAAATCTGTACCAAAACCCAGTTCTCACTTGGCCCCAGTTCAAGGCCAGACAGAGGATTTGGAGATACAAATGAAGCAGTTGACTCTTGCCAACAAAGATACCATGAATGTCAACATGGTCGAAGTCTCTGAACCAAAAGCATCAGAGGAGGCCATGAGGCAAGAACAAGCTAACAAGACTGCTTTCCCTCGGGAGAATGAAAATCTGGCAGATTTCCTGCAAAGATGCCAGAAAAAGAAGTCAAAAGTGATGCTGTGTCCAAGATGCAGTTCGATCTTTGACAAAAAAGCTGCCGAACACATTCAAGGCGTAAGAGCAGCAAATAGGAGAAGGGAAAATGTTGATCTTCGACATGATCCCAGAAGAGCCTCCCAAAGAGGTTCAAACCAAGAAAAGAGGCCATTGACTTTCAGGCCTCCAACTAATGTGCCAGTAGATACATGGTACAAAACATCTGGTCGAAAGAGGCCAAGCGAGGAGAGATGGCACTCTTTCGATGTGCCAAGGGGTTCATCTTTAACACAAAAGAAAGAGCCTCAAGTTGCTGCCCCTAAAGTTGCACAGGTGTCAAGCAACTACAAAGGGAAAAATCCCATGTCTCGATCTCAATGGAGGAGATACCAGAGGCGACGAAAAGCTGAAAGGGAGGCTGCTAATGAACCAAAGGCAGAAGCCAGTTTAAATGTTCCTCTAAGGAAGCAAAGGAAACCTCTGGAAAGAGAGCCAGTAACCAACAGGCTAGTTTGGCCTAACCAAGGTGAAATTGAGGACGAAGATGGTTCTGAGTCTGATGATACTTTGGACATCATGGTGAATATAGTCTCAGTGCTGCCCAGAGAGTTCAACCGACAGGTGGAGGTCGAAACAAGTGATTGGGAAGTGGAGCAAGAAATGGCCAAACATAGGCCAGTGTGCTATTTCGTCATGGACAATGGCACTACTGAGGAACAAAATGGGTTCTTCGAACCACCTACAGAGGCGATGAAAAATCACCTCAAGCCTTTATTTATAAGGGCTAAACTCGAAGAAACTACAGTGAATAAAATCTTGGTGGATTGTGGGGCAACCATCAACATTATTCCTCACTTTATGCTAAGGAAAATAGGCAAAAGGGATGAGGACATCAAGCCTCACAACATGGTCCTGTCGAACTACGAGGGCGGCATAGGGACCACAATGGGAGTGATCCAACTGGATATCAAGGTGGGATTTATCCTTCGACCAACAATGTTTATGGTCATATCGGCCAAACCTAACTACAATCTTTTGTTGGGCCGTGAATGGATTCATGGTGTTGGAGTTGTGCCATCATCAATGCACCAGAGGTTGCTGCTATGGCGTCCAGATGGGATGGTCGAAAACATAGAAGCAGATCAAAGCTACTACCTGGGCGAAGTGAATCACCTAGGGCTGGCAGATTTCGACAAGAACTTGGCTCACATAGGGCCATGTCCAACACCTGACTTCGACTTGGCGCCAACGCCAAATACTTTTTGTTCCCTATACCTGCACCCTGAGCATGGTTTTCAATGGGACAGAGAAGACTTGTCCAACATAGACTTCAGTGGGTTAACTGATATCCAACCAACTGGTTGGGGAAGTGAATTCAGTGATAATGACTGAGTCACAATCATTGAAGCGAATTTCGGCTTATGTAGCCGAAACAAAGATGATAACGGCTCTCGAAGCCGAAGTAAAGTACATGGCCACACAGGCCAATGATCAACAGTTATCTGCTGCAAGTCCTGGAAAGGATTTCGATCCAGAACCTCCTGATATCATGCCAGAAGGAATGCAGGAACAGAGGCTCGACGCCATCTATGACGATGAGCCTTTGGGCTTCAAAAAGGACCCCTTGGCGAACAACATTAAAATGTTAGCGCAAGATCCTTTAGAAGAAATCAACTTAGGCGAAGGGTCAGAGAAAAAGCCAACTTACATCAGCGCCAAAATTGACCCATAACTTAGGTTGGAAGTAATCCAATTGTTGAAAGAGTTCAAGGACTGTTTTGCATGGGATTACGACGAAATGCCTGGTCTCGACAGAGGATTGGTAGAACTTCAGTTGCCAATCAAACTTGGGAAGAAGCCAATCAAGCAAAGTCCAAGATGCTTCGCTCCAGTAATACTGTCGAAGATCAAAGCGGAAGTCGAAAGACTGCTGAAGTGCAAATTCATACGCGTTACGAGGTATGTCGAATGGATTGCAAACATTGTGCCAGTCATTAAGAAAAATGGCACATTAAGGGTGTGCATAGATTTCAGAGATCTGAATGATGCTACGCCCAAAGATGAATATCCTATGCCTGTGGCGGAAATGCTAGTCGATTCTGCCGCTGGCTATGAATACCTGAGCATGCTCGATGGTTATTTAGGATATAATCAAATATTCATTGCTGAAGAGGATGTGTCGAAAACAGCTTTTCGATGCCCTGGGGCTCTAGGCACTTACGAATGGGTAGTGATGCCTTTTGGCCTAAAGAACGCTGGGGCAACATACCAGCGAGCAATGAATTCTATCTTCCATGATTTTATTAACACTTTTATGCAAGTATATATTGATGACATTGTTATAAAATCTGTTTCCAGGAAGAATCATATTGACCACCTTCGACAATCATTCGAAAGAATGAGAGAACATGGTCTGAAGATGAACCCTTTGAAGTGTGCATTCTGTGTGAAAGCTGGAGATTTCTTGGGCTTCGTTGTCCACAAGAAAGGAATCGAAATCAATCAGAACAAGACGAAGGCTATTCTGGAAGCGAAAGCGCCATCGAATAAGAAGGAACTGCAATCTCTGTTAGGCAAGATAAATTTCTTAAGGAGATTTATATCTAACCTAAGTGGGAAAGCTCAAGCCTTTTCACCCTTACTTCGACTGAACAAAGAGGGATTCGAATGGGGGCAAGAGCAACAAGAAGCCTTCGACAAAATCAAAGGGTACCTCACCAAGCCACCTATTTTGGTGCCTCCTTGTAGCAATAGGAGTATGAGATTGTACATAGCTGCATCCGACAAAACTTTGGGAAGCATGTTAGCCCAAGAAGATGAGAATGGAGTTGAAAGACCCATTTACTATCTTAGTAGAGTTTTGAACGATGCAGAAACTAGATATAGCGAAGTTGAAAAATTGTGTCTATGTCTGTATTTCTCTTGTACAAAACTCAAGCAATATATAAAACCAGTTGATGTGTATGTTTCGTCTCATTTTGATGTTTTCAAGTACATGTTGTCGAAACCCATCTTGCACAGTCAAATTGGCAAGTGGGCACTAGCATTAACTGAATACTCCTTGACCTTTATGCCTCTTAAGGCAGTGAAAGGACAAGTGGTTGCAGACTTTATAGTCGACCACTCAATTCAAGTTGAGGATATTAATTATGTGGAGATAGAACCTTGGAAATTCTACTTCGATGGATCCAGCCATAAAGATGGAACAGGAGTAGGAGTCTTGATTATTTCTCCAGAAAAAATTCCAACAACATTCAAGTACAAGATATCAGGTTCTTGTTCGAACAATGAGGCTGAGTATGAAGCTCTAATTACTGGCCTTGAGATATTGTTGGAATTGGGGGCAACTCGAGTCGAAATAATGGGAGACTCAGAGTTAGTCATTAAGAAAGTCACAAAAGAATATAAATGCATAAGAGAAAATCTCAGTATGTACTTTGTGATAGCAAATCGTTTATTGAAAAAATTTGAAATGGTCAATATTCGACACATACCCAGATTGGAAAATCAAATAGCCAACGACTTGGCACAAATTGCATCTGGGTACAAGATTTCAAAAACGAGATTACAAAGAGCAATCGAAGTTCGAGAAAATATAAAAGCAACTTGTCTATCACCAACAGACTTGGAATCGACAAGACTAGGATATGCTGATCAAAGTAACTTCGAAATTTCGTTCATAGATAATTTGTCAGAGCAAGATTGGAGGAAGCCCATTGTGGATTATCTTCAAAATCCAGTAGCTTCGACAGAACGAAAAACAAAGTACAGGGCATTGAGTTATGTACTCATGGGTAATGAGTTATTTAAAAAGACGCCTGAAGGGGTATTGCTAAAATGCTTAAGTGAAACTGAGGCATACATAGCCCTTTCGACGACGCACGCTGGAGCATGTGGGGCTCACCAAGTAGGCCATAAGATGAAATGGTTGTTGTTTCGACAAGGGCTATACTGGCCCACCATGTTGAAAGATTGTGTCGAGTTCGCTAAAGGTTGCCAAGAAAGTCAAGTCCATACAGGCATCCAACATGTACCAGCAAGCGAACTTCACTCGACAGTGAAACCTTGGCCTTTTAGAGGATGGGCGTTGGACCTCATTGGAGAGATTCGACCAGCATCATCAAAGAGCCAGAAGTATATATTGGTAGGCATTGATTATTTTACTAAGTGGATCGAAGCTATCCCTTTAGTCAATGTAGACCAAGAAAATGTCATTGAATTTATTCAAAAGAACATTATCTTTAGATATGGAATCCCTGAGACTATAACTACTGATCAAGGATCAGTTTTTACCGGTCGAAAGATGCAGGAATTCGCTCAGGAAACAGGTTTCAAACTCCTAACATCAACGCCTTATTATGCACAGGCAAATGGTCAAGTCGAAGCAGCGAACAAAGTGGTGATTGGCTTGATAAAAAAGCATGTTGGGAAGAAGCCAAAAAATTGGCATAAGACGTTAGACCAGATTTTGTGGGCTTTTCGAACGTCCCCAAAAGAAGCCATAGGTACAACACCATATAGGCTAACTTTTGGCCATGACGCAGTATTGCCAGCAGAAATTTGTCTTCAATCTGCAAGGGTTCAGAGACATTATGATATTCCCTCTGAAATTTATTGGGATATGATGTTAGACGAACTAGTGGATTTAGACGAAGAAATATTGCGCGCTCTTGACCTACTCAGGCTTCAGAAGAAAAGAGTAGAAGACTCTTATAATAAAAAGGTGAAACCTAAGGCATTTTCGCCTGGAGAACTAGTCTGGAAGGTGATTCTTCCCATGGATCGAAGGGATCGAAGCATGGGAAAATGGTCACCCAAATGGGAAGGACCATTCAGAGTTATCCAGACTTTTTCTGGTGGAGCTTACGAAGTCGAAGAGTTAGGTGAAGACAAAAGGCTCTTGAGAGTAAATGGTAAATATTTGAAAAAGTATAAACCTATACTCTAAGAGATAAAAATAAATAACAAGTAACGACTAAATTAACCACAAATAAGCCAAAATGGAGAATTTTTATAAATTAGTCAAAATGGCAATATTGTCGAATACATATTACAATATATGGTTAAAGGGCTGAAACAATCAGAAGGGGATGGAGTCCTTGAGTCGAAGGTATTTGGTTTGCTGCAGCTCCAATCTTTTGTTGCACAAGGCATTCGCTTGCGCAAGCTTGGCAATTTGATCGTCGAAGGCTTGAGCTTTCTCAGCAAATTCTAGGCCTTGTGTGATTTCAGCTTGACTTTCGGTGTCTGGAACAGTCGAGAGAAGTTCCTCCTTGCGCTTAGTATTGGCATTTATCTTAGCCTCTATTTCTTCGATTTGCGCCTTGAGGGAAGCATTCTCTCGATCGATGGCATCAACTTCTTCTTGCTTAGATGCTTTTTGCTTTGACAACTCCGCAATTCGAGAAGTTGTCTCTGCTACAGCAGTCCATGCAGAAGAGCTTTTGCTATATAGCACTTCAAGCTGGCTATTAAAGCCCCTTTGTCGCCGATAATCTGCTGAGACTTGATCAATAATGGAGTGTAACTCCATGATAAAGCCTGAAACTTCCGGAGGCACAGCTAGCAAGTCTACGGCATTCAAAACAGCCCCCAAATATGATGGAGCAGTAGGGTCCCCCTCCAAAGCTTTCATCAAGTCCTTCTTGAAAAACTGAGCCTTAACCTTCGTCAAAGCCTCATCGAGAGGAGAAGTTTCAGTGGACTTCCCCGACAGAGTAGGAACCTCCTGACTAGCATCAGACGAACTTCCCTTGCTCTCGATGATGGCGTTCAGATAGCCAACAGGATCAGTTTGCTTCAAGAGTTCTAAGTCTTCTTTCGACCTATGCTTTGTTGAGGTGACAGCCTTTGCAACAGCGTTGTCTTGGGTTTGAGGCTGTTGAGTAGCATTTGCCTCGACTTGACTCTCTTCGACTCGGACTGCGGAAGTACCAGCGTCATCATGGTTCCCTTCGCCAGCGTCACCTTGATCCTCTTCGCCAACATCACCGTGGTCCCCTTCGTCACGATTTTCTTCCGACAGATCAACCACCTGAATCTCTTTTGGTTGTTTCTCTTCTGTTTGTGGATCCCCTGTTGGTTGTTCTGCTGTCTCAGCATTGGCTTCATTTATTTCAGTATTGGCTTCATCGTTCGCCAAGTCTTTTTCTTGTGGCCTGCTGAGTTCAGCAGAATCCAATGTTTCAGAAGTCCTTGGCGTGGAGCTTTCAGTGGTGTCCTGAAAAGAGAAGAAGAAGAATCTCCTAAATTCGAAAGAGACATAATCGAACGGAGGTATCGACACCTGAGTTACAAAGGGATCAAAGAGATTACCTGCAAAGGAGCTTCAGCCCCAGGGCTAGAATTGTCGCTTTCGACAGGTTTATTGAGAAGAACATTTAGTTCCTCCTCAGTTGGCTCTTCAATGATTACTGGAGGTGGCCTGGGCTTTCTCCCAGCAACCTTTATCCTGATTGTTCGAGTCTCAGGAAGAGGAACGTCCTTCTTCAGCTTTCGTCTTTTAAGAGGAGCAGGGGGAGAATCGTCTTCTTCGTCACTCCCAGATTCGACCGTCAGTGCTGGCCGTTTCTTGGGTGAAAGTGCCTAAAAAATCAATTGGAGTTCGATTTAGAAGTTGCATAGAAAGTCTGAAAGTTAAAGCCAGAAAAAATAATGAAAGTCTGGTTACCGATGCAGAAGGCTTTTTTGAAGGGCCTTCCCCCTGTTGGTTTGTTGTGGTCTTCGTCGGCGCTATAGTCTTCGCCGGTGGTGGAGGTTTTGTTAAGGGGCCTCCTCCCTGTTGGCCTTCTGCAGCCTTCTTGGCTGCAGGCTTTCGAACAACTGAAAGTAGACAAAATAATTTACAGGCTACCAGTCGAAAGGGAAAGACAAAGTGATTTGGAAGGATGAACTTACATTTCTTTATTTTGTCCAAGACAAGGACAAAAGACTTCTGAAGCTCGTCCACGAAGTCCTTCTCGTCGAAAAACTCCTCAGCGTAGTAACTTTTCCACCACTCCTCGAAGGATGGTGAGCAGAGAAAGTTAAGCTGATAGTCAAACAACGAAAGAACTGTTCGACCAGCATATCTGCCGATATGTTTAGTGGCAGCGTCTTCAGTGTAGTCGTTGCAGAAGTATAACATAGACTTCTCCCTGGGAAAAATTGGAGAAGGTAGTGTTTGAATAATACCAAACTGGCGAGACACCAAGTTTGGTTGATACGCGATTAGACTCAAGTGAGTCTTGGAGCTCTTGAATCGCAGAGGCATTATTCTTGGTGTGAGAAATGCCTCCCACACTGTTGTATGTTCGTCGACCTGAGGACCACTCGACGCCCTAGGATGTGGCCTTGTGAACCACTCTGGGCCAACCTTTCGTCGAGCAAACGGAGCCATGGTCGAAGCAAACTCTTTCCTTTTAGCAAACATCAAGACGAAGTTTGTAAAAGTTTGTTGAAGCTCCAGCCCATCTTCCGTTGGAGTCAACAGAGCCAATCTGGTGCCTTCGACGCGCCTATTTGCTATTTCTGGAGCCTGCTCATTTATTTGAGTCTTCTGAGGCAAGAAAGACTCGAAGGTGGCATTGAGCCACAACTGAAGCACCCAAAAAGGTCCAGCAAGCAGCAGACTGGCTCTGTTCTCGATGATCTTCAGAAGAGTCGCTCCGTTGCTAATCGACTCGTACAAACTCGCCAAAATCAATTCTGCCAAACAGATATTTTGGCCATGGTGGAGTTGAGTGGCGAGAGTGACCATCTTCTTGGTCACCTGTAAAGACTTGGTGCAAAACACAAAGCGTGTCAGCCATAAGGCTAGAAATGCAATATGTTCGACGTCCGACACAGCCTCCGTCGACTTATCGTGGTAGTGATTGATGAAGGTGGTGTAGGTTGGTTTTGTGGCAGAGAATCCAATCTGATCCTCCGACATTTCCTCTGGGTCGAAATAGTCCCCAGTGGGTCGAAGGCCAGTGATGGCGGCCACGTCGAAGAGCGTGGGAGTCAGCATTCCGCAGGGAAGGTGAAAGGTGAAATGGGTGTAATCCCAGAAGAGTAAGGAAGCTATCAGCATTTCTGGGGAATAGTTAAGGCCCGTCTTCGACAACATAACCAGGTCGAATATCCCCATGTCTTTCCAGATCGAAGCCTGGCGTTTCTCCATTTTTTCCAGCCAAGCACTATAATCAGGAGTGAGGCTAGGGCCAGACCTGAAAGCCCTAACACCTCTATTGAAGAAACGGAGGTCGATTTTCTCTTTAGCATGATCTTCATTATCCTCTGCATCTTTCTTGGAGCATCTAACCGGTTTGAGTCTTTCAAGTACCGGAAAGTAACTTTTGATCTTCATGGCTTCAGCAATGCTTGGGTATAGTGGGCCAGACATGGCAAAGATTTGGTTGGAATATCCAACCAGAATCATGAGGTGGCGTGAATAAGCGTCACGTACAGCAATGTCCAAAGGCTCAGGGACCCTTCGTTGACCCGTGGGAGTCACTACGGGAGCAGTGGAGAAAATTCTGGGTTTGACATTTCCAGAGGGAGTGTTGGCGCTAGGAGCGTTGGATGAACCAGATGCCATTGTTGATACTTAGGTTGAAGATGAAGCGAAGAACAGGTGGTTTGCAAAGGAGACAAGAGTTTGTATGCAATGAGGAATTCTGAAAGCAAGATAGCGTGAAAAAGTCCCACAATGAGTACTTACCGCTATTTATAGTAGTTGGGGAAATCCCCAAATTCGAGGACATTAAATGCCATTTAATGTTGCAGAAGGTAGTGGGACACGTGGCGTCTCCCTGTTGTT
This sequence comes from Vicia faba, assembly GCA_948472305.1. Taxonomy (NCBI): domain Eukaryota; kingdom Viridiplantae; phylum Streptophyta; class Magnoliopsida; order Fabales; family Fabaceae; genus Vicia; species Vicia faba. Next base: position 409,124,904 of record OX451740.1, on the reverse strand, counting down.
GTAGTCGTTCTGCAGAAATGAAAGGGTGCAGCGTGCGCCCTCGTTTTTGGGAATTGTCATGATGAAAATTTGTGAAAAGACGTTTGGCACGCTGCACGCCGTACTAAAGTGACGTCTTAGGTATGGATGAAATGATGGTTTTTTCCTTGGGATTGTCAGTGGTTGGTAGAAGACAACAAAAAGTGCACAATTTAATTTGTGACTAAGAATGAAAAGACAGGTGTCGAATGGCATTTCAAAGAATGCCTTTTTCTTTCAGAGTCGAAATAAGGCATTCTTGGGGGGCAATTTGTTGGCTCCTAAATTCGACACCCTTGTTTTATTAATATCAGCCATTAAAGCTGAAGGATGTTTTCGACCAGCTGGGTCTGTCGAAATGCCCATCGAAAGATGGCAATGTACTTAGAGGATTTCTTCCAAGGGAGAAGTTGGTTGCCTTCGACGTCGAAGGTGTTTCTCGTTGAAGATGCTTTTCGACGAAGGTGTTCGATGGTTCAGAGTGGAACGGTTTGAAATTCAAGCGTTTGGAGGGAAAACGGTTTCCAGCGGTTACCAAGTGCAACGTGCAGAGATCTGGAGCGTCGAACGCTGAGAACGTGCCAAGTGGAGTCATCTCGATGCAGTGTAACTGCCCGACGGTTACTTGGGATGTTTTAGTATAAATAGTAGTAGGTCATGCAGTTTCTCGCGTGTGTTCACAATTATATACAAAGTCACTCATATAGATTCGAGTACCCAGCGTGTGAGAAAGAATTGTTGAGAATGTATGTGTGAAACACCACTTTTATTAATCAAAGTCATTTACCTTTCCAGAAACTTTACTTGCTTTCTTCTTTACTTTTCCTGTCGAAGCCCTTTATTTCAAGCCTTCATTTATCTTATCAAGCCCATTTCTTCATGCAATTTACTTAAAGCCTCTTTATTTTCTTGTCATTTAACCATTATCCAACTTAATCAAAACCTCAAAATCAACCTATGTCTTAGGATCAATCTGATCGATCCTGCGAGTAACCAAATAAGTAACCATTTGGAGGATCAGCGGTTGTTTACCAATAACCACGGTAAACAGTTGTCTGAGGCGAAACTTCAAAAATTCTTAACTAATTCACCATTTATCCTATCAAGTCCATTTTCGGACAGAAGTTTGTTCTTGACGTCAGCTACATTCTGTTTTCACATTTCAACTTCAAAAATCGCACTGAGGTCCCTGAGATTTTGCCTGGAACATGTTAGACTCAAGTGAATAAAAATCTACACTATTGCTTGTGATTATTGGAGACCCAATTGAACATCAAAGCCCATATCTTTGCCCTAATTTCCATTATATAATCTCATTCTTTTCATACAAATAAGGAAACAAAAAAAAACCCTTTCCACAACCTTGTCAAAATATCAAATTATTTCAAGAACCCTAGAAATCTTGAAATCCTTGTTACAAACCCTTGTCACTACAAACAAGCTATCTCATTCACTTCCAGGAACTCAGTAGGGTAAGGTTGGTTCGATCTCTATGGTCAAAAGGGTGTAGAAGCTTTCATACATGCCATATCGGTTTTAACATTACAAAATTTCATATATTTGTTTTCTTTGTATTTCATGGTATACTAATTTGTTTAATGTGTTCACGAGATTCAACACTACAGGTTTGGACCATCGTAATGGCCCCATGCAGGTTTATTACAAAACGTGCTGAGGTCAGATCCTAACACCAAGGCATGCTTGGCCTGGTGAGTGGAAAAGCTAAGGGTGTGGGTTCAACACTCACCCCTGACATTTTGTGTGATTTTTCTTCTAACTTGTTATTTTTCCTTATTGCAGTGTAGAAGACTAAAGGCATGAGTTCAACATCCACCCCTGACATTTATTTGGTTTTGCTTCCAACTTGTGGTTTTTCCTTAATTCTCTTCCCATAAATCCTAATTCTTTTGGAAAACTTAACTCTAAATTCACCTAAACATAAAACCACAAACCTTTTTACAAACCTAAAATAATTGTTTTTTTGTTTTGTTTTATTAATTAAAATTAATTAATTTTTAGGTTTTTCATCATTAACCTTTTTTACTAATTTAATTAATCAATTATATTTGTTAATTAAAATTAATCATTTTTTAGGTTTTTATCATTAACTTTTTTTAATTAATTGAATTAATCAATTATTTTATTAATTAAAAATAATTAGTTTTTAGGTTTATTTTAATCATCATTAAAAAAAACCTTTTCCATAAAAAAATTATAAAAAACATTTCTTTTTTTCTCTATTTTAGTTTTATTTTATTTTCATAGATAAAGTGTACGGAGTTCGCAATTTGGTAATAGCTTTATCTTCCGCTTTTCCATTATTATATAATTGCTAAAGGAATGTGATAGCTTAAATTAGGATTTTATTTGCTTGCTAATTTTCCCCCAATTTTATGGTTTTGTACCCCCTTTCCTGAAGTATTGTAATAGCGTAAGACATTTATTTTTTGCTTTTACTACTTTCCTTATAATTGTCTAGTTTAATAGGATTGTATGGCAAGATCTAAAATCAAACGCCAGATAACCCTAATATACAAGATAAAATAAACTGAACTGAATCACTATTCACACACGCACCTCTAGGATAACCCCACTTGCTTCCTTCGAATACACAATCATGTCCCTCAAACGTGGGGACACTTTAGCAAAAACCCTCGATTAAAAATATCATAGTCCCTCGATGACCCTTCGATGCTGCCTTTGGTAAACGATCTTAGTCCCTTACGATAAAATTGCTAAAGCTCCCTACAAGTTTCCTTTATGACTGTACGATGACCCGCTCCTATCTCTCACACATCCAACGATAGGGCTTCCTACTAACTAATGGTAGGATGGCACTATCTAAAAGAGGAGGAAAATAACACGAAAGCCATTCGAGTAAGGGTAGAAATGTTAATTGATTGCTCACAAAAATTTCAAAAAACAAACAATCACACTTTTCTTTGAAATATTTTCAAAATAAAACATTTTGTACGCATTCTCAACTGATACGAGAATCATTACAAAATTTCTGCACCTAGGCATTTTTCATAATGTTTTCAAACAGACAAAGCATTTTCAAAGTGAGCTAGCAATTAAGAGCCCGTAGATAACTACAGATGAAAAGGGTGTAAACACCTTCCGTTTCATAACCTACCCCCCGAACTCAATAAATATCGAAGGTCTTTCCTGTTCTTTTCACCCTTTCCTTTTTGGATAAAAGAAAAGTCGGTGGCGACCCTTGCTATCCGCGACATTTACGATAAAATGCAAAACCAAGTCAGTTCTCCCACCGTGTTATAGAACTGGCGACTCTGCTGGGGAAAACTAAAAAGTGGGGTTACCTTTAGAGCTAAATCACTTTTAATGCTTTACATGTTTGATTTGATTGCTTTATAATTCGGGGTTTGCTCGGGTTTATTTCTTACAAAGATCCTATACCCGGATCTGGGGACATTTTAGGTAAGTAGAAATAGATCATGGAAACTATACGGCGTATACCGCTATGGTTGACATGATGGCTACGTTAGCACAAAACATTGGTTTGTACTGGTATTCCTCGAGTCAGTCGGAGAGCATACTAGGTTGTCGCGTGGTGTCATAAGCACTAACTGGCGTTATAACCTTAATTGACCTAACTTAGCCATTAGAAGGTAGTGAGATATCCGGCTTTGGTGCAGTATGAAGTTGGTTGATACTCGATACTGCACTCATTGAGATTTGACTCTCGAGTTTTGTTTGGTGGCAAGTCAGTTGCCGGGCTAGATGAAACTTATGGGAAAGATCAATGATATTGAGATTCCTAGAACCCGGTTACTTCTCTAGGACATGTTGATCCAACTAAACTTAAAGAGGTACTCACCTACAAACTCCATGCAAGCCTGAACCTAAGGCCTTGTGTGCTTTGCTTGTGTTTGATTAACTGTTCGAACATGACATCATGACATTATACAATATCATTTTCACTAAAAATTTCAAGGATCCCAAAGGCCTGTGATGAAGGTTATCATAAACCAGACGTCTAGCAAGGGGCAAATGGATTTATTTTCCTCTAACCAGTATCATCAAAGACTGAAGCACGTTATCTTGAGTCAAAGGCTAGGACCCACTCGATATGGTGAGCTTTATTCTCATAGAAGGATGTTCAACAATTCTAAGTTCTTCAATTAAAGCGACAGCCAGACTCTACTTCTAACATTTGTTTGTGTTTACCTCGCGAGATCCTTGAAAATATTGCATTTACATATCATGCATCATCACATAACAGGTTTTCCCATACATGTTTTCTCATCTTCTTGCTGTTTATTTCCGAAAAAGATGGCTCTTGAACAGACTGTTAAAGAACTCCAAGCTCAGCAGACCCAATTCCAGGAGACTCTCTTGAACTTAGCTCAAGGACAGAAAGACATGTTGGCGCTCATCACCAAAAAGAAGAAGACTAGAAAGCCAGTTGTTATCCTCAATACAGGGAGAAGGTTCAAGGGTCCTGCTAAACCGGTTCAAACTTCTGATATCTCCTCTAATGAATATGACATCCAAGAGGAAGATGGTAGAAGTGTCAAGGCTGAAGGTGGAAACAACCAAGGTTCTGGGAAAATCCCTGATGATGAAGACTATTTCAATTAGCAGTACCCTCCCGCGGATGACAGATACAAACAGTTGGAAGATCACCTCAAGGCCATGGAAATCCAAAAAGTGTCTGGATTGGATTTTGAAGAGTTGGGTCTTACTCCTGGGGTGGTCATCTCTCACAAGTTTAAGGTCCCCATCTTTGCTAAATATAATGGTGTCTCTTGTCCTAAGCTTCATATTCACTTCTTTCAAGAAATCTTGTCAGGGACACAATTAGAATGGTTATATCAACTGGAAGGAACCAATTTATGTACTTGGGTAGACCTGGTTGTTGCCTTCTACAAATAATACCAATACAATGATGACCTTGCACCAACTCGCGTGCAATTATAGAGTATGACTAAGGGGTCGAACGAAGGCTTTAAGGAGTATGCCCAGAAGTGGAGAGATTTGGCTTGAAGAGTGCAACCCATAGCACCCGATAATTTAATTAATTATTTAATTAAATTATTTTAGAAATATTTGTTGAAATGTGTGAAACATTGTTATATGTTTCTAAGTTGTTATTTGGTTGATTATTTTAGTTGATTAATATTAGCAATAGTATTAGAAAGTATAGAATATTAGTTCGACTTATTTTGATAGTTACAAGTAGTAATAGGTGGGGTGTGTAAGTTGAGCCCATTAGGAATAATAATAATATTATTAGGTTTAGTTATAATAATAAGAAATTAGGTTAATTAGAAAGATTAAGAAAGTCTTGGAGCAGTAACGTAGGCAGTGGCAGAGAAGAGGAACAAGGAAAAGAGGCAAAGCAAGGTTCGATCGGAAAATTGTAGAGAGACCTTCAATATGAGGTAAGGGTGGCGTTCTGACTTTATAATGGAAATTATGATGAATAGTATGTAGGAATTGGGTTGGTTTAATGTTGTTGTACGTATGTTTTTGTTGTTCCTGAAATTGTATGTTATCATGTTGTGGATGTTCCTGAATTGTTTGCAGAATTAACTATCTGTTGTTGAAAATTATATATTGCTGATATAACTGTTATGTTTCTATGTCGATGTAATATTGTATTGTATCATGATATTGTGAAAATATTGTTAATCGAAGGAAGATTTTGAGAATTTTGTTTTTGAATCATTAAGTCTGTGAAGAAGCTGCCTGAGAAACACTGTGCCGAGGGGCACAAGTGTTGTGCCGGATGACACAAAGTGAAGGAACGTGCCGAGGGGCACACGAGCCTGCCGACCGGAATGGTATGGAGATGATTGTGCCGAGGGGAACCCTAGGTGTTATGAGGGGCACACACCCAAAAACCTCTATTTTCTTTTGTATGTTTTCTGTGTTTCCTGTGTCTGTTACTTTATTAATTGGTTACTAATTGTCATCACAGAGTTAATGAATTATGGGTAGCAAAGCTTAAGTAATCAATACTTCTTATGGTATTAGAATGTTAATCCATAGAAGAATAATTAAATAACTAAATAGTATATATATATAATAGATATTAAATTAGTTACATAGTTGTTATGTAGCAGAGTTAGCAAAATAAATAATAGCAGAGATTATTTGTTAGTTACTGAAGTAAACAAATTGTAGATTAGCATATATAGCAAGTAGGATTAATAGATGACAGAGTCAAAATGCCTTAGCATGGACAATTATTAAGTTTCTATGATGATGTTGTTGTGAATTTCGAAGTTGCAGGTAGTGATGAATTTTGTTGTGTTACCTGTATTGATTGGCTAAAACCAAGTTGTAGGCTATTAACAGTAAAACAACAACAGAGATAATTCATGGTAGTAGGATATGATTCATAGTAGTAGGATGTAATTGCAGGAACCTTATCAGAGAACTATTAGCAGTATAATAGCATAATACATGTATCAGGAATAACTTGACAATAGGAGTTAATTGTGAAATAGTAACAGAAAGCTAAGTAGCACTAGCAGTAATAGAAATTGTTGATAGCAGTACTAACTTATATAATATTTGCAACAGGTTAATATTATAGGAACCATCGCAAAATGTCTAATAGCCGAATATAGACGTATATCTGAATAATTATGTAGTGTTATTGAAATGGGTTTCAATTGTATTTGTGAATTATACTATGTTGTTGTAATGTGAATATTGTTGACGATGCAAAGTTGCAGGATATACTGATGTTGTTAAAATGCCTCTAATTCTTGGCAGATAAGTTGTAGGATTGTGGCCAGTGTTGAATTGTTGTTGTTGTTGTTGTTGTCGAGTTGTTGTTGAATGGTTGATGTTGTAGTTGTTGTTGTGTTTCATAATGTTGTCGCATACATAACATAACAAGTTGGGAGCTCATGCTCTCTAAGTTGGCATGGAATAGAAAGATTTGAAGTTGAAGGCTTATGCCTTGTTGATGCCTCTATTAATTGACATATTATTAAGTTAGGAGTTTTTCTCTGTTGGTACCACATGCATTTTCATCGTAACAAGTTGCATTTCATGTTGCATCTTGAGGTGTTGTGATGATGAATTAGTTGTGATATTATGTTGATGACTTGGTTGTAATGGGTGTCGTTTAGAAGCTATGAAGCAGTGATTTTTTATGATCTGATTCTAATATGTTATTATCATACATCCTATTATATTGTTTGATATCTCACCCCTTCTGTTTGAATGTTACCTCTATGTTGGTAACGTGCAGGTAATCCAGATTGAAGGTTGTTTACCTTCATTAGTTCGAGTCGGTGTCGTCGCTCTGATATGTAACACTCAGGGGAATGAACGCTTGTTGCTTTATTGTTGTTATTACTTCAATTGTTGAATTTTAAGTTGATTTTCGTTAAATACTTGTTATTTGAAGTTGTTTCAGTTGGATAAAGATGTTACATCCTTCTAAGTCGAATATTATGATTCTGCTGCATAGTTATGAAAGTTGTTGGTTTTAAAAGACTAATTTATGTTGTTGTTGGTTCATCCGAGTTTAAAGTGTTATGTATCTATGTTATATGTTGTTATTTTAAGTTGAAACTGTAGCATCCTGATTTGGTTATCGAAAATTTATAACTCTGATTTTTATAATAATTGTCGGGTAGGATTAGGGTGTTACAAGTTTGTGTTAGAGCAGGTCGGTCCATCCGACCAAGTTGTTGAGTCAGTAGAGTAGCATGACAATTGAATATTATCGATGTGTTGTTTCTTAGTACGTGACATGTGTGCGACACACTGTTGGTACTTGTTTTCTTTTCCAATCGATTGTATGCAGGAGTAGGTTTGAAGTTAAGTAGGGGAGAAGCTTTGTTTCTCGAATATGTTTCGTTTGTAAGATGTTGGCCCAGTATGGCGACAATGCAAGTATTTTTGAAGTTTTGTTGGTTCTCAAATCCGAAGGTGACATGGATTAAAGATTTTGTTTGTTAATCAAGTTGGAGCATCTTGAGGGAGGATGATCAGACATTGTTGATGTTTACTTCTTGAAGGATGAGGAGCAATGTAACAGTTGTTGATATACGAGTAGAGCGTAAATCCATGATGTTTCTGAAGGTGATTGTTAAGTAACAAGGATAATTTTTAGAAGATGGAATTTAGAAAGTTATGATGTTTCAGCGTTCCTGGTGGACTGTGATGTTGTCGGTTTGGGTAGCCCTTGAATAAGATATCAACGTCTGAATGGTGACAGAGTGACAAATTGTTGTAGACCTTGTCATGGGATCCTTGTGAGTGATTGTAAAAGTTGTTGAAGTAGTTGGAATGTTTTGAATCATTAGTCTGAGTCAGAAATGAAAGGAGATGAGTAAGATTTCAAGAATGGTAAGTGTTGGTACTGGTACAAAGAAATTTTTATTCTGATGTTATTGTAAGGTGTGTATTAGTATGTCATTGCATGACGTCGGTGTTCGCATTTTTGGATAACTTCAGAAATTCATATTTTGTGTTCTGAGTATCACATTGATATTTCGTTTGAACCTATGAGGAGATAGAAATATATTCTATCCTATGAAAGTGTTTTCGAATATGGTAGATGCATTCCTATATGGAGGGACTCTGAAGTAGGTTACAGAAATAGCGACTTTTTGGGCATAAATGATTATTATCGTAGTTGTTCGAGACGAGGTCAAGCGTAATATATTATTGGCGAATAAGTTGAGAAATGAGATGTTCAACATTAAAAAGGATGTGAAAGTATTGGAGAAGCGCATAGAGATGCAGCGTATGATGATTAACAATGATTATAATGAATATGTCCTTTTAAAGGAAGATGATTTTAAGAGGAATTATAGTCGTGTTTATGATGCCAAGGTAGTGGCATGTGTAAGAGAAGAATTAGAGAGGTTCTATCCCCAAAACAGTGTGGAACGGAATTGTTGAGATTTCAATTGGGACGAGACGACGTGTAATGTACTGATATATTAGTAATTCTTGAGTTGGAGAATACTTAACCTTCGTGTGAGGTTAAGTGAGTGTAATATGGACTATGTAATATGTTGGGCGTTGGTGGCTCATCGACAAGATCAAATGAGAGGGAAATTATGGGAGTATTTGTAAACCTCATTGGAGATTATTAGATTATGGTGATTTAGGTGACTTGAGTACAAGTTCTAAAGGAACACTATTGTAGTTTGGTAATGATGGTTTATACTCCATTATGGTTGTCAGCTATCTATTGATAAATTGAGGAACTAATCACCCTTAATCTCTTGTTGATTGTAGACGAGATCGTGTTGGATGGTATAGACTTGTCTTGCTATCTTAATGGTGTGTAAAGTGATTGATGTTATATCATGAGGATAGTCGCTCACCATTTTGTGTGAAGTAATAGAGGAGTGGCTAGGAAAGAGTTGAGACATATTGAACAATTCGGAGTAGCGGGTTTATATGCGAGCTAACGTTGCAAAGTGAAAGATTTAGAATATCAAGTGAACAACAATTTTATGGTGGATGCTAAAGAAAGTCTGAAACTAAATTGAAACTTGTAAACCATATATTTGACAAAAAAATTAATGAGGACGGTGACTTAAGGGGGATGATTAGAGTTGCGCAGTTGAAGTGTGATGCAACGCAGTTGCTATGCGTGTACGACTCGTTAGAAGTGAAAGATTAAATATCAGAAGCCTATGGGAAGGATATGTCTTGATCTACATGTTTGGTTTGGTGGATTGTTGATATAGTGACGATGTTCCAGGGTACTGTGTTTTCTCGTAACAATTTGTTGATTATATAAGGATATTATTATGGTTGTTGGTCGATGGTGAGTTGTGTTTATATTATTGAGTTATACTATTAAGTTGACGTTATAATAATTTTGTTCTCGTTGTCGTGATGTTTTTGTTGGTTACCGTAAATGATGAATAATACCCCATAATATGACGGAGTTGATTATGTTGGCTATGTTGATGTCACTATAAGGCTGACATGACGATATGAATAGAGTTGTTGATATCTTGTTGATATATATATTGAAGAAGTGAAAAACACAAGAAGCGGGGGTTGAATTGAAACTTAAAAACCAAAAGCAATAGACACGACATTTTATCCTAGTTCGCTTGATCTCAAACTACTCCAGTCCACCCGCCAAGGTGATTTCTCCTCTCTCCAACGAGGACTTAATTCACTAATCAAACTGATTACAATTCAACTTTGACAACTGTCAAAGTCTTCTTGAGTACAACCATAACCTGGTTTATCTCAAGGAAAATAACTTAATCAAAAGAAAAGATTTACTGTGTACTGTTTATTTTTCGTTACAAAAATTGTATCAGTACTGTGATGTATTACACAAATTGAATGTAGTATGAATATGAATTGTTGCAGCTTTTTGAGATTGTATATCGCAGTCGTGTGAAATCGTAAACGTTTTACCCTTTGAACTTGTTTATATAGGCATGACAAATCTGTCCAAATGGAAACATGATAATGGTCACTTAATTCACTTTCCATACTGAGAAGATCCTTGTCTGAATGAAGTCGTTGCACATGATACTACCTTAATGGAAAAGTAACACTTCAGAACATAAGAATCTTGCATGCTGCTATACTTCAGAACTTGGGAAGTCAGAAACCTAAGGTTCAGTTAGCGCTTTGGACTTCCGTTCAGAATCAGAGTGTCTTTCTCTTTAGCGCAGATTCTGATCATCATACTTCAGAACATTCTGATTACTCAGCTTGAGTGCTTCTGTGGCTTAACTTCTAATGTCGTTTTAGCCAAAACTTCTGTAGAACATAAAACAAAAATTTAGAGTGCATATTTGTTCTTTGTGTTTGTTATCATCAAAACTCTTATGGGGGTTGTAGAATCAAACTATGTTCTAACAATCTCCCCCTTTTTGATGATGATAAAAACTAGGATTTTTTAATAAAAAAATTACAGAACAAAAGCTTAAGAGATTCTCCCCCTGAGTTGAGTACTCATATAGAGATGAGATACTTCCCTAAAGTTCCTTCGTTCCAGAGCTTTTGATGCATCTCCTTCAGATTGTGTTCCTGTTTAAGCTTTCAGAAAACAAATAAGAAGTTAAGATATTCAGAATGTTTGAGACTTAGTCCCGATAAACTGTTATTGGAAATATCTTACGTTCTCCCCCTTTTTGTCAGGTATCAAAAAGCAATATAATCATAAATTGTCAGAGTAAAAAAATGATGATTTGTATTGAAAACAGATTGCAATGTCATCTTTCAGAAACAAAGAAGATAAGATGAAGAATACATAAAACAAGTTAAAGAAAATCTAAGATGGAGGGGGAAGTTGTGTGAACAACGCTTCCAGCAAGCTCTTAATCTAAGTGCTTGATTCTTCCTGTTTTCCCAGTATATCCTTGATTTCTTTGGTTGTGTCTTCTTGTTTATCCAATATATCCCTTATTTCTTTGTTTGTGTCTTCTTGATTATCTAACCTTGCAAGGATTAAAGCATTCTCCTTCTTCAACTCTTCCGAGTTTTCATGACCAGAGACATAGCTGGTTTTTCCTCAGGGGTAGCAAGTCGTTCAGAACACTCTGCAACATCTTCTGATTCACCTACTTCTTCTATTGTAATTACCTTTTTTGGAGCAGTATTCAGAGGGTGACTGACAGAACCTGGTTTAGTGGCTTCTGAAGGTTTGTGCCCTTTCCAGGGAGAATTTTCCAGCAGAAGAATTTCTTTCTTGTCCCAGTGACTCAGAACTTGGTCTTTGAAGACTTTCATCTGATCACTGAAGTTTTGTTGAGCCATCTCATAACTCAATTCTTTCAGCCTCTGGGATTCAGAGTTGAACCATTTTCTCAATCTATCCCAAAGAGAATCAGAAGCAGCAGGATTAGAAATCTCTAGGCTTGCTTTCTTCAAAGAAGTAACCCATTCTTGTATTTTTGTTTCAAAAATCAACAAGTTCTTACCAACATCTATTTTGGTTAGGGTTGGTTTGGGTTTGGGAATGGCAATTTTACCAACGCTTCTTACTAGAACTTCTAGATCAATGACAGTTCTGAGATGATCAGCTGGACGGTTAATTGGTGAGGGAGTAGGAGAATCATAAATCAGGATTGGTGAGTGAGGGGTGTTTGGTGGTGTGGAATCATATGGTGAAGGTATTTCTGGAATATCATGGATGGAGAGAGGTAAACGAACCATAAGAGGTTCTGTTATTCCAAGATTTGGGGTAGTGGTATCAGAGTCTGTAAACGAGTCTTCTGATTGGTTTGTGGTAGCGTGTTGATTTTCTGGTTCAGGTATTTAAGAATTTGGATTTTTAGTTTGAGGAGTGAGAGGGTTTTCATTTTCTGGTGGAGGAGAGTTGGGATTTGGATGTTCTAGTTGTGGAGAATGAGGGTGTGGATTTTCTGGTTGTTGGGAGTGGAGGTTTGGATTTTCTGGGATTGGTGATTGAAAGTCTTGGTAAAAAAGTTCAATATCAGATAGACCTCTTGCAAGTTCTGGTTGATTTTGTTCTGGATTTGGATTAGGGGAGTGAGGTTCATTTAAGAAGCTGCCAAGAGTTACAAATGGATCAAACTCTATGTCCAAATCCTCAAATGTTTGTGGTGAGGGATTTTCTGTTGGTTGAGGGGGAACTGTTTCAGATGTTGGAAAAGTTATAGATTCTACAACAGAAACAAAAGATGTGTCACCTTTCTTTTTCGCAACTTTGGGTGTCCTCTGAGAGGATCGTTCTCCTGCTGCCTTCCTCTTTCTGGATTTCTTCAGCATAACATCTGGAGCTGGCTTTTGCAAGTCACGAATGTTGAGTTCTAGAATAGTTCCATCTTCCTTGCATGCTTTAAGGTATCTGACACAATCTCTGGAGAAGCATCTATCTCAGAAAATAGTGGAAAATCCTTTAAAGGTATTCTCCTAGACGTGATGACTTCATGAGAAGCAATTGTTGGTTCCTTTTTAATTCTTTCAATAATCTTCATTTTTTTCAGATTCTTGGCATTTAGTGGTTTCCCAGCACTTGCTTCTAGAGTGCTAATATCCCGAGCCTCTGTCAGATGTTCTATTAGCCTGTTTTCTGCCAGAATGTATGAAATTAAACTTCCCAAAGGAATCCAATCCCTCTTTGTTCTTTCTTCTTCCCTTGTTTCCTTCACACTTCTTCTCAGATGATTGAAGAGCAGGCGTGGAAGGTTTATTTTGGTCTTCTTTGCAATGAAGTATAACAGAAACTGCTGATCAATGTTGATGTAATCAAGAGAGCTTGTAGGCTTCCTGTAATTTATGTAACCAAGAATGATCCTGGCCCAGATGCTGTAATAATCTTTCAAGTCCCTTATCTTGCTGGATGGATGTCCAGAAGTGAAAATGACCCTAGCAATAGATTTTAGGTCAGAACACTTATCATCCATATCAATGCATCTGACTCCGCCGTCATTGTACCCAATAAGTTTCCCAATCAAGTCTTCTGTAATTACTATCTTCTTCCCCATAACATATGATGTAACCTGATGCTTGGATGAAGTAGCATGAATCCAGAATTCCTTAACAAGAATAGGAAAAACTGGACCCAATAGGAGATCAAATTATTTGTTCCATCCCTGATCCATCACATCTTCATACAAATCAAACCCATTTTCCTTTAAACTCTCAAAATCAACGATCAACTCACATAGAACTTCAAGATTATCTAGTGGTGTGAGCAACGTTCTTATAGGTTCCTCATACTGTTATGTTGAAGAAGAACCAGGAGCACTGTTGAGATTTTTTATGCTTGATGAGGATGCCATTGTTCACACGGATTTATTGAAGAAAACTGAGAAAAGGGTTTTTTGAAAAAATGAGAGCGAGAGAAAATAGTGGATGCAGTAAGAAGTGAATGAAATAGTGAAATTGAATTTATAAACACTTTTGAAGACTTAATCAGTAAGAAAGAGAAAATAAGTAATGATTATACTGAAATTATGAAACCTGAAATTAGGGGATAGCGTGTAGATATTGAACAATTACCATTGACAAGTGTCCCAATGCATCCAATCAGAGCCTTAGACCCTTCAGAGTTTGAACGCATGTTCAGCCTCAGAAGGTAGCTTGTGATAGGATGACAGATTGATGGTATAAACTGCACGCCTCTATCTTTAAAATGAAAGGTTCAGATCTTCATAGATAGATTCTGAAGCAACTGTACTCCTAACTTCTGAAGACACTTGATCAGATGTTCATAAAAAAAAATAATGTTCTAAGGGTTAGAATATGAAAATAAAACTTCTTATTCTGGACATAACTTCATGGTGGGATGTTTCAGAATGAAATTAAATCTATCTTCAGAAAGGGGTTTTGTAAACACATCAGCCCATTGATGGTCTATGTCAATAAATTTTAAAGAGAGAATTCCTTTCTGAATATAGTCCCTAATAAAATGATGTTTTATTTCTATATTCTTAGCCCTAGAATGCAAAATAGGATTTCTGGATAAACAGATAGCAGAAGTATTATCACAGAAAATAGGGATGTTACTCTCAAATATGTTGAAGTCTTCAAGCTGACTTTACATCCAGAGCATCTGTGTGCTGCATCCAGCAGCTGCAATGTATTCAGCTTCTGCGGTTGACAATGCAATTGTGGACTGTGTGGCGGTAGAAATGTGCAAGACTAAGCCATTGGACTGACTAGACTTTATACAAATCAAAATAAAAATCTCCACCGTGCTTTATTGTTTCCACAGGAATGGGAAAAGATAGAATAACCCAAAAAGAGGGGGAAAGATTCAAGGTAAGGGGGTTGGTTATGCAAAGGGAAGGTATTAGCACCCTAAACATCTTCCGTACTCCGCAAGAACCTCTTTGAAAAATCTGTATATTTTGTCAATAAAAATGTGTTGTATATAAAATGGATGGTGGATGTGAGAAAAGAAATATATTTTTTTATGATTTTTGCACCCGCCGCGGTTGCGAACCTTTAGTGCCTATGTACCACCTTTCGTGCAATAAGGGATCAGGGTACACGTAGTTCCTCTTTTAAAAATTTGAAACACAAGTGTATTGGTTGATTTTATGAGATAAGACATCATCGCAATTGTCCGTGTGAAAAACATACTTACTACCCACAATCATGAGAAAGGAGAATTTGCATCATCTCAAAGTGGAGGATATGGCTTGGATTTTAAAATCAACAATGCCTCACTCAACACCCAAGTGGAAAATATCTCACTTCACTACATATTGTAGAAGTATAGTTGTTTGCATCACTACAAGGATTGACAAGAGTCTAATCTTTTGAGAAAAGTTTAAAGATAAAATCCAAAGTGGCAAAATGGTTTGAAATGAGATTGATTGACTTTTAGTCTTCTCACAAAAAAAAAAGGTCAAGGTATTATTAAATTGATTGAAATTTATTTATGAAAATGTTTCTAAGATGCATGGACCTAAGTCCAAGTTTATTATGAAAATGTTTCAAGTTTCAAAACAAGAAGAGTTTTTTTTTTTTTAAATGAGGGAGAAGATTTTTGAAATTAAAGAAGATGGGAGGAGAAGAAGAGGCTATCCTAAAGCATAAGGTAAAATCTAGGGATAAGAACCATCTAACCAACAAGAAGCCAATACTTGACATTATGAGTCAATATAGAATTCTCATTCTTTGGATTGAAACCAAGCAAGCAAAGATACTAGACGTCTTGAGAGAACCAAACTTAACCATGTAGTCCAAGTATCATTAATGATTTTTATGGTTCATGTTGATTATTAGGTGTCTTTAAAAAGAAAGAAAAGCTCAAGTGAGCAAAATAAAAATGACATAAAAGTAAATGCTCAAGTGAGCAAAGATGAAAATAGCATGAAATGTAAAATGCTAAAAGTAAATGGTACATAAAGCATGGAAATAAAAGCGTAAAGTAAAGTTAATTGTTAGTAATTAGTGGTTAGTTGGATAACCATCTTGAAACTTGCATTTGGAACTCATTAGAGGATTGGTAGAACCAAAGCCTCCACACAACAAGTTGCATTTGCTTTTTGTCAAGTATATCATCCATTTTGGAATTCTCACAAGGCAACATGTAATGATCAACGATGTTTAAGTGATCCGCGTTGACCTAAGGTGTTGTAGATCCATTAGAGGATTGGTAGAACCAAAGCCTCCACACAATGAATCTCAAGGTTATTGGATCAAAGAGATCAAATTAACATACTTGGGCTTGCAATCATAAGTTTGGGCCACGAATGATCATTTATTCGAATCGGGACAAAATTTAGCGCTATGTTAAGCAATCGTAAGTGGACTTATGTAGAAGTCACACCTATTTTGAGGCCGGTCAATAGCAATCTATGTACTTCATGTTTGGATAAATGATATAGAGATCACCATCCCTTAACATGTAGCACAATTAAAAAATAAATGGATAAGATGAAGAGGGAGGGGAATGATAAGCTAATTTGGATCACCATTTCAAAATTCTTTCATCTTTAAATTCAACCACTCCTCTAGACGGATTAAAGCACTAAACATATCATTAACCCAAAGAACCAAAAATGAATTAAATAATTCATTCATAGGTATATTTGAATTGATGAACATTTATCCAACTTCATCTACATCACAAAGTCCATTGAGTTTAAAGACAAATTGGACATTTAAAATTGCAATCCAAACCAACAATCAAAAGGAGTGAGTAGAAAAAGCATTTTGGATCAAAGCTGCCCCAAAACAAGGCAAAAAAGTGCATTATATCCCTGTGTAAATCGATTGCACTATTGTGTAAATCGATTTACACAGTACAGTTTTCTAAAAATTATGAAAAATTGCTTCTGTGCAATCGATTGCACTACAGTGCAAATCGATTGCACACAGTTACAGTAGCAAAAACAACATTTTAAAAGGGCAATTTCTTGTTCAAACTTTCCATCAAACACCTTATGATCATGGATCCACTTGAGCACGAAAATTCCATAAAATTATGAGAAAATAACACCATTGAAATCACAAAATAATGCTCAAAGAATCAATCCCAAAGATCACCAAGAGATCACATTGTGAAAGATGAATTATCCAACTTACCAAAGGTAGATCTAGAGAATTATCAAAACAACTTCAAGAATTTGTTTCAATTCAACCACAAGAATCAATTGACCAAGCTTGGATGTAGAGAATTGATGGAGGAAAAGTGTTTGGATAAAGGTTTAGCTCAAAGATTAGTAAGCTTCAATGCAAAGCTTACTAACTTTTTGAAAATGGAGCTTTGAGTGAATTTGGTAGATGGAGAGAATTGAGAGATTTTTTAGCAAGGTGGATTTGGCTATCAAAAGCTTGAAATTTTAATGAAATGAGAGCTCTATTTATAGAGTTTTAGGATTGGGATTAGTGGTAATTTGGTAATTGATTCTTGGAGCCAAAATTTGAATTAATGATAACTCTTTAAAAAATTAGAGCCAAAATTTGAATTAATGATAATTCTTTCAAATATTAGAGCCAAAATTTGAATTAATGATAATTCTTTTTTTAAAAATGAAAGATTGGCACTAAAATTTGAATTAATGATACATCTTTCAAAAGTGAAGGAAAATTGGAGCCAAAATTTGACAAGTTTAAAATGCTGATTTTTTTTTAATTTTCACGTTGTGCAATCGATTGCACTACAGTGAAAATCGATTGCACAGTGTATTTTTTTCAAAAATGGCGCAAAATACACTATGTGCAATCGATTTCACTTTAAGAGCAATCGGTTGCATCAGTGAAAAAAATGAAAATTTTTAATTCTTTTTCTTTGCAAATAGAGATTTTAGGAAAATAATACCAGAAATCCTTATTTATCAGATGCTTCGACTTGGTACCTACAAAACAAAAATATACAAAGACAAAGACAAATATTTTTTGTATTTTGATTAGAAGTTAGTCAACAACACATATACAAAATACACAACCAAGGTGCTTGGAGATTCCTCAAGAGCAAACTTAAAGATAGGAAAAAAGAGGAAGAATCAACCCTAATGTGATCTTGTTATGATCGAGTTGATATGATATGATAGAGGAATCTTAGGGGCAAAAATTGGGGTACAACAGCTGCCCTTATTTAAGTGTCTTCTATCCGGAGATACGAAGGTTACAAATCTTCGTGTCAACGCGATTGAAGATACTTAAATATAAAACAAGCCCTATTTTTGTCTCTAAGATGCCATGAAATGCTTATGATTATGGATGCATATGAACAGAACAAAAGAGACGCAAAGTAACACTGGGGATGCCACAAAAATTAAGAAACAAAGGAGCAACTCCACCAGGAAAATAAATCACTGGTGGACCAAAAGAATAGAACCAGAGAGGAGGATAACAAGCATCGACGTTCACTGTCGATGTCTACCAACATTCACTGAAGGTAGAGAGAAGAAGATATATCGAATCACAGATGACGGTAAACTACAAAATCAATAGTTGAAGGTAGAAGAGAAAATATATCATGCCATCACCGTTCACTGACGAGGAACCACCACCGTTCACTGATGATAGCAAAAAGATAAGAAACACCGACGTTCACTACCGATGCACTACCAACGTTCACTGAAGGTAGATTTTGAAAATATCATACCATCGCTGTTCACTGACGAGGAACTACCATCGTTCACTAATGATAGAAAAAAGATAAGAAACACCGACGTTCACTGCCGATGCACTACCAACATTCACTGAAGGTAGATTTTGAAAATATCATACCATCGTCGTTCACTGACGAGGAACCACCACCGTTCACTGATGATAGCAAAAAGATAAGAAACACTGACGTTCACTGCCGATGCACTACCAACGTTCACTGAAGGTAGATTTTAAAAATATCATACCATCGCCGTTCACTGACGAGGAACCACCACCATTCACTGATGATAGCAAAAAGATAAGAAACACCGACGTTCACTGTTGATGCACTACCAACGTTCACTAAAGGTAGATTTTGAAAATATCATACCATCGCCGTTCACTGACGAGGAACCACCACCGTTCACTGATGATAGCAAAAAGATAAGAAACACCGACGTTCACTGCCGATGCACTACCAACGTTCACTGAAGGTAGATTTTGAAAATATCATACCATCACCGTTCACTGACGAGGAACTACCATCGTTCACTGATGATAGCAAAAAGATAAGAAACACCGATGTTCACTACCGATGCACTACCAACATTCACTGAAGGTAGATTTTGAAAATATCATACCATCGTCGTTCACTGACGAGGAACCACCACCGTTCACTGATGATAGCAAAAAGATAAGAAACACCGACGTTCACTGCCGATGCACTACCAACATTCACTGAAGGTAGATTTTTAAAAATATCATACCATCGTCGTTCACTGATGAGGAACCACCACCGTTCACTGATGATAGCAAAAAGATAAGAAACACAGATGTTCACTGTCGATGCACTACCAACGTTCACTGAAGGTAGATTTTGAAAATATCATACCATCACTGTTCACTGACGAGGAACCACCACCGTTCACTGATGATAGCAAAAAGATAAGAAACACCGACGTTCACTGCCGATGCACTACCAACATTCACTGAAGGTAGATTTTGAAAATATCATACCATCACCGTTCACTGACGAGGAACCACCACCGTTCACTGATGATAGAAAAAAGATAAGAAACACCGACGTTCACTGTCGATGCACTACCAACGTTCACTGAAGGTAGATTTTGAAAATATCATATGTTCCCCAAACTTCTGGTGTTTCACCTAGAACGGGTCTCAACTTCTTCCTTAACCAAGGAATTCCGCCTGGAAAGGGTAATATGTAAGCTGTCTCAAATAAAGAGACTTCCACTTGCAAAGATTTCACAACGAGCAATTTCTGTGAATTTGAAAGTCTTGCCATCCACTGGCGTAAACTGACGACAGACTGCAAGCTAACCACTCATAGAGGAAATAGCAAAAAAAAGTTACGTCGACTTGTACAGGGAAGAACGAGTTGCTCAAACAAAGATACCTGTTGCCTGTTATCATGGAGGATTGCAAAAAGAAACGACTTTCTGGGGATAGAAATGTGGCTTCCCGGGGAAAGAGATATGACTTCCTGGGGAAATGAAATATGACTTCCTGGGGAAATGAGATATGACTTCCTGGGGAAATGAGATATGACTTCCCGGGGAAATGCCACAGTATTCCTGCTGAAGATATAAAGTCTTCTCGTGCAAAATAAATGCACAAATCAAAGCTCAAAGTCCTCAGAAATCCAGAGTAAATAATATTGTCATGCAACCACGAATCCAATTAGAAACAAACTGGAGCAAGACGACCAAAGAAGATACATCCTTTGAGAAATAAACTCAAGAGGGAAAACCAAATCCAACTAAGCAAGGAGCGCTGCAGGAAGGTTTGAACACAATGTCAATAAAAAATGATTTGTAACAATGCATGATGCATGTATGAATGTATGAGTGATATCGTGCATATGCTGGTAAAAGGATACATAATCGAACAAAACTGCCTCAAGTACTAACAACATTGGTCTAAACTTCAACCAGAAAGATCAATCCAAGAAAGGTAAAAGCAACTGCGGAAACCAAACCTATTGTTTGTCCTAACTTCACTGAGGAGAAACATAATCCGGATGTAGCTAAATCAAACAGATACCGGGATAGAACATCTTTCTTCCGTTTTCATCGGAGAAACCAGTTTTCCAAAAACAACGTGCCTACTGAAGATTGCAAAACTAGTCTCAAATAAAGCAGACTAACGCCGAGACAACCAAACCTCACTGAGGAATTCAAACCCACTTCCCTGGAGAAAAAACTGAGGATTGAAAACTTTTCATCATGAATACTCATTCCAACAAGAGATGCCCTGGGATAACCTTGCCAGGGAATAACACACAGACTTCCATGGGGAAAAAAATGTTTCACAGTCCGTACTCCTACTGGGGATTTCGATACTGATTGTGAATAAGGCAAATGGAAACCAAATTGACAAAACATTCACTGGGGAAATCAGGCCCACTTTGAAGGAAGAAAAACATACGGACTTCACTAAGGGAGACAATACTTCATCATCGAGACCTCTACCGGGGACTTCATGTTGACTTCATTGGGGAGGTCGACACCACATCATCGAGGGGAAACCAAGATACGTTCTTCACTGGGGAAAAAGGACTTCTATCAAATAAACAAGGCCTTCACTGGAAAATACTGGATTGAGTCTTCATATCAACCAAACCTATTCCAACAAAAGATGCCCTGGTGTAGTCTTCCCGGGAAATCAAGAAGTCAACACTAATGCCAATACTGCAAAAAGAGCGATATCTTAGCACACCAAGGGAATAAAACCTTTCATCATATGAGGGAAAACTTCGCTGGGGAACCTGGGACAGAGGCTTCTGACCATGCAAACCCAAAGTCAAAAGCGAACCAAGACTAGGCCGGGGATCATGGGATCACAAACCTAATACTGTACCTTACGCCAACTGGTATCGTCTTTAATTATTTGAGAAACACACAAAGATTGTGCATATCCCAACAAGATGACCTGAGAAAAACCTTCACGAAGGAAGTAAATATTCTTAAAACAACCGGAGTTTGTTCATTCCAGGGATCTCCATTTTTGTTGTCATTGTTTCATCACAAATCCCAAAGTAAATTGAATTGTAAAGATGTCTTTCTTTTTGAAAAGTCAAATTTTTTTTTAATCTTTTTGCTTTGAAAGTTATTATCAGTAATAAATGAAGTCTTTGCAAGCTAAATAAAAATAAGAACACAAAGAATTGGGCAAAAGCTCGAATTTTATTAATAGAATGGTAGTCTGCGAATAGCGAGACTCCATGGATGATTACAAAGTTTGGGAAATGGTAATATATAATGGAAAAGATACATTGAGATACAATGACCACCATTCCCCTAACAACTTTTGAAGTCCTGAGCAGCAGCTTTTGTTGAAGTATGATGAGGATCCGAGAAGATTGTTGCTTCAACGATCAAGTCTTGTCTGACGTAGTTACTTGCCAAGAAAAATCCCTAACTTTTTCCTAAGCTGCCCTTGCGGGTTTTCAACTTAGCGGGAAATTTATTCTGTTTATGTCTATAATTTTTGCCTAGACCGCCCTTTCGGGTTTTCAACCTACCGAGACGCTCCTTTTTGCCTAAGCCGCCCTTTCGGGTTTTCAACTTAGCGAGATATTCTTTTATTTCTTTAGTCGAAGTATTTCTTGATTGCGTCAGCATTCATGGGACGTGGGAACTCCTAGCTATCCATAGTTTCAAGAATTAATGCACCACCAGAGAAGGCTTTCTTTACAACATACGAGCCTTCAAAATTGGGAGTCCACTTGCCCCTAGAATCAGTGTTAAAAGACATGATCTTCCTGAGCACGAGGTCGCCTTCTCTGAATTCACGAGGTTTGACCTTTTTATCAAATGCTTTCTTCATTCTTTTCTGATATAACTGCCCATGACATAAAGCTGTCATCCTCTTCTCTTCAATCAAATTCAATTGGTAAAACCTGTTCTGGACCCATTCAGCCTCTGTCAACTTGGCTTCCATTATCACACGCAACGAGGGAATCTCTACCTCAACAGGGAGTACAACTTCCATTCCATATACCAGGGAGAACGGGGTTGCTCCTGTTGAAGTGCGGACAGATGTTCGATATCCATGCAGAGCAAAAGGGAGCATTTAATGCCAATCCTTATAAGTAATAACCATTTTCTAGATAATTCTCTTGATATTCTTATTAGCAGCCTCAACAACCCCATTCATCTTTGGCCTGTATGGAGACGAATTGTGATGGACAATCTTGAATTCTTCACACAGTTCTGTCATCATTTTGTTGTTCAAATTTGAGCTATTGTCAGTGATGATTCTACTCGGCACACCATACCGGCATATCAGATTGTTTTTGATGAAACGCACAACCACTTGGTTGGTAACATTGGCATAAGAAGCAGCCTCTACCCATTTGGTAAAGTAGTCAATCTCTACCAAAATGAAACAGTGTCCATTCGAAGTTTGGGTTCTATCATCCCGATCATGTCAATACCCCACATAGAGAAATGCCATGGGGAGGAAATTACATTGAGAAGTGTCGGAGGCACATGGATCTTATCTGCATAAATCTAGCATTTATGGCACTTCTTTGCAAATTTGCAACAATCAGATTCCATTGTCAACCAATAGTAACCTGCCCTTAGCATCTTTTTAGCCATCGAATGTCCATTATCATGAGTGTCAAATGAACCTTCATGAATCTCATGCATCAACATGTCTGCTTCGTGTCTATCCACGCATCTGAGCAAGACCATGTCATAATTTCTCTTGTATAGCACATTTTCACTGAGGAAGAAACTGCCTGCCAATCTTCTCAATGTCTTTCTATCTTTCCTCGATGCACCAATCGGGTATTCCTGAGTCTGAAGAAAATGCTTGATATCATAATACCAAGGTTTTTCATCTGATACCTCCTCTGTCACAAACACATGAGCGGGCCTATCCAGCCGTCGAACTGTAATATGGGGTATATCATTCCAAGAATTCAATTGATACATGGAAGCCAGAGTTGCCAGAGCATCTGCCATTTGATTTTCATCTCTAGGGATGTGATGGAATTTAACTTTATTGAAGAAGGGTAGAAATCTTCTAGCATAATATTTGTAAGGGATCAAGCCAGGGTGACGAGTATCCCATTTTCCTTTAATCTGATTTATTACCAAAGCTGAATCACCATACACATCTAGAATTTTGATTCTGAGATCAATAGCTTCCTCAAGACCCGTGATGCAAGCCTCATATTCCGCCATATTATTAGTGCAATCAAATGTTAGCCTCGCAGTAAAAGGAATGTGCGATCCATGAGGAGTGACAATCACAACACCAATTCCTTTACCATAAGCATTCACCGCTCCATCAAAAATCATACTCCAATGATATTCAGGGTCAGGGCCTTCCTCAGGCAATGGTTCATCACAATCTTTCACTTTCAAGAACATCACATCCTCATCAGAGAATTCAAATTCTGCAGACTGATGATCTTCAACCGGTTGGTGAGCAAGGTAATCTGCCAACACACTACTTTTAATAGCTTTTTGAGTGCGGTACTCAATATCATATTCAGACAACAACATCTTTCAGCGGGAAATTCTCCCTGTAAGAGCAGGCTTCTCAAAAATATACTTGATTGGATCCATTTTGGAGATCAACCAAGTGGTATGATTCAACATATACTACGATAAACGTTTTGCCGCCCAGGCCAAAGCACAACATGTCTTTTCTAGCGTGGAATACCACAACTCACAATCAGTGAACTTTTTGCTAAGATAATAATGGCGAACTCTTTCTTTCCCGTTTCATCCTGTTGTCCCAGAATACAACCCATGGATTTATCTAACACCGTTAGATACATAATTAGTGGTCTTCCTTCTACGGGAGGGAGCAAGATAGGAGGTTCATGCAGATACTCTTTAATACTCTCAAATGCCCTTTGGCAGTCATCCGTCCACACACAACCTTGATCTTTCTTTAACAACTTAAAGATCGGTTCACACTTTGCAGTCATGTGGGAAATGAATCTGGAAATATAATTCAAACGCCCGAGGAAACCCCTGACTTGCTTTTCAGTTCTTGGCGCTGGCATTTCTTGAATTGCTCTGACTTTATCAGGATCAAATTCAATTCCTTTCTGGCTAACAATAAAACCCAACAATTTCCCCGATCTAACTCCGAAGGTGCATTTATTTGGATTCAAGTGGAGACGAAACTTCCTCAAACGCTGAAACAACTTCAACAAATCTTTTATATGCCCTTCTTCACTTTGGGATTTGGCAATCATATCATCAACATATACTTCAATTTCCTTGTGCATCAGATCATGGAATAGGGTTGTCATAGCCCTCTGGTACGTTGCACCAGCGTTCTTCAACCCGAAGGGCATCACTCTGTAACAGAATGTTCCCCAGGGTGTGATAAACGTTGTTTTTTCCATGTCCTCTGGAGCCATTCTTATTTGATTATACCCGGAAAATTCGTCCATGAACGAGAATACTTTGAATTTTGTTGTGCTATCCACTAACATATCAATGTGAGGCAATGGAAAATCATCTTTTGGACTAGCTTTATTTAGATCTCTGTAATCTACGCACATGCGGACTTTTCCGTATTTTTTGGTACTGGGACAATATTGGAAATCCATTGAGGATACACTGACGTCACAAGAAAACCAACATTAATCTGCTTTAGGACCTCCTCTTTGATCTTTACTGCCATATCTGGGTGGGTTCTTCTCAACTTTTGTTTAACTGGCGGACACTCTGGTTTCAATGGAAAATGATGCTCAACAATGTCTGTATCTAGACCAGGCATGTCTTGATAAGACCAAGCAAAAATATCCATATACTCTTTCAACAGCTCAATCAACCCGCTCTTCACATCAAGATGCAATGATGCTCCAATCTTAATCTCTTTTGGATCTTCTTCTGAACCCAAATTAATCACTTCCAAAGGCTCCTTATATGGCTGAATGGTATTATCCTCGTGCTCAAGCAACCGTGAGACCTCTTCTGGAATCTCATCATAATCTTCTTCTTCAGCCCCAAACACAGGGCATTCAAAGTTGGGAGAGGGTGCATGGTCATTGTATTCAACGGGTTTTTTAATTAATCTGCACATATGTTTTATGATTGCTTTTAGAAACTGACACATATAACAAGTGATCATGCAGATTAATTTTCAGTTATCATTTATTTTGAAAGGGTTTTTTATTTGATTACCATTTCCCAAGAAAAAGCAGAAAATAAAGACATATTTTTGGAAGCAAAGCCAACTTTTATTAATGATCTTAAAAATCAAAGCAAACGGATAAGCCCATACAATACTTTCACCTTGGGCAGAGTGAAAGCTTTTCAAAGAAAGAAACAGATTAACAAAACAAATTACTTTGAAATATGTATGCAAGAAGGAACATCAATGGTGACCCAGTTCTGAACTCGGACTTCATGCGTCACAAAATTCGGCACTTCCTGCTCTGCTTCATCTTCTTCAACAACATTGATTTCAGAACCAATTGGATGGAGGTAGCCTCCGCTGCGGAAAACATCATGATAACTGTTCACAGGAGACTTTGACTTCAAACTTTCGCCTTTTCCATTCTTCAAAGAAAAACCTAAACCAGTTCTGTTCTTGTTCACAGGTGGATCCACCAGTCGTCCCTAAACTGCATTATGACCATTGCGCACAACCTGCTGTGCGTCCTTCAGAGAAACTACATAATTCTCATTCCTCTTTATGTTGTCAATGGATAGGGCTTGGAACTGGGTTCCAATATCAGCCTCATCTGCTTCTACAATACTGAAAGAGGATAGATGGGATATCAACAACGCCTGCTCCCCATTTATGATCACTACCTTCTCTTCACGCACAAATTTTAGCTTCTGATGCAGAGTTGAAGTGACAGCCCCTGCTTCGTGTATCCATGGCCGTCCAAGAAAACAACTATATGCGGGAATAATATCCATAACCTGGAAGGTTATCAAGAACAAAGGTGGTCCTATATGGATGGGCAGGTCCACTTCACCGATGACAGATTTCCTCAACCCATCAAAATCCTTCACAATGATGCCACTCGGGTGCATAGATGTTCCTTGATACTTTAACTTCAAGAGGGTACTTCTCGGTATGACATTCAGCACGGATCCGTTATCAATTAGCACATTAGACATCGAATCATTCTTACAGTTCATGGATATGTGGAGGGCCAGGTTGTGATTCCTCCCTTCATCTGGTAACTCATCATCACAGAAGCTCAAATTGTTACATGACGTAATGTTTCCAATTACGCTGCTGAATTGATCTAATGGCATGTCATTCTCTACAAAATCTTGGTCTAGTACTCTCATCAGCGATTCTCTATGTGCAGAGGAATTCATCAATAAGGATAGAATAGATATCTTTGAAGGAGTTTGCAATAGCTGATCCATAATTCTGTAATTGCTCATCTTAATTATCTTCAAGATATCATCCACTTCTTTCTATAATGTAGCTCCACTAGTCCCTCCTGCAGACTTCTTAGGCTCATCATTCTCAGCAATCTTCTTTCCAGCAACAACATCTCTTCGAATGACCGACGCAAATACACGACCACTACGGGTCACTCTGCTATTATCAGCTATATTTCCAACATCTGGCATCGGCTGGATGGGAATCTCCACCCCATCTTCTAAGATCGTAGTGTTGTATTTGTAAGGCACATCCTTATCTGATTCATAAGGAACAGGACCTGGCAGACTAATTACCAATGGGGCAACAACTGGTTTGCTATGGTACTCCACCTCAAGATGAGTGGGTGCACCAAAATAATGTACAATGACATTCACCCCTTCCTCAACACAATCAGCCATCAAAAATTCATTTCCGACAAACAAATCTTCGTCTGAAGAGAAATACTCATCTGCGGAGGCATACTCTTCCTCTGACTCTTCCATCAAACAGACTTCAACCATATCAATCTCATGATAATCATCTCTCTGACCTGTGATCTTGATGGTTCCATTGTCTAACAGCAACTGAACACCTTCCCTAACAACAGAACATCCTCGGAGATTTCAATAACAAATTATGCAAGATCCATATTGGTGTTCCACCTGACCAGCAGTATGGCAGAAGGTAGCATGTAACTGCACTAGATCCTCATTCAAATGATCCACATCAAAAATTCTGAATTCACCCGGACATCCAGAAACCATATTCACTTACTCTTCATATTCCACCCTAGGCCTGATTATATGGATTAAACCTTCATCCATCATCTCTTGTAAATCAACCTTTATCTTCTCGCAACCCTGTATGTTTGTACTGCAAACATCACAATCGGCATGGTCATACGTATAATAACTGAATTCACAGAGGTCTGCATGCATCTTCACCAAATCCCCTCTAACCAGATTAATGTCAAAAATTCGAAAGTCGCCTGGACAACCAGCCACCATATTCACAGCATTCACTCCCCCGTGCTAGGGTAGAGGATTGTCTTTCACATTAGGTCCCACATCTTTGAAAGATAAAATTCCCGACTTCAACAACCTTTGCACTTCAGTCCTCAAAGGATAACAATTCTCAACACTATGCCCTGGTGCTCCCTGATGAAAGGCACACGTCTGGTCTGCTTTGTAATACCACGGCAATGGTGATGGTACAGCGGGAGGTGGTCGTGTCTGGACCAACTTCTTCTGAACCAATGCTGGTAATAGCTCTGCATAGCTCATGGGAATAGGATCATAGTTCTCCCTTCTCTGATTATACCCTTGATTCCCCTGCTGGGATGGTCTCTGATTGGAGCGGCATTCATAACAGGAGTAACTGAGGCGACTTACTGATGACGCTGATAATTCCTTCTAGGAGCGTTTACCTTTCTCTCTTGCATAACAGCATTTGTATCCCCCTCTTTCTTCTTTGTAAACCCGTAAGATGGCTTCTTCACACCTCCAGATCCTTCACCCTTTGTCAAACGGCCTTCTCTTACTGCCTCTTCTAGGAAGACACACATTCCTACCATCTCTGTAAAATCACTTGGGGAACTTGCTACCATTCTTTCGTAGTAGAAAGCTCCTAGCGTCTTTAGAAAAATCTTGGTCATTTCTTTCTCTTCCATGGGCGGAATCACTTGTGCAGCCACTTCGCGCCATCTCTGTGCATACTCTTTGAATGATTCTCTGTCTTTCTGAACCATGGCCCTAAGCTGGTCACGGTCAGGCGACATGTCCACATTGTACTTGTATTGTTTAATGAATGCTTCTCCCAAATCATTAAAAGTATGGATGATGACGCTGTCTAAACTCATGTACCATTTTAACGCAGCACCGTTCAGACTATCCTGGAAAAAATGAATCAGCAGATGCTGATCAACAGTATGGGTAGACATCCTTCTCACATACATCACCAAATGAGCACGAGGGCAAGTGTTGCCCTTGTACTTCTCAAATTCCGGGACCTTGAACTTAGCAGGCACTTTAACATTCGGGACCAAACACAACTCATTCACATTCTGCCCGAACAACTCTTTTCCCCTAAGAGCCTTTATCTCTATTTGCATTCTATCAAATTGCTCTTGGAAATCATCCATTCTGTCATAAAGACCCAAGTCTTCACTCGGCGGAGGGAAAGGACGACACACATCTTCATTAACAAACGGAACCAAATTCACCGAAGGAGGTGCAGCAGGAACAGTATGCACCATAGGAGGTGCAGGAGTAACAACATTTGGAACCACTGGAGCATCATGAGGACCCAGATTGAAACCTTAAGGTGCAAAATTCTCTAGCATTCCCCACGGATAACCCTGAGGCATACGGTTTTGAACAACAGCCAGAGTAGCGGATACAGGAACAGTCAGAACTTCAGTACTTGCCCTTGTTGGTTGAGGTTGAACACTCGGTGGCTGATTCTGAGCAACCACCAGAGCTTCCATCAGAGTAGTCAAGTTGGCCAAGCCAGCCTTCAAAGCAGAAACTTCTTCGCGCAGCTCGCGATTCTTCTATTCTAAGTTGACCATCTTCTTTTTGAAATTAGCCCGAGTGTTGTAGTGATGAGTCAGCTTGCTAAATGAAGTAAAGAAGCTGGGTAAGGCACCTGGATATGCATAACAAATGCAAAAACATGTGCAATATGATGCATGATATGCAATATATATGATTATTATTATTTTATCATTTAATATTTCAAGGGATTTAATATTTACAGACATATTGCAAACATCAAAATAACAACGCATCTGAAATACTGAAAACTTTTATTATAATAACTTCGAAATGGGTTACAAGTTTCAATGATCCCAAGTACAAGATGAAAATATAATCTAAAATCCTGAGAAAAGGAACTGATAGAGATCAATCTATACGAATGCGCTTTCCTGTGAGCCTGGCAATCTAAGCTCTCAACCTCTGGTTTTCTTCCCCATGTCTGATGGCAATCTCCTTCCAATCATCTGAATCAGGAAGTGAACAAACAACACCTGTTTGAGGCTTAGGAGAAAATAAATCTCCTTGCCTCTCCATAGACTCTACTACTCGACTCTCAAGGATCTCGATCAAATCATCTCTCTCCTTCAGGTCTGCTCTATAGGAACTCTCTAAAGTCTGGAACTTGTTCTTCAAAGCATCCCTTTCCTGTTGCATCCTAACCAAAGCAAGCTGCAGCTCTTCTAGATCATCTAATAAGGGAGGAGTGGTCTTCACAAACAAATCAGGCATGGGTGTCTCCAGAGTATACGGCATCTTCAACTGAATGGCTCTCGATCGGACCCACTGAAGATATGGATCCAAAGAAACAACACCTCTAGGTCCAAAATCCTTCATACTCTTCTTATGAATGTGACGCCAGGCCTTTGCAATCTGCTCCCTAGCTTCCCTGTGGTCTTCTCCTTATTTCAAAAAGAAACTACTCAGATGAATATTGTTCGGTTTATCCCTCATCGGATAACCAAGTTGTCGCCGTGCAAGAACATGGTTATAGTTAATTCCTCCCTTTGTACCAAGAAGAGGCACATTGGGGAAACCACCACAACTGTCAATAATCTCCGCATCCTGGTAAGCTCGATGATACCAATCAATATCCGAGTGAGTAAGTGCCATGATCTTAGGAGCCCAACGGGGTTCCTTCTTGACATCCCAAAAAGCGTCAGACTGAGGCATATGAGAGGTAAACCACCGATACAACAAAGGTGTGCAACAGATAATCATTCCCCCATGATAAGAATTCCGAAGATGAACAGAGTAATAAGCATCACCCAACAGTGTAGGAACCGGGTTTCCAATCATGAAAATCTTGATAGCGTTAATGTCGACAAACTTGTCCACATTAGGAAATAAGAATAATCCATAGGCGAGTAAAGCAAAGGTGGCCTCAAAAGTAACCGTACTCTTCATCCTGGAAAAGTAACGAGCTTTCTCCAATAATAACTGAGGTGGTAATCCTCTAATCCCTCCTTTGGTAGTCATATGAGCTTCCACCTCAGACTTCCCCAGATGAATCAAAGCAGCAATATCATGTGGTTTTGGCTCACCCTCCAAACTAGTAAAAGGAACGCGATCGGTAACAGGTAAATCGAATAGATAGGAATACTCTTCCAGTGTTGGCATTAACTGATAATCGGGAAAAGTAAAGCAGTGATACACCGGATCATAGAACTGGACCAAAGTTGAGAGAAAACCCTCCTTCATCTTCAGCTTCATGAGAGGAATAATGGATCCATACTTCTTTCGAAAGTCTGCAGAACACTCGATCTCGGGAATTAGACTGATCAACTCATCTATCTTAGGATCCTTGAAACTCTATTTCCCTGTCTTTCTCTTTCCAGAATCCACGGTTTAAAAGTACCTGAGATATTCACAAATAGTCAACCTTTAAATCCCTTGAAATATTGTTTTTTTTTTAAAAATGCTTATGAGTGCATGGATGCATGATGCAACAATCACACACAAGATCACACATATAGGGTTCATAGGTTCAACGTCACGAGCATGAGGTCGAAGGTACTACCCATAAGGTATTGGTCTAAAAAGTTATCACCTACCGAACAAGGCTCTAGAGGTTCTCAGAGTCTACATCCTTCCTTCGGATATTACCAACTTCCCGATTAACTCGGTAATTAGTAATATTCTCAAGAAAGACTCGTCCGAGTGTAGTATCGCGTGACAACTACTTCCATATTACTCCGTTATAGCTTCCGCACTACACCTAAAAGGCCAAGAGGGGTTAGGTAATCTACGGTCCTCAGCTTAGGCAGGCTCCCAGGTCGAAAGCAGTACGTCTTCCCGATTACTCGGTAAACGATACTACAGTTAAAGGGGCCTCCACTGAGTGGGGGATCTCATGCCTCCTTTTTTGGGATTACTCCCTCAAAGTTAACATGACTATACCGCCCTTCCTATCTTAAAGTTTTCCCAAGTCCGGGTATAGGACTTATGAGTAATCACCAAGCACCCTGTAAACCAGGAAAATCCAGACAAACATATATACAAAATATAACACATAAACAACAATAGCACATATACAGATATAAACAAAGATAGGTTTAACCCACTTAGGGATGGACCAGCAAGAGGCCAATCTCTCCCCAGTGAAGTCTCCATTTTTTTTGTGGTGGTAGAAATGTGCAAGACTAAGCCATTGGATTGACTAGACTTTATACAAATCAAAATAAAAATCGCCATTGCGCTTTATTGTTTCCAAAGGAATTGGAAAAGAGCGAATAACCCAAAAGGAGGGGGAAAGATTCAAGGTAAGGGGGTTGGTTATGCAAAGGGAAGGTATTAGCACCCTAAACATCTACGGTACTCCGCAGGAACCTCTTTGAAAAATCTGTATATTTTAGCTATAAAAATGTGTTGTATATAAAATGGATGGTGGAGGTGAGAAAAGAAATATATTTTTTTATGATTTTTGCACTCGCCGCGGTTGCGAACCTTTAGTGCCTACGTACCACCTTTCGTGCAAAAGGGGATTAGGGTACACGTAGTTCCTCTTTTAAAAATTTGAAACACAAGTGTGTTGGTTGATTTTATGAGATAAGACATCATCGCAATTGTCCGTGTGAAAAACATACTTACTACCCACAATCATGAAAAAGGAGAATTTGCATCATCTCAAAGTGGAGGATATGGCTTGGATTTTAAAATCAACAATGTCTCACTCAACACCCAAGTGGAAAATATCTCACTTCACTACATATTGTAGAAGTATAGTTGTTTGCATCACTACAAGGATTGACAAGAGTCTAATCTTTTGAGAAAAGTTTAAAGATAAAAGCCAAAGTGGCAAAATGGTTTGAAATGAGATTGATTGACTTTTAGTCTTCTCACAAAAAAAAAGGTCAAGGTATTATTAAATTGATTGAAATTTATTTATGAAAATGTTTCGAGGATGCATTGTACCCCAAAATTTTCCCTCCCATATTCCTCAAGATATGTCAAGAATCACCTTCAAATGGTTCAAGACTACTCAAGGGTTGCACAGTCAAACATCCTCCTAAGCCAGTCAAAATTAGGGTTTTGGTTCCTTCAATGAATTTGGGGTTTTCAAGGGCTGAAACAAGTCCCATAGGCATACATACATTGCCAAGTACCTACATGGCAAGTCTCAAGGCTCACAATGTCAAATTGCACAGTCAAAAGCTTCATTTGCTTCACAATCAACTGTAGGGGTAAAATGGTCATTTTACAGTCAAAAGTCAAAAAATTTGGTCAAAATCTTACTTTGAGCTCACAATCATCATTTTATCAAGTCTTGATCATGATTCCTCAAGCATGACTCAAAAATCATCAAGATGCAAAAGTTTATATTTTTGGACAGTAGAAAAGTCAACTGTAACTTGACCAGGGCATAACTTTTTCATGGTTCATCAGAAAAATCCCATCCAATGCTCATTTTGAAGGGGATGACATTTCCTATAATTCATCTTCACATTCCAAGTCCAAGAAATGCTCTCACAAAAAGTTACCAATTTCTACATTACAGGTCAATTTCAAAAGTCAACAAAAATGCACTTTAAGTCAAAGACCATAACTTGAGATTGGTAAATCCAAATGACATGGGACCAAAGGCATTGGTTAGAGGATTTCAAGACCTTTCCAAAATGTCCAAGAACATGTTCATATGATCAAAATTGAGCAAGATATGCATTGGAGAAGTTGGGAAATTTTATGAATTTGCAAAAGTCAACTATCCTTAAAACTTCAATTTTTGACAAAAGGGCCCACTTTCTTCCACTTGATTCAGCCTTGTCATGCCACACACGTGTCCCATGCTTAATTTCAAGATCAAACATTTATTTTTCTATTTTATTTAATTTTTATTGATTTAATTCATTTTAAATCCATAATAATTCAAATAAAATCTAAAAATTAATGGAATAGCATCTTTGTGATTTGAATAGCTTTTATATGTCATATGCCAGCTAGCCAATTCGTGATAAGCCTTTTTTGTGCATAAAATCCTAGATTTGAACCAAATATGGAAAGGTCTTCAATGGTGGTCAACAAAATCTCAAAACTTCAATACACAAAGATACAAGCCCATATTTTGACCTAGACTGCTTGCCTTATACATATACAAGAAGCCTAAACCTAATTCACGACCTAGACATTGCTAAAACGGCCAAAGCAAAACTGAAAATTTGTTGGAAAAGTGAGAGATCAAGAATAGCATTGCAGGCGTTTTCAGACCAAAATAAGAACGTGACCTTCTTCCTTGCCGTCCACTAAAGCTAACGCAATCAACACCACGTTCTAAGACCCCCTATACAGCACTGTAAGTTCTCACAAACTCGCCACTGAACACGAAATCTAAATTCTTAATTCTTGCATTTTTTCTTCAAGTCGTTAGCATATTCATACTCATTGCTTGATTTCTGATGTAACTGCAATAGCCAATTTTATTTTTAGGCCCTGAATCGTGATGCCCGATTCTAGGGTTCATGTTCTTGCGTTTTAGGTATTTTTGTTTCAGGGAAAATCAAAGCCAATCAAGGGCATAAATGTGATCAGGGGACATGGACGATCATAACCATGGGCTTGGATGGAGTTTTTGAAGCCTAGGGATGGTTTTAGGAAAGAGCCTACGGAACTTCCTAAGGATAAAAATCCGCAGGTAACTGAACCAGGGATTTGGAGAAGACGACCACACGTCGTTCTCCCATTCGTTCTTTTAAACGATCGCGCGCTTTTTATTTTTGTTAGGCATATGTGTTGATTTACTAATATATTAATCACTTATTATTATGATTTCAGTTGAAGTGATTGGCTCAGTGGCTGAGGCGAACAGACATTGAACGTTGGGACCTGGGTTCGAATCCCAGGTCCCCCAAAATATTCATTCTCTTTTTTCTTCACATAATTATGTGCAGGGTTCAAAAGAAGGTGTACCATATACCTCACAAATCAGCGCGCCAAATGGCCATTCTCACAGATCTGATGGCCATGAGGTGCAGACTACCATGTTCCTGGTCAACCCACGCTCTAGTTAATTCCAGAAGTCAAACAAGGCTTGAGATAATGGGCTTCACAATTCCAAATTCACCTCCTATGGGCCCAACACCCCCCTGGTTAAATATTTTTTCTTTTATTTTTCTTTTACTAATTTCTAACTATTATTATTATTATTTATTTAACTAACATAATTAATATTATTTTCACAATAAAATTCAGAAAAATAAAATGTAAATATTTTTATTTATATTATTTATTAATTTCACCTTAGTTTATTTTTGTAAATAAAATGTAAATTAATTAATCTAGCTTTTTTAATTAGGTCAACTTTAACTTTTTACAACAAATAAAACAAACTTAGAATTAGGTTTTTCTTTTGACTTTTAATTTCTTTTATTTTTATTTTCATTAAAGACCTAAAAAACTAAAAAAATACGTTTTCTTTTAATTAATTAATTAATTAGTTATTAGGTTTAATATTTAATTAAATGCAAAAAAGGACAAATTACTTCTTTCTTTTCTCAAAAGGGTCAAAACCCTAAGGACGTCCCGATTCAATTCCTTTCACGCACTATTATTTATTTTGATCATATTTATGTATCTGCTCCGAGTATGTAATAGATAATTAGGACCTCTTTTATCGCTTTCTTTAATTTCTCGCATTTATTTTCCAAAGGGTTATGTTTTTGGCGATGTATATGCCCGCGCCTTGTAATAGTGTAGATTCAATTTTCCGCAATTTACTTTCCGCATAACTATTAACTGTTAATTATGCATGCAAGACTTGTCTGAAAAATAAAATCAAAGTGTAGCTCACAAATAACATGTACGAGATAATCTTAACTGAATTTAACACACATGCACATGCCACTCTTAGGGTACGCCTCACTTGGTTGCCTCGAGGTGGTCATCGAGTATAGGGTGTTTTAGAGGTTGCCCTCCTGTCTAAAGATCCAGATGCCTCGAAATGGTTGCCTAGGATAAAAAGGATCTAGGACATTAGGGTTACCGCTAAGGCGTCCTACCATTGCTTTGGTGACCACACATGTCCCTAATAATCGAATTGACCCGAATAACTCCAACGACGGTGCTACCTACTTCTCAATAGTGGGATAGTACTGTCTAAAGAACTCTTACACAGCCTAATTCCTTAGAGTAGGTAGATTTCTCCTGGGTACTTGCTCTTTTTCA
The DNA here is from genome assembly GCA_948472305.1 of Vicia faba. Taxonomy (NCBI): domain Eukaryota; kingdom Viridiplantae; phylum Streptophyta; class Magnoliopsida; order Fabales; family Fabaceae; genus Vicia; species Vicia faba. Next base: position 409,088,809 of record OX451740.1, on the reverse strand, counting down.
AACAAACAAAAACAACTTTTCGCACCTACACTTTCAAAAAGTTTTCAAACAAACACTTCATACACTCTTGAGGACAAATACAAGAGTTACCTAGAAGTTTTTTCAAACTAAACTTTTTTCAAAACCCACATACACTTGAAAAGCAAACATTTTTGAAAACATAGTGAGCAAGTACCTAAGAGCCCGTGGATAACCAGGGATAGAAAGGGTGCTAATACCTTCCCTTTCTATAAATCTACCTCCCGAACCGAGAGACATCTCGAAAAGGAATTTTGCTGTGCTTTTGTCCTTTCCATGTTGGAGAAAATAAAAGACTGTGGCGACTCTTGCTTACCGCGACATTTCGCGAACCAGCTTAAAAAACAGTCAGTTCTATTTCCACCGATCACAGAACTGGCGACTCTGCTGGGGAGATATTAATAAGTGAGGTGTACCTTAGGATTAGACCACTTTTGTTTTCAATTGCTTACTTTGTTTGCTTTAAATATTGTGGGTTTGTCTTGGAGTTTCATAGATCCTAACCCGGATCTGGGGGATACCTTTTAGAAGTAGCAACAAACTGTGAGGGAACTGTGTGGGGTATACCGACACGGTTGAAGCAGTTGCTACGTTGATGTGGCACTTTGGTGAGTACCGGTAACCCTTGAGTCATGTCAAGGAGAGTACGGGGCCGTCGCGTGGTGTCATGAAGCATCAACTGACCTTAGGAACTTTACTTGACCATCCTGGCCTCTTTAGGGGTAGTGAGATGACCGAATTTGGTGCAGTCCGAAGTTGGTAGATACTCGATACTACACTCATTGAGGGTTGTTTTCTTGGAATATTTTGATCGCCAGTTCAGTGGCTAAATCAAAACAATGAACACAGAAAACAACCCAATGATATTGAGCTCCTTAGAACCCGGTTACTTTTGATAGGACAGGTCTTGAGCCCACCAACTTCAAGAGGGTAGTACCTAGACCCCATGCTGGCCTAAACTCTAAGGGTTGTCTGGTGTGACTTGTGTGCCTTATCATGTTTGCTTCTTGTGGATACTTGTGGTGTGTTTTTATCATAACATCATAACATCATAAAGCATCATATGCATTTACTAACCACTTCAAGGGTTCGAATCTTCATCTTTATTCTTGTTTTGTAGGACATGGAAACTATCCGCAGAAAGACAATTCATGTCAACCTTGTAAGGATCCCTCCTCGGCTTAAGGAGCTTACATCCAGGATTCCCGAGAACTCTTCCTTCAGTGAAAGGCATGGTAGACTCATCAGTTTGGTCAACACCAACATTGAAGAAGATATGATAAAAGTTCTCTTCCAGTTCTTTGACCCTTTGCACCACTGTTTTACTTTCCCGGATTATCAATTAGTACCTACTTTGAAAGAGTTTTCTCAGCTTCTGAGGGTTCCCATTCTCAGTCAACTACCCTACAACAGTACGGAAAAGGAGCCAAAACTTGAAGAGGTTGCTAAAGCATTACGTCTACAACCATCTGACATCAAGGGACATTGGGAAGTTAGAAGTGGTATCAAAGGATTCTTGGCAAAGTTCCTGTTTGAGAAAGCACAAGAATGTTGGAATTCCCTTGACCTACAAGCCTTTGAAGAAGTTGTGGCACTCCTTGTCTATGGGTTGGTGTTGTTCCCGAATCCGGATCAACTTATAGATATAAATGTTGTCAAGATTTTTATGTCCAGAAATCCCATACCTATATTGCTTGGGGACATCCTCCACTCATGTTACACTCGAACCATGAGAAAAAGAGGTGTTCTCATGTGCTGCACTCCTCTCATGGCAAGGTGGTTTATTTTGCACCTTCCACAGTCAGTTTTGAAGAACGAGCGGGGTTTGAGATGGTCACAATGATTAATGACCCTTACACATGCTGATATACATTGGTGTTCTCGGTCCAAAGAAAATGTCACTATCATTGATCGTTGCGGAGAGTTTCCTAATGTTCCTTTACTTGGAACTAGAGGAGGCATTACTTACAACCCGTGTTTGGCTTTGAGACAGTTTGGATATGCTCGGAGGGATGGCCCTCATGACATGTTGATTCTTGACATAGTTTTTGACTTCGACAATGATACGCAAGGACTTCGCCAGAGATTCATCAGAGCTTGGAGGATGCCTAACAAGGTGGATAGCAATACGCTGGGGCACAAGAACTCCATCCCCCTTGAACCTTATCTCAAGTGGGTACGAGCCCACTCCCAGAAGCTGGTGATGCCATATCCTCATGTCCTCCCCGTGATCAAAGATCCAGTTTTGGAAGGAGAGGTGCCATACACCATTCAACATCCTGACATGCCAACATCTTGGGAAGAAATGCAAAAAAGCTGGATCCAACTCAAGGAAGAGCGGAATTCTCTTGAAACCAGTCTACATGCCAGTGAGAAGAAGGTCTTGGAGCTCACCCGCCTACTGCACGAGGAAAAGACTCTCAACACCTACATCGCTCCAAAGAGGATGCGCAGTGTCTTTTGGGATTAATTATTTTGTAATGTTTTGCCCATGAGGCCCTGATGTACTGAACAAATTATTTCTTAATATAACGTGTGTTCCTTTTTGTCTACAACGAATTTGAACTTTCGAACCCTTGAATGCATCGCATAAATAGCATAGCATGCATCATATGCATAACAGGTACCCTTTTTCTACAGGTTGCTTAACCTTCTTCGCTGTTTATTTCAGCAATCATCATGAATCCTGAACCTACTACTGAACAAGCTATCAAGGCCCTCCAGGCGCAGAACGCCCAGTTCCAGGAGCTGGTCATGAGCTTAGCCCAGGGTCAACAGGAATTGAAGACTCTGCTTTTGAAGAAGAAGAAAAAGAGGACTGTGTTGTTTAACACCGGACGCAGATATGGGAATACACTACAGAATGAAGCTGAGCTGACTACCCCATCTGTTGGGAAAGACAGCCCACAAGGAGAGGTTCCTAGTCCCGTGGTCTCCGACAACGATAAAGATTACAATGATGAACAGTACCCTCCTGCTGAGGACAGGTACAAACAGCTGGAGGACCGCCTAAGTGCAATGGAGACTCAACACGTGCCTGGGTTGGATTTTGGAGATCTAGGTTTATCTTCTGGGGTGGTGATCCCACACAAGTTCAAGGCACATGCCTTTGCGAAGTACGACGGGGCTTCCTGTCCTAAGCTGCATCTCAGATCATATGTAAGGAAGATCCAACCTTACACAGCTGACAAGAAGTTATGGATCCATTTCTTCCAGGATAGTCTTTCAGGGACTCAACTCGAATGGTTCTATCAGCTGGATGGAGCCAGTATTCGAAACTGGGAGGACTTGGCTACTGCATTTTATAAGCAGTATCAGTATAATTCCGACCTCGCTCCTACGCGTACCCAACTCCAGGGTATGTCACTAGGGACGGGTGAAGGATTCAAGGAGTATGCGCAAAAGTGGAGGGACCTAGCTGGAAGGGTGCAGCCACCTTTGACGGACCGTGAGCTTGTCGACATGTTCTTGGGGACCCTGTCCGGTCCATTCTTCAACCATCTGATTGGGAATTCTTCTGTTGGGTTTACAGATCTGATCTTAACCGGTGAGAGGATAGAAGCTGGTATCAAGTCGGGGAAGATACAGAAAGGTGCCTCCTCGAGTACTGAAAAGAAGCCCTTTAAGAAAGAATCTAGTGTTGTTTATGGTCCAAGAAGACTGAACAAACCAGAATGCCGCAAAGCTGTCAACGCGGTGGTAATTTCAAAGCCTGCTGCTGCTCCTCAGCAATATAACCAACCAAGGGGTGAGAGACCCAAAAGGAAGTACACTTGGCTCAGCATGACCCTGTCTCAGATATTGCCGCAACTGCTGTCAACCAATTTGGTAACTGTCAAAGAAGCTCCGAAGGTAGTGAACACCATATCTCCAAAGTACAATCCCAACGCCCGCTGTGCTTATCACCTCTGACAGCCCGGGGCATACTACGGATGATTGTTAGGCTCTGAGGAATAAGGTTCAGGACCTTATTGATGCTAAAGAAATATAGTTCGAGGCGCCCGAAAGGCCCAATGTTGTGACTGCTCCCATGCCCCAGCATGGAGTGAATGTTGTGGAAGAAGACCGGTATATAGCCTCTGTGGATGATATTGTTACTCCGTTGTTGACTGTCAAAAGGAACCTATTGCTAGCCGGTTTATTTCCGGGATGTAGTAAAGATTGCCTTCTATGTTCTGTTTCACCTGCTGGTTGTCCTTTGTTGAAGTCAGGCGTCCAAAACCTGATGGATAACAAAGAGATCTTGTTCGAGAAAATTGTTGTTCCTGCTATCCCTGCTGAAGAAGTGTCCATTGTCACTATTTTCAACAACCCTCCTAAGGCTCCCTCAAGGAAGCCTGTCAAAATCATGTCTACACAGAAGATTGCTCCTATCATCATCACTGTTCCGGGGCCCATCCCCTATAAATCTGACAAAGCTGTCTCGTGGCACTATGGGGCAGATGTTTATGTTCTTGGAGTAAAGAAAGAGTTTGATACTAGTACTGGAGTCAGTAACATCATCGGGCCTGCTAAAGTCACCCGCAGCGGTAGACTCTTCTCACCTGATATTGCGCCACCAGCTATTCAGAGACCTCTTGTCATCACACCTGCCAGTGTGCCCACTTCCCTGCCTGACCAAGTTCCTATTTCTACCCCTGTTGCCGAGTCATCTGACGCTCGGGGCAAAGGGATTGCTACTGATGTGCCTGCCCAAACGGAGGCACCGAAGACCGTCAATGTTGAAGCTTCCAAGCAAGAGATGGAAGAGATTCTTAAAATTATCAAGAAGAGTGATTTCAATGTAGTTAAGCAGCTGGGGCACACCCCCTCTAAAATTTCTATGCTATCATTTTTGTTGTGTTCAGAGGCCCATGACAAGGCCCTGATTTCCTTCCTGAAGACGGCCCATGTGCCACAAGAAACGTCTGCTGATCAATTTACCGATTGTGTGGCCAACTTGACTGCTGATAATGGGTTGGGTTTCTCTGACGCCGATCTGACTGCCAAAGGAAAGAACCATAATGACGCCCTGCATGTCTCCATTGAATGCAGAGGCACTACTCTTGCCCATGTGTTGGTAGACACCGGTTCTTTGTTGAACGTATTACCCAAGAAGGCCCTAGACAGGTTGGATTGTGAGGGTTTAGAGCTCAAGCCTAGTAACATTGTTGTCCGGGCCTTTGACGGGTCGAAGAGGATGGTACATGGTGAAGTTGACATTCCAATCAGGGTTGGTTCTCAAGTTTTTGATTCTACTTTCTATGTGATGGACATTCGTCCATCCTATTCTTGTTTGCTGGGTCGCCCATGGATCCACAAGGCTGGAGCTGTGACCTCCACATTACATCAGAAGCTTAAGTACCCGGTCAGAGGGAAGATCGTAACAGTTCAAGGGGAAGAAGAATACATGGTCAGCCACCTCAACTCGTTCCGGTACGTAGAGATGGATGGGGAGTTCATTGAGACCCCCTTTCAACACTTTGAAGAGGTGCCTCAGACACTGGCATCAGCAGAGACTGTGACTGAAGAAGATTCTCTGTTGAAGATGGCTTCTTTAAAGGATGCCCGGGCTGTTATCGAGAAGGGTGAGTGCACAAACTGGGGCCGACTTCCTGATTTCACTCCAAAGACTGACAAGTTTGGTTTGGGTTTCTCTGCAGAAGCTCAGAGGGCTGTTCGTAAGGCAAGGATTGGAAGACCTCCTGTGTTCATCACCAACCCGGGAGTAAATGCTATTGAAGACGAAGCAGAAGAATCTGAGTTTGACAGCTGGATCTACCCAACGACCAACGGTGGACCAAGCAACTGGACGGCGAAAAATTTCATACTTATTACTTTTGTCACTCAGTAATGAACTCCTTTGTTTTGAATTTGTAACAAACAATATTACTAAACTTTATGGCCCGGTGTCTTACCCGGGGCACCGTGGCTTCATTTGTGAGGGCTTTTGTGTGTCACTTTCATATATCATTAATAAAAGCATTGGACGTTTTTTACATTTCAAATCTTGTGCTCCTTGTCTTTCTTTATTATATATTGCAAAATAGCTATATTTACACACACTCACTTATACAGGTTCCAATCCACTCTGGATCCCACTGGTAACGACTCTGCTACTGCCAGTTATGACTTCAAAAATCCGATCAACTTAGCCGAAGACAAAGGTGAAGATGATTGCGAAGTTCCTGGTGAGCTTGCAAGACTGCTACTCCAGGAAGAGAGGGCCATTCAGCCACATGAAGAGCCAGTGGAAACGGTAAATCTGGGTACTGAGACAGACAGAAAGGAAGTCAAGATTGGTGCCAATCTGGAGCTCAGTATGAAACAACGGTTGATTCAGATGTTGCATGATTATATGGAAAATTTTGCCTGGTCTTATGAAGACATGTCTGGGTTGGATACCGACATTGTGGTTCATCACCTGCCTACCAAGGAAGAATTCCCTCCGGTAAAACAGAAGGTCCGCCGTATGCGTCCAGAGATGTCCGAGAAAATCAAAGCTGAGGTTATGAAACAATTTGATGTCGGGTTTCTAGCAGTGACTTCTTACCCTCAGTGGGTTGCCAACATGGTTCCAGTGCCGAAGAAGGATGGTAAGGTCCGAATGTGTGTTGATTACAGGGATTTGAACAGGGCGAGCCCTAAGGATGATTTCCCTCTGCCTCATATCGACGTTCTGGTTGACAACACTGCTCAGCATAAAGTATTCTCCTTCATGGACAGCTTCTCTGGTTATAATCAGATCAAGATGGCTCCTGAAGACATGGAGAAGACCACTTTTGTTACTCAGTGGGGCACCTTTTGCTACAAGGTCATGCCTTTTGGGTTGAAAAATGCTAGGGCAACCTACCAACGTGCCATGGTTGCTTTGTTTCATGACATGATCCATCACGAGATCGAAGTATATGTTAATGTTATGATTGCAAGGTCCCAAACTGAGGAGGAACACCTTGACCATCTACAGAAGCTGTTTGACCGTCTGAAGTTGTACAAGCTGAGGTTGAACCCGAACAAGTGCACCTTCGGGGTGAGATCTGGAAAACTACTAGGTTTCGTCGTGAGCGACAAAGGTATTCAAGTGGACCCTGCCAAAGTGAAAGCCATACAAGAGATGCCAACTCCCAAGACAGAGAAATAAATCAGAGGCTTTCTAGGACGGCTGAACTACATTGCCCGATTCATCTCACATCTAACTGCTACATGTGAACCAATCTTCAAGCTGCTGAAGAAAGATCAAGTAGTACGTTGGAATGACGAATGTCAGGCCGCTTTCGAAAGAATCAAAGAGTATCTCCAAGAGCCACCCATTCTTATGCCATCGGTTGAAGGGAGACCTCTAATCTTATACTTGACAGTACTGGACAACTCAATGGGGTGTGTGCTGGGGCAGCATGACGAGTCTGGCCGAAAAGAGCACGTTATTTATTACCTTAGCAAAAAGTTTACCGACTGTGAGACCCGATACTCACTGCTCGAGAAAACTTGCTGCGCTTTGGTATGGGCTGCTCGCCGGCTGAGACAGTATATGTTGACTCACACTACTCTGTTGATTTCAAAAATGGATCCAATCAAGTATATCTTCGAAAAGCCCGCCTTGTCCGGAAGAATAGCAAGATGGAAGATGATCTTGACAGAATATGACATCCAGTATACGACTCAAAAAGCAATCAAGGGAAGTGTATTGGCAGACCATTTGGCACACCAGGCAGTGGATGATTACCAGTCGATGAACTTTGAATTTCCAGACGAGAATATCATGGTAGTGACTGATTGTGAAGTACCTGGACCGGATGAAGGATCTGAGGAAGGATCCCGATGGTCTATGCACTTTGACGGAGCCTCAAACGCTTTGGGTAACGGTATTGGGACCGTGATCATATCCCCTAAAGGCACTCATACTCCACTTACCGCCCGGCTATGTTTCAACTGCACCAACAACATGGCGGAGTATGAAGCATGTATCATGGGTCTTCAAGCTGCAATTGACTTAAGGATCAAGTTTCTAAGTGTCTTCGGAGATTCCGCTCTCGTGATCAATCAGATCAAAGGCGAGTGGGATACGAAACACCCAAATCTTATTCCTTACAAAGAGTATGTGTTGACATTGATTCCCCACTTCGAGGAGATAACTTTTGAACACTTCCCAAGAGAGGAGAATCAGTTGGCGAACGCGTTAGCTACGATGTCTTCTATGTTCAAAGTCAAATGGGACAACGAGGCTCCCCGGATCATTATCTGGAAATTGGATGAACCTGCACATTATTGTGATCTTGAGGTTGAAGAGGTAACTGAAAAACCTTGGTATCATGAACTGAAGAGGTACCTTGAAGCTCAAGAATACCCCGAAGGCGCATCTGTTAACGACAAGAAGTTTCTGAGAAGGTTCGCGGCAAAGTTCTTCCTCAGTAACGGCAATCTCTACAAACGAAACCATGATTCAACTTTACTGCGTTGTGTGGATAAGACTGAAGCAGAAAGGATCATGGCAGAGCTGCATGAAGGTACCTTCGGAACACATTCCAGTGGGCATACCATGGCAAAGAAAATCCTTCGGGCAGGATATTTCTGGTCCACAATGGAAGCCGACAGTTACCAACATTCTCGAACATGTCATAAGTGCCAGATCTACGCTGATAAGGTGCACGTTCCTCCAGTTCCTCTGAACATTTTGACAGCACCTTGGCCTTTTTCAATGTGGGGCATTGATATGATCGGCAAGATCAGACCTACGGCATCCAACGGGCATCGCTTCATCCTGGTAGCAATCGATTACTTTACGAAGTGGGTTGAAGCAGCTTCCTATGCTACGGTAACCAAGAACGTCATGGCACGGTTCATTCGGCATAATCTGATTTGCCGATACGGCGTACCAGAGAGGATCATTACGGATAATGGTACCAATCTTAACAACAAGATGATCACTGAGCTCTGCGAGAAATTCAAGATACAGCACCACAACTCTTCTCCCTACCGGCCGAAGATGAATGGGGCTGTCGAAGCGGGAAATAAGAATATTAAGAAGATTGTGCAGAAGATGACAGTGACCTACAAAGATTGGCACGAGATGTTACCGTTTGCTCTTCATGGGTACCGTACCTCAGCAAGGACGTCAACAGGGGAAACACCCTTTTCCTTGGTCTATGGCATGGAGGCAGTCTTGCCTATTGAAGTCCAGATACCCTCTCTCCGGATAATGAAGGATGCAGGTTTGAGCGAAGATGACTGGATCTAGACTCGACTTGATCAATTAAATCTAATCGATGAAAAGAGACTCACCGCTATTTGTCATAGTCAAACGTACCAAAAATGGATGATCAGGGCATTTAACAAGAAAGTCAGACGACAAGAGTATCAAGTCGGAGACTTGGTAATCAAGCGCATCATTCTTCCTCAAAGTGATCCCAGGGGCAAATGGACCCCTACGTACGAAGGGCCATTTGTGGTTAAACATATCTTCTCAGGAGGTGAAATGATTCTAACCACCATGGATGGTGACGACCTTCCTCACCCCGCCAATGCAGACATAGTAAAAAGATACTACGCATGATAAAAGACTCGCTAGGTTGACACACCTAGGAAAAAATAAGGGCTTCCCGGTGAACCAAAAGGGTTCGGGCAAAAATAAGGGATGAAATGAAAAAAATCTGTACACCCGGCAAGTTGAAAACCTGAAAAGGCGGCTTGGGCAAAAATGGGTATCCCGGTGGACTGAAAACCCGAAAGGGCGGTCCAGGAAAAAGTTAGGGATAAGCGTAATACTATGTCTCATTGGATCACCCTGCATCCAGAATCCGGTATCAACTATCAGGCTCAGACGGCACCAAGCAATCAGCTTCCTCTTCAACTAAGCAGCAAAGTGATGAGACACTTGAAGACATAAAGGCGATGGCAGAGTTGGAACCCAGTGGAATTTTTCACATAGCTGTTTTGTTTTCTTTTCAAAAAATTGTATAAACTCTATTATGTTCGGCGGCGTTCTCTTACTAGGACGTCAGCCTCTTGTACACAAAATGCCTATTTACAGGCAAATTTCAAAAATCAATACAAATCCACTTTTCCAGACAAATAGCCAATTGTTTTTCCTTTATATTTTTTGTTTTGCAAAGAACGTCCAATGTTCATTTTTTGATATATGCAATTGACATTAATTGTTAATCATAAATATTTTCATGCGAAACAAAGGACTAATTACAGGTGACATCAGAAACAGGGGCAATAATGAGTTGTCCAAGTGATCTAGTTGTTCTGTCCACCAAGGTACCAAGGTAAGTTCAGCTGAAGAACGTGACCAAGTTACCTCCACTCCCCGCAGAGTAAGACAAATCAGCAATACTCTCTCCGAGCAGAGTTGGTCTCCCATCAGCCCCAAAAAGGCGCAGTATCTCTAGCAAGTCAGCAATACTCTCCCCAAGCAGAGTTAGTCTACTGTCAGCCTTAAGAAAGTTGGATATCCCCAGAAGATCTCAATATTCCCCAGTGGAGTATACAGATGTTCCTAAGCAAGCATCCCCGACAGTCTTAATATTCCTCGACGGAAATATAAGATGGTTCCTCGGCGGAATACCAGACACCCCAGTGGAGCCACTTCTCCGGTACATCCCAAAATTTTCCCCAGGAGAGTTGAATCATCCTCCCTAGTAGATTCTGGAAGCTTATCCCCAGTAGATTCTGGAAGCCTGTCCCCCGCAGAGTGCAAAAGCCTCTCCCCGACTTTATTCAGAAGGTTATCCCCCACCAGAGCCTATAACTGGGTTATCCTCAGCTAATTACCACGGAAAGATCGTTCTCGGCGAAGTTCTTCCTATACCCCAGTGGAATTCATCAAAATCCCTCAACAAAACATATCAACGGTATCCCCAGCGGAGTTATCATCAAATTTTCAGCGAAGTATCTCTTCCCACAGAGTAATTCCCCGCAGAGTAATCTCTTCGCCAAGTTTATCCCCCAACGGAGTCATCTTCTCCTACCGGTTTATTCTTGCAATCATCATCCCTAGCAGAAACGAAGAACTCTACTCTTCAAATATCAGCCCAGGATTCAACAAGCTCCCGGCATTCGTCAAGGATTTATTTTCCCAGACGAAAACACATTCATAAACATATCACATTTCATACATCCTGCTTACATATATGATAAAGTGCATACGACACGATCTCATCATAACATCATGCATTTCATACATCATGACATTGCATATGACTAATGTTTTCCTTTTCAGGAAAAGGTCAATCAAAAGACGATTACCATCAACTCTCGCAGTTCCAGATTCGATACCTGTATCTAGCCATGGAATATATGTGAGCGATTGATTGTAGATTCGATACTTGTATCTACCCAGGGCATACCTGCATGAAGAGTTTAGAGATTCGATACCTGTATCCAGCCAGGGCAAATCTGTAGACGACCAGTTCCAGATTCGATACCTGTATCTAGCCAGGGCATATCTGTGAGCGATTGATTGTAGATTCGATACCTGTATCTAGCTAGGGCATATATGCATGAAGAGTTTAGAGATTCGATACCTGTATCCAGCCAGGGCATATCTGTAGACGACTAACTCCAGATTCGATACCTGTATCTAGCCAGGGCATATCTGTGAGCAATTGATTGTAGATTCGATACCTGTATCTAGCTAGGGCATATCTGCATGAAGAGTTTAGAGATTCGATACCTGTATCCAGCCAGGGCATATCTGTAGATGACTAGTTCCAGATTCAATACCTATATCCAGCCAGGGCATATCTGTAGACGACTAACTCCAGATTCGATACCTGTATCTAGCCAGGGCATATCTGTGAGCGATTGATTGTAGATTCGATACCTGTATCTAGCCAGGGCATATCTGCATGAAGAGTTTAGAGATTTGATACCTGTATCCAGCCAGGGCATATCTGTAGACGACTAACTCCAAATTCGATACCTGTATCTAGCCAGGGCATATATGTGAGCGATTGATTGTAGATTCGATACCTGTATCTAGCTAGGGCATATCTGCATGAAGAGTTTAGAGATTCGATACCTGTATCCAGCCAGGGCATATCTGTAAACGACCAATTCCAGATTCGATACCTGTATCTAGCCAGGGCATATCTGTAGACGACTAATTCCAGATTCGATACCTGTATCTAGCCAGGGCATATCTGTCAGCGACTGATTTGTAGATCTATACCTGTATCTAGCCAGGAAAGTATCTGCATGAAGAGTTTGAAGATCAACACCTGTAACAGACCAGGAAATTATCTTTCTTTCTCAGGTACGCAAGTTCTCGCTAAGGAATCTCTTACATGATCGACACCCCTGGATGGCATCTATAAGCCCATTCTCGACATCACGTTGCTGATACTCCACTATGTGAGTGCAAATTTCTGGGCACTCTAGTGTTCAATCATCTTCCACCTTCGGATCACGAAAGGCACGCAAGCCAATCTACATCCTCAGGTCTAAGAAGATTGAACAGGGGAAACTGTTGTACCCCAAAATTTTCCCTCTCATATTCCTCAAGATATGTCAAGAATCACCTTCAAATGGTTCAAGACTACTCAAGGGTTGCACAGTCAAACATCCTCCTAAGCCAGTCAAAATTAGGGTTTTGGTTCCTTCAATGAATTTGGGGTTTTCAAGGGCTCAAACAAGTCCCATAGGCATACATACATTTCCAAGTACCTACATGGCAAGTCTCAAGGCTCACAATGTCAAATTGCACAATCAAAAGCTTTATTTGCTTCACAATCAACTATAGGGGTAAAATGGTCATTTTACAGTCAAAAGTCAAAATTTTTGGTCAACATCTTTGAGCTCACAATCATCATTTGATCAAGTCTTGATCATGATTCCTCAAGCATGGCTCAAAAATCATCAAGATGCAAAAGTTTCTATTTTTGGACAGTAGAAAAGTCAACTGTAACATGACCAGGGCATAACGTTTTCATGGTTCATCAGAAAAATCCCATCCAATGCTCATTTTGAAGGGGATGACATTTCCTATAACTCATCTTCACATTCCAAGTCCAAGAAATGCTCTCACAAAAAGTTACCAATTTCTACATTATAGGTCAATATCAAAACTCAACAAAAATGCACTTTAAGTCAAAGACCATAACTTGAGATTGGTAAATCCAAATGACATGGGACCAAAGGAATTGGTTAGAGGACTTCAACACCTTTCCAAAATGTCCAAGAACATGTTCATATGATCAAAATTGAGCAAGATATGCATTGGAGAAGTTGGGAAATTTTTATGAATTTGCAAAAGTCAACTATCCTTAAAACTTCAATTTTTGACAAAAGGGCCCACTTTCTTCCACTTGATTCAGCCTTGTCATGCCACACACGTGTCCCATGCTTAATTTAAAGATCAAACCTTTTTTTTTCTATTTTATTTAATTTTTATTGATTTAATTCATTTTAAATCCATAATAATTCAAATAAAATCTAAAAATTAATGGAATAGCATCTTTGTGGTTTGAATAGCTTTTATATGTCATATTCCAGCTAGCCAATTCGTGTTAAGCCTTTTTTGTGCATAAAATCCTAGATTTGAACCAAATATGGAAAGGTCTTCAATGGTGGTCAACAAAATCTCAAAACTTCAATACACAAAGATACAAGCCCATATTTTGACCTAGACTGCTTGCCTTATACATATACAAGAAGCCTAAACCTAATTCATGACCTAGACATTGCTAAAACGGCCAAAGCAAAATTGAAAATTTGTTGGAAAAGTGAGAGATCAAGAACAGCATTGCAGGCGTTTTCAGATCAAAATAAGAACGTGACCTTCTTCCTTGCCGTCCACTGAAGCTAACGCAATCAACACCATGTTCTAAGACCCCCTATACAGCACAGTAAGTTCTCACAAACTCGCCTCTGAACACGAAATCTAAATTCTCAATTCTTGCATTTTTTTCTTCAAGGCGTTAGCATATTCATACTCATTGCTTGATTTCTGATGTAACTGCAATAGCCAATTTTATTTTTAGGCCCTGAATCGTGATGCCCGATTCTAGGGTTCATGTTCTTGCGTTTTAGGTATTTTTGTTTCAGGGAAAATCAAAGCCAATCAAGGGCATAAATGTGATCAGGGGACATGGACGATCATAACCATGGGCTTGGATGGAGTTTTTGAAGCCTAGGGATGGGTTTAGGAAAGAGCCTACGGAACTTCCTGCGGATAAAAATCCGCAGGTAACTGAACCAGAGATTTGGAGAAGACGACCACACGTCGTTCTCCCATTCGTTCTTTTAAACGATCGCGCGCTTTTTATTTTTGTTAGGCATATGTGTTGATTTACTAATATATTAATCACTTATTATTATGATTTCAATTGAAGCGATTGGCTCAGTGGCTAAGGCGAACAGGCATTGAACATTGGGACCTGGGTTCGAATCCCAGGTCCCCCAAAATATTCATTCTCTTTTTTCTTCACATAATTGTGTGCAGGGTTCAAAAGAAGGTGTACCATATACCTCACAAATCAGCGCGCCAAGTGGCCATTCTCACAGATCTGATGGCCATGAGGTGCAGACTACCATGTTCCTGGTCAACCCACGCTCTAGGCAATTCCATAAGTCAAACAAGACTTGAGATAATGGGCTTCACAATTCCAAATTCACCTCCTATGGGCCCAACACCCCCCTGGTTAAATATTTTTTCTTTTATTTTTCTTTTACTAATTTCTAACTATTATTATTATTATTTATTTAACTAACATAATTAATATTATTTTCACAATAAAATTCAAAAAAATAAAATGTAAATATTTTTATTTATATTATTTATTAATTTCACCTTAGTTTAGTTTTGTAAATAAAATGTAAATTAATTAATCTAGCTTTTTTAATTAGGTCAACTTTAACTTTTTACAACAAATAAAACAAACTTAGAATTAGGTTTTTCTTTTGACTTTTAATTTCTTTTATTTTTATTTTCATTAAAGACCTAAAAAACTAAAAAAATACTTTTTCTTTTAATTAATTAATTAATTAGTTATTAGGTTTAATATTTAATTAAATGCAAAAAAGGACAAATTACTTCTTTCTTTTCTCAAAAGGGTCAAAACCCTAAGGACGTCCCGATTCAATTCCTTTCATGCACTATTATTTATTTTGATCATATTTATGTATCTGCTCCGAGTATGTAATAGATAATTAGGACCTCTTTTATCGCTTTCTTTAATTTCTCGCATTTATTTTCCAAAGGGTTATGTTTTTGGCGATGTATATGCCTGCGCCTTGTAATAGTGTAGATTCAATTTTCCGCAATTTACTTTCCGCACAACTATTAACTGTTAATTATGCATGCAAGACTTGTCTGAAAAATAAAATCAAAGCGTAGCTCACAAATAACATGTACGAGATAATCTTAACTGAATTTAACACACATGCACATGCCACTCTTAGGGTACGCCTCACTTGGTTGCCTCGAGGTGGTCATCGAGTATAGGGTGTTTTAGAGGTCGCCCTCCTGTCTAAAGATCCAGATGCCTCGAAACGGTTGCCTCGGATAAAAAGGATCTAGGACATTAGGGTTACCGCTAAGGCGTCCTACCATTTCTTTGGTGACCACACATGTCCCTAATAATCGAATTGACCCGAATAACTCCAACGACGGTGCTACCTACTTCTCAATAGTGGGATAGTACTGTCTAAAGGACTCTTACACAGCCTAATTCCTTAGAGTAGGTAGATTTCTCCTGGGTACTTGCTCTTTTTCAAACAAAAAAAAACAACTTTTCGCACCTACACTTTCAAAAAGTTTTCAAACAAACACTTCATACACTCTTGAGGACTGATACAAGAGTTACCTAGAAGTTTTTTCAAACTAAACTTTTTTCAAAACCCACATACACTTGAAAAGCAAACATTTTTGAAAACATAGTGAGCAAGTACCTAAGAGCCCGTGGATAACCACGGATAGAAAGGGTGCTAATACCTTACCTTTCTATAAATCTACCTCCCGAACCGAGAGACATATCGAAAAGGAATTTTGCTGTGCTTTTGTCCTTTCCATGTTGGAGAAAATAAAAGACGGTGGCGACTCTTGCTTACCGCGACATTTCGTGAACCAGCTTAAAAAACAGCCAGTTCTATTTCCACCGATCCCACCTATGTACCACCTTTCGTGCAATAGGGGATTAGGGTACACATAGTTCCTCTTTTAAAAATTTGAAACACAAGTGTGTTGGTTGATTTTATGAGATAAGACATCATCGCAATTGTCTGTGTGAAAAACATACTTACTACCCACAATCATGAAAAAGGAGAATTTGCATCATCTCAAAGTGGAGGATATGGCTTGGATTTTAAAATCAACAATGCCTCACTCAACACCCAAGTGGAAAATATCTCACTTCACTACATATTGTAGAAGTATAGTTGTTTGCATCACTACAAGGATTGACAAGAGTCTAATCTTTTGAGAAAAGTTTAAAGATAAAAGCCAAAGTGGCAAAATGGTTTGAAATGAGATTGATTGACTTTTAGTCTTCTCACAAAAAAAAAGGTCAAGGTATTATTAAATTGATTGAAATTTATTTATGAAAATGTTTCGAAGATGCATGGACCTAAGTCCAAGTTTATTATGAAAATGTTTCAAGTTTCAAAACAAGAAGAGTTTTTTTTTAAAGGAGGGAGAAGATTTTTGAAATTAAAGAAGATGGGAGGAGAAGAAGAGGCTATCCTAAAGCATAAGGTAAAAGCTAGGGATAAGAACCATATAACCAACAAGAAACCAATACTTGACATTATGAGTCAATATAGAATTCCCATTCTTTGGATTAAAACCAAGCAAGCAAAGATACTAGACCTCTTGAGAGAACCAAACTTCAAGTGTTTTAAGTCTTCGCACAAATTGGGCAGAGTAACGGCTGTATACGGGTGAATTCCAGATTACAAACAAAGATCATAATCTCAATAACCTGCACACAAAACAAACAAATAACCCAATGTCTTGAGGTAAACCTCAAGAACTCCAGACAAAATATCAAATAAATTCACAAAGTCTCCAAGATAGGCCAAGGTCTCTAATCCTAAGTCCAAGAAGTCCATCACTCCATAATGCAAAGGATAGTAACCATGTAGTCCAAGTATCATTAATGATTTTTATGGTTCATGTTGATTATTAGGTGTCTTTAAAAAGAAAGAAAAGCTCAAGTGAGCAAAATAAAAATGACATAAAAGTAAATGCTCAAGATGAAAATAGCATGAAATGTAAAATGCTAAAAGTAAATGGTACATAAAGCATGGAAATAAAAGCGTAAAGTAAAGTTAATTGTTAGTAATTAGTGGTTAGTTGGATGACCATCTTGAAACTTGCCTTTGGAACTCATTAGAGGATTGGTAGAACCAAAGCCTCCACGCAACAAGTTGCATTTGCTTTTTGTCAAGTATATCATCCATTTTGGAATTCTCACAAGGAAACATGTAATGATCAACGATGTTTAAGTGATCCACGTTGACCAAAGGTGTTGTAGATCCATTAGAGGATTGGTAGAACCAAAGCCTACACACAATGAATCTCATGGTTATTGGATCAAAGAGATCAAATTAACATATTTGGGCTTGCAATCATAAGTTTGGGCCACGAATGATCATTTATTCGAATCGGGACAAAATTTAGCGCTATGTTAAGCAATCGTAAGTGGACTTATGTAGAAGTCACACCTATTTTGAGGCCGGTCAATAGCAATCTATGTACTTCATGTTTGGATAAATGATATAGAGATCACCATCCATTAACATGTAGCACAATTAAAAAATAAAGGGATAAGATGAAGAGGGAGGGGAATGATAAGCTAATTTGGATCACCATTTCAAAATTCTTTCATCTTTAAATTCAACCACTCCTCTAGATGGATTAAAGCACTAAACATATCATTAACCCAAAGCATTAAAAATGAATTAAATAATTCACTCTTAGGTAGATTTGAATTGATGAACATTTATCCAACTTCATCTACATCACAAAATCCATTGAGTTTAAAGACAAATTGGACATTTAAAATTGCAATCCAAACCAACAATCAAAAGGAGTGAGTAGAAAAAGCATTTTGGATCAAAGTTTCCCCAAAACAAGGCAAAAAAGTGCATTCTGTCCCTGTGTAAATCGATTGCACTATTGTGTAAATCAATTTACATAGTACAGTTTTCTAAAAATTATGCAAAATTGCTTCTGTGCAATCGATTGCACTACAGTGCAAATCGATTGCACACAGTTACAGTAGCAAAAACAACATTATAAAAGGGCAATTTCTTGTTCAAAATTTCCATCAAACACCTTATGATCATAGATCCACTTGAGCACGAAAATTCCATCAAATTATGAGAAAATAACACCATTGAAATCACAAAATAATGCTCAAAGAATCAATCCCAAAGATCACCAAGAGATCACATTGTGAAAGATGAATCATCCAACTTACCAAAGGTAGAACTAGAGAATTATCAAAACAACTTCAAGAATTTGCTTCAATTCAACCACAAGAATCAATTGACCAAGCTTGGATGTAGAGAATTGATGGAGAAAAAGTGTTTGGATGAAGGTTTAGCTCAAATATTAGTAAGCTTCACTGCAAAGCTTACTAACTTTTTGAAAATGGAGCTTTGAGTGAATTTGGTAGATGGAGAGAATTGAGAGATTTTTTAGCAAGGTGGATTTGGCTATCAAAAACTTGAAATTTGAATAAAATGAGAGCTCTATTTGTAGAGTTTTAGGATTGGGATTAGTGGTAATTTGGTAATTGATTCTTGGAGCCAAAATTTGAATTAATGATAACTCTTTCAAAAATTAGAGCCAAAATTTGAATTAATGATAATTCTTTTAAATATTACAGCCAAAATTTGAATTAATGATAATTCTTTTTTTAAAAATGAAAGATTGGCACTAAAATTTGAATTAATAATACATCTTTCAAAAGTGAAGGAAAATTGGAGCCAAAATTTGACAAGTTTAAAATGCTGATTTTTTTTAATTTTCACGCTGTGCAATCGATTGCACTACAGTGCAAATCGATTGCACAATGTATTTTTTTCAAAAATGGCGCAAAATACACTATGTGCAGTCGATTGCACTTTAAGATCAATCGATTGCATCAGTGAAAAAAATGAAATTTTTTAATTATTTTTCTTTGCAAATAGAGATTTTAGAAAAATAATACCAGAAATCCTTATTTGTCAGATGCTTCGACTTGGTACCTACAAAATAAAAATATACAAAGACAAAGACAAATATTTTTTGTATTTTGATTAGAAGTTAGTCAACAACACATATACAAAATACACAACCAAGGTGCTTGAAGATTCCTCAAGAGCAAACTTAAAGATAGGAAAAAAGAGGAAGAACCAACCCTAATGTGATCTTTTTATGATCGAGTTGATATGATATGATAGAGGAATCTTAGGGGCAAAAATTGGGGTGCAACAGACTGCCTCTTGCTGGTCCATGAGATCAGATTGTCTCCCAGAAACTGGCAGCTTCCAGAAGTACTTTTACGTTCTACTCTGTCTCCATCAAAATCAGCATCATAATATCCTACTAAGCTGTATTCATTGGATTTTCTATAAAACAAACCCAGGTTAGTAGTACCTTTTAGAAACTTGAAAAATCGCATAACTGTTGTTAAGTGAGATTCTCTAGGATCTGGTTAGAATCTAGCATATAAACAAACGCTAGATAAAATATCAGGTCTTGAAGCTGTCAGATAAAGGAGAGAACTAATCATACCTATGTAGATCTTCTACTCTACCTTTTTACTCACCTCTTCCTTTTCCAGAATGCATGTGGGATGCATTGGAGTCTTTGAAGGCTTACATTCTGAGAGGTCGAATTTCCTCAGAAGTTCTCTCATGTATTTGCTATGGTGAATGTAAGTTCCTTCTAGAGTCTGATTAATTTGAATGCCCAGAAAGAATTTAAGTTCTCCCATTAAGCTCATCTCAAATTCTGCCTGCATGCACTTAGCAAATTCTCTTCCAAGAGAAGGTTTAGTAGATCCAAATATAATATCATCTACATAAATCTGACAAACCAAAGTGTCATTCTTAAATGTCTTACAGAACAAGGTTGTGTCCACTTTCCCTCTGGTAAATTCCTTTTCTAACATAAAGTTACTTAGTCTTTCATACCAAACTCTGGGAGCTTGTTTCAGACCATAAAGTGACTTCTTTAGTTTGAAAACATATTCCGGGTGTTTGGAATTTTCAAATCCAGTGGGTTGGTGCACATATACCTCTTCCTCAATGTAACCATTTAAGAATGCGCTTTTGACATCCATCTGATATAGAGTGATGCAATTGTCTATAGCAAAAGAGATTAAGAGTCTGATAGATTCTAACCTGGCGATTGGAGCAAAGGTTTCTGTATAGTCTATCCCCTGTTGCTGACTATAACCTTGTGTAACCAGTCGTGCCTTTTTTCTTATGAATTCTCCTTGCTCATTCAGTTTGTTTCTGAACACCCACTTTGTTCCAATAACGTTGAATCTTTTTGGTTTGGGAACCAGATCCCAAACGTCATTTCTGGTGAATTGGTTTAACTCCTCCTGCATTTCCAGAATCCAGTCGTTGTCTTGAAGAGCTTCATCAATTGTTGTTGGTTCAATCAGAGATACCAATCCCATGAGGGATTCTTCAGAGTTTCTGAATGTTGATCTTGTTCTGATTGGATCATCCTTCTTTTCCAGAATCTTATCTTCAGGGTGAGCTATGTTGCTTCTGGATAACCTTTTATGGAGTTGATCAACAGAAGGTACTGGAATGCTTATGGCATTTCCTTATGATGTTGTTAGAGCGTCTCTGTTGGGAACTTCTGATGAGTTGCCTTCAGCACCTGTGAATTCAACTTCTATATCTGCAAAAGATTCATTCTGCTTTGACTTTTGAGGGTCAAGCTTATCATCAAATCTAACACTGATTGACTCTTCAACAATTTGTGTTTCTATATTGTATACTCTGTACCCTCTTGAGCATTCAGAGTATCCTAACATAATACACTTTTATGCTTTGGAGTCAAACTTGTTCAGATGATCTTTAGTATTCAGAATAAAACATGTACATCCAAAATGATGGAAATAAGAAATGTTAGGCTTTCTGTTCTTCCACAATTCATATGGAGTCTTTTCTAGAATAGGTGTTATAGAGATTCTATTCTAAATGTAATACGCTGTGTTAATTGATTCTTCCCAGAAGATCTTGGCAATGTTAGTCTCATTGATCATGGTTCTGGCCATTTCTTGCAATGTTCTGTTCTTTCATTCTACAACTCCATTTTGTTGGGGAGTTCTAGGACAAGAGAAGTCATGCGAAATGCCTTTTTCATTGAAAAATATTTCAAATTTTTGATTTTCAAACTCTCCACCATGATCACTTCTGACTTTGACAATTCTAAGATCATTTTTATTCTGAACTTGGTAACAGAAAGCAACAAACACGGAATTTGACTTATCCTTGTGTCTTAAGAACTTTACCCATGTCCATCTGCTATAGTCATCTATGATCACTAAGCCATACTTCTTGCCACTAACAGACGCAGTCTTCACTGGTCCAAATAAATCTATGTGTAGAAGTTCTAATGGCCTAGAGGTGGAAACAACATTTTTAGCTTTAAAAGAAGGTTTTGCAAATTTGACTTTCTGACATGCTTCACACAGAGCATCTGAGATGAACTTCAGATTAGGAAGTCCTCTGACCAGATTGAGTTTGTTAATCTGAGATATTCTTCTCATACTAACATGTCTCAATCTTTTGTGCCAGACCCATTGCTCGTTATTAACGGAAAGAATGCATTTTACATTCTGACTCTTTAGTTCAGAAAGTTTTGTCTTATAAATGTTGTTTTTCCTCTTTCCATTAAACAGGGTAGTTCCATCTTTCTGACTAACAACTTTTCATGAATTTTGATTAAAGATTATATCATAGCCATTATCACTTAATTAACTTATGGATAACAGGTTATGCATCAATCCATCAACTAACAACACATTATTAATAGAAGAAAAGTTACCATTACCTACTATTCCAGAGCCAATGATCTTCCCTCTTTGATTGCCTCCAAAACCCACGTAGCCTCCAGGTTTAAGTTCCAGGCTTTGGAACATATGCTTTCTTCCCGTCATGTGTCGAGAGCATCCAGAGTCCAGGTACCATGACTGGTGTTTTAGCCTTGCTGCTAAAGATATCTGATACATATATAATTTTGTCCTTAGGTACCCATATCTTTTTGGGTCTTGGTTTGTTAGTTTCACAAAAATTCTGTTTGAATTTTGGTTTGGCAGAATAATCATTGCTAGTGTATTTCAGATCATGTGTGTGCCCATAAGTGAAGTGAGATTTTAGTGGTGTGCGTTTAATTACTAGGTCCATGACTTTCTTAAGTGGAGATACCTTACCTTGGTATCCTATTCCTTTTCTGCCATTTCTGCTAACTCCATAGATCATTGAAGCCATCTTGCTTCTATCTATGTTTTTAGCCAAAAACTTCTGAAAGTTGTGATCATATTCTTTTGTGATTTTATCAGCACTACTGGGAGCCTCTGAGATTATTTCTTTCTGAGAATTTTGTAAATCATTTTCTAGTGTTGAAATCTTTTCTTTTAGCTCAGAATTTTCTAATCTAAGACTCTGTTTCTTTAGAGTCAGATGCAAGATCCTTTTTCAGGTTCTTGAATTTGACTCTGAGTTGCTTATACCTTTCCAGAATTTCACTCAGAATTTCTCCTAGTTCAACTTTGGTAAAATTAATAGTGAAGACAAGAAATACATCTTCTTTGTCTAATTCTGAGTCTGACCCAGATGCTTTGCTATCTTATGTCACATTTTCCATAAGAGCAATGTTAGCTCTTTCATCATCTGACTCTGAGTCTGCACCAGAAGTATCTGAATCATCCTATGTTTCCATGAGACTTTTCTTCTTCTCCTTGAAGAACTTCTTTTTGGGCTTCTCCTTCTGAAGCCTTGGACAATCACTTTTGTAGTACCCTTGTTCATTGCACTCATAGCAGATGATGTCTCTGTTGTTTGACTTTTTGTGACCAGAGGAAGCTTCAGACCTTCTGTATCCATAGGAGGGATCATACTTTTTGTATCTGGAGGAGGACTTATTCCGATTCCCTAATCTTCTGGAGTTTCTGAATTTTCTTTGCTTCTGCTTCCACAGCTGATTGACCCTTCTGGAGAGAAGATACAATTCGTCTTCTTCTGATGAGGATCCATCATAGGTTTCTTCCATAGCCTACAAAACCTTATATTCAAGTTTTTTGTTAGATTTTAATGCTAAAGGCTTACCTTGCTTCCGAGTCTTGTCATCTTCTAGCTCTATCTCATGGCTTCTGAGGGAGCTAACAAGTTCCTCCAGAGATATCTTGTTGAGATCTTTAGCTAGCTTAAGAGCAGTGACCATTGGCCTCAATTGCTTTGGTAAACTTATAATGATCTTCTTTACGTGATCAGCAGTAGAATACCCTTTGTCAAGAACTCTCAGCCCAACAACTAGGATCTGGAATCTTGAGAACATTGCTTCTATGGATTCATTGTCTTCCATCTTGAAAGCTTCGTATTTCTGAATGAGCACAAGGGCCTTGGTTTCTTTAACTTGTATGTTGCCTTCATGCGTCATTCTCAAAGAGTCAAATATGATTTAGGTTGTCTCTCTGTTTGAGATCTTCTCATGCTCTGAATATGAGATGGCACTTAGAAGAATTGTTTTGGCCTTATGATGGTTTCTGAAGTCACACTTTTGTTGGTCAGGCATTCTTTTTCTATCTATCTTCTGACCACTTTTATCCACTGGATGCATGTATCCATCAATCACCATATCCCATAAGTCAGCATCATGAGCCAGAAAGAAGCTCTCAATTCTATCTTTCCAGTAGTCAAAATTTTCTCCATCAAGGACTGGAGGTTTGCCACTGATTTTGTCCTTGTTATCGTGATAGTCATTATTGATGTTTTGGCTTGGTCCCACCATAGTGTTTTTCTAAAGCTTGGATCTTGTACTGGCATGGTTAAGTGTATAAACTCAGAACCAGGCGCTCTAATGCCAATTGAAGAAGTGAAAAACACAAGAATGGGGGGGGGGGGGGTGAATTGAAACTTAAAAACCAAAAGCAATAGACATGAGATTTTTATCCTGGTTCGCTTGATCTCAAACTACTCCAGTCCACCCGCCAATGTGATTTCGCCTCTCTCCAACGAGGACTTAATTGACTAATAAAACTGATTACAATTCTACTTTGACAACTGCCAAAGTCTTCTTGAGTACAACCACAACCCGGTTTATCTCAAGGGAAATAACTTAATCAAAAGAAAATATTTACTGTGTACTGTTTGTTTTTCGTTACAAAAACTGTATCACTATGTGATGTATTACACAAATTGAATGTAGTATGAATATAAATTGTTGCATCTTTTTAAGATTTTATATCAAAGTCGTGTGAAATCATAAACGATTTACCCTTTGAACTTGTTTATATAGGCGTGACAAATATGTCCAAATGGAAACATGATAATGGTCACTTAATGCATTTTCCATACTGAGAAGATCCTTGTCTGAATGAAGATGTTGCACATGATACTGCCTTAATGGAAAAGTAACGCTTCAGAACTTAGGAATCTTGCATGCTGCTATACTTCAGAACTTGGGAAGTCAGAAACGTAAGGTTCAGTAAGAACTTTGGATTTCCGTTTAGAATCAGAGTATCTTTCTCTTTAGTGTAGACTCTGATCATAATACTTCAGAACATTCTGATTACTCAGCTTGAGTGCTTCTGTGGCTTAACTTCTGATGTCGTTTTAGTCAGAACTTCTGTACAACATAAAACACAAATTTAGAGTGCATATTTGTTCTTTGTGTTTGTTATCATCAAAACTCTTATGAGGGTTGTAGAATCAAACTATATATATATAATGAAATTGTGTAAGTGTTTTTGGTGTTGAAAATGTTGTTAAGATGATAATGTGATGTTGTATATCCAAGTATAAGTGTGTTATGGTTGTTACTACTTTAAATATTGATATGTCAAAATATTGTTGAAGTGGTTGATAGGTTATTAATGATTACATCGCGAAGGTGTTGAATGATAAGCATGTGTGTATTTGATTTAAATTGTGTTAAGTTATTGTTATGTCGATAAAGTAGTGGTCGAAGTATTGTCAAACGCGACTTGGAATCATAGAATGAGAATGTTATGTTGCTATGTCGATGTAATACTGCATTGTATCATGTTGTTATGAAAATACTATTAATCAAAGGAATATTTGGGGAATTCTATGTTTGAATCAGTAAGTCTGTGAAGAAGCTGCGTGAGAAACACTCTGTGTCCGGGGCACAAGTGTTGTGTTGGACGACACAAAGTGAAGGGACATGTCGAGGGGCACACGAGCCTGCCGACCGACATGGTATGGAGATGATTATGCTGAGGGGCACCCTAGTTGTGACGAGGGGTACACACCCATAAACCTCTATTTTCTTTTGTTTGTTTTGTCTGTTTCCCGTGTTTATTACTTTATTAATTGGTTACTAATTGTTATCACTGAATTAATGAATCATGGGTAGCCGAGATTAAGTAATCAATACTTCTTATGGTCTTAGAATGTTAATCCACAGAAGAATAATTAAATAACTAAAGAGTATATATATATAACCGATATTAAATTAGTTACAAAATTGTTATGTAGAAGAGTTAGTAAAATAAATAATAGCATAGACTATTTATTAGTTACCAAAGTAAATAAATTGTATATTAGCATATATAACAGGTAGGATTAATAGATGACAGTTAAAATGCCTTAGCAGGGAAAATTATTAAGTTGATATGATGATGTTGTTGTTAATTATGAAGTTACAGGTAGTGATGAATTTTATTGTGTTACCTGTATTGATTGGCTAAAACCAAGTTGTAGGCTATTAACAGTAAAACAATAGCTAAGATAATTCATGGTAGTAGGAGATGATTCATAGTAGTAGGATGTAATTGTAGGAACCTTATTAGAAAACTATTAACAGTATAATATCATAGTACATGTAGCAGGAATAAGTTGACAGTAGGAGTTAATTGTGAAATAGTAACAGAAAGCTATTAGCAATAAAACAACAGTAGAGAATTAATTAGTAGCACTAGCAGTAGTAGAAATTGTTGATAGCAGTACTGGCTTATATAATAGTTGCAACAGGTTAATATTAGAGGAACTGTCGCAGAACGTCTAATAGCCGAATATAGACGTATAGTTGAATAATTATGTAGTGTTATTGCAATGGGTTTTGATTGTAATTGTGAATTTTACTATATTGTTGTAATGACAATATTGTTGATGATGCGAAGTTGCAGGATATACCGATGTTGTTGAAATCCCTCTAATTCTTGGCAGATAAGTTGTAGGCTTGTGGCCAGTGTTGAATTGTTGTTGCTGTTGAGTTGTTATTGAATGGTCAATGTTGTAGTTGTTGTTGTGTTTCATAATGTTGTCACATACTTAGGATAACAAGTTGGGAGCTCATGCTCTGTAAGTTGGTCTGGAATGGCAAGATTTGAAGTTGAAGGCTTTTCACTTGTTGATGCCTCTATTAATTGATATATTATTAAGTTAAGAGTTTTTCTCTGTTGGTACCACATGCATTTGCATCGTAAAAAGTTGCATTTCATATTGTATCTTGAGTTGTTGTGATGATGAATTATTTGTGATATTATGTTGATGACTTGGTTGTAATGGATGTCGTTTAAAAACTATGAAGTGGTGATTTTGTATGATTTGATTCTAATATGTTATTTATCATACATCTGATTATATTGTTTGATATTTCACCCATTTTGTTTGAATGTTACCCCTATGTTGGTAACGTGCAGGTAATCCAGAGTGAAGGTTGTTTACCTTCATTAGTTCGAGTCAGTGTCGTCGCTCTAATACGTAACACTCGGGGGAATGAACACTTGTTACTTTATTGTTGTTATTACTTTAGTTGTTGAATTTTAAGTTGATTTTTGTTAAATACTTGTTATTTGAAGTTTTTTTAGTTGGATAAAGATGTTACATCTTTTTAAGTCGAATATTATGATTCTACTGCGTAGTTATGAAAGTTGTTGGTTTTAAAAGACTAATTTATGTTGTTGTTGGTTCATCCGAGTTTAAAGTGTTATGTATCTATGTTAAATGTCGTTATTTTAAGTTGAAATTGTAGCATCCTTATTTGGTTATCTAAATTTTATAACTTTGATTTTTATAATAATTGTCGGGTAGAATTGGGGTGTTACATAACCTCTTTTGTCTGATAGGGAGTTGGTTGATATGTTCATGGGAACTATAACAGGTTCTTTCTTTAATCATCTGATCAGAAGCTTTTCAGCCAGATTCACCGAGCTGATATTAACTGGAAAACGACTTGAAAGTGGAATCATAAGTGGGAAAATTCAGGTGGTTGCGTCTTCAAATGTTGTGAAGAAGCCTTTCAACGGGAAGAAAGATGCTAATGATGTGTACATCCAGAAGGGTCATGGTAAAGGAGATCGTCATCGGGCTATGGGGGAAATTATGATTTCTAATCCTACACCAATACGACAATAATAACGGGGTAATCAGCGAAGGCAAGACGAGACCAAGAGACAATTTACAAAAATCAACATGCCGTTGTCTCAAGAATTGCAACACATGTATAGGATGAATCTGAATACGTTGGTAGAACCTCATCCAAACCCCAAAAATTCTTCTCCTAACTACAATCCTGATGCAAGGTGTGCCTATCATTTCGGCAGTCCTAGGCATGATACTAATGATTGTTGAGCGCTGAAATACAAGATTCAAAAATGATTGACGCCAAGGAGATTGAACTCAATCCTCCTGAGATTCCAAATGTGATCACCGCTCCCATGCCGAATCATAATTAGGGTCAGGTTAATATTATGGAAGATGTCGATAGCAACAACGACCTGAATAACTAGATTTCCCCTACTGCCAACGACAAAAGCTTCTTCGTTCGAATTTTTATTTGTAATTTCTTTGTTTGTTCAAACAATTACTGTCTTGTCAAACTTTGGTTTTCCCATTAATGCATTTCATATGTTTGTCTTAAATTAATTCATTTTCATTATATTTAAACGGATTTCTTACTTTGTTTTGTGATATTCAACTCTCGATTAAAATATGTGTCAGTGATCTTTGTGATAAAGTGCTTTATCGGTGTCATCGAATTGCTTCTTGCCCTATCAAATCTATTTTGATTCAATTCGAAGGTGACTTGTGGATCTTGAACTTGGATCCGACAATAGACAGAATGCAACCTATGGTATTTAGTTTCCATCTTCCATTACATATCCACCAGCTTACGTCTGGTTCAGACTGGGAGAGGTCTGACAAGGCGGATGATTCTGCTGACAATGATTTTGATGTTGGTCACTCATCGATTCTTCTAGCGTTATTCAACAACATTATATCATGAAATTTCGAAAAAATCGTTGAGGATGATAGGTTTTGTTCTGATAAGTTATTCCTTCTTAACACTAAAAACCAGTCTTAAGATTGTTGTTAATATGTTTGATTTACGTAAATTAATCGACCGCTCCACAGAGGTATCGAGTGTAACAAAAGTAGTGTCATGCTGTCTTTTTGTTTGTAAATAATTGACATGGAAAACATTAACTGATAGGGAGTAGAATTAAGTTATTTATTAATTGTACTTTTATTATATTTTAGTTGGGCTTTTCAATTATTATTTAAGTGGTTTTTGGTGGTTAAGTCTTTTGTTAGATTATCCATTACTGACATTATATAATGTAGTGTCTTTGACACATTTGAAATATTAATGAAAAGAAATTAAGTTTATTTTTATTAGTTATCTTGTATTTTCTTTTATTTCATAACTTTATTTAGTTTGTTAGGGTTCTAGATCTAGCTCTCTTAATATTTGGTTTTTTCATTAATACACTCAATCTCCCTTCCATGACATGTTCTTACTACAATCATCCATTTTATCCTATATTCACTCAATCACTATTTCACTACAACACCCATTTATGCTCCACCTCAACCTCAAAATTTCTACTCACAGTCTGAAACATTTCACCAACAACTAGAAACTCTCAAACCACATTTGATTGAAACTCATGAGATCTCAAACAAAAATAGAGAAGAGTTGAAAAAACATATTCAAAATTTTTATGATTCATTCAAAAAGTCCCACAATTTTTTTGAAGAAAATATGTTGTTCAGAAAACTACAGATAAAGAGATTGAAGAAAAAAAAGTAGAAAATTAGGATTTTGAATCCCTGAGATTTTCTCCGGTGAGCATTTCAATGGCATCTCCGACGACCATATCGGTGACATATTCGACGAGTATTATGACTGCATCTCCGGCGAGATCTCTGATGGTGTTTATGGAAAGAACTTCGGCAGTGTCTCCGACAGCAATTCAAAACGGAAAGAAACAAACATTCTCTGTGTTTCTTGTTCTGTTAAAGTTTAAAAACCCATCTTTATGGTCATCAGAAAAACTATTGGAACAACAAAGTGTTGAAACATTAAATTAGATTTGTTAAAATATTAGATTAGATTAGATTTTATTAGATTTAATATTTAAATATAATTCAAGTTGTGTAGACCCAAGCCCAATTAGGGTTGTATATAAATAGTCCAAGCCTGTATTATTATTTTTACAATTTAATAATATAAATCCTTATTTCCTTTATTATTCCCTCTTTCTCTCCTTACGAAAAGTGCCTCACGCACTAACAAATTGGTATCCAGAGCTTCCGGTTATTGTTCTTGATCTAGTTCTCAAGAATTTCACGTCAGAGTTCGTGTTTCTAGGGTAAGTGAATCAACTGCTACAAAGATGGCTAGTGATAAGGGCATTCCAAATTCTCTTCTAATGCTTGACGACAAGAATTAGATCTAATGGAAAAAACATATGAAATCCTTTTTTGGCTTTCATGAAACCCTATAAGTGGTTACCAACGACGTTCCTACGTTGGCTGCAAATGCAACCGATGAACAGAAAAAAACCCACAACAAAGTCAAGAAAAAAGATTGGAAGGCTGTTTATTGTATTCAGACATTGGTCAATGCTGCTAATTTCGACAGAATCTCTCATGCTGAAATGGTGAAGGAGGCATAGGATATTCTGGTGAAGTATTACTAAGGAGGTAAGAAAGTCAAGGTTGTCAAGTTACAAACCTTGCGTCAATAATATGAGTTGTTGTCGATGGTAGAAGATGAAAAAGTTGCATAATATATGTCGAAGGTTCAAAAACTCGTCCATCTCATAAAGGGTTATGGTGAAACCATAAATGATATGATGATAGTTGAGAAGGTAATGAGAACATTGACCTCTCACTTTGATCATGTTATTGTAGCTATTCAAGAATCCAACAATCTTAAAACCACTAAAGTGTAAGATATGGTTGGTTCGTTGGAGGCGCATGAGATGAGGATTATTGAAAGGAAAAGAGTGCAAGACTTGATACAGGCTCTGCAAGATCAGTCATGGAAAAAAGATGGTGGTTCCAACAAGTTAGAAGGCAAGTTTGACAAGACTCAGGACAAGAAGTCTTGGTCGAAACCTCACAAACATCAGGTCAAAGATAGAGCTTATGAATCCTCGAAAGGAGGAGAAGGAAACTATCAAAAGGGAAAAGAAGATAAATAAGGTGTGAAGTGCTATAAATGTGAAAAGTGGGGTCACGTAGCAAAGAATTATTGGTACAGAAAAGAAAAGGGATCATCAAGCAAGGACGAAGGAGTGAACCTTGCACACCAAGATTCATATGATTTTGAAGGTGGCATGGTGGTTATGGCTGCAGTTGCAGATAACCATGTCGAATCCATGATTTGGTTTCTCGACTCAGGCTGCTTGAACCATATGACTGGTCGAAAGGAGTGGTTGGCATATTTTAACAAGTCGAAGAAGGGCAAGGTAAAACTTGTTGATAATAGTTCGTTGCAAGCAGAAGATACTGGAAATATAGTCTTTAAAATGAGTAATAGAGGGAAAGCTATAATCAAAGACATGCTTTATGTACCTGAAATAAAGTGCAACTTGCTAAGTGTTCGACAACTAGTCAAAAAAGTTTTCTCAGTTGTCATGAAAGAGGGAGTTCTAAAATTGTTCAACACCAAGAACAATTTGGTATTAAAATCTTTGTTCGAAGAACAGGAAATTTAAGGCTATGTTCAGTTCGACTCAAGTTAAATGTTTGAAAACTATTGTTGACCACAAGGATAGTTGGTTGTGACATTTGAGGTTGGGACATTTGAAATTTTTATCACTCAATCAACTGACTACTCAAGATATGGTTACTGAGATTCCAAGTCTTGAGATTCCTAAAAAACTTTGTAATGGTTGTTTAGTAGGAAAGTAATCTTGAAATTCTTTCGTTTTGACTATGCCAATGAGATCATCTTGCATACTCGAAGTGGTAAATTTAGATATATGTGGTCCATTTGAAGAACATACAATTGGTGGAAATAGATATTTTATTTCGTTTGTCAATGAGTTTAGTCGAAAGTTGTGGATCTATATGATCAAATAAAAGGATGAAGTATTCGAGGTCTTTAAGAGATTCAAGATACTTGTCAAAAACCAGAGTGAGAAGAAGATAAAATCTCCGCGAATAGATGAAGGTGGTGAATACACATCCAAGATGTTTGAAGATTTATATGCAGAACATGGTGTTGATCATGAGGTAATTGCTCCGTATACACCTTAACATAATGGAATTGCTGAAAGAAGAAACATAACCATATTAGATATGGTGAGATGCATGCTGAAGCAAAAGAATTTGCCAAAGTGTTTATGGGGAGAAGTTGCTTCAACTGCAGTTTATATTTTGAATAGGTGTGCTACTAAGATATTGAAGAACAATGTTATTGAAGAAGTGTGGAGTGGAAAACGACCATCAGTGAGTCATTTGAAGGTGTTTGGCTCTATGTGTTACAAGCATGTTCCTGATGCAAGAAGAAGGGGGCTTGACGACAAGAGTGAACCTATAATTCTGGTAGAATATCATAAAGTTGGTGCATATAGACTATTCAATCCAGTTAATGAGAAGATTATGTTGAGTCGAGATATTGTGAGTAATGAAAATTATGTTTGGGATTGGAATTCTAGCAATTGAATTAACAAGCCATTGATGAGTTTTGATGTCAATGAAGAAACTGATGAAGTAGAGGTCGAAGGAATTATTGAGAATTCAGTCGAAGTCGAAGAAGAAGCAGTTGCTGACATTCCCAACACAATTGAAGTCGAAGAGGCTATGGCTGAAACAAGTCAAAGACCTCAAATAAATAGAGTTCTTCCAACAAGACTTCATGATTATAAAGAGGTGGGTGATGATGAACTCACACCATATGGGGAATTAGTTCATTTTGTTTTACTTGTAGGTGCTGAACCAATTAACTATAGCAAAGCTTTGAAGACTAAACAGTGGAAGTTAGCTATGGTCGAAGAGTTACAGGCAATCGAAAGAAACAACACATGGGAGTTAGTCGAATTGCCAACACATACAAAATATATCGAAGTAAAGTGGGTATTCAAGTTGAAACATAATGTTGATGGCTCGATAGCAAGACATAAAGAAAGATTTGTAGCTCGAGGGTTTCTTCAAAGAGAAAGACTCGACTATTCTGAAGTGTTTGCTCCAATAGCAAGATTGGAGACTATTCGACTAGTGGTAGCATTGGCATGCAACCATCAGCATTTTTGAATGGTCTTTTAGATGAAGAGATCTATGTCACATAACCTTCAGGGTTTGTGATTCAGAAGGAAGCAAGTAAAGTATATAAGTTGCACAAAATGCTTTATGGCCTCAAGCAAGCACCTAGGGCATGGAATAAGAAGATCGACTGATACTTAGTCGAATTGGGATTTGTCAAATGCAAATCTGAGTATGGTGTCTAAGTTAAGGTTGTCGCACAAGATATAACAATCATCTACTTATATGTCGATGACTTGCTAGTGACTGGAAAAAGCTTGGAGAATTTGTCGAAGTTCAAAGAGCTGATGATGAAGGAATTTGAAATGTCTGATATGAAAAAATTGTATTATTTCTTAGGTATGGAATTTCAAATGTCGAAGTAAGGTATGTTGCTACATCAAAGGAAGTATGTCAAAGGAATACTCAAGAGATTCAAAATGGATAATTCGAATCTGGCATCCTCACCCACCGAACCAAATGTAAAATTGCAGAAGAAAGGAGAGGAAGAAAAAGTCGATATAACTTTGTTCAAACAAATTGTGGGATTTATGAGGTATGTGTGAAACAGTCGACCTGATATAGGTTTCACTGTAAGATTAGTAAACAGATATATGAGTGAACCAATAGTGTCACTTATGAAGGCTGCAATAAGAATCCTGAGATATTTGAAGGGTTCGATAAACTGTGAATACTATTTCGACGAGATTCTGAAGACAAAGAAGCAATAGTTAATTAATTTTCAGATGTTGATTGGTGTGTGAAGGGTGAGAAAACACTTAGAAGGGGAGGGGGTTGAATAAGTTTTTCCTTTTTCTCGTGCAATAATAATGGAAGGACACAAGTAATTTTATCCTGATTCGTTTGAAACTCAAACTACTCCAGTCCACCCGCCAAGGTGATTTCACCTCTCTCAACGAGGACTTAATCCACTATAATCAAAATTGATTACAAATGCACAACCAAACTGTTGTGACTAACAATACAATGCATAAGCCAACTGCAAGTGACTAACACCTCTAAGACTCAACTAGTCCTAGCCCTCTTGAGAAATCTGACCCAACTGGTCTCTCAAGGAATAATTATAATGCACAACCAAACTATTGTGACTAACAATACAATGCACAAGCCAACTGCAAGTGACTAACACCTCTAAGACTCAACTAGTCCTAGCCCTCTTGAGAAATCTGATCCAACTGGTCTCTCAAGGAAGAATTACAAAGATTATCTCTTAACAGTAGTGAATCAGAATGCTTCTAATAAGCTATATCACAAACTGTGATTTATCACTAAGATTTTAGCCCAACACTTAAGAATTACCCACTATATACAAAGAGTTTACAAGAATGAAAATAGTGAGCTTCAGTATATTTTGCGTGGATCACTAACATTGCTTTGAAACAAATGGTCTTCTATATATAACTTCAAATTTTGACTGTTACTACCTTGAAGAGAGAGTATGCATTAATGACGTGTGTTATCTTGACCTTTATGTTTCCAATGCTCTCGTGTATAGTACCACTTGAGTGCGTTAGCCGTCTTAGCATTAAATGATCAACGGTATTGTCAGAGCTTGTCTCTGGAAATTTAAGAGTTTGCTTGCAGCTTTGAAACATCAGAGTTTGCTTTAACTTTTCTTCTATCAGAGTTTGCTCTATCACTTCTTTTGTCAAAGTTTTCTTCATTTTATGTTCATCAGAGTTTTCTTCAGCTTGCATTATCAGATATTGCTTTCAGCGTGCTTCTTTCAAATCTTTGCTTCAGCTAGCTTTATCAGAGGTTGCTTAAGATTACTTTTTCTCAGAGTTTTCCTTGGAGTGCTTCCTTCAGAGTTTGCTTCAGACTTGCGTTTACATAAAATTTCTTAGGAACTTCTTTATCCTTTTTCTGCTCAACATAGAATGATGTTTCACTTTTGAGAATGCTTGAGTCAGAACATCATCTGAATTAGAAAACATGCACATCAGAGTATAAAATATATTATACAAAATTTGTTTCATTGTTATCATTAAAACTCCTAGATATGATTAGAACCAAACTTTATTCTAACAATCTCCCCCTTTTTGACGATGACAAAACAATTCAGATTTTGATTTTTAAATTTTTTTTGTACAAGAGTGAGAATCTCCCCCTGAGATTGATAATCTCCTCCTGAGATAAATATTTCTTCTTCTGAAATAAATAATAAAAGAACTTAAATGCATAAGAGAAACTTCCTGAGATTGTTGTTCAGAGCTTTGGGATATTTTTCTTTCAGAGTTTCTTTATGAGCTCCTGGTCTTTTCTTCAGAGTTTCTTTAGAAGATCTTTACCAGATGATGTTTAGAGCTTAGTCTTTCAGAGTCTTGAGGTATCTTCATATATCTTAAACAGGAAAAAGACTTTGTATTTTGTTAAGAATGTTTGTGATTTAGTTCCATAACTGCTATCATGGATCAGATCAAAATCACATTTTCTCCCCCTTTTTGTCATAATCAAAAAGCAAACAAAATTAAAGAGATTCAAAATATTTTTATATAGAAGATGTCAAAGGACAGAAGTACAAAAAATGGGAAAAAATAAAACTAAGATTGACGAGAGACAAGAGAAAGAAGAAGATTCTTGATTTCTGTTGAGGTTTCCTCTTGTTTCATCATCCAAGTTTTGATTTCTTTGTTGGTTTTATCCTGTTTGGATTCCTCTTGAGAGAGAGAGAGAGAGAGAGAGAGAGAGTAAAAAGGAATTTTGCAAAGTATTTATAGCTTATGAAAAAGAATTTTAAAGTAATAAAACAGTTAAATAATTTAGAATAATTGAATTTAAAAAATTAATTATTACAAGCAATTAATGAGTTTTGGCATTGAGGGGATGCGTGAGATTTGATCAAATCTAAACAGTTACCTAGGAATGGCGTCTTAATAGCAGTGCACGCATGCGTGACCTTTCAGAGTTGAAATACGCGTTCAACTTCTGAGGATAGCGTGTGACAGATGTTTTAATGTAATGAACTTGTGAACCATTTTTGTAATGAAACACTAGACACATTTCAGAACATTATAGATGGTTTCTGAAGTAGCTCCTCTTCTAACTTCTGAAGAGTTTATAATCAAAACATTCATTTCAGAACATTCTGAAAACATATATAGAAAAAAAAATTCATTCAGGACAAAGTTCCATACTGATGTTTTTCAGAATGAATTTAAATTTATCTTCATAAAGAGGTTTAGTAAAAATATAGGCCCATTGATGGTCTGTGTCTACGAAGTTTAAACTTAAAATTCCTTTCTGAATATAGTCCCTTATGAAATGATGTTTAATTTTTATATGTTTTGCCTTAGAATGTAAGATAGGATTTTTTGAAAAACAAATAGCATAGGTCTTATCACAGAAGATATGAATCTTACTTTCATAGAGATGATAATCTTCCAGCTGGCTCTTCACCCAGATCATCTGAGTGCTACATCTAGCAGCAGATATATATTCTGCTTCAGTTGTTGATAGTGCAATAGTGGCTTGCTTCTTGCTGTACAATGAGATAAGGTTATCACCCAGAAACTGACAACTTCTAGAAGTGCTTTTTCATTCTATTCTATCTCCAGCAAAGTCAGCATCATAATAACCTACTAGTTTAAACTCTTTGGATCTTCTGTAACATAATCCAAGGTTAATAGTACCTTTCAGATACCTCAGAATTCGCTTAACAACAGTTAAGTGACATTCTCTAGGATCTTATTGGAATCTTGCATATAAACATACACTGAATAATATATTTGGACTAGATGCAGTCAGATAGAGAAGAGATCCAACCATACCTCTGTATAGTTTTTTATCTACTTTCTTACCTACCTCATCTTTTCCCAAAATGCATGTAAGATGCATTGGTGTCTTTGCTTCTTTACTTTCTGATAGATGGAATTTCTTCATGAGATCTTTAACATACTTTGTTTTATGTATGTAAGTACCTTCTGGAGTCTGATTTATTTGAATTCCCATAAAGAATTTGAGTTCTCCCATCATGCTCATCTCAAATTCAGCCTGCATAGACTAAGCAAATTCTCTTCCAAGAGAGACATTAGAAGTTGCAAAAATAATATCATCTACATATATTTGACAAATTAAAATGTCATTTTTAAGTGTTTTTTTGAATAAGGTAGTGCCCACTTTCCCTCTGGTAAAATTCTTTTCTAAAATAAAGTTACTTAGGCGTTCATACCAAGCTCTGGGAGCTTGTTTCAGACCATACAGAGACTTTTTCAGTTTAAAAACATGTTCTGGATATTTTGAGTCATCAAAACCCGGAGGTTGATGGACATAAACTTGTTCTTCTATGTAACCATTTAAAAATGCACTTTTAACGTCCATTTGATATAATGAGATATTATGTTGAACAACAAAAGAAATTAATAATCTAATTAATTCTAACTTGGAGATTGGGGTAAAAGTTTCATTATAATCAATTCCTTCTTGTTGACTATAACCTTGTGAAACTAGTCGTGCCTTGTTTATAACAACCTCTCCTTGCTCATTTAACTTGTTTCTGAATTCCCATTTTTTCCCTATAATATTGAATCCTTTAGGTTTTGGAACTAGATCCCACACATCATTTATGGAAAATTGATTTAGTTCTTCTTACATAGCTAGGATCCAATCATTGTCTTGTAGAGCTTCCTCTATTGAGGTTGGCTCAATCAGAGAGACCAATCCAAACAGTGATTCTTCACTGTTTCTTAGGAAGGATCTTGTTCTGATGGGATCTTCTTTCTTTCCAATAATCACATTTTCTAGATGTGCTGATGTGATTCTGGGGAATCTTTTCTGTGAGGTTTGTTCAGTAATTATTAGATTATCCAGAGAATTTGCAATAGAAGGATCTTCTGAGTTGTCCTTTGCTTCTGACTCTTCATAGTTTGTAATATGATCTTCTATACTTGCAGGATTTTCATTCTGCTTTGGCTTTTGCTGGCCAAGCTTATCATCAAATTTGACTTTGATTGATTCTTCAACAATCAGAGTTTTTGTGTTGTATACCCTATAGCCTTTTGAGCGTTCAAAATATCCAAGCAGAAAACACTTTTATGCCTTAGAATCAAACTTGTTCAGATTATCTTTAGTATTCAGAATATAGCAAGTACATCCAAAGGGATGAAAATATGAAATGTTGGGTTTTGTGTTTTTCCATAATTCATAAGGAGTCTTTTCAAGAATAGGTCTTATAGAGACTCTATTTTGAATATAACATGTTTAGTTCACTGCTTCTGCCCAGAAGTGTTTAGCCACATTGGTTTCATTAATCATGGTTCTGGCCATTTCTTGTAAAGTTCTATTCTTTCGTTCTACAACTCCATTTTTTAGGGAGTTCTAGGACAAGAGAAATCATGAGAAATGCCATTTTCTGTAAAAAAAAATTTCAAAATAATGGTTTTCAAATTCTCCTCCATGATCACTTCTAACTTTTATGATTCTAAACTCTTTTTCATTTTGCACTTTGTTGCAGAAGTCAAAGAACACAGAATGTGACTCATCCTTGTGTTTTAAAAACTTAACCCATGTCCATCTGCTGAAGTCATCAACAATGAACAATCCATACTTCTTGCCTCTGATGGATGTAGTTTTAACTGGTCCAAACAGATCAATGTGAAGAAGTTCCAACGGCCTAGAGGAAGAAACAACATTTTTTGACTTAAAAGAAGGTTTTGAAAATTTTCCTTTCTGACATGCTTCACACAGAGATTCTGAGTTGAACTTCAGATTGGGAAGTCCCCTGACCAGATTGAGTTTGTTAATTTGAGATATTCTTCTCATGTTAACATGTCCCAATCTTCTGTGCCAAACCCATTGCTCATCGCTAACAGACATAAGACATTTTACATTCTGAGTTATAAGGTCAGAAAGATCAATTTTATATATGTTGTTCTTTCTCTTGCCAGTAGAAAGGATTGTTTCATCTTTTTGACTAACAGCTCTACGGGATTTTTGATTAAAGATTATGTCATAACCGTTGTCACTTAATTGACTTATGGACAGCAAGTTATGCGTTAATCTTTCTACCAACAGAACATTACTTATAGAAGGAAGGTTATTGTTTCCAATGGTTCCAGAACCAATAATCTTTCCTTTCTGATTTCCTCCAAGTTTGACATCTCCTCCAGATTTAAGTTCCAGACTTTGGAACATAGACTTTCTTCCTGTCATATGTCGTGAGCATCCAGAGTCCAGGTACCATGACTGGTGTTTCAACTGTGCTGTTAAGGACATCTGCAACATATATTATTTTCTCCTTAGGTACCCATATCCTTTTGGGTCCTTTTTGGTTAGAGTTTCTAAAGTTTTGTTTGAACTTTAATTTAGCATAAAAAAAATTAGAGTGAGATGTGTATTTGATATCATGTGTGTGCCCAAATAAAAATTGTTTGTGCGGTGGTTTATATGTGATAACCATTTCCTAAACAGGTTTAGGTTTATATGTTTCTTTCCCTTTGGGAGTTTCATATCCAATTCCTCTTCTGTTATTTCCACTAACACCATAGATCATTGAAGCCATTTTGCTTCTATCTATGCTTTTAGGAAGAAATGTTTGAAAACTAGAGTCATATTCTTTAAGAATATCTCTTGAACTTGAAGCAGAATCTAAAATAGAAATCTTTTGAACTTTTTGAACTTCCTCTTTGAGTTTAAAATTGTTTTCTTTAAGTTCAGAGTTTTCTGTTTCAAGTTTCTCAAAATCAGATGCAAGATTCTTTTTGAGTTTCTTGTATTTGATTTTGAGTTGACTGTAGTTTTCAAGAAGTTCTGATAAGCTTTCTACAAGTTCGGATCTAGAGAATTCAGAGAATACCTCTTTCGGTTCTGAATAAGAGTCTGAGTCATCATCATCTGTTGTTGTAACCATAAACTCTAGGTTAGTGTGCTCATCTTCTGAGTAAGATTCAGCTTTAAAAGATTCTGAATCATCCCAGGTGGCCATCATGCCTTTCTTTCTTCCAAACCTTTTCTTTGGTCTTTCTCTTTGTATCTTAGGACAATCACTTCTGTAGTGTCCTTGTTCTTCACATTCATAGTAGACTATATCTCTTTTGCTTGACTTCTCATGCCCAAAAGATTTTGGTTTATCTTTTGACCACTTGTAGTTTCTGAACTTCTTTTTTATGTGCTTCCACATCTGGTTGATCCTTCTGAAGAGGAGAGATAACTCATCTTCTTCTGATGCAGAGTCTTCAGGGTTTCCTTCTTCTGCCTGAAAAACGTTAGTTTCACATTTTCTAATAGATTTAAGGGCGATAAATTTACCTTTCTTCTGAGGCTCATGATCATCAAGTTCTATCTCGTGACTTCTTAATGCACTGATAATTTCTTCAAGAGATACATCATTCAAATATTTTGACTCTTTGAATGCAGTAATCATAGGTGCCCATCTTCTGGGTAAACTTCTGATAATTTTCTTAACATGGTCTACCTTGGTGTATCCTTTGTTCAGAATTCTCAGGCCAGCGGTCAGAGTTTGGAATCTTGAGAACATAGCTTCAATGGAGTCATTTTCTTCCATTTTGAAGGCTTCATGCTTCTAGATGAGATCCTGAGCTTTTGTCTCTTTTACTTGAGCATTGCCTTCATGAGTCATTTTGAGAGACTCAAACATGTCATGTGTTGTATCTATGTTGGTGATTTTCTCATATTCCGTTTTAGAGATAGCGTTCAGAAAGATATTTCTGGCTCTGTGGTGATTTTTGAAATCTAATTTCTCTTGTTTATTCATGTTCTTTCTATCAATCTTATTTTCGTCTTTGTCTTCTGGATGTGTGTAACCATCTAAGACCATATCCCATAAATCAACATCATGACCTAGAAAGAAACTTTCTAGTCTATCCTTCCAGTATTCAAAGTCTTCTCCATCAAACACATGAGGTTTGGTGCAGTTGTTGTTGTTTTGTTCAATTGCCATAGTGTTTTCCTTCTGGATATTTTTCTGACACTGTTAGGTGTTTGCACCCAGAACTAGAGCTCTGATGCCAATTGAAGGGTGAGAAAACACTTATAAAGGGACGGGGCGGGGGGGGGGGGGGGGGAGTTGAATAAGTTTTTCATTTTTCTCGCGCAATAATAATGGAAGGACACATGTAATTTTATCCTGGTTCGTTTGAAACTCAAACTACTCCAGTCCACCCGCCAAGGTGATTTTGCCTCTCTCAACGAGGACTTAATCTAGTATAATCAAAACTGATTACAAATGCACAACCAAATTGTTGTGACTAACAATATAATGCACAAGCCAACTGAAAGTGACTAACACCTCTAAGACTCAACTAGTCCTAGCCCTCTTGATAAATCTGACCCAACTAGTCTCTCAAGGAACAATTACAATGCACAACCAAACTGTTGTGACTAACAATACAATGCACAAGCCAACTGCAAGTGACTAACACCTCTAAGACTCAACTAGTCCTATCCCTCTTGAGAAATCTGACCCAACTGGTCTATCAAGGAACAATTACAAAGATTATCTCTTAACAGTACTGAATCAGAATGCTTCTAATAAGCTATATCACAAATTGTGATTTATCACTAAGAGTTTAGCCTAACACTTAAGAATTACCCACTATATACAAAGAGTTTACAAGAATGAAAATAGTGAGCTTCAGTATATTTTGCGTGGATCAGTAACATTGCTTTGAAACAAATGGTTTTCTATACATAGCTTCAAATTTTGACAGTTTTTTCCTTGAAGAAAGAGTATGCATTAATGATGCGTATTAGCTTGACCTTTATGTTTCCAATGCTCTCGTGCATAGTACCACTTTAGTGCGTTAGTCGTCTTAGCATTAAATGATCAACGGTACTGTCAGAGCTTGTCTTTGGAAGTTTAACATTTTGCTTGCAGCGTTGCAACATCAGAGTTTGCTTTAACTTTTCTTCTATCAGAGTTTGCTCTATCACTTCTTTTGTCAGAGTTTTATTCATTTTATGTTCATCAGAGTTTGCTTCAGCTTGAATTATCAGATATTTCTTTCAGCGTGCTTCTTTCAAATCTTTGCTTCAGCTAGCTTTATCAGAGGTTGCTTAAGATTAATTTTTATCAGAGTTTGCCTTGGAGTTCTTCATTCAGATTTTGCTTCAGACTTGCGTTTACATAAAATTTATTAGGAACTTCTTTATCTTTTTTCTACTCAACGTAGAAGGATGTTTCACTTTTGAGAATGCTTGAGTCAGAACATCATCTGAATTAGAAAACATGCACATCAGAGTATAAAATATATTATACAAAATTTATTTCATTGTTATCATCAAAACTCTAAGATATGATTAGAACCAAACTTTGTTCTAACAATCTCCCCCTTTTTGATGATGATAAAACAATTCCGATTTTGATTTTTAAAATTTTTTTGTACAAGAGTGAGAATCTCCCCCCTGATAATGATAATCTCCCCCTGAGATAAATATTTCTTCTTCTGAAATAAATAATAAAAGAACTTAAATGCATAAGAGAAACTTCCTGAGATTGTTCTTCAGAGCTTTGGGACATTTTTCTTTCAGAGTTTCTTTAAGAGCTCCTGATCTTTTCTTCAGAGTTTCTTTAGCAGATCTTTACCAGATGATATTTAGAGCTTAGTCTTTCAGAGTCTTGAGGTACCTGCATATCTCTTAAATAGGAAAAAAACTTTGTATTTTGTTAGGAATGTTTGTGATTTAGTCCCATAACTGCTATCATGGATCAGATCAAAATCACATTTTCTCCCCCTTGTTGTCATAATCAAAAAGCAAAAAAAAATTAAAGAGATTCAAAAGATTTTTATATAGAAGATGTCAAAACACAGAAGTACAAAAAATGGGAAAAAATAAAACTAAGATTGACGAGAGACAAGAGAAATAATAAGATTCTTGATTCATATTAAGGATTCCTCTTGTTTCATCATCCAAGTTCTGATTTCTTTGTTGGTTTTATCCTGTTTGGATTCCTCTTGAGAGAGAGAGAGAGTAAAAAGGAATTTTGCAAAGTATTTATAGCTTATGAGAAAGAATTTTAAAGTAATAAATCAGTTAAAGAATTTAGAACAATTGAATAAAAAAATTAATCATTACAAGCAATTAATGAGTTTTGACATTGAGAGGATGCGTGAGATTTGATCAAATCTGAACAGTTACCTAGGAACGACGTCTCAATAGCAGTGCACGCATGCGTGACCCTTCAGAGTTAAAACATGCGTTCAACTTCTGAGGATAGCGTGTGACGGCTATTTTAATGTAATGAACTTCTGAACCATTTTTGTAATGAAACTTTAGACACATTTCAGAATATTATAGATGTTTTATGAAGTAACTCCTCTTCTAACTTCTGAAGAGTTGTTAATCAGAACATTCATTTCAGAACATTCTAAAAACATATATAGAAAAAAATTCTTTCAGGACAAAGTTCCATACTGATGTTTTTCAGAATGAATTTATTTTCAGAAAGAGGTTTAGTAAAAATATCAGCCCATTGATGGTCTGTGTCTACGAAGTTTAAACTTAAAATTCCTTTATGAATATAGTACTTTATGAAATGATGTTTAATTTCTATATGTTTTGCCTTAGAATGTAAGATGGGATTTTTTGAAAGACAAATAGCAGATGTATTATCACAGAAGATAGGAATATTACTTTCATAGAGATGATAATCTTCCAACTGGCTCTTCATCCAGATCATCTGAGTGCTACATCCAGCAACAGATATATATTTTGCTTCAGTTCTTGATAGTGCAATAGTGGTTTGCTTCTTGCTGTACCATGAGATAAGGTTATCACCCAGAAACTGACAGCTTCCAAAGGTGCCTTTTCGTTCTATTCTATCTCCAGCAAAGTCAGCATCACAATAACCTACTATTTTAAACTCTTTGGATCTTCTGTAACACAGTCCAAGGTTAGTATTACCTTTCAGATACCTTAGAATTTGCTTAACAACAGTTAAGTGAGATTCTCTAGGATCTGATTGGAATCTTGCACATAAACATACACTAAATAATATATCTGGTCTAGATACAGTCAGATAGAGAAGAGATCCAATCATACCTCTGTAGAGTTTCTGATCTACTTTCTTACTTACCTCATCTTTTTCCTAAAATGCATGTAGGATGCATTGGTGTCTTTGCTTCTTTACTTTCTGATAGTTGGAATTTATTCAGGAGATCTTTAACATACTTTGTTTGATGTATGTAAGTATCTTCTGGAGTCTGATTTATTTGA
The DNA here is from genome assembly GCA_948472305.1 of Vicia faba. Classification (NCBI taxonomy): domain Eukaryota; kingdom Viridiplantae; phylum Streptophyta; class Magnoliopsida; order Fabales; family Fabaceae; genus Vicia; species Vicia faba. The sequence goes on along the minus strand of OX451740.1, from coordinate 409,044,946 downwards.
ATTCCTAGAAAGAATTTTAGTTCTCCCATCATGCTCATCTCAAATTCAGCCTGCATAGACTCAGCAAATTCTCTTCCAAGAGAGACATTAGAAGTTCCAAAAATAATATCATCTACATATATTTGACAAATTAAAATGTCATTTTAAAGTGTTTTTCTGAATAAGGTAGTGTCTATTTTCCCTCTGATAAAATTCTTTTCTAAAAGAAAGTTACTTAGACGTTCATACAAAGCTCCGGGAGCTTGTTTCAGACAATATAGAGACTTTTTCAGCTTAAAAACATGTTCTGGATATTTTGAGTCATCAAAACCCGGAGGTTGATGGACATAAACTTCTTCTTCTATGTAACCATTTAAAAATGCACTTTTAACGTCCATTTGATATAATGAGATGTTATGTTGAACAACAAAAGAAATTAATAATCTAATTGATTCTAACCTGGAGATTGCGGTAAAAGTTTCGTTATAATCAATTCCTTCTTGTTGACTATAACCTTGTGCAACCAGTCGTGCCTTGTTTATGACAACCTCTCCTTTCTCATTTAACTTGTTTCTGAATACCCTTTTTTTTTATATAATATTGAATCCTTTAGGTTTTGGAACTAGATCCCATAAATCATTTCTGGAAAACTGATTTAGTTCTTCTTACATAGCTAGGATCCAATCATTGTCTTGTAGAGCTTCCTCTATTGAGGTTGGCTCAATCAGAGAGACCAATCCAAACAGTGATTCTTCACTGTTTCTGAGGAAGGATCTTGTTCTGATGGGATCTTCTTTCTTTCCAATAATCACATTTTCTAGATGTGCTGATGTGATTCTGGGGAATCTTTTCCGTGAGGTTTGTTCAGTAATTCTTAGATTATCCAGAGAATTTGCAATAGAAGGATCTTCTGAGTTGTCCTTTGCTTCTGACTCTTCATAGTTTGTAATATGATCTTCTATACTTGCAGGATTTTCATTCTGCTTTGGCTTTTGCTGGCCAAGCTTATCATCAAATCTGACTTTGATTGATTCTTCAACAATCAAAGTTTCTGTGTTGTATACCCTATATCCTTTTGAGCGTTCAGAATATCCAAGCAGAAAACACTTTTGTGCCTTAGAATCAAACTTGTTCAGATTATCTTTAGTATTCAGAATATAGCAAGTACATCCAATGGGATGAAAATATGAAATGTTAGGTTTTCTGTTTTCCACAATTCATAAGGAGTCTTTTCAAGAATAGGTCTTATAGAGAATCTATTTTGAATATAACATGTTGTGTTCACTGCTTCTTCCCAGAAGTGTTTAGCCATATTGGTTTCATTAATCATGGTTCTGGAAATTTCTTACAAAGTTCTATTCTTTTGTTCTAAAACTCCATTTTGTTGGGGAGTTCTAGGACAAGAGAAATCATGAGAAATGCCATTTTCTTTTAAAAAAACTTTTCAAAACAATGGTTTTCAAATTCTCCTCCATGATCACTTCTAACTTTTATGATTCTAAACTCTTTTTCATTTTGCACTTGGTTGCAGAAGTCGAAGAACACAAAATGTGACTCATCCTTGTGTTTTAAAAACGTAACCCATGTCCATCTGCTGAAGTCATCAACAATGACCAATCCATACATCTTGCCTCTGATGGATGCAGTTTTAACTGGTCTAAACAGATCAATGTGAAGAAGTTCCAACGACCTAGAGGAAGAAACAACATTTTTTGACTTAAAAGAAGGTTTTGAAAATTTTCCTTTCTGACATGCTTCACACAGAGCTTCTGAGTTGAACTTCAGATTGGGAAGTCCCCTGACCAGATTGAGTTTGTTAATTTGAGATATTCTTCTCATGTTAACATGTTCCAATCTTATGTGCCAGACCCATTGCTCATTGCTAACAGACATAAGGCATTTTACATTCTGAGTTATAAGGTCAGAAAGATCAATTTTATAGATGTTGTTCTTTCTCTTGCTAGTAAAAAGGATTGTTCTATCTTTTTGACTAACAGCTCTACAAGATTTCTGATTAAAGATTATGTCATAACCGTTGTTACTTAATTGACTAATATACAGCAAGTTATGCGCTAATCCTTCTACCAACAGAACATTACTTATAGAAGGAAGGTTACTGTTTCCAATGGTTCTAGAACCAATAATCTTTCCTTTCTAATTTCCTCCAAATTTGACATCTCCTCCAGATTTAAGTTTCATACTTTGGAACATATACTTTCTTCCCGTCATATGTAGTGAGCATCCAGAGTCCAGGTACCATGACTGGTGTTTCAACTGTGTTGTTAAGGACATCTACAACATATATTATTTTCTCCTTAGATACCCATATCCTTTTGGGTCCTTTTTGTTTAGAGTTTCTAAAGTTCTGTTAGAACTTTGATTTAGCATAAAAAATTTCAGAGTGAGATGTGTATTTGATATCATGTGTGTGCCCAAAACTAAATTGTTTGTGCAGTGGTTTACATGTGATAACCATTTCCTCAACAGGTTTGGGTTTATATGTTTCTTTCCCTTTGGGAGTTTCATATCCAATCCCTCTTCTGTTATTTCCACTAACACCATAGATCATTGAAGCCATTTTGCTTCTATCTATGCTTTTAGCAAGAAATGTTTGAAAACTATAGTCATATTCTTTAAGAATATCTCTTGAACTTGAAGCATAATCTGAAATAGAAATCTTTTGAACTTTTTGAACTTCCTCTTTGAGTTTAAAATTGTTTTCTTTAAGTTAAGAGTTTTCTGTTTCAAGTTTCTCAAAATTAGATGCAAGATTCTTTTTGAGTTTCTTGTATTTGATTTTGAGTTGACTGTAGTTTTCAAGAATTTCTGATAAGCTTTCTACAAGTTCGGATCTAGAGAATTCAGAGAATACCTCTTTCGGTTCTGAATCAGAGTCTGAGTCATCATCATATGCTGTGGTAGCCATAAACCCTAGGTTAGCATGCTCATCTTCTGAGTCAGATTCAGCTTCAGAAGATTCTGAATCATCCCAGGTGGACATCATGCCTTTCTTTCTTCCAAACCTTTTCTTTGGTCTTTCTCTTTGTAGCTTAGGACAATCACTTCTGTAGTGTCCTGGTTCTTTACATTCGTAGCAGACTATATCTCTTTTGCTTGACTTCTCATGCCCAGAAGATTCTGGTTTATCTTCTGACCTCTTGTAGTTTCTGAACTTCTTTTGTCTGTGCTTCCACATCTGGTTGATCCTTCTGGAGAGGAGAGATAAATCATCTTCTTCTGATGCAGAGTCTTCATAGTTTCCTTCTTCTGCCTGAAAAGCTTTAGTTTCACATTTTTAATAGATTGAAGGGCAACAAACTTACCTTTCTTCTGAGGCTCATGTTTATCAAGTTCTATCTCGTGACTTCTTAATGCACTGATAAGTTCTTCAAGAGATACATCATTCAAATATTTTGACTCTTTGAATGCAGTAACCATAAGTGCCCATCTTCTTGGTAAACTTCTGATAATTTTCTTAACATGGTTTGCCTTGGTGTATCCTTTGTTCAGAATTCTCAGACCAACAGTCAGAGTTTGAAATCTTGAGAACATAGCTTCAATGGACTCATTTTCTTCCATTTGAAGGCTTCATACTTCTGGATGAGAGTCAGAGTTTTTGTCTCTTTTACTTGAGCATTGCCTTCATGAGTCATTTTTAGAGACTCAAACATGTCATGTGATGTATCTCTGTTGGTGATTTTCTCATATTCCATTTTAGAGATAGCGTTCAGAAAGATATTCTGGCTCTGTGGTGATTTTTGAAATCTAATTTCTGTTGTTTATCCATGTTCGTTCTGTCAATCTTGTTTCCATCTTTGTCTTCTGGATATGTGTAACCATCTAGGACCATATCCCATAAATCAACATCGTGACCTAAAAAAAAAACTTTCTAGTCAATCCTTCCAGAATTCAAAGTCTTCTCCATCAAACATGGGAGGTTTGGTGCATTTGTTGTTGTTTTGTTCAGTTGCCATAGTATTTTCCTTCTGGATCTTTTTCTGACACTGTTAGGTGTTTGCACCCAGAACTAGAGCTCTGATGTCAATTGAAAGGTGAGAAAACACTTAGAAGGGGGGGGGGGGGTGAATAAGTTTTCCTTTTTCTCGCGCAATATAATAGAAGGACACATGTAATTTTATCCTGGTTTGTTTGAAACTCAAACTACTCCAGTCCACTCGCCAATATGATTCCGCCTCTCTCAACGAGGACTTAATCCACTATAATCAAAATTGAATACAAATGTACAACCAAACTGTTGTGACTAACGATACAATGCACAAGCCAACTGTAAGTGACTAACACCTCTAAGACTCAACTAGTCCTAGCCCTCTTGAGAAATCTTACCCAACTGGTCTCTCAAGGAACAATTACAATGCACAACCAAACTGTTGTGACTAATAATACAATGCACAAGCCAACTGCAAATGACTAACACCTCTAAGACTCAACTAGTCTTAGACATCTTGAGAAATCTGACCAAACTGGTCTCTCAAGGAACAATTACAAAGATTATCTCTTAACAACAGTGAATCAGAATGCTTCTAATAAGCTATATCACAAACTATGATTTATCACTAAGATTTTAGTCCAGTACTTAAGAATTACCCACTATATACAAAGAGTTTACAAGAATGAAAATAGTGAGCTTCAGTATATTTTGTGTGGATCAGTAACATTGCTTTGGAACAAATGGTCTTCTATATATAACTTCAAATTTTGACTGTTACTGGCTTGAAGAGAGAGTATGCATTAATGATGCGTGTTATCTTGACCTTTATGTTTCCAATGCTCTCGTGCATAGTACCACTTGAGTGTGTTAGCCGTCTTAGCATTAAATGATCAACGGTACTCTCAGAGCTTGTCTCTGGAAGTTTAAGAGTTTGTTGCAGCGTTGCAACATCAAAGTTTGCTTTAACTTTTCTTCTATCAGAGTTTGCTCTATCACTTCTTCTGTCAGAGTTTTCTTTATTTTATGTTCATCAGAGTTTGCTTCAGCTTGCATTATCAGATATTGCTTTCAGCGTGCTTCTTTCAAATCTTTGCTTCAGCTAGGTTTATCAGAGGTTGCTTAAGATTACTTTTTATCAGAGTTTGCCTTGGAGTGCTTTCTTCAGAGTTTGCTTCAGACTTGCGTTTACATAAAATTTCTTAGGAACTTCTTTATCCTTTTTCTGCTCAGCGTAGAATGATGTTTCACTTTTGAGAATGCTTGACTCAGAACATCATCTGAATTAGAAAACATGCACATCAGAGCATGAAATATATCATACAAAATTTATTTCATTGTTATCATCAAAACTCTAAGATATGATTAGAACCAAACTTTGTTCTAACAGTGTGGAGATAAGGAAGATCGAAGAAGCACAACTGAATATTTCTTTCAAGTATTTGGTGCCCCAATCCCATGGTGTTCGAAGAAACAACCTGTAGTGGCATTATCATCTTGTGAAGCTGAATATATAGCATGATCATATGTTGCATGTCAAGCAATTTGGATCAGGTCTGTACTTGAAGAAATAAAGGTTGAAGTGAAGAAATCTCTTGTATTACAAATCGACAACAAGTCAGCCATAAATCTAACGAAGAATTCAGTTCTGCATGGAAGAAGTAAACATATTGAAGCAAGATTTCACTTCATGAGAAAAAAGTAAATCGATGTGAAGATGAAGTAAGACATTGCTCGAGTGAAGCACAGTTGGCCGATATTTTCACCAAAGAATTGAAGATTGACAAATTTCTGAATTTGAGAAAGAAATTAGGAATAGTTCAGATTGATTATTTTTTAGGATGTTCGACAATTTAGATTAATGAAGTGTGTTGAAATATTAAATTAGATTTGTTAAAATATTAAATTAGATTAGATTAAATTTAATATTTAAATATAATTCAAATTGTGTAGACAGAAACTTAATATTATATATAAATAGTCTTAATTTTATTATTATTTTTATAATTCAATAATATAAATTTATATTTCTTTAATTATTTTCTCTTTCTCTCCTAGTTATAAATGTTCTACAAATAATATTGGTACGACAGATTTTCAATGATTTAATTTCATCTTATTTTTTATGAAAGAAAAAATTGAAAAAAATGAAACATAGAAGATATAGAAGAAGACAGAGAAGATATATGTACAGATAAATAAGTTGTGTTGTTATGAATTGAGAAGAGAAGAAAAAAGATTGTGAGAGAGAAATATTTTTGTGAAGAGATAAAGAAATATCACATGAGCAAGTAACCTGCATTTGAGGAAGCTGACAGTTGTACCTCGTGGGTTCTTAGAATATGAAGTACAAGATAGAATTAAGTTATTTATTAATTGTATTTTTATTATATTTTAGTTAGGTTTTTCAATTATTATTTAAGTGAGTTTTTAGTGTTTAGATTTTTTGTTAAATAGTAATATTATATAATATAGTGTTTTTGACACATTCAAAATATGTAGTGTTTTTTATTTCATAATTTTATTTAGTTTGTTAGAGTTGTAGATGTAGCTCTCTAACATTAACAGAGTCATTCTTTCTCTCCTTTAACCTATCGATGACATATTTTGGATTTTATTCCTTGAACATCTCCCAGAAGTTAGTAACATAAACAAGTCTTCTGCTTAGGCTGTCAGATAATAGTTAATTGTAGTCTCGATTAATATGTTACACGATGTCTAGAGTATGATTAATAAATGTGTATCAAACCATGCTCCCAAATAATATTCTATATACACCCGTGGTTTAGAAGTTTGTATAAAACTACTAAACTATTTATAATATAAAGTTGTTGTTATGTAGTTTATTATAGAAGTATATTTACGTAATGCCAACTAGAAAGTTCTAGTTTTGTCAGAGCTTTATGTTTTTAATTATCCTGCAACTTGATGATGGGTTGTATATTATATACTTAAGGTTGCACTAGAGGAATGCATTATATTAATGTTATATTTATTGAAATATTAAATTATATATATATTAAAATACTATGTAGTTTATTATAAAAATATATTCACGTGCCATCTAGAAAGTTATGTTATACTCGATGAAGATTATTTATATTTGTTGAAATATTACATTATATTTATTAAAACATTATATTTGATTTGATTAGATTTGATTACATTTAATATAAATATAAGTTAAGTTGTGTAGATTTAAATCTAATTAGAGTTACATATAAATAGTCTTAGTCTGCATTATTATTTATACAATTCAATAATAAATTTTTATTTATTTTATTATTTTCTCTTTCTCTATTCACTAAAGTGTCTCACGCACTAACAAATTAGTATCCAGAGTTTCTGATTATTGTTCTTGACCGAGTTTTCAAGAATTTCACGTCAGAGATCATGTTTCTAGGACAAGTGAATCAACCGCTGCGAAGATGGCTAGTGATAAGGGCATTCTTAATTCTCTTCCTATGCTTGACGGCAAGAATTGGATCCGATGGAAAAAACAGATGCAATCCTTGTTTGGCTTCCATGAAACCATAGAAGTGGTTACCGACGATGTTCCTGTGTTGGCTGCAAATGCAACCGACGAATAGAAAAAAACCTACAACGAAGTCAAGAACAAAGATTGCAAGGCTGCTTATTGCATTCAGACGGCAGTCGATGCTACTAATTTCGACAAAATCTCTCATGCTGAAACGGCGAAGGAGGCATGGGATATTCTGGTGAAGTATTACGAAGGAGGTGAGAAAGTCAATGTTCTCAAGTTACAAACCTTGAGTCGACAATATAAGTAGTTGTCGATGGGAGAAGATGAAAAAGTTGCAGAATATATGTCGAAGGTTCAAAAACTTGTCCATCTCATGAAGGGTTGTGGTGAAACCATAACTGATAAGATGATAGTTGAGAGGGTAATGAGAATGTTGACCTCTCACTTTTATCACGTTATCGTCGCTATTCAAGAATCCAACAATCTTGAAACCACTAAAGTGGGAGATTTGGTTGGTTCGTTGGAGGCGCATGAGATGAGGATTGTCGAAAGAAAAGGAGTGTAAGACTCGATACAGGCTCTGCAAGCTCAGTCATGGAAAAAGGATGGTGGTTCTAACAAATTCAAAGGCAAGTTTGACAAGACTTAGGGCAAGAAGTCTTGGTCGAAACCTCACAAACATCAGGTCAAAGATGGAGCTTCTGAATTTTCGAAAGAAGGAGGAGGAAACTATCGAAAGGGCAAAGAAGATAAAAAAGGTATGTAGTGCTATAACTGTGAAAAGTGGAGTCACGTAGCCAAGAATTGTTGGTACAAAAAAGACAAGGGAACGAAAAGAAAGGACGAATGGGCAAACCTTGCACGCCAAGATTCAAATGATTCTGAAGGTGGTATGGTAGTTATGGCTGCAGTTGCAGATAACCATATCAAATCCAAAATATGGTTTCTCGACTCAGGCTGCTCGAACCACATGACTGGTCGAAAGGAGTGGTTGGCAGATTTTGACGAGTCGAAGAAGAGCAAGATAAAACTTGCTGATAATAGTTTGTTGCAAGCAGAAGGTATTGGAAATATAGTCTTTCAAATGAGTAATGGAGGTAAAGTTATGATCAAAGATGTGCTTTATGTACCTGGAATAAAGTGTAACTTGTTAAGTGTTGGACAACTAGTCGAAAAAGGTTTCTCAGTTGTCATGGAAGATGGAATTTTGAAATTGTTCGACACCAAGAACAATTTGGTCTTAAGATCTCTGTTGTCGAAGAACAGGTTATTTAAGACTATGATCAGTTCGACTGAAGTTCAATGTTTGAAAACTGTTATTGACCACAAGGGTAGTTGGTTGTGGCATTTGAGGTTTGGATATTTGAATTTTTTATTACTCAATCAACTAATTACTCAAGATATGGTTATTGGAATTTCAAGTCTTGAGATGCCTGGAAAATTTTGTGAAGGTTGTTTAGTAGAAAAGCAGTCCAAAAATTCTTTCATTTCAACTATGTTAATGAGATCATCTTGCATACTCGAAGTGGTATATTCATATGTATGTGGTCCATTCGAGGAACATACAATTGGTGGAAACAGATGTTTTGTTTCGTTTGTCGATGAGTTTAGTCGAAATTTGTAGATCTATGTGATCAAACAAAAGGATGAAGTATTCGAAATCTTTAAGAGATTCAAGATACTTGTTGAAAACCAGAGTGAGAAGAAGATCAAAGTCCTGTGAATAGATGGAGATGGTGAATACACATCCAAGATGTTTGAAGATTTTGGTGTAGAACATGGTGTTGACCATGAGGTAACTGCTCCTTATACACCTCAACATAATGGAATTGTTGAAAGAATAAACATAACCATATTAGATATGGTGAGATGCATGCTAAAGTAAAAGAATTTGCCAAAGTCTTTACAGGGAGAAGTTGTTTCAACTGCAGTTTATATTTTGAATAGGTGTTCTACCAAGATATTGAAGAACAAAGTTCTTGAAGAAGTATGGAGTGGAAAACGACCATCAGTGAGTTATTTGAAGGTGTTTGGCTCTATGTGTTACAAGCATGTTCGTGATGCAAGAAGAAGGAAACGTGATGATAAGAGTGAACTATGATTCTGGTAGGATATCATGAAACCAGTGCATACTGACTATTTAATCTAGTTAATGAGAAGATTGTGTTGAGCCGAGATATTGTGATTAATGAAAATTCTTCCTGGGATTGGAATTCTAGCAATTCAATTAACAAGTCATTGACGAGTTCTGATGTCGATGAAGAAACTGATGAAATAGAGATCGAAGGAATTGTTAAGAATCCAATCGAAGTCAAAGAAGAAGCAGTTGCTGACATTCCCGACACATTCGAAGTCGAAGAGGTTGTGGCTGAGACAAGCCAAAGACATGAAAGAAATAGAGTTCTTCCAATAAGACTTCATGATTATGAAGTGGTGGGTAATGATGAAGTCACATCAGATGGAGAATTAGTTCATTTTTCTTTACTTGTAGGTGTTGAACCAATCATCTATAACGAAGCTTTGAAGACTAAATAATGGAAGTTAGCTATGGTCGAAGAGTTACAGGAAATCGAAAGAAATAACGCATTGGAGTTAGTCGAATTTCCAGCACATACAAAAGCTATCGAAGTAAAGTGGGTATTCAAGTTGAAACATAATGTTGATGGCTCGATAGCAAGACATAAAGCAAGATTAGTAGCTCGAGGGTTTATTCAAAGACAAGGACTCGACTACTCTGAAGTATTTGATCCAGTTGCAAGATTGGAGACTGTTCGACTAGTGGTAGCATTGGTATGCAACCAAGGTTGGTCGACATTTCATTTAGATGTGAAATCGGCATTTCTAAATGGTCCTTTATATGAAGAGGTCTATGTAACACAACCTCCAGGGTTTTTAATTCAGAAGGAAGCGAGTAAATTATATAAGTTGCACAAAGTGCTCTATGGCCTCAAGCAGGCACCTAGGGTATGGAACAAGAAGATCGAGTCATACTTAGTCGAATTGGGATTATTCAAAGGAAAATCTAAGTATGGTGTCTATGTTCAGGTTATAGCACAAGATATAACAATCATCTGTTTATATGTCGATGTTTTGCTAGTAACTGGAAATAGCTTGGAGAACTTGTCGAAGTTCAAAGAGTTGATGATGAAGGAATTTGAAATGTCTTATCTAGGAAAATTGTCTTATTTCTTAGGTATGTAATTTCAAATGTCGAAGCAAGCTATCGTGCTACATCAAAGGAAGTATGTCAAAGAAATACTCAAGAGATTCAAAATGTACGATTTGAATCATGCATCCTCACATGTCGAAACAAATGTAAAATTGGAGAAACATGTAGAGGAAGACAAATTCGATGTAACTTTGTTCAAGCAAATTGTGAGATCTCTGAGGTATGTGTGCAACAGTCAACCTAATATAGGTTTCGTTTTAGGATTAATAAGCAGATATATGAGTGAACCAAGAGTGTCACATATGAAGGTTGCAAGAAGAATATTGAGATATTTGAAGGGTTCGATAAACTGTGGAATACTATTTCGACAAGATTTTGAAGACAAAGAAGCAATAGTTAATTGTTTTTCAGATGCTAATTGGTGTGGACATAAGGAAGATCGAAGAAGCACAAATGGATATTTCTTTCAAGTATTTGGTGCCCCAATCTCATGGTGTTCGAAGAAATAACATGTGGTGGCATTATCATCTTGTGAAGCTGAATATATAGCAAGATCCTATGCTGCATGTCAAGAAATTTGGATCAGATATGTACTTAAAGAAATGAAGGTCGAAGTGAAGAAACCTCTTGTATTGCAAATCGACAACAAGTCAGCCATAATTTTGGCGAAGAATCCAGTTCTGCATGGAAGAAGTAAACATATTGAAGCAAGGTTTCACTTCTCGAGAGAAAAGGTAAATCGAGTTGAACTTGAAGTAAGGTATTGCTCGAGTGGAACACAGTTGACCGACATTTTCATCAAAGGATTCAAGATTGACAAATTCCTGAATTTGAGAAAGAAATTAGGAATAGTTCAGATTGACTATTTTTGAGGATGTTTGACAACTTGTATTATGTGGGTTTATTGAAATATTAAATTAGATTTGTTAAAATATTAGATTCGATTAGATTTTATTAGATTTAATATTTAAATATAATCCAAGTTGTGTAGATCCAAGCTTAATTAGAATTGTATATAAGTAGTCCTAGTCTGTATCATTATTTGTACAATTCAATAATATAAATCCTTATTTCTTTTATTTTTCCCTCATTCTCTCCTCACTAAAGTTCCTCACGCACTAATAATATTCAGACCTGGTATTAAAGTTATATTATTTCTAGTACTTATGTTTTTGAAAGGTCATTATTGGTTCATCGTGATTATATTGATCTCACCAAACACGTGAAACTAATTATCTGTTTCATAAATAGAAGTTTTACTTGCTATGATTTCCTGTGTCAAAATAGTGATAAACACAAACAATTTTTATAACTAACAAGGACATCAAAGTGTATCATAGTATAGACTTATGAACATACATGGAAAAGCGCAAATTGCTCGCAAATAATTGAGTTTTTAGACAAAAAGTTAAAGGATAGAAAGTCGCCCATAAAAAAGGAGAAGTGGCAACACTACTTCACGAACGGAAGCTAATAGATCTAACCTTGAAATCACCAAATGATATCATCGGTGAAACCAAGAAATAAGGAATACAAAACTTTATGCTTTACTTTATTATTTCTATTATTGGATAAGGTGAGTTAATGTCTCTACCGTTTGTAATTCTTTTAAAATATCATGTGAGTAAAAGTTGTCGCTCATTTCCCCCATGTGGGCAGAAGGAGCCCCCTCTCTTTCATGATGTGTATATAGATATGCAAGAAAGGAAAGATACATCCAAAGTGGGAGGATCTAAAATACAGTCAAATCGCGTAAGATCTATCTCTGAAATTGCGCAGGCCTATAAATCCTATCAACAACCAAGAAGCATCATCTGCAATGTATAAGCTACTAAACCTCATGTACGGTTAACACATGATCCGCGGAAAGATCTTTGTGAAAAACAAAACCTTCTGAGTATTATGAATTGTTTGTGATTTTTAAGTAATTTATATGTCATTCATCAAGTATAAATCCCGGACAGAGATTTACTTTCCAACAAAAGCAAGGGCCAAGAACGAAGAAGACCTCCACTAGGGGCATATTGGCTATGTTAATATACCTCTGGTTGGGTTAAGTTAGCATACCTCTGACCAAATGAAAAATAACAAGTTAATATACCTTTTGCATATTGGCTAAGTTAACATACCCTTGACCGAATGAAAAAAAATCGAGTTAATATACCTCTATCATATCAGCTATGTTAACATACCTCTAACCGAGTTAAGTTAACATACCTCTGATTGAATGAAAAAGGCCAAGTTAATGTACCTTTGGAATATCGACTATGTTAATATACTTCTGGCCGGGTTAAGTTAACATACCTCTGACTGAATGAAAAGGACCAAGTTAATATACCTATGGCATATCGACTAAGTTAACATATATATGGCCCAATCATATCACGGAACCCCTGACCATTTAAAAGCTAAATTAGCATACCTCCGTCTGGGTCGAGTTAACATACATTTGATCATCTTTAAATATGTGATGGCATACACCTAGCATATATGCGCTAAAATAATAAATCCTTGAGTACAATTAGTTAATAACTAGTTTAAGACTATTCCCAACCATGAGTCAGGCTCTAGTTTAACCCAGCCAGGGACTGGCTGAATCTTACATGATGCATGGAGGTCTTTTCAAGATTCCTAACATAGATCCTGACCCATCGAGGCGTGTACATTTCTACTGTACGAGTCTTAATAAACTAAAATATGCTCAGGGCTAGATGTCTAGTTATTCTCAACCAAGGGATCAAACTATGGACTAACAGAATGAAACACATTAATGGCAAGAATAAAATAATCAAAAGGCTTAGCAGGGCTTAAATATTGTGCGCAGCAGAAAATAAAATCATCCAAAACACTACAAAATGCATCCTTAAAGGAAGACTAACAACAAAAGGATTGTGAATCAACGTCATGTAAAGAACGAAACAAGATCTACTTAGGGTTTGCCAAATCTATGTGCGTCTGAGTCTTTCAGGATTTGTTTACTACTGATATTCAGAAACACACACAGACTATTGAGATTCTAATAACAAGTCCAAGAATTGGTATAGCTAAAATGGAACTTCAACGGGTTGAGATCCAACTGGGTCTCTCCGACTTCTCTATGTCTATAACCAACCGGGTTCTAAGATGCCAACAGGTCGAGATCCTACTGGGGCTCTATGACTTCTCTATAACTAGAATCAACTGGGTTCTACGACACCAATAGGTCGATATCTCACTGGGGCTATCCTACTTATCTATGTTTAGAACTAACTGGGTTCAACCATGCTAACATGTCGAGATTCCACTAGGGCTCTCCGACTTCTCTATATCTAGAACCAATCAGGTTCTACGATGATAACAGGGCGAGATCCCAATGGGGATCTCCGACTTCTCTATGTCTAGAACCTATTGAGTCCTATGAATTCAATGGGCCGGGATCACATCATATCTCCCCGACTTCTCTATGTCTAGAACCTATAGGGTTCTATAACTTCAACGGGTCGAGATCCCGCCTAGGCTCTATGATTTCTTTACATCACGAATCTACCAGGGTTCTCCGACGATTTCATTAAAGTCGCAAATCTTCCCAATAAACACCAGGGTGAATACCTCATAAATTGAACCATCATCAAGACCATGAATGTACGAGGAGCTTACTCAATTAAAATGCGATAAGTCTACATAATCTGGGATAAAATCAAAACATTTCACCCTTACAGGTCTCGTGCTTTGAGTCCTTATGTACATCCCTAATATTGTTATAGCTCGGGTAAGGCAGGTTTGCACACCGGCAATTTATGAATGGCCATAATCAATGTATATTCTGGGTTTATTCCTTGAACTCTGAAAAGCCACATTTAATAGCACATTTCTGTTACAAAGGTTAGGTCAAATAGTCATGAAACTGTTACAAATATTTAATAAAACTGTTACAAATGATTAATAAGGAGGTTATATTTCTTGAGGACCATCAAGTACTCTTGAGGACCATCAAGTACAACTATGCTATAAAAGGGGGTTTGGGCTATTCCAAAAAGAAAGAGGGGGGAGAATGAAGGATGAATAACATAAAAAAAGAGGAAATGTGAATACCTTGAACATCCCAACAATGGTTGTCATTCCTCGCTTCCTCTAAAAACACCTAAAACACCAAAACCCTTTAACTTTTGTGATCCCTTCTGACCAGCTTCATGGGGATTAACCAAATGTTTTTTTTATCAAGAACCATATGTTTAGGTTCAAAAGAACGAAGGTTAGCCTAATTGGTAGTGTTTAATATGTTAATGTTCGAAAGAACTATTGTTAGCCTAATCGGCAGTGTTTAATATGTTTAGGTTTGAAAGAATCAATGTTAGCCTAACCGACAATGTTTGATATGTTTAGGTTCACAAGAACCAATGTTAGTCTAATCAGTAGTGTTGATATGTTTAGGTTCTCAAGAACAAGTGTTAGCCTAACCGCCAGGGTTAATAATTGACGCATTAGGTTTGGATGGAGGATTGCATTTGTTTGTAGCATCATGCATCATATATATTAGAGTTAGCTTAGGATTTTGGTCCAGTTTTTAGGACTTCGGTCTAGTATTTTAGGAATGTATTCTCACCCTCTTCTTGTTTCCATGTTTCCACTATGTACCGTTATGTATATAATTTCCAGGTTGAAATTGAGCAAGGATAGATGTGTTTTATAAGAGATGACATAATTAGCCTCATTAGTCTGCTTTGTTTTCTATTTTATGCTTTCACCAGACCTTGTCGACTATTAGTATTATTCCAGATTTTGCTATGATATTGTAAAATCATGTTGAAAATACTTTGTTATGTTTTTATGATTTGTTTTACACTGAATTAGTATGCTATGTTTGAATTTAAATTTTTCCTTTGAAATAAAAATTGAAATATTTTGTCAATATGACTCCCTTATTTTATCTTAGTATTTTTTGTAATATTTTAGAAATTATTATCAGAGTTTAGGGTATTACATCATTAACTGAGGGGATAGGAATTTGTGAAACCACTTTTCACATCGGTTGTGACTCTAACCAATGTGAAATCCCTTGTATTCTTAAAATAAAGAAAATGAAACAAACTTCTTTCAAAATAAATTTTAGCAACGTTTGAGCATGAATTAAATAAGAGTATCCCCTTTAAGAGTATCCAGTTTAAGATAGAGAAAAAGTAGTTGAACCATACTAGCAACTTTGAAGGCAAATATATTAATTCCAACATTTACATATAAAAAAAAGATCAACATAATTCTCCTTAGTTCATTATAACATAGAAATAATTTGTATTTATGACTATCCACTTTAATTGCATGAAGCATTCAACTTGAATCACATGTAGCATGAAGTTAATTGAAGTACTAGCACCATCCAATCCTTAATGATTACTATAAATTTATATTAAACCTAGATAAATAACATTAGTGGAAACACTAAAATTTGTATGGCACATAAACCAAATATTTAGATTCAGATTCGAGTAGTAAACAAGTTCTTGTTAAAGAATAAAGGTTTGAAAAATACTGAATTTTATTTTTAATAAAAATAATATTTGATAAGTGTCATATGTTTAATATGTTAGCCTATTACTCGTTCTATTGCTTCTAAGTTAATTTAATAAGCCTAGAACCATGTACTTAAACCATGCCAAAACAAGAAACTTGATCACTACTTGAGCACATAACCATACACCAGACCACAATCTGCATGAACAAAACCACACACGCTAGCAATTAGGAAGCAAAATGATAATTCATGTATTGTAAATTATTAATAATAATTAAAAATCATGGGTATGTTTCAAAACGACAAAAAAGTATGTTAGTGGAATTATTTTTTTGAATTCAGTAAAAGAGAATACTTCGTGAAATATTATTGTAGGCGAAACAATACTTTAGTTGGTAAAACAATATTGTAGGCGAAACAATGTACTAGTTAGTAAAAAGCATTATTGTATGCGAAACAGTACAACATTTGATAAAAGTGTTATTGAAATGTTTTTCATCAAGGGCCGCAATCTTATGAAATAACACCAGTTTGACCTATAAATTGAACATTCCGAATTCAGAAAAGATATCAGAAAATCATATATTTCAATATAAATTCTAGATACTTTTCATTACATTCGATCTTTCATCAATCTTGCACAAAACTCGATAAAATGCTGAATTATCCAGAATATTCTTGCGTTTCAATTCTAAGAGATATTTGAGTCTACTTGAAATCTATAACTATATAGAAAAGGAATACATGGTTTTGGGCTAGTGAATTCGTTATTTTGTTAGTATTTTTGCTCTATGCCTTAACTGGATCCATATAACACATAGAAATACAGTAAATTTTAAAAAATGGTTATTGGAAAATGGATTCAAGAAAGATGAATATTGTGAAAAACAAGAAGAAGAAGAAGAAGAAGAAGAAGAAGAGAGAGAGAGAGAGAGAGAGAGAGAGAGAGAGAGAGAGAGAGAGAGAGAGAGAGAGAGAGAGAGAGAGAGAGAGAGAGAGAGAGAGAGAGAGAGAAGAGAGAGAGAGAGAGAGAGAGAGAGAGAGAGAGAGAGAGAGAGAATGATGAGTTAGTTATGTGTAACTAACTATCTAACTGAACTCAGTTATTATTGTTGCTTACTGTTACAAACACAATGGCCATTTATATAGGTAAAATAGCCCAGGCCCAAATACATGTTAAAAAGCCCAAATAACCACATAGCAAGAATTAACCAACTAACACCCCCTAATTCATGTTATCAAGACATCTCATCCCAATTCCTTTCTTTAAATCTTCGAATCTCACTTTCTTTAGAGGTTTGGTGAATATGTCAGCTAGTTACATTTATGTCTTATAATGTTTTATTTTAAGCTTCCCTTTGTTGACTTGATCTCTCAGAAAATGATACCTTCGTTCATTGTACTTTACTTCGACCATGACACATTGGGTGATTTGTAAGGTTTATAGCTGACTTGTTATCATCAAACAACTTCATCTTCGATTCCATTATTCTGAGTTCTTCAAGTAGCATTTCGATCCATGTTGCTTGGCATGCAGCATATGATGCAGCCACATATTTTGCTTCACATGATGACAAAGCCACAATTCTTTGCTTCCTCGAACTCCAGGAGATTGGAGCTCCTTCGATCATGAAAATATATCCTGCAATACTCTTCTTTTCATCTTGATCTCCACTGAAATCTAAGTCAGTGTATCCTTGCACTTTGACATCTGTACTGTTCTTCGACTTCTTTGGTAAAAACACACCATGATCAATGGTTCCCTTGATGTATCTCAACACCCTCTTTACTGGAATGAGATGACATTCCTGAGGCTTCTCCATAAATCTGCTCAACAATCCTACACTTTGGCAGATATCTGGTCTAGTATTGCAAAGATACCTCAAGGATCCAATGATTTATTTATAAAGGATCAAACTTACAAACCTATCATTCAATTCCTTCTTCAGCTTTGCTCCAGTCTCTAATGGAGTAACAACTTCCTTACAGTTGCTCATATTGAACCTCTTCAGTATATCTTGAGCATACTTCGTTTGATGCAAGAACACTCCTTCTTCGACGTCTTTGAATTCCATTCCCAGGAAATAGGAGAGATTCCCTAAATCAGACATTTCAAATTCATGTATTAACTTCGACTTTACCTTCATTATCTCAGCTTTGTCTGCTCCTGTAATGATTAAGTCATCAACATAGAGGCATAAAATGATTCGATTGACACTTTCGACATCATTTACATACACTCCATGTTCAGAGACACGCTTTATGAAACCTTCTTCGATTAGGAAGCTATCTATCCTTTTATTCCAAGCTCTAGGAGCTTGCTTCAAGCCATAGAAAGCCTTCCTTAATCTGTACACTTTTGATTCCTTCCCTTTGACGTCGAAACCTGGTGGTTGAGTAACATAGACTTCTTCTTCCAATGGACTATTCAAAAATTTTGACTTTATATCAAGTTGGTGCATTTTCCATCCTCTATATGCAGCTATTGAAACAACAATCCTGATTGTTTCGATCCTTGCAACAGGCGCATATACTTCATCGAAGTCAATACCTGGTTGTTATAGAAAACCTCTAGCAACCAGTCTTGCCTTGTACTTTTTAATCTCATCATATGGCCTTCGTTTCACCTTGTAGATCCATTTCACATCAATTGGTTTCTTGTTGATTCTTTCGACAAGCTCCCAAGTGTTGTTCTTCTCAATGGCTCTAAGTTTTTCTTTCATGGCTTCACACCAATTCGAATTGCTCAAGGCTTCACCCAATTCAATTGGTTCTTCTTCAGCCATCATCATGGCTTCTTCGATTAAGTCACCATCAACATTGATTGCTTGATATGGAAACCTCTCATATCCAATCAGCCTAGTCGACTCAGTTCTTGTTCTTGTGGATCTTCTTTCATTTTGCACAGGTGGTTCTTCATTTCGACTTGTCGAATCTTCGTTCTCTTCATCTTCTTCAAACACAATTGTGATTGTGTCTGATTCTTGTCGAACTGAAATTCTACTCCAATCCCACCCTTTGCTTTCGTCTATAAGAACATCTCTACTGATCACTAGTTTATCATCAATTTGTGAATACAACTTGTATGCAATAGTCGAATGATAACCTATGAGCATCATGACTTCAGTTCGATCATCCAACTTCTTTCTCAATTGTTCAGGTACATGCCTGAAAAACATTGATCCAAAAATTCTAAGATGACTTACATTTGGCTTCGCCCTTGTCCAAGCCTCAAGTGGTGTCTTTTCGACCATTTTCTTTGTTGGGTATCTATTTAGAATGTATACTGCTGTCAAAGCTACTTCAGCCCAAAATCTATTAGGCATATTCTTAGCTTTCAACATACATCTCGTCATGTTCAGTACACTTCTATTCTTTCTCTCAACTATTCCATTATGCTGAGGCGTATAGGGTGCAATAACCTCATGCTCTATACCTTCCTCATTGCAAAATCTAGAAAATTCAGTAGAAGTATATTCACCACCACCATCAGTTCTTAACTTCTTTAATTTGAATCCACTTTGTTTCTCAGCATGCAACTTGAACTTCTTGAACTGTGTGAGTACCTCATTCCTTCTCTCAATAAGGTAAATCCACATATGTCTGGTGAATTCATCAACGAAAGTAAGGAAATACCTGTTACCTCATTGGAATTTACTTCAATGGGTCCACACACATCTGAATGAACCAGCTCCTGTTTTTGCCTTGATCTTATAGGCAAATCACGTTTGAATGCCTTCCTTGCCTGCTTAGCTTTACATCATTCCTCACATATTTTCTTTGGTTCCTTCACATACAGCAACCCAAGCACCATTCTTTTCTTATTGAGCATACATAAACTCTTGAAGTTTAGATGTCCATATCTGTGATGCCATAGCTAGTTCTTGTCTTCTTCTGTAGTTGAATCAAGACATTTGTTATCCAATGTGTTGAGTTCGACTTTGAAGGTTTTATTATCTGTTAATGGTGCTTTCATGATTAGCCTCTCATCAGCCCTATATACCTTCATCTGATTATTCTCCAACTTCATATTGAAGCCTTTTGCAAGTAATTGACCTACACTTATCAAGTTACTTGTCATCTAAGGTACATATAGAACTTCAGTGATAATAGCCTTTCGACCATCCTTCCTGATAATCGAAATATCTCCTTTACCACCTGACTTGATATGCTTGTGTGATACGGAGGCAAAATCGACTGTTTATATTGGTTTTGCATTTGTATTTGCAAATGTTGTAGTAAGCAAGAATCACCACCTACTTTTCTTTTATCTAATAAAGGAAAGGGTGAAAAGAACAAAAAAAGACCTTTCGAGAGTTTTCTGAGTAAGGGGGGTAGATTATGGAAAGGGAAGGTGTTAGCACCCTTTCCATCCATAGTTTTCTACAGGCTCTTAGATTCTTGGCTCATTTGAAAAATACCTTGTGCTTTGTGTGTTTTGGAAAGTATTTTTGAAAGTGTCGTAATACGGCGATTCGCTTTATGATAACTCTTGTATCAGTCCTCAAGAGTGTTGATAAATCATTTTGAAAAGGGTTTTGAAAATTGTTTTGTGTAAGTGTAAAAAGTTTGTTTTTGAGCATAGAATCTAGGAACTATCTACTCTACTCGAAAGGGTCGTTCTTTTCCTCCTTTCCTTTAGACAGTGCTATCCTACTATTAGTGGGTAGGTAGCCCTAGTCGTTTGGATGTACGAGGAACATTCGTGGGTCATCGTACAGTTATAAAGGCAACATATAGAGACGCTTTAGAAACTTTATTTAAGGGACTAGATCATTTACCTAAAGGCAACACCGAAGGATCATCGAGGGACTATGATCTTTTGATTCAAGGGTCTTTGCTAAAGCGTCCCCACTTTCGAGGGACATGACTGTTTTATTTTCCGAAGGTAACTAAATTGGGAGTACCCTAGAGGTGTGCGTTTGCGGGTGTGTTATGTTCAGTTATTTTGTCTTGTGTTAGGTCTGCTAACGTTTGATTTTTATGCTCTTGTCATGCAATCCTATTAGGCATACATCTAAGTAGTCTAATATATGTACAGGAATTTAAAGTGCGGGAATTTAAATCTACATTATTACAAGGCTTCGGGGAGGGGATTATTACAAGTCCAAAATGGGGAGATAAAATCAGTAAATGTCCTAATTATTCTATTACAATCCATGAGCACGTACATTAATAATAAAAAATGTGAAATTTAAAATAAGCGCGCTAATTGAAAATACGCCTAAAAATCCTAAGGTAAAAGGAAATCTTTTTTGTGTTTTATTTTGATTATGAAATAAAATTTGATTAAATTCTAGGTCTATTGATTTTAAATTGGATAAAATAAAGTTAAAGTAATTAAACAATCAATTAATAAAATTAATTTTAATTATAAAAAAAACTCAACCTAATTTTTTGTGATTTTTATAATTATTAAATAAAAATACTAAAAGCAATAAGTAATGAAAGAAACAAAACAAAGAAAGGCAGATGGGCCTGGATGCTAACTAGTAGGCAGGGGGAGTGGTTGATGTTTCTTTGGCCCAATTCCAGGAGAAGTCCAGGCTGCGCCTGACTTCAGTGTTGTTTGGCCTTCAAAGGGTGCACCATAGGATGCATGTTGAGGTGCACGGATCTGGATGTGCTGATGTGATTCTGGGGAATCTTTTCTGTGAGGTTTGTTCAGAAATTCTTATATTGTCCAGAGCATTTGCATTAGAAGGATCTTCTGAGTTGTACTTTGCTTCAGACTCTTCATAGTTTGTAAGATGATCTTCTGTACTTGCAGGATTTTCATTCTGCTTTGGCTTTTGCTGGCCAAGCTTATCATCAAATCTGACTTTGATTGATTCTTCAACAACTAGAGTTTCTGTGTTGTATACCCTATAGCCTTTTGAGCGTTCAAAATATCCAAGCAGAAAACACTTTTGTTCCTTAGAGTCAAACTTGTTCAAATTATCTTTAGTATTCAGAATATAGCAAGTACATCCAAAGGGATGAAAATATGAAATGTTGGGTTTTGTGTTTTTCCACAATTCATAAGGAGACTTTTCAAGAATAGGTCTTATAGAGACTCTATTTTGAATATAACATGTTTAGTTCACTGCTTCTGCCCAGAAGTGTTTAGCCACATTGGTTTCATTAATCATGGTTCTGGCCATTTCTTGCAAAGTTTTATTCTTTCGTTCTACAACTCCATTTTGTTAGGGAGTTCTAGGACAAGAGAAATCATGAGAAATGCCATTTTCTTTAAAAAAAACTTTTCAAAATAATGGTTTTCAAATTCTCCTCCATGATCACTTCTAACTTTTATGATTCTAAACTCTTTTTCATTTTGCACTTGGTTGCAGAAGTCAAAGAACACAGAATGTGACTCATCCTTGTGTTTTAAAAACTTAACCCATGTCCATCTGCTGAAGTCATCAACAATGACCAATCCATACTTCTTGCCTCTGATGGATGTAGTTTTAACTGGTCCAAACAGATCAATGTGAAGAAGTTCCAACGGCCTAGAGGAAGAAACAACATTTTTTGACTTAAAAGAAGGTTTTGAAAATTTTCCTTTCTGACATGCTTCACACAGAGCTTCTGAGTTGAACTTCAGATTGGGAAGTCCCCTGACCAGATTGAGTTTGTTAATTTGAGATATTCTTCTCATACTAACATGTCCCAATCTTCTGTGCCAGACCAATTGCACATCGCTAACAGACATAATGCATTTTACATTCTGAGTTATAAGGTCAGAAAGATCAATTTTATATATGTTGTTCTTTCTCTTGCCAGTAAAAAGGATTGTTGCGTCTTTTTGACTAACAGCTCTACGGGATTTTTGATTAAAGATTATGTCATAACCGTTGTCACTTAATTGACTTATGGACAGCAAGTTATGCTCTAATCCTTCTACCAACATAACATTAGTTATAGAAGGAAGGTTACTGTTTCCAATGGTTCCAGAACCAATAATCTTTCCTTTCTGATTTCCTCCAAGTTTGACATCTCCTCCAGATTTAAGTTCCAAACTTTGGAACATAAACTTTCTTCCCGTCATATGTCGTGAGCATCCAGAGTCCAGGTACCATGACTGGTGTTTCAACTGTGCTGTTAAGGACATCTGCAACATATATTATTTTCTCCTTAGGTACCCATATCCTTTTGGGTCCTTTTTGGTTAGAGTTTCTAAAGTTTTGTTTGAACTTTGATTTAGCATAAAAAAATTTAGAGTTAGACGTGTATTTGATATCATGTGTGTGCCCAAAACTAAATTGTTTGTGCAGTGGTTTTTATGTGATAACCATTTCCTCAACATGTTTAGGTTTATATGTTTCTTTCCCTTTGGGAGTTTCATATCCAATTCCTCTTCTATTATTTCCACTAACACATAGATCATTGAAGCCATTTTGCTTCTATCTATGCTTTTAGCAAGAAATGTTTGAAAACTAGAGTCATATTCTTTAAGAATATCTCTTAAACTTGAAGCAGAATCTAAAATAGAAATCTTTTGAACTTTTTGAACTTCCTCTTTGAGTTTAAAATTGTTTTCTTTAAGTTTAGAGTTTTCTATTTCAAGTTTCTCAAAATCAGATGCAGGATTCTTTTTGAGTTTCTTGTATTTGATTTTGAGTTGAATGTAGTTTTCAAGAAGTTCTGATAAGCTTTCTACAAGTTCGGATCTAGAGAATTCAGAGAATACCTCTTTCGGTTCTGAATAAGAGTCTGAGTCATCGTCATCTGCTGTTGTAGCCATAAACGCTAGGTTAACGTGCTCATCTTCTGAGTCAGATTCAGCTTCAGAAGATTCTGAATCATCCCAGGTGGCCATCATGCCTTTCTTTCTTCCAAACCTTTTCTTTGGTCTTTCTCTTTGTATCTTAGGACAATCACTTCTTTAGTGTCCTTGTTTTTCACATTCATAGTAGACTATATCTCTTCTGCTTGACTTCTCATGCCCATAAGATTTTGGTTTATCTTTTGACCTCTTGTAGTTTCTGAACTTCTTTTTTATGTGCTTCCACATCTGGTTGATCCTTCTGGAGAGGAGAGATAACTCATCTTCTTCTGATGCAGAGTCTTCAGGGTTTCCTTCTTCTGCCTGAAAAGCGTTAGTTTCACATTTTCTAATAGATTTAAGGGTGACATATTTACCTTTCTTCTGAGGCTCATGTTCATCAAGTTCTATCTTATGACTTCTTAATGCACTGATAATTTCTTCAAGAGATACATCATTCAAATCTTTTGACTCTTTGAATGCAGTAATCTTAGGTTCCCATCTTCTGGGTAAACTTCTGATAATTTTCTTAACATGGTCTACCTTGGTGTATCCTTTGTTCATAATTCTCAGGCCAGCGGTCAGAGTTTGGAATCTTGAGAACATAGCTTCAATGGACTCATTTTCTTCCATTTTGAAGGCTTCATGCTTCTAGATGAGATCCTGAGCTTTTGTCTCTTTTACTTGAGCATTGCCTTCATGAGTCATTTTGAGAGACTCAAACATGTCATGTGTTGTATCTATGTTGGTGATTTTCTCATATTCCATTTTAGAGATAGCGTCCAGAAAGATATTTCTGGCTCTGTGGTGATTTTTGAAATCTAATTTCTGTTGTTTATTCATGTTCTTTCCGTCAATCTTATTTTCGTCTTTGTCTTCTAGATGTGTGTAACCATCTAAGACCATATCCCATAAATCAACATCATGACCTAGAAAGAAACTTTCTAGTCTATCCTTCCAGTATTCAAAGTCTTCTCCATCAAACACGGGAGGTTTGGTGCAATTGTTGTTGCTTTGTTCAATTGCCATAGTGTTTTCCTTCTGGATATTTTTCTGACACTGTTAGGTGTTTGCACCCAGAACTAGAGCTCTGATGACAATTGAAGGCTGAAAAAACACTTAGAAAGGGGTGGGGGGGGGGGGGGGGGTTGAATAAGTTTTTCTTTTTTCTCGCACAATAATAATGGAAGGACACAGGTAATTTTAACCTGGTTCGTTTGAAACTCAAACTACTCCAGTCCACCCTCCAAGGTGATTTTGCCTCTCTCAACGAGGACTTAATCTAGTATAATCAAAACTGATTACAAATGCACAACCAAATTGTTGTGACTAACAATACAATGCATAAGCCAATTGAAAGTTACTAACACCTCTAAGACCCAACTAGTCCTAGCCCTCTTGATAAATCTGACCCAACTGGTCTCTCAAGGAACAATTACAATGCACAACCAAACTGTTGTGACTAACAATACAATGCACAAGCCAACTGCAAGTGACTAACACCTGTAAGACTCAACTAGTCCTATCCCTCTTGAGAAATCTGACTCAACTGGTCTATCAAGGAACAATTACAAAGATTATCTCTTAACAGTAGTGAATCAGAATGCTTCTAATAAGCTATATCACAAACTGTGATTTATCAATAAGAGTTTATCCTAGCACTTAAGAATTACCCACTATATACAAAGAGTTTACAAGAATGAAAATAGTGAGCTTCAGTATATTTTGCGTGGATCAGTAACATTGCTTTGAAACAAATGGTTTTCTATACATAGCTTCAAATTTTGACAGTTTTTGCCTTGAAGAGAGAGTATGCATTAATGATGCGTGTTAGCTTGACCTTTATGTTTCCAATGCTCTCGTGCATAGTACCACTTTAGTGCGTTAGTCGTCTTAGCATTAAATGATCAACGGTATTGTCAGAGCTTGTCTCTGGAAGTTTAAGATTTTGCTTGCAGTGTTGCAACATCAGAGTTTGCTTTAACTTTTCTTCTATCAGAGTTTGCTCTATCACTTCTTTTGTCAGGGTTTTATTCATTTTATGTTCATCAGAGTTTGCTTCATCTTGAATTATCAGATATTTCTTTCAGTGTGCTTCTTTCAAATCTTTGCTTCAGCTAGCTTTATAAGAGGTTGCTTAAGATTACTTTTTATCAGAGTTTGCCTTGGAGTGCTTCATTCAGATTTTGCTTCAAACTTGTGTTTACATAAAATTTATTAGGAGCTTCTTTATCTTTTTTCTACTCAACGTAGAAGGATGTTTCACTTTTGAGAATGCTTGAGTCAGAACATTATATGAATTAGAAAACATGCACATCAGAGTATAAAATATATTATACAAAATTTATTTCATTGTTACCATTAAAACTCTAAGATATGATTAGAACCAAACTTTGTTCTAACAATCTCCCCCTTTTTGATGATGAAAAAACAATTCCGATTTTGATTTTTAAAATTTTTTGTACAAGAGTGAGAATCTTCCCCCTGAGAATGATAATCTCCCCCTGAGATAAATATTTCTTCTTCTGAAATAAATAATAAAAGAACTTAAATGCATAAGAGAAACTTCCTGAGATTGTTCTTCAGAGCTTTGGGACATTTTTCTTTCAGAGTTTCTTTAAGATCTCCTGATCTTTTCTTCAGAGTTTCTTTAGCAGATCTTTACCAGATGATATTTAGAGCTTAGTCTTTCAGAGTCTTGAGGTACCTGCATATCTCTTAAACAGGAAAAAAACTTTGTATTTTGTTAGGAATGTTTGTGATTTAGTCCCATAACTGCTATCATGGATCAGATCAAAATCATATTTTCTCCCCCTTGTTGTCATAATCAAAAAGCAAAAAAAAAATTAAAGAGATTCAAAAGATTTTTATATAGAAGATGTAAAAACACAGAAGTATAAAAAATGGGAAAAAATAAAACTAAGATTGACGAGATACAAGAGAAATAATAAGATTCTTGATTCATATTGAGGATTCCTCTTGTTTCATCATCCAAGTTCTGATTTCTTTGTTGGTTTTATCCTGTTTGGATTCCTCTTGAGAGAGAGAGAGAGAGAGAGAGAGAGAGTAAAAAGGAATTTTGCAAAGTATTTATAGCTTATGAGAAAGAATTTTAAAGTAATAAATCAGTTAAAGAATTTAGAACAATTGAATAAAAAAATTAATCATTACAAGCAATTAATGAGTTTTCACATTGAGAGGATGCGTGAGATTTGATCAAATCTGAACAGTTACCTAGGAACGACGTCTCAATAGCAGTGCACGCAGGCGTGACCCTTCAGAGTTGAAACACGCGTTCAACTTCTGAGGATAGCGTGTGACAGCTATTTTAATGTAATGAACTTCTGAACCATTTTTGTAATGAAACTTTAGACACATTTCAGAATATTATAGATGTTTTATGAAGTAACTCCTCTTCTAACTTCTGAAGAGTTGTTAATCAGAACATTCATTTCAGAACATTCTGAAAACATATATAGAAAAAAATTCTTTCAGGACAAAGTTCCATACTGATGTTTTTCAGAATGAATTTATTTTCAGAAAGAGGTTTAGTAAAAATATCAGCCCATTGATGGTCTGTGTCTACGAAGTTTAAACTTAAAATTCCTTTATGAATATAGTCCCTTATGAAATGATGTTTAATTTCTATATGTTTTGCCTTAGAATGTAAGATGGGATTTTTTGAAAGACAAAGAGCAGATGTATTATCACAGAAGATAGGAATCTTACTTTCATAGATATGATAATCTTCTAGCTGGCTCTTCATCCAGATCATCTGAGTGCTACATCCAGCAGCAGATATATATTCTGCTTCAGTTCTTGATAGTGCAATAGTGGTTTGCTTCTTGTTGTACCATGAGATAAAGTTATCACCCAGAAACTGACAGCTTCCAAAGGTGCCTTTTCGTTCTATTCTATCTCCAGCAAAGTCAGCATCACAATAACCTACTATTTTAAACTCTTTGGATCTTCTGTAACACAGTCCAAGGTTAATAGTACCTTTCATATACCTTAGAATTCGCTTAACAACAATTAAGTGAGATTCTCTAGGATCTGATTGGAATCTTGCACATAAACATACACTGAATAATATATCTGGTCTAGATGCAGTCATATAGAGAAGAGATCCAATCATACCTCTGTAGAGTTTCTGATCTACTTTCTTACTTACCTCATCTTTTCCTAAAATGCATGTAGGATGCATTGGTGTCTTTGCTTCTTTACTTTCTGATAGTTGGAATTTCTTCAGAAGATCTTTAACATACTTTGTTTGATGTATGTAAGTATCTTCTGGAGTCTGATTTATTTGAATTCCTAGAAAGAATTTTAGTTCTCCCATCATGCTCATCTCAAATTCGGCCATCATAGACTCAGCAAATTCTCTTCCAAGAGAGACATTAGAAGTTCCAAAAATAATATCATCTACATATATTTGACAAATTAAAGTGTCATTTTAAAGTGTTTTTCTGAATAAGGTAGTGTCTATTTTCCCTCTGATAAAATTCTTTTCTAAAAGAAAGTTACTTAGACGTTCATACAAAGCTCTGGGAGCTTGTTTCAGACAATATAGAGACTTTTTCAGCTTAAAAACATGTTCTGGATATTTTGAGTCATCAAAACCCGGAGGTTGATGGACATAAACTTCTTCTTCTATGTAACCATTTAAAAATGCACTTTTAACGTCCATTTGATATAATGAGATGTTATGTTGAACAACAAAAGAAATTAATAATCTAATTGATTCTAACCTGGAGATTGCGGTAAAAGTTTCGTTATAATCAATTCCTTCTTGTTGATTATAACCTTGTGCAACCAGTCGTGCCTTGTTTATGACAACCTCTCCTTTCTCATTTAACTTGTTTCTGAATACCCATTTTTTTTATATAATATTGAATCCTTTAGGTTTTGGAACTAGATCCCATAAATCATTTCTGGAAAACTGATTTAGTTCTTCTTACATAGCTAGGATCCAATCATTGTCTTGTAGAGCTTCCTCTATTGAGGTTGGCTCAATCAGAGAGACCAATCCAAACAGTGATTCTTCACTGTTTCTGAGGAAGGATCTTGTTCTGATGGGATCTTCTTTCTTTCCAATAATCACATTTTCTAGATATGCTGATGTGATTCTGGGGAATCTTTTCCGTGAGGTTTGTTCAGTAATTCTTAGATTATCCAGAGAATTTGCAATAGAAGGATCTTCTGAGTTGTCCTTTGCTTCTGACTCTTCATAGTTTGTAATATGATCTTCTATACTTGCAGGATTTTCATTCTGCTTTGGCTTTTGCTGGCCAAGCTTATCATCAAATCTGACTTTGATTGATTCTTCAACAATCAGAGTTTCTGTATTGTATACCCTATATCCTTTTGAGCGTTCAGAATATCCAACCAGAAAACACTTTTGTGCCTTAGAATCAAACTTGTTCAGATTATCTTTAGTATTCAGAATATAGCAAGTACATCCAATGGGATGAAAGTATGAAATGTTAGGTTTTCTGTTTTTCCACAATTCATAAGGAGTCTTTTCAAGAATAGGTCTTATAGAGACTCTATTTTGAATATAACATGTTGTGTTCACTGCTTCTGCCCAGAAGTGTTTAGCCATATTGGTTTCATTAATCATGGTTCTGGAAATTTCTTACAAAGTTCTATTCTTTTGTTCTAAAACTCCATTTTGTTGGGGAGTTCTAGGACAAGAGAAATCATGAGAAATGCCATTTTCTTTTAAAAAAACTTTTCAAAACAATGGTTTTCAAATTCTCCTCCATGATCACTTCTAACTTTTATGATTCTAAACTCTTTTTCATTTTGCACTTGGTTGCAGAAGTCGAAGAACACAGAATGTGACTCATCCTTGTGTTTTAAAAACGTAACCCATGTCCATCTGCTGAAGTCATCAATAATGACCAATCCATACATCTTGCCTCTGATGGATGCAGTTTTAACTGGTCTAAACAGATCAATGTGAAGAAGTTCCAACGACCTAGAGGAAGAAACAACATTTTTTGACTTAAAAGAAGGTTTTGAAAATTTTCCTTTCTGACATGCTTCACACAGAGCTTCTGAGTTGAACTTCAGATTGGGAAGTCCCCTGACCAGATTGAGTTTGTTAATTTGAGATATTCTTCTCATGTTAACATGATCCAATCTTATGTGCCAGACCCATTGCTCATTGCTAACAGACATAAGGCATTTTACATTCTGAGTTATAAGGTCAGAAAGATCAATTTTATAGATGTTGTTCTTTCTCTTGCTAGTAAAAAGGATTGTTCTATCTTTTTGACTAACAGCTCTACAAGATTTTTGATTAAAGATTATGTCATAACCGTTGTTACTTAATTGACTAATATACAGCAAGTTATGCGCTAATCCTTCTACCAACAGAACATTACTTATAGAAGGAAGGTTACTGTTTCCAATGGTTCTAGAACCAATAATCTTTCCTTTCTAATTTCCTCCAAATTTGACATCTCCTCCAGATTTAAGTTCCATACTTTGGAACATATACTTTCTTCCCGTCATATTTAGTGAGCATCCAGAGTCCAGGTACCATGACTGGTGTTTCAACTGTGCTGTTAAGGACATCTACAACATATATTGTTTTCTCCTTAGATACCCATATCCTTTTGGGTCCTTTTTGTTTAGAGTTTCTAAAGTTCTGTTAGAACTTTGATTTAGCATAAAAAATTTCAGAGTGAGATGTGTATTTGATATCATGTGTGTGCCCAAAACTAAATTGTTTGTGCAGTGGTTTACATGTGATAACCATTTCCTCAACAGGTTTGGGTTTATATGTTTCTTTCCCTTTGGGAGTTTCATATCCAATCCCTCTTCTGTTATTTCCACTAACACCATAGATCATTGAAGCCATTTTGCTTCTATCTATGCTTTTAGCAAGAAATGTTTGAAAACTATAGTCATATTCTTTAAGAATATCTCTTGAACTTGAAGCATAATCTGAAATAGAAATCTTTTGAACTTTTTGAACTTCCTCTTTGAGTTTAAAATTGTTTTCTTTAAGTTAAGAGTTTTCTGTTTCAAGTTTCTCAAAATTAGATGCAAGATTCTTTTTGAGTTTCTTGTATTTGATTTTGAGTTGACTGTAGTTTTCAAGAATTTCTGATAAGCTTTCTACAAGTTCGGATCTAGAGAATTCAGAGAATACCTCTTTCGGTTCTGAATCAGAGTCTGAGTCATCATCATATGCTGTGGTAGCCATAAACCCTAGGTTAGCATGCTCATCTTCTGAGTCAGATTCAGCTTCAGAAGATTCTGAATCATCCCAGGTGGACATCAGGCCTTTCTTTCTTCCAAACCTTTTCTTTGGTCTTTCTCTTTGTAGCTTAGGACAATCACTTCTGTAGTGTCCTGGTTCTTTACATTCGTAGCAGACTATATCTCTTCTGCTTGACTTCTCATTCCCATAAGATTCTGGTTTATCTTCTGACCTCTTGTAGTTTCTGAACTTCTTTTGTCTGTGCTTCCACATCTGGTTGATCCTTCTGGAGAGGAGAGATAAATCATCTTCTTCTGATGCAGAGTCTTCATAGTTTCCTTCTTCTGCCTGAAAAGCTTTAGTTTCACATTTTTAATAGATTGAAGGGCAACAAACTTACCTTTCTTCTGAGGCTCATGTTTATCAAGTTCTATCTCGTGACTTCTTAATGCACTGATAAGTTCTTCAAGAGATACATCATTCAAATATTTTGACTCTTTGAATGCAGTAACCATAAGTGCCCATCTTCTTGGTAAACTTCTGATAATTTTCTTAACATGGTTTGCCTTGGTGTATCCTTTGTTCAGAATTCTCAGACCAACAGTCAGAGTTTGAAATCTTGAGAACATAGCTTCAATGGACTCATTTTCTTCCATTTGAAGGCTTCATACTTCTGGATGAGAGTCAGAGTTTTTGTCTCTTTTACTTGAGCATTGCCTTCATGAGTCATTTTTAGAGACTCAAACACGTCATGTGATGTATCTCTATTGGTGATTTTCTCATATTCCATTTTAGAGATAGCGTTCAGAAAGATATTCTGGCTCTGTGGTGATTTTTGAAATCTAATTTCTGTTGTTTATCCATGTTCGTTCTGTCAATCTTGTTTCCATCTTTGTCTTCTGGATATGTGTAACCATCTAGGACCATATCCCATAAATCAACATCGTGACCTAAAAAAAAAACTTTCTAGTCAATCCTTCCAGAATTCAAAGTCTTCTCCATCAAACATGGGAGTGTAGCGATAAAAAATGTAGCGGGGTAAATCGGAGATCGAATTATTGATTAATTCGTCTCACAAAAGCAAGAGTCGCCACCGCGCTTTATTGTTTCCAAAGGAAAAGGGAAAAGAGCGAAATAAAACCCTAAATATGCAATGTAAATGAAAAATACAAATACAAAGCGTTTTTGAAAAGAGATCTTATGGTTCGGGGGTTGGTTATACAATGGGAAGGTATTAGCACCCAATGCATCTATAGTACTCTATAGGAACCTTTTGAAATATCTGTTTTATTTAAAATTGATCGCTTGATTGAAAATAAATCGTTTTGGCCGAAAAGGGATACGGACGGGGTTTTTGAAGATACGACGACCTAATGTCAAAGTTTTTGCTTAAAAGGTATGAATCTTGAAAAGGTTGAAATTTTGAAGTAAGGTGAATGTTTGAGGAAAAATTATCCTAAGTTTTAATGAAATGCGAAAATTTGCGCAGTTAGATTTGGAGACATGAAGTCAACAAATTTACTGTTTTTTCCTTTGGATTTAAACATAAATCGAATAAACAAAGATACACGAACAAAGAAAATATGCGAATAATAATTAAATAGCAATAATTTAAATGATGGAATAAAAGATGCGAACAATGTTTTTTATGATTTTTTTTTGTTTAATATTAACGGGAAGAAAGTATTTTAAATTTTTCGCATTTTTGATAAGGATAAATCAAAAGAATTATTTAATGAGGACGTGGCATTTTTTTTAGTTTTTTAAGTTATTAAGTTTTTTTTATATTTTTGATATTAATTAAGATAATAAAATATTTTTTTAGTTTTTTCTATTCTTATGCCTTTTATTATAAAAGAGTATTAGGAATTCTTTAGATTAAATGAAAACTCAATATTACTAACTAAAATCTATTTTTTTTTAAAAAGATATTAAGATTATTAAATCTTGAAAGTTTGAATTAATAAAATGGCCTATTAAAAAAAACTTTAGATTATATCTTTTATTTTGGTTAACTAAGTTACAAACAAAAACTATAAAATTCTAAGAGGTAGTCAAAATAAAAATTAATAGGAGGTGAGTAAATAAATCAGAATGGGCTAGAGGGTTGGGGTAAGGCCCAAGGCGAAATGGAGACAGGGGGGGGTGTACAAGGATTCGTGGGCTTAAGCTGAGAGTAAAGGGTGGCCCAAGAGATTAATGCAGCAATAGGGTTGTGTTATGTTGTACAATTGGGATTTAGGGTTTGTCTTAAGGCAGAAACGGCGCCTCCTTCTTCTTCACGATCTTCATCTCCTTTGCTATGCTTCTTCATCCTCGCCACCGGACTTGACGTTTCTTCTTCGTTCCGGCCACCCACGCTTGGCTCTTCTTCCCTCCACTGAACACGAACGAGACGGCTTAAGCGGAGACGGTAAGAACGCGCTTGATTCATTAACGTTAGATTCGTCTTGCATGTTGATTTTATGGTTTATTGTGTTGATCTTGACTGGTTCTTATATTGATTGTCCATGTTGATTTGAGTTGCATTTGAAGAAATAAGAGAAAGGAGAGATTGTTACCTAGGTGGAGACGGAGGGAGAGCTAGGGGTGACGGAGGCCGGACGGCAGGGAGATGGCGAGCGTGCACAGGGGTGAACGGTATTTATGATTTTTTCTTCTTTGTGGCCTCAGTACTGTACTGTGTTGCTTCTTCTTGTTTTGTTGGAAACCGCTACCTTGTTTCTTCCTCTTGGAACGTGATGTTGCACTTGTTCTTATTGAAACTGTTGGGACTGTACTATGATTCTTCTTCTTCTTTGAACGTGCCACTGTATGATTATTTTGTTTTTTCTTCTCCTTTGAATATGATGCTACACTTGTTCTTCTGTCCTTGCTTGAATGTGATACTATGCTTGGTTCTGTTGAAACTGATACTACACTTCTTCCTCTTCTTTTGCCTACTGTACTTGTTTTTCTTCTCCTTCTTTGATCATGCTACTGTATGGTGATTCTTGAATGAGATGGGCTTGAGGAATATGCTCTAAAAAGGGCCAATGATGTTGTCACTGAGGCCAAGTCAGTTGCCTTAGAATTTTTTCTGATTTTGGGATGGATAAAGCTCAGGTTTGAGCAATGGTTGGACATGGTGATAGATGTGGGGATTTTTGTGTAGTTTGGACGAATTGATGGAACTTGGGCATGTGTTTTAGCTAGGCCATATGGATGGTGGTTTTTTGATTGGTTTTCTGTGAGGTTGTTCTGATATTTTTTGATGGCAGTGGGATGATGATGATATTGGCTTTAGTGGCTCAATCGGTTGTGCAAGGTTTTTGTGTATGGTTTGGAAATGGTTTTTTTCAGTATGTGATTATGCAGGTTTTTTTAAAAATCTCTAAGTTTTTCTTGGAGGTTTGGATATGTGTTCTACTGTATTTGGTTTTCTTTTTGTTATGTAATATAACAATTCCTCTTCTCTTCTTTTCGCTACAGGCCAGGAATTTGAAAAAAAAAGCTTTGGGATCCCTTGAGCACTCTGCACTACTGTCCCTCCAATTTGTTTCTATTCTTCTTTTGTGTTATTAATTCTACTGGCTATATTTTTGTTTGTCTTGTATACCTCTTTCTGCCTATGCTAAGCCTGCAAATCCCACACTTCTCCCTCTCTTTTTTTTCTCTCAGTGTGGCTTTGATAAAAGAGTGATAAGCTGTACATTTTTCTGAAACTGTAATGGCCAGAAAATGATGAAAAAGGAATTTTTGTATTGCTTGCAAATATGGTCAAACTGCATGTTTTCCTTTTAATACAAACATTGTTTTGTTTCCTGCTGTGTAGGCAAAGGCTAAGTGAGCATGCTTGCATATGTGGTTACTGCATGGTTTTGTATGCTTATGCTGTATGCTTTTTGAAATTACATTTGGGATTTTAAACAAATGTAATTAATTTAAATATGCTGTTTTTTTGGAAAACATAACTTGTGCATATGCTTTAAAATTCTTTTCTTTTTTGTGAACCGGGAGTAATCCCGTGATTTGCAAAAAAAGTAACTGATTCCGGCCATTACATTTAATGATGAACATTAAATTTATTTTCTGCATTTTAATTATTTATTCGAATTCTAATTTCTTTCTTTTAATTGTGCAGGTAACATTAAATGAGCGGGCAAAATGCATTGGATCGGAAGTTTTAGAATTAGGATAGATTAGTTTTTTTTATTTCATTTTAGTTTTTGTCAATTCATTATTGTAGTTTATTGTAATATATACAATATTTACATAATAACTTGTACAATAAAAAAAATGAATAAAAGAAAACTATTTGCCCATTAAATTCTTCTTCTTTATTTATTTATCGTTTATTATTTCTCCAAATGAATAATAATTGAAAACAAATTTCAATTATCTACATTCAAAATAATAAACAGATAAATAAATAGTTATCGTTGATCAACTAATATCTTCGATTATTTAATTCATCATTCACAACTAAATTATGATAATTAAAACAGGGTTTCAATTATTTAACTTAGAACGACGGATGATTAAACAATCGTTGTTGACCAACGAATTTTTCGAATGCTTATTATATTATTCATAAACTTTTAAATTATGTAATAACTAAGAATAAATTCTAGTTACTTAAATTTAAGATAATGAGTAATAAATAAATGCTGTCCACACAATTAATGCGCCCCTTCTCTGATGTTTATTTTATCTATACATCTTTAAATTACATAATAATCGAAAATGAATTTCAATTATTTTAAATTTTAGATAATAAATATTTAATAAACATCATTTTTTAGCACGAATCGATTAAATGTTTTAATGTTCAGCATGAATAGCTCTTGTCCAGAAAAAGTCAGGAATTTTAGAATCGATGGATCAAAACAAATGTAATGTAAAAATGCAGATATGAGACGATATCTTAGGTCAAAATTTGGGGTACAACAGCTGCCCCTATTTAAGTTTCTTCTATCCGGAGATATGAAGATTAAAATCTTCGTTTCGACGTGATTGAAGGTACTTAAATACATGATTACGCAAATTTTGTCCTAAGATGCCGTCATCATGCGGTGGTATGAATGTAGTGCTTGAATTCACAGAGAAAGATATTGTATGAAACAAGACAAATGTTGGAGGAATCGAACACCTACAAAACACAAAGACATGAATTATACGCTACTGGGGAAAACGAGCTATCGGCTTCAAACGACAGACTCCTGACAGCGAATAAAATTGAGGGAATACGACCTCTAACCCTAACAAAGAGAGCATCTTGCATAGGCCGTAACAAATCATTGATCCAACACAGTGAATTCGCAACTCAAGGTCGACGATAGACAGAGAGTATCAAATTGCTGATAACGGATTACCGACTTCTGGAGGTATCGATTCGTAACAGACTTTTCTGCTAGATTTTCAGAGATATACTCATTAATGCTGAGGTGATAAGACTGTAGATACAAGGGTTGTTCAAATAAAGAAAACTGCCATTTGTTGTTGTCCAGAGAAAATACCGATAACAAACAAGTTGCTCAAATAAAGAAGCTGCCGCTTGCTGTATTCCAGAAAATACCGATAACATGCAACTTGCTCAAATAAAGAAGCTGCCGCTTGCTGTCGTCCAAAGAAAATACCAATAACATACAGGCTGCTCAAATAAAGAAGCTGCCGCTTGCTGTCGTCCAAAGAAAATACCAATAACATACAAGCTGCTCAAATAAAGAAGCTGCCGCTTGTTGTATTCCAGAAAAGTAATAACGTCTTGGTGACTCATGAAGAGTTTGCTGCTTGTCGCTTTCAGAAAAATAAAATGACGCACTAGTAGCTCGTGAAGAACTGCTGCTCGGCGCTTTCAAAAAGATAAGGTGACGCACTGGTAGCTCGTGAAGAACTGCTGCTCGGCGCTTTCGAAAAGATAAAATGACGCACTAGTAGCTCATGAAGAACTGCTGCTCGGCGCTTTCGAAAAGATAAAATGACGCACTAGTAGCTCATGAAGAACTGCTGCTCGGCGCTTTCGAAAAGATAAAATGACGCACTAGTAGCTCATGAAGAACTGCTGCTCGGCGCTTTCGAAAAGATAAAATGACGCACTAGTAGCTCATGAAGAACTGCTGCTCGGCGCTTTCGAAAAGATAAAATGACGCACTAGTAGCTCATGAAGAACTGCTGCTCGGCGCTTTCGAAAAGATAAAATGACGCACTAGTAGCTCATGAAGAACTGCTGCTCGGCGCTTTCCAAAATAATTCAGAAGGAAACTGCGATGATACTGGCAGAGAATACAATCCTCGTCAAAAAGAATCCTGAATCAATCCTTCCCGAGGAGATCATATACTTTAACGTGCAAAATAAATGCACCAACAGTCTAGGTCGCGATTTCACTGGGGAAAATCAAAGAGATAGCCTATGCAAGAGGCAGCAACTTCATCCAGGGATAGCCTAGAAAGAAAACAGTCAAACAAGACTCCACCCGATGAGAAAGTAACTCAATTGGGGAATTTAGAAAGGAAGCATGTTTTCTGCCTAAGCTAACTTTCTACCTGGAAAGAACATATGTACGTTGTTCGAACAAACAAGATATGACTCAAAATCAACGGCAAATGCGGATATGCATGCTGATATGAGTGTAGATGAATAAGTGAATGTTATGCTGACGAAACAGACAGATGAAATATCTTGGAGATAATAAGATGTCACAGCAAAATAGATACTCGGCCAATCTTGAAAAAACGGAAGATAAACGGAACGGGAAACACACAGCAACATCGGAGGGTATCACGCTACAAGGTCCAAGTCTTCTGAGGAGAAGAACATCCAAATCCAATCTTCTAACATCAATAGATCAAGGTATGAGACAAAATGCACCACATTTCAGAAATTGCCTAGATCGAGATAGCCAAAACGAAGCTCAACTGGAACAGCTGGGGAGTCACTAAACTTAGTACCCCGAAAAAAACACAATTTTAACACAACTAACCCCTCATGACGATTTCGAAACGACACACGCTCATGATGCAAGGATAAACTACCGTACTGCTTTGCATTTCATGGCTTGACCATCCTTGGAACAAACTGTTAATATTCCTTTCGTTATTCACGACACATTTTTTAAAATAAGGACATTTAAGTAAATTTGTTTCAAGTATTCCCATAAAAATTAAAATTTTGCCCACAAGAGATAAGTGCTCAAACTTCATTAATACGAGGTTGTTCGCTAACAATGCGACTCCAACGGTTTACAAAAGCTTGGGGAAATAGTACATGAAATAGAAGGTCATACAAAACAATGATCACTATTCTCCCTAACAACTTTGAATTCCAGAATGTGTTCAGATGCCGAGACTGATTTGACCCGAAACCTGCCTAAGCGAAATACTTCTTGACTGCATCGGTGTTCAAGGGACGCGGGAGGTCTTCACCATCCATATTGGTGAGAATCATGGCACCTCCAGAGAAAACTTTCTTAACAACATACAGTCCTTCATAATTCGGAGCCCATTTGCCCCTAGAATCAGGTTGGAAAGATAATATTTTCTTGAGCACAAGGTCACCTTCTCTGAACTCGCGCGGTCGAACCTTCTTATCAAAAGCCTTCTTCATTCTCTGCTGATACAACTGACCGTGACACAAAGCTGTCAATCTCTTTTCTTCGATTAAATTCAACTGATCGTATCTACTTTGACACCATTCGGCCTCGGAAAGTTTGGCTTCCATCAACACTCTCAGAGACGGAATCTCAACCTCCACGGGGAGTACTGCTTCCATACCGTAAACTAGGGAGAAAGGGGTCACGCCCGTTGAAGTTCGAACCGAAGTACGGTACCCGTGTAAAGCAAACGGAAGCATTTCATGCCAGTCCTTATAAGTTACCACCATCTTCTGGACAATCTTCTTGATGTTCTTGTTAGCAGCTTCAACAGCCCCATTCATCTTCGGCCTGTAAGGAGAGGAATTATGGTGTTCGATCTTGAACTCTTCACAAAGCTCCTTCATCATCTTGTTATTCAAATTCGACCCATTATCGGTGATGATCTTGCTCGGGATACCGTACCGACAAATGATCTGATTCTTAATAAATCTGACTACCACCTGTCTGGTTACATTAGCATAAGATGCTGCTTCCACCCACTTAGTAAAATAATCAATCGCTACCAAGATGAAACGATGACCATTTGAAGCTTTGGGTTCAATCATCCCAATCATATCAATGCCCCACATAGAGAAAGGCCAAGGTGAAGATATAACATTGAGGAGGGTCGGCGGCACGTGCATCTTGTCCGCATAAATCTGGCATTTATGACATTTCTTCACATATTTGCAGCAGTCGGATTCCATTGTCATCCAATAGTAACCAGCTCTCAACATCTTTCTAGCCATTGCATGTCCATTGGCATGAGTGCCAAAGGATCCTTCGTGCACTTCTTGCATCAGCATATCCGCTTCACGTCTGTCTACACATCTGAGCAAGACCATGTCGTAATTCCTCTTATACAACACTTCTTCATTTAGAAAGAAACTGCTTGCTAATCTTCTCAACGTCTTCCTATCCTTATTGGATTCCCCAGGCGGGTACTCTTGAGTTTGAAGAACACGTTTGATGTCATAGAACCACGGTTTGTCGTCGGTGACCTCTTCCACCGAGAACACATGAGCAGGTCTGTCGAGGCGCATGACCCGGATTGTAGGCACATCATTCCAATCATTCACTTGAAACATTGAAGACAAGGTAGCCAAAGCATCAGCCATTTGATTCTCATCTCTAGGGATGTGATGTAATTCCACTTTGTTGAAGAAGGTTAACAACCTTCTAGCATAGTCTCTGTAAGGGATCAAACCAGGATGACGA
This sequence comes from Vicia faba, assembly GCA_948472305.1. Classification (NCBI taxonomy): domain Eukaryota; kingdom Viridiplantae; phylum Streptophyta; class Magnoliopsida; order Fabales; family Fabaceae; genus Vicia; species Vicia faba. The sequence continues at coordinate 409,005,089 of OX451740.1, read as the reverse complement.
GTCTCCCATTCTCCTTTGATTTGATTAATCACTAGTGCCGAATCTCCATAAATATCAAGAATTTTAATCCTTAGATCCACCGCTTCTTCGAGACCCATAATACATGCCTCATATTCCGCCATGTTGTTCGTACAGTCAAACTTCAGTCTTGCCGTGAACGGGATATGAGTACCTCGGGGAGTAACGATGATTGCCCCAATTCCATTTCCATAGGAATTCACAACTCCGTCAAATATCAAACCCCACCGGGATTCAGGATCAGGTCCTTCTTCAGGTAACGGCTCTTCACAGTCTTTAGCTTTCAAGTACATAACATCTTCATCTGGGAAGTCAAACTTGATGGATTGATAGTCTTCAATTGGTTGGTGAGCCAAATGATCGGCTAAAATACTCCCTTTGATTGCTTTCTGAGTGTGATATTCAATGTCATATTCAGATAACAACATCTGCCAACGGGCTATCCTTCCAGATAAGGCGGGCTTCTCAAAGATATACTTGATTGGGTCCATTTTGGAGATCAACCAAGTAGTGTGATTAATCATATACTGGCGCAGACGGCGAGCAGCCCAGGCTAAAGCACAACAGGTTTTCTCAAGCAATGAGTACCGAGACTCACAGTCTGTGAATTTATTACTCAGATAGTATACCGCATGTTCCTTTCTTCCAGTCTCGTCTTGCTGACCAAGCACACATCCCATGGAGTCTTCTAATATGGTCAAGTACATAATCAAAGGTCTTCCTTCCACCGGAGGAATCAAGATGGGAGGTTCGAGTAAATATTCCTTGATGCGATCAAAAGCTTTCTGACAATCTTCTGTCCACACACATCCTTGGTTCTTGCGGAGAAGCTTGAAAATCGGCCCACAGGTAGCAGTCATGTGAGATATGAACCTAGAAATGTAGTTCAGTCTCCCAAGGAATCCTCTTACTTGTTTTTCCATCTTGGGAGCGGGCATCTCCCGAATAGCTTTGACTTTATCAGGATCTACTTCAATACCTTTCTGACTGACAATGAAACCTAGAAGTCTTCCAGAACGAACACCAAAAGTACACTTGTTGGGATTCAGACGGAGTTTGTACTTTCTCAAATGCTGGAATAACTTCAACAAGTGTTCCAAGTGATCTTCCTCAGTCTGTGATTTGGCAATCATGTCATCCACATACACTTCGATCTCCTTATGCATCATGTCATGGAACAAAGCAGTCATGGCCCTTTGGTATGTTGCACCAGCATTCCTCAAACCAAACGGCATAACCCGATAACAGAAAGTTCCCCAAGGTGTAATGAAAGCGGTCTTTTCCATATCTTCCGGCGCCATCTTGATTTGATTGTAACCGGAGAAAACATCCATGAAAGAAAAAACTTTGAACTTGGCGGTACTGTCGACCAACACGTCAATATGAGGTAATGGGAAATCATCCTTCGGACTAGCTCTATTCAGATCTCTGTAGTCTACACACATCCAAACTTTGCCGTCCTTCTTTGCAACAGGCACTATATTGGCTAACCACTGAGGATAGACCGACGTAACAAGGAAACCTGCGTTGATCTGTTTCTGAACCTCCTCTTTAATCTTGTCAGCCATGTCGGGACGAGTCCGTCTCAACTTCTGCTTGATCGGTGGACACTCAGGTCTCAACGGTAAACGATGCTCCACAATGTCGTTGTCCAACCCTGGCATATCTTGGTAGGACCAAGCAAACACGTCAACATACTCTCTGAGAAGCTCCAACATCTTCTCCTTAACTTCCGGGATAAGCAATGCTCCGACTTTGACTTCCTTTCTATCCTCTTCATCACCTAAGTTGACCAACTCTACAGGTTCTTCAAATGGTTGAATGACCTTCTCATCCTGCTCGATCAAACGGGAAATCTCAACAGGAACCTCTTCATCATCCCCTTCTTCGGATCTGAACACAGGGAATTCAAAGTTGGGAGAGGGCATAGGATCATTGTTTTCGATGGTTAAGTCATGAAGTAATCTGCACACATGATTATGCTTTATTTTAGAAATCGATTTGTGCAAATAAAACAAAATGTTCTTAATTAATTTTCATTATTATTTCCCGAAAAAGTGAAAAAATAAACAGCAGTGGACAAAATAACATTTTTATTCATTAAAGGGGAAATACTTGAAACAGAAAGCCCAGACATTTCTCTTTTGCCTTGGGCAGAGCAAAAGGAGTTATTTTTCATAGCCCGACACAAAATACTTTTCGCCTTGGGCAGAGCGATTTTTCAAAAGGAAAATAAACAAAACATTACTCGGAAATATGCATAACCACATGAATATCAACAGCTATCCAGTTTTGGCAAGCCAATCCAGGCGTCACAAACACGGGCAAATCCTCCTCGGAATCATCATCTATGACAGCATCAACCTCAGGATGCACAAACCCTGCACTCCAAAAGACCTCTTGAATTGGACGAACAACCACTTCTTTCTTGACCCTTGCAGCTATTGGATGAAAACCCAAACCCTCCCCAGACTTGTTCTCGGGTAACGTCAACACCTGGCCCCATCCTTCGGCCGAACCACTTTCCACCACTCGCCGTGCATCCTCAAAAGAAGAGATGGATGCCCCTTGCTTCTTCACTGTATTCTTAGCAACAGATAGGCCCTGAAACTGGGTCCCGACGTCCTCGTCAGCATCAATAAAAGAAAATGATGATAAATGACTTACCACCATGGCCTGCTCTCCCCCAATCATCACTAGCTTCCCATGTCTCACAAACTTTAATCTCTGATGGAGCGTGGAGGTGATTGCCCCGGCATCATGGATCCAGGGACGACCCAATAAACAACTGTAAGCAGCACGGATGTCCATCACTTGGAAAGTGATTTGAAAAGTATGGGGACCAATCACTATGGGAAGGTCCACTTCACCAATAACTGTCTTCCTGGAACCATCAAACGCCTTAACAATTACTCCGCTAGTCCTCATAGGAGCACCTGGATATGAAAGTCGAGACAACGTGGTCTTGGGCATCACATTCAATGACGAGCCCGTATCCACTAACACACTTGATAAGGTATCGTTTCCACAACTTACTGAAATGTGCAGAGCCATATTATGGTTTCTCCCCTCCTCCGGGAGTTCTTCATCACTGAAACCCAAGTTGTTACACGAGGTTATATTTCCCACAATCCCATCAAACTGATCAACTGTCACATCATGGTCTACGAAAGCCTGGTCCAAAACTTTCATCAAGGCTTCTCTATGTGCCCCAGAATCTCTCAATAAGGCAAGCAAGGAAATCTTGGAAGGTGTTTGCAGAAGATGGTCCACAATCTTATACTCGCTTCTTTTGATAAGCTTTAAGATTTCATCTTCTTCAGGGTGAGGGATAGGTTCACTGGATCGACCTATCTCAACCCTTGGTTCATTTCTTACAGGGATCTCCGCCGGCATGGGCCTCCTTACTTGAACTTCTGGTATTCTCGACGGTACTGCGGCGAAAACACGCCCACTTCTTGTCACTCTACTTACATCGGCAATATTAACAAAAGACGGTCTAGTTGGTATGGGAACCTCTACCCCATTCTCGATCATGGTGGCGTTATACTTGTACGGCACGGCTTGGTCTGAGCTGTAAGGCACAGGGCCAGGTGGGTAAATAATCAAAGGGTCAACAGACGCGGTCTGGCTGTTGTAAGCAACCTCTACTGATTCTGGCAAATTAAATTGTGGGGTGATAACATTCACTTCATCTTCAGGATTTCGGTTATAGGTAATAGTGATAATTCTCTGATCTAGCAACTTCTGAATGTCCTCCTTCACAATAGGACAATCATCTTCTCTTGAACAAAACTCACAAACGTCATAATCATGTTGGTGCCTAACAAAGGCAAGTCTTCTCAAACTCTGATGTAACCTGATCAATGATTCTCTGATGTGCTCGACTTGGAAAACTCGGAACTTCCCCGGACAACCTTCCACCATATTCACAGAAGCTGCCCCATGTCGGGGCAAAGGGTTATCTCTGACGTTTAGATTAACATCCTTAAAAGACAAGATGCCATTCTTAATTAACCTCTGCACATCCGCCTTCAAAGCAAAGCAATTCTCAAGGTTGTGCCCCGGCGACCCTTGATGATATTCACAGAATTGATCCGCCTTGTACCACGGAGAAGCACTGTTCGGTGCGACAGGAGGTGGCTTTGTTGTGATGAGATTCTTTCTAATGAGAGCAGGGAACAATTCAGTATACGTCATAGGAATGGCATCGAACTGAGGCTTCCTGGGCGAACGGTTCTGATTGTTGAACGGATAAGCCTGTTGTCGAGGCTGCTGCTGAAAAGGCCGTGGTTGAGTTGGCGGAATCTGATGAGATGGGGCTACCAAAGCTGGGCGGACAGCCGGAGTGACTGCCGCGACGTGAGAGTAACCTCTCCTAGGCCTACCTGGAAACAAAGCACTGACATCTTGCTCTTTTCTCTTCGGGAAAACACCTCCGAACTTCTTCGCACTGCTAGACGGACTCCCTTCTTTAACCAGACGCCCTTCGCGAATTCCTTCCTCTAATCGCATGCCCATGCTCACCATTTCGGTAAAGTCACTGGGTGCGCTGGCTATCATTCTCTCATAGTAAAAGGACCCCAAAGTCTTCAAAAATATCTTAGTCATCTCTTTCTCCTCAAGAGGTGGATAGATTTGAGCAGCAATTTCACGCCACCTCTGGGCGTACTCCTTAAAAGATTCTCGGTCTCTCTGCGACATTGCCCGGAGTTGATCCCTGTCCGGCGCCATATCAACGTTGTACTTGTACTGATGGACAAAGGCTTCACTAAGATCGTTAAAGTTGCGGATCCGAATGCTGTCTAAACCCATATACCACTTTAGAGCAGCACCCGTCAAGCTGTCTTGAAAATAATGAATCAACAAATCATGATCATCGGAGTACGTGGACATCTTCCTCACGTACATTGTCAAATGGCTTCTAGGACACGAATCACCCTTATATCTCTCAAAATATGGTACTTTGAACTTCGCTGGAATCTTGACATTCAGAACTAAACAAAGGTCATGCGTACTCTTCCCAAACAAATCCTTCCCTTTCAATGCTCTAAGCTCCTTCTGCATTTCCTGGAACTGATCCTGAAATTCTTCCATTCTATCAAAAAGACCCAAACTTTCAGCGGGCTCGGCAGGATAAACTGGTTCATTCAAGTATGGTACTGAGTGGACCACAGGAGCAACGGTCGTCATAACTGGTTGCGGAAAAGGTGTTACAGATGGAATTACTGGCGGCATGGCAGTTGTCTCTGGTTGAGGAAGAGACAATGCAGGCTGAAGTATAGGTTGTGCGGTAGGCTGATACCCCTCTGGCACAAAGTTGTAAGGCATTCCCCATGGAAAACCTTTCGGCATCTGATGTTGAAGCGGAGAGTTGATTTGAGTTGTGGATGCAGGAACTGTAACAATTTCGGAAACCACTGGAGTTGAAGTCTGAATCTCGGCAGCCGTAGTCGATGGCTGATTCTGAACAGCCACCAAACTTTCCACCAACGCCGTTAACTTTTCCATCTTGGCACGAAGTGTAGCAACTTCCCCACGAAGCTCGTGATTTTCCTGTTCCAAATCCTCCATTTTCTTTTGACGATTGGCCCGAGTGTCGTATCGGTGAGACAGCTTGACAACCTTCGGTGGAAAAAGAACAAGAATGAGACTCTAGAAAACATGTGATGTGGAATGTGAAATGATGCGTGATGGCAATGCAAATGATGACTCATTTTTTAAAGTTTTTCAAGGAACTTTAGTAATTTTGCATACATCAATGGTAAAGGAATTTAGAACAACAAAAACTCCATCCGTTAATCGAAAGCGATAAATTACAACTTACAATTTGGAAAAGTAAATTACAACTTTGAGATAACAAATCCACTAATGAAAGCAATAAATTACAACTTGCAACATGAAAACCATAATAAAGTGATAAATTACATTTTTGAAACACGAAAGCAGTAAATTACAACTTGGAGCATGAAGCCCAAAATAAGACAATAAATTACAACTTCGGAGCATGAAGCCCTTAATAAAACAATAAATTACAACTTCAGAGCATGAAGCCCTTTTACATGGTTTTTTCAAAATGACATAAATAGAATAAACTAAAGCTAAAGCTTACTCGGAATCCTCAGATGACGGACCAAATACCAGCTGTAACCGGAGCTTCTTGATCTTTTCTTCGTAAAAGTCTTCCATATCTTTCTTTTCCGCTATCAGTTGGTCGATGATTTCTTCCTGTGGATTAGGAATAAGAGCCACGCTTACTGAACATTCCCTTTTTCTCTTCCTTTCACTTGCATATTTCTTTAGCAAGGCATCCTTCTGTCGAAGCTTCTCATCGTGGTCAACGAACCGGCCGTCTTGAATAAGCAACAACTCCTTCTTTTCTTTCAGCTGTCGAGTCAGGACTCGATTCTCATATTCGGACATATGGTACTTTTCCTTCCAAGCATCCCTTTCGGATTTCATCCTAGCCAAGTTTCCTTGATATTCTCCTACATCCGCGATAGGGATAACAACTGATGATGGTGCGATGGCAGGGAATAAAGGTTTCTCAAGTTTATACGGCATCTTGAGAGAATAAGCCCTAGCACGGACCCACTGCAGGTAAGGTTCCAAAGAGACGGCACCTCTATGTCCCAGCATATCTCTCCCTTTCTTGTGGATATGGCGCCAAGCTCCTTCAATCTCTCTCTTAGCAGCCTGATGATCTTGTCCTTCCTGAAGAAAGAAACCACTCACATGGATACTGTTCGGCTTATCTCTCATCGGGTACCCGAACTGACGGCGCGCTAGAACAGGGTTGTAGTTGATTCCACCCCTCGTACCAAGAAGAGGTACGTTGGGAAAAGCACCACAGCTGTCAATGATCTCCACGTCATGGTAAACTCGATTATACCAGTCAATGTCGAAATGAGTGAGAGCCATAATCTTTGGCGCCCAACGCGGTTCCCTCTCAAGATCCCAGAAAGCATCGGACCCAGGTAAATGCGAGACGTACCACTGATACAACAACGGCACACAACAGATAATCATCCCTCCTTGATAAGAGTTTCGAAGATGGATAGAGTAATACGTGTCCCCTAGCAGCGTAGGGACCGGATTTCCAATCAGGAAAACTCTGATAGCGTTGACATCCACAAATTTATCAACGTTAGGGAATAAGAAAAGACCATACACGAGTAGAGCAAACACGTCCTCGAAGGCAACGGTATCCTTTGTATCAGCAAAGTAACGAGCTTTCTCTAACAGAAACTGTGCCGGCAAACCCCGGATTCCTCCTTTCGTAGTCATATTCTCCTCTATCTCTGACTTCTTCAGGTGGGTGATGGTTGCTATCTCATGGGATTTAGGCTCCTCTTCTAACCCAGAAAAAGGAACACGGTCGACGATCGGCAAACCAAGAATATAGGAGTACTCCTCTAAAGTAGGCATCAACTGATAATCCGGGAAGGTGAAACATCGCTACAGGGGATCATAGAACTGAACCAACGTGTTGAGGATACCTTTCTTCATTTTGCGCTTTATGAGCGGTACGATGGACCCATATTTCTTCTGAAAATCTGTCGGACTCTCTATCTTCGGAATCAAACTCTTCAGTTCTTCAATTTCGGGCTCCTTGAAGCTAAAACATCGAGTATTTCTCCTTCCAAATTCCATAATACCCTGAGACGTTTGCGAAAATCAATCCAAAGTTCCTTGAAAAACGAATTTTTTACAAAGATGTTGATGAATGCATGAATGAATGATAGTGCAACAGTCACACATAAATTTGCAAACATGGGGTTTAAAGGTTCAACGTTCAGCATGGAGTCGAGGGTAAAGCCCACCCAAAGGTATGTACTAATGTTTTGATCACACCTGTAAGACAAGGTTCTAAGAGTTCCCAGAGTCCACATCCCTCTTTCGGATATTACCAACGTCTTGATTACTCAATAATTAGCAATATTCTCAAGAGAAACTCGTCCGAGCGTAGCATCGCGTGACAACTACTTCCGAATTACTCCGTTATAGTCTCCGCGCTACACCTAAAAAAGGCCAAGATGGGTTAGGGTTCTACGGTCCTCAACTTCTCGGGCTCCTAGGTCGAAAATAATAATGTCTTCCCGATTACTCGGTAAACAAATATTAAGTTCAAGAGGGCCTTCCATTGAGTGGGGGATCTCATGCCTCCTTCTTCGGGATTACTCCCTCAAAGTTAACATGACTATACCGCCCGTCCTATTCCTTAAGTGTTACTTAATCCGGGTATAGGATTCGTCCTTTGTAAAAAACCCAAACACCCCAATTTAAACATATAATTAAGCAAATCAAATAATAGTAAACAGATAAAACAAATTAGGCTTAACCCACTTAGGGATGGACCAGCAAGAGGTCAATCTTTCCCCAGCAGAGTCGCCAATTCTGTAGCGATAAAAAATGTAGCGGGGTAAATCGGAGATCGAATTATTGATTAATTCGTCTCACAAAAGCAAGAGTCGCCACCGCGCTTTATTGTTTCCAAAGGAAAAGGGAAAAGAGCGAAATAAAACCCTAAATATGCAATGTAAATGAAAAATACAAATACAAAACGTTTTTGAAAAGAGATCTTATGGTTCGGGGGTTGGTTATACAATGGGAAGGTATTAGCACCCAATGCATCTATAGTACTCTATAGGAACCTTTTGAAATATCTGTTTTATTTAAAATTGATCGCTTGATTGAAAATAAATCGTTTTGGCCGAAAAGGGATACAGACGGGGTTTTTGAAGATACGACGACCTAATGTCGAAGTTTTTGCTTAAAAGGTATGAATCTTGAAAAGGTTGAAATTTTGAAGTAAGGTGAATGTTGGAGGAAAAATTATCCTAAGTTTTAATGAAATGCGAAAATTTGCGCAGTTAGATTTGGAGACATGAAGTCAACAAATTTACTGTTTTTTCCTTTGGATTTAAACATAAATCGAATAAACAAAGATACACGAACAAAGAAAATATGCGAATAATAATTAAATAGCAATAATTTAAATGATGGAATAAAAGATGTGAACAATGTTTTTTATGATTTTTTTTGTTTAATATTAACGGGAAGAAAGTATTTTAAATTTTTCGCATTTTTGATAAGGATAAATCAAAATAATTATTTAATGAGGACGTGGCATTTTTTTTTAGTTTTTTAAGTTATTAAGTTTTTTTGATATTTTTGATATTAATTAAGATAATAAAATATTTTTTTAGTTTTTTCTATTCTTATGCCTTTTATTATAAAAGAGTATTAGGAATTCTTTAGATTAAATGAAAACTCAATATTACTAACTAAAATCTATTTTTTTTTAAAAAGATATTAAGATTATTAAATCTTGAAAGTTTGAATTAATAAAATGGCCTATTAAAAAAAACTTTAGATTATATCTTTTATTTTGGTTAACTAAGTTACAAACAAAAACTATAAAATTCTAAGAGGTAGTCAAAATAAAAATTAATAGGAGGTGAGTAAATAAATCAGAATGGGCTAGAGGGTTGGGGTAAGGCCCAAGGCGAAATGGAGACAGGGGGGGTGTACAAGGATTCGTGGGCTTAAGCTGAGAGTAAAGGGTGGCCCAAGAGATTAATGCAGCATTAGGGTTGTGTTATGTTGTACAATTGGGATTTAGGGTTTGTCTTAAGGCAGAAACGACGCCTCCTTCTTCTTCACGATCTTCATCTCCTTTGCTATGCTTCTTCATCCTCGCCACCGGACTTGACGTTTCTTCTTCGTTCCGGCCACCCACGCTTGGCTCTTCTTCCCTCCACTGAACACGAACGAGACGACTTAAGCGGAGACGGTAAGAACGCGCTTGATTCATTAACGTTAGATTCGTCTTGCATGTTGATTTTATGGTTTATTGTGTTGATCTTGACTGGTTCTTATATTGATTGTCCATGTTGATTTGAGTTGCATTTGAAGAAATAAGAGAAAGGAGAGATTGTTACCTAGGTGGAGACGGAGGGAGAGCTAGGGGTGACGGAGGCCGGACGGCAGGGAGATGGCGAGCGTGCACAGGGGTGAACGGTATTTATGATTTTTTCTTCTTTGTAGCCTCAGTACTGTACTGTGTTGCTTCTTCTTGTTTTGTTGGAAACCGCTACCTTGTTTCTTCCTCTTGGAACGTGATGTTGCACTTGTTCTTATTGAAACTGTTGGGACTGTACTATGATTCTTCTTCTTCTTTGAACGTGCCACTGTATGATTATTTTGTTTTTTCTTCTCCTTTGAATATGATGCTACACTTGTTCTTCTGTCCTTGCTTGAATGTGATACTATGCTTGGTTCTGTTGAAACTGATACTACACTTCTTCCTCTTCGTTTTCCTACTGTACTTGTTTTTCTTCTCCTTCTTTGATCATGCTACTGTATGGTGATTCTTGAATGAGATGGGCTTGAGGAATATGCTCTAAAAAGGGCCAATGATATTGTCACTGAGGCCAAGTCAGTTGCCTTAGAATTTTTTCAGATTTTGGGATGGATAAAGCTCAGGTTTGAGCAATGGTTGGACATGGTGATAGATGTGGGGATTTTTGTGTAGTTTGGACGAATTGATGGAACTTGGGCATGTGTTTTAGCTAGGCCATATGGATGGTGGTTTTTTGATTGGTTTTCTGTGAGGTTGTTCTGATATTTTTTGATGGCAGTGGGATGATGATGATATTGGCTTTAGTGGCTCAATCGGTTGTGCAAGGTTTTTGTGTATGGTTTGGAAATGGTTTTTTTCAGTATGTGATTATGCAGGTTTTTTTAAAAATCTCTAAGTTTTTCTTGGAGGTTTGGATATGTGTTCTACTGTATTTGGTTTTCTTTTTGTTATGTAATATAACAATTCCTCTTCTCTTCTTTTTGCTACAGGCCAGGAATTTGAAAAAAAAAGCTTTGGGATCCCTTGAGCACTCTGCACTACTGTCCCTCCAATTTGTTTCTATTCTTCTTTTGTGTTATTAATTCTACTGGCTATATTTTTGTTTGTCTTGTATACCTCTTTCTGCCTATGCTAAGCCTGCAAATCCCACACTTCTCCCTCTCTTTTTTTTCTCTCAGTATGGCTTTGATAAAAGAGTGATAAGCTGTACATTTTTCTGAAACTGTAATGGCCAGAAAATGATGAAAAGGGAATTTTTGTATTGCTTGCAAATATGGTCAAACTGCATGTTTTCCTTTTAATACAAACATTGTTTTGTTTCCTGCTGTGTAGGCAAAGGCTAAGTGAGCATGCTTGCATATGTGGTTACTGCATGGTTTTGTATGCTTATGTTGTATGCTTTTTGAAATTACATTTGGGATTTTAAACAAATGTAATTAATTTAAATATGCAGTTTTTTTTGGAAAACATAACTTGTGCATATGCTTTAAAATTCTTTTCTTTTTTGTGAACCGGGAGTAATCCCGTGATTTGCAAAAAAAGTAACTGATTTCGGCCATTACATTTAATGATGAACATTAAATTTATTTTCTGCATTTTAATTATTTATTCGAATTCTAATTTCTTTCTTTTAATTGTGCAGGTAACATTAAATGAGCGGACAAAATGCATTGGATCGGAAGTTTTAGAATTAGGATAGATTAGTTTTTTTTATTTCATTTTAGTTTTTGTCAATTCATTATTGTAGTTTATTGTAATATATACAATATTTACATAATAACTTGTACAATAAAAAAAAATAAATAAAAGAAAACTATTTGCCCATTAAATTCTTCTTCTTTATTTATTTATCGTTTATTATTTCTCCAAATGAATAATAATTGAAAACAAATTTCAATTATCTACATTCAAAACAATAAACAGATAAATAAATAGTTATCGTTGATCAACTAATATCTTCGATTATTTAATTCATCATTCACAACTAAATTATGATAATTAAAACAGGGTTTCAATTATTTAACTTAGAACGACGGATGATTAAACAATCGTTGTTGACCAACGAATTTTTCGAATGCTTATTATATTATTCATAAACTTTTAAATTATGTAATAACTAAGAATAAATTCTAGTTACTTAAATTTAAGATAATGAGTAATAAATAAATGCTGTCCACACAATTAATGCGCCCCTTCTCTGATGTTTATTTTATCTATACATCTTTAAATTACATAATAATCGAAAATGAATTTCAATTATTTTAAATTTTAGATAATAAATATTTAATAAACATCATTTTTTAGCACGAATCGATTAAATGTTTTAATGTTCAGCATGAATAGCTCTTGTCCAGAAAAAGTCAGGAATTTTAGAATCGATGGATCAAAACAAATGTAATGTAAAAATGCAGATAGGAGACGATATCTTAGGTCAAAATTTGGGGTACAACAGGGAGGTTTGGTGCAGTTGTTGTTGTTTTGTTCAGTTGCCATAGTATTTTCCTTCTGGATCTTTTTCTGACACTGTTAGGTGTTTGCACCCAGAACTAGAGCTCTGATGTCAATTGAAAGGTGAGAAAACACTTAGAAGGGGGGGGGTGAATAAGTTTTCCTTTTTCTCGCGCAATATAATAGAAGGACACATGTAATTTTATCCTGGTTTGTTTGAAACTCAAACTACTCCAGTCCACTCGCCAATGTGATTCCGCCTCTCTCAACGAGGACTTAATCCACTATAATCAAAATTGAATACAAATGTACAACCAAACTGTTGTGACTAACGATACAATGCACAAGCCAACTGCAAGTGACTAACACCTCTAAGACTCAACTAGTCCTAGCCCTCTTGAGAAATCTTACCCAACTGGTCTCTCAAGGAACAATTACAATGCACAACCAAACTGTTGTGACTAACAATACAATGCACAAGCCAACTGCAAATGACTAACACCTCTAAGACTCAACTAGTCCTAGACATCTTGAGAAATCTGACCAAACTGGTCTCTCAAGGAACAATTACAAAGATTATCTCTTAACAGCAGTGAATCAGAATGCTTCTAATAAGCTATATCACAAACTATGATTTATCACTAAGATTTTAGTCCAGTACTTAAGAATTACCCACTATATACAAAGAGTTTACAAGAATGAAAATAGTGAGCTTCAGTATATTTTGTGTGGATCAGTAACATTGCTTTGGAACAAATGGTCTTCTATATATAGCTTCAAATTTTGACTGTTACTGGCTTGAAGAGAGAGTATGCATTAATGATGCGTGTTATCTTGACCTTTATGTTTCCAATGCTCTCGTGCATAGTACCACTTGAGTGTGTTAGCCGTCTTAGCATTAAATGATCAACGGTACTCTCAGAGCTTGTCTCTGGAAGTTTAAGAGTTTGTTGCAGCGTTGCAACATCAAAGTTTGCTTTAACTTTTCTTCTATCAGAGTTTGCTCTATCACTTCTTCTGTCAGAGTTTTCTTTATTTTATGTCCATCAGAGTTTGCTTCAGCTTGCATTATCAGATATTGCTTTCAGCGTGCTTCTTTCAAATCTTTGCTTCAGCTAGGTTTATCAGAGGTTGCTTAAGATTACTTTTTATCAGAGTTTGCCTTGGAGTGCTTTCTTCAGAGTTTGCTTCAGACTTGCGTTTACATAAAATTTCTTAGGAACTTCTTTATCCTTTTTCTGCTCAGCGTAGAATGATGTTTCACTTTTGAGAATGCTTGACTCAGAACATCATCTGAATTAGAAAACATGCACATCAGAGCATGAAATATATCATACAAAATTTATTTCATTGTTATCATCAAAACTCTAAGATATGATTAGAACCAAACTTTGTTCTAACAGTGTGGAGATAAGGAAGATCGAAGAAGCACAACTGAATATTTCTTTCAAGTATTTGGTGCCCCAATCCCATGGTGTTCGAAGAAACAACCTGTAGTGGCATTATCATCTTGTGAAGTTGAATATATAGCATGATCATATGTTGCATGTCAAGCAATTTGGATCAGGTCTGTACTTGAAGAAATAAAGGTTGAAGTGAAGAAATCTCTTGTATTACAAATCGACAACAAGTCAGCCATAAATCTAACGAAGAATTCAGTTCTGCATGGAAGAAGTAAACATATTGAAGCAAGATTTCACTTCATGAGAAAAAAGTAAATCGATGTGAAGATGAAGTAAGACATTGCTCGAGTGAAGCACAGTTGGCCGATATTTTCACCAAAGAATTGAAGATTGACAAATTTCTGAATTTGAGAAAGAAATTAGGAATAGTTCAGATTGATTATTTTTTAGGATGTTCGACAATTTAGATTAATGAAGTGTGTTGAAATATTAAATTAGATTTGTTAAAATATTAAATTAGATTAGATTAAATTTAATATTTAAATATAATTCAAATTGTGTAGACAGAAACTTAATATTATATATAAATAGTCTTAATTTTATTATTATTTTTATAATTCAATAATATAAATTTATATTTCTTTAATTATTTTCTCTTTCTCTCCTAGTTATAAATGTTCTACAAATAATATTGGTACGACAGATTTTCAATGATTTAATTTCATCTTATTTTTTATGAAAGAAAAAATTGAAAAAAATGAAACATAGAAGATATAGAAGAAGACAGAGAAGATATATGTACAGATAAATAAGTTGTGTTGTTATGAATTGAGAAGAGAAGAAAAAAGATTGTGAGAGAGAAATATTTTTGTGAAGAGATAAAGAAATATCACATGAGCAAGTAACCTGCATTTGAGGAAGCTGACAGTTGTACCTCGTGGGTTCTTAGAATATGAAGTACAAGATAGAATTAAGTTATTTATTAATTGTATTTTTATTATATTTTAGTTAGGTTTTTCAATTATTATTTAAGTGAGTTTTTAGTGTTTAGATTTTTTGTTAAATAGTAATATTATATAATATAGTGTTTTTGACACATTCAAAATATGTAGTGTTTTTTATTTCATAATTTTATTTAGTTTGTTAGAGTTGTAGATGTAGCTCTCTAACATTAACAGAGTCATTCTTTCTCTCCTTTAACCTATCGATGACATATTTTGGATTTTATTCCTTGAACATCTCCCAGAAGTTAGTAACATAAACAAGTCTTCTGCTTAGGCTGTCAGATAATAGTTAATTGTAGTCTCGATTAATATGTTACACGATGTCTAGAGTATGATTAATAAATGTGTATCAAACCATGCTCCCAAATAATATTCTATATACACCCGTGGTTTAGAAGTTTGTATAAAACTACTAAACTATTTATAATATAAAGTTGTTGTTATGTAGTTTATTATAGAAGTATATTTACGTAATGCCAACTAGAAAGTTCTAGTTTTGTCAGAGCTTTATGTTTTTAATTATCCTGCAACTTGATGATGGGTTGTATATTATATACTTAAGGTTGCACTAGAGGAATGCATTATATTAATGTTATATTTATTGAAATATTAAATTATATATATATTAAAATACTATGTAGTTTATTATAAAAATATATTCACGTGCCATCTAGAAAGTTATGTTATACTCGATGAAGATTATTTATATTTGTTGAAATATTACATTATATTTATTAAAACATTATATTTGATTTGATTAGATTTGATTACATTTAATATAAATATAAGTTAAGTTGTGTAGATTTAAATCTAATTAGAGTTACATATAAATAGTCTTAGTCTGCATTATTATTTATACAATTCAATAATAAATTTTTATTTATTTTATTATTTTCTCTTTCTCTATTCACTAAAGTGTCTCACGCACTAACAAATTAGTATCCAGAGTTTCTGATTATTGTTCTTGACCGAGTTTTCAAGAATTTCACGTCAGAGATCATGTTTCTAGGACAAGTGAATCAACCGCTGCGAAGATGGCTAGTGATAAGGGCATTCTTAATTCTCTTCCTATGCTTGACGGCAAGAATTGGATCCGATGGAAAAAACAGATGCAATCCTTGTTTGGCTTCCATGAAACCATAGAAGTGGTTACCGACGATGTTCCTGTGTTGGCTGCAAATGCAACCGACGAATAGAAAAAAACCTACAACGAAGTCAAGAACAAAGATTGCAAGGCTGCTTATTGCATTCAGACGGCAGTCGATGCTACTAATTTCGACAAAATCTCTCATGCTGAAACGGCGAAGGAGGCATGGGATATTCTGGTGAAGTATTACGAAGGAGGTGAGAAAGTCAATGTTCTCAAGTTACAAACCTTGAGTCGACAATATAAGTAGTTGTCGATGGGAGAAGATGAAAAAGTTGCAGAATATATGTCGAAGGTTCAAAAACTTGTCCATCTCATGAAGGGTTGTGGTGAAACCATAACTGATAAGATGATAGTTGAGAGGGTAATGAGAATGTTGACCTCTCACTTTTATCACGTTATCGTCGCTATTCAAGAATCCAACAATCTTGAAACCACTAAAGTGGGAGATTTGGTTGGTTCGTTGGAGGCGCATGAGATGAGGATTGTCGAAAGAAAAGGAGTGTAAGACTCGATACAGGCTCTGCAAGCTCAGTCATGGAAAAAGGATGGTGGTTCTAACAAATTCAAAGGCAAGTTTGACAAGACTTAGGGCAAGAAGTCTTGGTCGAAACCTCACAAACATCAGGTCAAAGATGGAGCTTCTGAATTTTCGAAAGAAGGAGGAGGAAACTATCGAAAGGGCAAAGAAGATAAAAAAGGTATGTAGTGCTATAACTGTGAAAAGTGGAGTCACGTAGCCAAGAATTGTTGGTACAGAAAAGACAAGGGAACGAAAAGAAAGGACGAATGGGCAAACCTTGCACGCCAAGATTCAAATGATTCTGAAGGTGGTATGGTAGTTATGGCTGCAGTTGCAGATAACCATATCAAATCCAAAATATGGTTTCTCGACTCAGGCTGCTCGAACCACATGACTGGTCGAAAGGAGTGGTTGGCAGATTTTGACGAGTCGAAGAAGAGCAAGATAAAACTTGCTGATAATAGTTTGTTACAAGCAGAAGGTATTGGAAATATAGTCTTTCAAATGAGTAATGGAGGTAAAGTTATGATCAAAGATGTGCTTTATGTACCTGGAATAAAGTGCAACTTGTTAAGTGTTGGACAACTAGTCGAAAAAGGTTTCTCAGTTGTCATGGAAGATGGAATTTTGAAATTGTTCGACACCAAGAACAATTTGGTCTTAAGATCTCTGTTGTCGAAGAACAGGTTATTTAAGACTATGATCAGTTCGACTGAAGTTCAATGTTTGAAAACTGTTATTGACCACAAGGGTAGTTGGTTGTGGCATTTGAGGTTTGGATATTTGAATTTTTTATTACTCAATCAACTAATTACTCAAGATATGGTTATTGGAATTCCAAGTCTTGAGATGCCTGAAAAACTTTGTGAAGGTTGTTTAGTAGAAAAGCAGTCCAAAAATTCTTTCATTTCAACTATGTCAATGAGATCATCTTGCATACTCGAAGTGGTATATTCATATGTATGTGGTCCATTCGAGGAACATACAATTGGTGGAAACAGATGTTTTGTTTCGTTTGTCGATGAGTTTAGTCGAAATTTGTGGATCTATGTGATCAAACAAAAGGATGAAGTATTCAAAATCTTTAAGAGATTCAAGATACTTGTTGAAAACCAGAGTGAGAAGAAGATCAAAGTTCTGCGAACAGATGGAGATGGTGAATACACATCCAAGATGTTTGAAGATTTTGGTGTAGAACATGGTGTTGACCATGAGGTAACTGCTCCTTATACACCTCAACATAATGGAATTGTTGAAAGAAGAAACAGAACCATATTAGATATGGCGAGATGCATGCTAAAGTAAAAGAATTTGCCAAAGTCTTTACAGGGAGAAGCTGTTTCAACTGCAGTTTATATTTTGAATAGGTGTTCTACCAAGATATTGAAGAACAAAGTTCTTGAAGAAGTATGGAGTGGAAAACGACCATCAGTGAGTTATTTGAAGGTGTTTGGCTCTATGTGTTACAAGCATGTTCGTGATGCAAGAAGAAGGAAACGTGATGATAAGAGTGAACTATGATTCTGGTAGGATATCATAAAACCAGTGCATACTGACTATTTAATCTAGTTAATGATAAGATTGTGTTGAGTCGAGATATTGTGATTAATGAAAATTCTGCCTGGGATTGGAATTCTATCAATTCAATTAACAAGTCATTGACGAGTTCTGATGTCGATGAAGAAACTGATGAAATAGAGATCGAAGGAATTGTTAAGAATCCAATCGAAGTCAAAGAAGAAGCAGTTGCTGACATTCCCGACACAATCGAAGTCGAAGAGGTTGTGGATGAGACAAGCCAAAGACCTGAAAGAAATAGAGTTCTTCCAATAAGACTTCATGATTATGAAGTGGTGGGTAATGATGAAGTCACATCAGATGGAGAATTAGTTCATTTTTGTTTACTTGTAGGTGTTGAACCAATCATCTATAACGAAGCTTTGAAGACTAAATAATGGAAGTTAGCTATGGTCGAAGAGTTACAGGAAATCGAAAGAAATAACGCATTGGAGTTAGTCGAATTTCCAGCACATACAAAAGCTATCGAAGTAAAGTGGGTATTCAAGTTGAAACATAATGTTGATGGCTCGATAGCAAGACATAAAGCAAGATTAGTAGCTCGAGGGTTTATTCAAATAGAAGGACTCGACTACTCTGAAGTATTTGCTCCAGTTGCAAGATTGGAGACTGTTCGACTAGTGGTAGCATTGGTATGCAACCAAGGTTGGTCGACATTTCATTTAGATGTGAAATCGGAATTTCTAAATGGTCCTTTAGATGAAGAGGTATATGTAACACAACCTCCAGGGTTTTTAATTCAGAAGGAAGCGAGTAAAGTATATAAGTTGCACAAAGTGCTCTATGGCCTCAAGCAGGCACCTAGGGCATGGAACAAGAAGATCGAGTCATACTTAGTCGAATTGGGATTTGTCAAAGGAAAATCTAAGTATGGTGTCTATGTTCAGGTTATAGCACAAGATATAACAATCATCTGCTTATATGTCGATGTTTTGCTAGTAACTGGAAATAGCTTGGAGAACTTGTCGAAGTTCAAAGAGCTGATGATGAAGGAATTTGAAATGTCTTATCTAGGAAAATTGTCTTATTTCTTAGGTATGTAATTTCAAATGTCGAAGCAAGGTATCATGCTACATCAAAGGAAGTATGTCAAAGAAATACTCAGAGATTCAAAATGGACGATTTGAATCATGCATCCTCACCTGTCGAAACAAATGTAAAATTGGAGAAACATGTAGAGGAAGACAAAGTCAATATAACTTTGTTCAAGCAAATTGTGGGATCTATGAGGTATGTGTGCAACAGTCAACCTAATATAGGTTTCGTTTTAGGATTAATAAGCAGATATATGAGTGAACCAAGAGTATCACATATGAAGGCTGCAAGAAGAATCCTGAGATATTTGAAGGGTTCGATAAACTGTGGAATACTATTTCGACAAGATTTTGAAGACAAAGAAGCAATAGTTAATTGTTTTTCAGATGCTAATTGGTGTGGACATAAGGAAGATCGAAGAAGCACAAATGGATATTTCTTTCAAGTATTTGGTGCCCCAATCTCATGGTGTTCGAAGAAATAACATGTGGTGGAATTATGATCTTGTGAAGCTGAATATATAGCAGGATCCTATGCTGCATGTCAAGAAATTTGGATCAGATCTGTACTTAAAGAAATGAAGGTCGAAGTGAAGAAACCTCTTGTATTGCAAATCGACAACAAGTCAGCCATAATTTTGGCGAAGAATCCTGTTCTGCATGGAAGAAGTAAACATATTGAAGCAAGGTTTCACTTCTCGAGAGAAAAGGTAAATCAAGTTGAACTTGAAGTAAGGTATTGCTCGAGTGAAACACAGTTGATCGACATTTTCATCAAAGGATTCAAGATTGACAAATTCCTGAATTTGAGAAAGAAATTAGGAATAGTTCAGATTGACTATTTTTGAGGATGTTCGAAAACTTGTATTATGTGGGTTTATTGAAATATTAAATTAGATTTGTTAAAATATTAGATTATATTAGAATTTATTAGATTTAATATTTAAATATAATCCAAGTTGTGTAGATCCAAGCTTAATTAGGATTGTATATAAATAGTCCTAGTCTGTATCATTATTTGTACAATTCAATAATATAAATCATTATTTCTTTTATTTTTCCCTCATTCTCTCCTCACTAAAGTTCCTCACGCACTAATAATCTTCATACCTGGTATTAAAGTTATATTATTTCTAGTACTTCTATTTTTTAAAGGTCATTATTGGTTCATCGTGATTATATTGATCTCACCAAACACGTGAAACTAATTATCTGTTTCATAAATAGAAGTTTTACTTGCTATGATTTCCTGTGTCAAAATAGTGATAAACACAGATAATTTTTATAACTAACAAGGACATCAAAGTGTATCATAGTATAGACTTATGAACATACATGTAAAAGCGCAAATTGCTCGCAAATAATTGAGTTTTTAGACAAAAAGTTAAAGGATAGAAAGTCGCCCATAAAAAAGGCGAAGTGGCAACACTACTTCACGAACGCAAGCTAATAGATCTAACCTTGAAATCACCAAATGATATCATCGGTGAAACCAAGAAATAAGGAATACATAAATGTATGCTTTACTTTATTATTTCTATTATTGGATAAGGTGAGTTAATGTCTCTACCGTTTGTAATTCTTTTAAAATATCATGTGAGTAAAAGTTGTCGCTCATTTCCCCCACGTGGGCAGAAGGAGCCCCCTCTCTTTCATGATGTGTATACAGATATGCAAGAAAGGAAAGCTACATACAAAGTGGGAGGATCTAAAATACAGTCAAATCGCGTAAGATCTATCTCTGAAATTGCGCAGGCCTATAAATCCTATCAACAACCAAGAAGCATCATCTGCAACGTATAATCTACTAAACCTCATGTACGGTTAACACATGATCCTCGGAAAGATCTTTGTGAAAAACAAAACCTTCTGAGTATTATGAATTGTTTGTGATTTTTAAGTAATTTATATGTCATTCATCAAGTATAAATCCCGGACAGAGATTTACTTTCCAACAAAAGCAAGGGCCAAGAACGAAGAAGACCTCCACTAGGGGCATATTGGCTATGTTAACATACCTCTGGTCGGGTTAAGTTAGCATACCTATGACCAAATGAAAAATAACAAGTTAATATACCTTTGGCATATTGGCTAAGTTAACATACCCCTGACCGAATGGAAAAAAATCGAGTTAATATACCTCTAGCATATCAGCTATGTTAACATACCTCTAACCGAGTTAAGTTAACATACCTTTGATTGAATGAAAAAGGCCAAGTTAATGTACCTTTGGAATATCGACTATGTTAATATACTTCTGGCCGGGTTAAGTTAACATACCTCTGACTGAATGAAAAAGACCAAGTTAATATACCTATGGAATATCGACTAAGTTAACATATCTATGGCCCGATCATATCACAGAACCCCTGACCATTTAAAAGCTAAATTAGCATACCTCCGTCCGGGTCGAGTTAATATACATTTGATCATCTTTAAAGATATGATGGCATACACCTAGCATATATGCGCTAAAATAAGAAAACCTTGAGTACAATTAGTTAATAACCAGTTTAAGACTATTCCCAACCATGAGTCAGGCTCTAGTTTAACCCAGCCAGGGACTGGCCGAATCTTACATGATGAATGAAGGTCTTTTCAAGATTCCTAACATAGATCCTGACCCACCGAGGCGTGTACATTTCTACGGTACGAGTCTTAATAAACTAAAATATGCTCAGGGCTAGATGTCTAGTTATTCTCATGTACCAAGGGATCAAACTATGGACTAACAGAATGAAACACATTAATGGCAAGAATAAAATAATCAAAAGGCTTAGCAGGGCTTAAATATTGTGCGCAACAGAAAAGAAAATCTTCCAAAACACTACAAAATGCATCCTTAAAGGAAGACTAACAACAAAAGGATTGTGAATCAACGTCATGTAAAGAACGGAACAAGATCTACTTAGGGTTTGCCAAATCTATGTGCGTCTGAGTCTTTCAGGATTTGTTTACTACTGATATTCAGAAACACACACAGACTATTGAGATTCTAATAACAAGTCCAAGCATTGGTATAGCTAAAATGGAACTTCAACGGGTCGAGATCCAATTGGGTCTCTCCGACTTCTCTATGTCTATAACCAACCGGGTTCTAAGATGCCAACAGGTCGAGATCCTACTGGGGCTCTATGACTTCTCTATAACTAGAATCAACCGGGTTCTACGACACCAATAGGTCGATATCTCACTGGGGCTATCCTACTTATCTATGTTTAGAACTAACTGGGTTCAACCATGCTAACATGTCGAGATTCCACTAGGGCTCTCCGACTTCTCTATATCTAGAACCAATCAGGTTCTACGATGCTAACAGGGCGAGATCCCAATGGGGATCTCCGACTTCTCTATGTCTAGAACCTATTGAGTCCTATGAATTCAATGGGCCGGGATCACATCATATCTCCCCGACTTCTCTATGTCTAGAACCTATAGGGTTCTATAACTTCAACGGGTCGAGATCCCGCCTAGGCTCTATGATTTCTTTACATCACGAATCTACCAGGGTTCTCCGACGATCTCATTAAAGTCATAAATCTCCCCAATAAACACCAGGGTGAATACCTTATAAATTGAACCATCATCAAGACCATGAATGTACGAGGAGCTTACTCAATTAAAATGCGATAAGTCTACATAATCTGGGATAAAATCAAAACACTTCACCCTTACAGGTCTCGTGCTTTGAGTCCTTATGTACATCCCAAATATTGTTATAGCTCGGGTAAGGCCGGTTTGCACACCGACAATTTATGAATGGCCATAATCAGTGTATATTCTGGGTTTATTCCTTGAACTCTGAAAAGCCACATTTAATAGCACATTTCTGTTACAAAGGTTAGGTCAAATAGTCATGAAACTGTTACAAATATTTAATAAAACTGTTACAAATGATTAATAAGGAGGTTATATTTCTTGAGGACCATCAAGTACTCTTGAGGACCATCAAGTACAACTATGCTATAAAAGGGGGTCTGGGCTATTCCAAAAAGAAAGATGGGGGAGAATGAAGGATGAATAACATAAAAAAAGAGGAAATGTGAATACCTTGAACATCCCAACAATGGTTGTCATTCCTCGCTTCCCCTAAAAACACCTAAAACACCAAAACCCTTTAACTTTTGTGATCCCTTCTGATCAGCTTCATGGGGGTTAACCAAATGGTTTTTTATCAAGAACCATATGTTTAGGTTCAAAAGAACGAAGGTTAGCCTAATTGGCAGTGTTTAATATGTTAATGTTCGAAAGAACTATTGTTAGCCTAATCGGCAGTGTTTAATATGTTTAGGTTTGAAAGAATCAATGTTAGCCTAACCGACAATGTTTGATATGTTTAGGTTCACAAGAACCAATGTTAGTCTAATCAGTAGTGTTGATATGTTTAGGCTCTCAAGAACAAGTGTTAGCCTAACCGCCAGGGTTAATAATTGACGCATTAGGTTTGGATGGAGGATTGCATTTGTTTGTAACATCATGCATCATATATATCAGAGTTAGCTTTGGATTTTGGTCCAGTTTTTAGGACTTCGGTCTAGTATTTTAGGAATGTATTCTCACCCTCTTCTTGTTTCCATGTTTCCACTATTTACCGTTATGTATATAATTTCCAGGTTGAAATTGAGCAAGGATAGATGTGTTTTATAAGAGATGACATAATTAGCCTCATTAGTCTGCTTTGTTTTCTATTTTATGCTTTCGCCAGACCTTGTCGACTATTAGTATTATTCCAGATTTTGCTATGATATTGTAAAATCATGTTGAAAATACTTTGTTATGTTTTTATGATTTATTTTACACTGAATTAGTATGCTATGTTTGAATTTAAATTTTTCCTTTGAAATAAAAATTGAAATATTTTGTCAATATGACTCCCTTATTTTATTTTAATATTTTTTGTAATATTTTATAAATTATTATCAGAGTTTAGGGTATTACATCATTAATTAAGGGGATAGGAATTTATGAAACCACTTTTCACATCGGTTGCGACTCTAACCAATGTGAAATCCCTTGTATTCTTAAAATAAAGAAAAATGAAACAAACTTCTTTCAAAATAAATTTTAGCAACGTTTGAGCATGAATTAAATAAGAGTATCCCCTTTAAGAGTATCCAGTTTAAGATAGAGAAAAAGTAGTTGAACCATACTAGCAACTTTGAAGGCAAATATATTAATTCCAACATTTACATATAAAAAAAAGATCAACATAATTCTCCTTAGTTCATTATAACATAGAAATAATTTGTATTTATGACTGTCCACTTTAATTGCATGAAGCATTCAACTTGAATCACATGTAGCATGAAGTTAATTGAAGTACTAGCACCATCCAATCCTTAATGATTACTATAAATTTATATTAAACCTAGATAAATAACATTAGTGGAAACACTAAAATTTGTATGGCACATAAACCAAATATTTAGATTCAGATTCGAGTAGTAAACAAGTTCTTGTTAAAGAATAAATGTTTGAAAAATACTGAATTTGATTTTTAATAAAAACAATATTTGATAAGTGTCATATGTTTAATATGTTAGCCTATTACTCGTTCTATTGCTTCTAAGTTAATTTAATAATCCTAGAACCATGTACTTAAACCATGCCAAAACAAGAAACTTGATCACTACTTGAGCACATAACCATACACCAGACCACAATCTGCATGAACAAAACCACACACGCTAGCAATTAGGAAGCAAAATGATAATTCATGTATTGTAAATTATTAATAATAATTAAAAATCATGGGTATGTTTCAAAACGACAAAAAAGTATGTTAGTGGAATTATTTTTTTGAATTCAGTAAAAGACAATACTTCGTGAAATATTGTTGTAGGCGAAACAATACTTTAGTTGGTAAAACAATATTGTAGGCGAAACAATGTACTAGTTGGTAAAAAGTATTATTGTATGAGAAACAGTACAACATTTGATAAAAGTGTTATTGAAATGTTTTTCATCAAGGGCCGCAATCTTATGAAATAACACCAGTTTGACCTATAAATTGAACATTCCGAATTCAGAAAAGATATCAGAAAATCATATATTTCAATATAAATTCTAGATACTTTTCGTTACATTCGATCTTTCATCAATCTTGTACAAAACTCGATAAAATGCTGAATTATCCAGAATATTCTTGCGTTTCAATTCTAAGAGATATTTGGGTCTACTTGAAATATATAACTATATAGAAAAGGAATACATGGTTTTGGGCTAGTGAATTCGTTATTTTGTTAGTAGTTTTGCTCTATGCCTTAACTGGATCCATATAACACATAGAAATACAGTAAATTTTAAAAAAATGGTTATTGGAAAAAGGATTCAAGAAAGATGAATATTGTGAAAAACAAGAAGAAGAAGAAGAAGAAGAAGAAGAAGAAGAAGAGAGAGAGAGAGAGAGAGAGAGAGAGAGAGAGAGAGAGAATGATGAGTTAGTTATGTGTAACTAACTATCTAACTGAACTCGGTTATTATTGTTGCTTACTGTTACAAACACAATGGCCATTTATATAGGTAAAATAGCCCAGACCCAAATACATGTTAAAAAGCCCAAATAACCACATAGCAAGAATTAACCAACTAACACCCCCCTAATTCATGTTATCAAGACTTCTCATCCCAATTCCTTTCTTTAAATCTTCGAATCTCACTTTCTTCAGAGGTTTGGTGAATATGTCCGCTAGTTACATTTCTGTCTTATAATGTTTTATTTTAAACTTCCCTTTGTTGACTTGATCTCTCAGAAAATGATACCTTCGTTCAATGTACTTACTTCGACCATGACACATTGGGTGATTTGAAAGGTTTACAGCTGACTTGTTATCATCAAACAACTTCATCTTCGATTCCATTATTCTGAGTTCTTCAAGTAGCATTTTGATCCATGTTGCTTGGCATGCAGCATATGATGCAACCACATATTTTGCTTCACATGATGACAAAGCCACAATTCTTTGCTTCCTCGAACTCCAGGAGATTCGAGCTCCTTTGATCATGAAAATATATCCTGCAATACTCTTCTTTTCATCTTGATCTCCACTGAAATCTGAGTCAGTGTATCCTTGCACTTTGACATCTGTATTGTTCTTCGACTTCTTTGGTAACAACACACCATGATCAATGGTTCCCTTGATGTGTCTCAACACCCTCTTTACTGGAATTAGATGACATTCCTGAGGCTTCTCCATAAATCTGCTCAACAATCCTACACTTTGGCAGATATCTGGTCTAGTATTGCAAAGATACCTCAAGGATCCAATGCTTTATTTATAAAGGATCGAACTTACAAACCCATCATTCAATTCCTTCTTCAGCTTTTCTCCAGTCTCTAATGGAGTAACAACTTCCTTACAGTTGCTCATATTGAACCTCTTCAGTATATCTTGAGCATACTTCGTTTGATGCAAGAACACTCCTTCTTCGACGTCTTTGAATTCCATTCCCAGGAAATAGGAGAGATTCCCTAAATCATACATTTCAAATTCATGCATTAACTTCGACTTTACCTTCATTATCTCAGCTTTGTCTGCTCCTGTAATGATTAAGTCATCAACATAGAGGCATAAAATGATTCGATTGACACTTTCGACATCATTTACATACACTCCATGTTCAGAGACACGCTTTGTGAAACCTTCTTCGATTAGGAAGCTATCTATCCTTTTATTCCAAGCTCTAGGAGCTTGCTTCAAGCTATAGAAAGCCTTCCTTAATCTGTACACTTTTGATTCCTTCCCTTTGACGTCGAAACCTGGTGGTTGAGTAACATAGACTTCTTCTTCCAATGGACTATTCAAAAATGTTGACTTTACATCAAGTTGGTGCATTTTCCATCCTCTATATGCAGCTATTGAAACAACAATCCTGATTGTTTCGATCCTTGCAACAGGCGCATATACTTCATCGAAGTCAATACCTGGTTGTTATATAAAACCTCTGGCAACCAGTCTTGCCTTGTACTTTTCAATCTCATCATCTGGCCTTCGTTTCACCTTGTAGATCCATTTCACATCAATTAGTTTCTTGTTGATTCTTTCGACAAGCTCCCAAGTGTTGTTCTTCTCAATGGCTCTAAGTTTTTCTTTCATGGCTTCACACCAATTCAAATTGCTCAAGGCTTCATCCAATTCAATTGGTTCTTCTTCAGCCATCATCATGGCTTCTTCGATTAAGTCACCATCAACATTGATTGCTTGATATGGAAACCTCTCATATCCAATCAGCCTAGTCGACTCAGTTCTTGTTCTTGTGGATCTTCTTTCATTTTGCACAGGTGGTTCTTCATTTCGACTTGTCGAATCTTCCTTCTCTTCATCTTCTTCAAACACAATTGTGATTGTGTCTGATTCTTGTCGAACTGAACTTCTACTCAAATCCCACCCTTTGCTTTCGTCTATAAGAACATCTCTACTGATCAGTAGTTTATCTTCAATTTGTGAATACAAGTTGTATGCAATAGTCGAATGATAACCTATGAGCATCATGACTTCACTTCGATCATCCAACTTCTTTCTTAATTGTTCAGGTACATGCCTGAAAAACATTGATCTAAAAATTCTAAGATGACTTACATTTGGCTTCGCCCCTGTCCAAGCCTCAAGTGGTGTCTTTTCGACCATTTTCTTCGTTGGGTATCTATTTAGAATGTATACTGCTGTCAAAGCTACTTCAGCCCAAAATCTATTAGGCATATTCTTAGCTTTCAACATACATCTCATCATGTTCAGTACACTTCTATTCTTTCTCTCAACTATTCCATTATGCTGAGGCGTATAGGGTGCAATAACCTCATGCTCTATACCTTCCTCATTGCAAAATCTAGAAAATTCAGCAGAAGTATATTCACCACCACCATTAGTTCTTAACTTATTTAATTTGCATCCACTTTGTTTCTCAGCAAGCAACTTGAACTTCTTGAACTGTGTGAGTACCTCATTCCTTCTCTCAATAAGGTAAATCCACATATGTCTGGTGAATTCATCAATGAAAGTAAGGAAATACCTGTTACCTCCATTGGACTTTACTTCAATGGGTCCACACACATCTGAATGAACCAACTCCTATTTTTGCCTTGATCTTATAGGCAAATCACGTTTGAACGCCTTCCTTGCCTGCTTAGCTTTACATCATTCCTCACATATTTTCTTTGGTTCCTTCACATACAGCAACCCAAGCACCATTCTTTTCTTATTGAGCATACATAAACTCTTGAAGTTTAGATGTCCATATCTGTGATGCCATAGCTAGTTCTTGTCTTCTTCTGTAGTTGAAGCAAGACATTTGTTATCCGATGTGTTGAGTTCGACTTTGAAGGTTTTATTATCTGCTAATGGTGCTTTCATGATTAGCCTCTCATCATCCCTATATACCTTCATCTGATTATTCTCAAACTTCATATTGAAGCCTTTTGCAAGTAATTGACCTACACTTATCAAGTTACTTGTCATCGAAGGTACATATAGAACTTCAGTGATAATAGCCTTTCGACCATCCTTCCTAATAATCGAAATATCTCCTTTACCACCTGACTTGATATGCTTGTGTGGTACGGAGGCAGAATCGACTGTTTATATTGGTTTTGCATTTGTATTCGCAAATGTTGTAGTAAGCAAGAATCGCCACCTACTTTTCTTTTATCCAATAAAGGAAAGGGTGAAAAGAACAGAAAAATACCTTTTGAGAGTTTTCTGAGTAAGGGGGGTAGATTATGGAAAGGGAATGTGTTAGCACCCTTTACATCCATAGTTTTCTACAAGCTCTTAGATTCTTGGCTCATTTGAAAAATACCTTGTGCTTTGTGTGTTTTGGAAAGTATTTTTGAAAGTGTCGTAATGCGGCGATTCGCTTTATGATAACTCTTGTATCAGTCCTCAAGAGTGTTGATAAATCGTTTTGAAAAGGTTTTTGAAAATTGTTTTGTGTAAGTGTAAAAAGTTTTTTTTTGAGCATAGAATCTAGGAACTATCTACTCTACTCGAAAGGGTCGTTCTTTTCCTCCTTTCCTTTAGACAGTGATATCCTACTATTAGTGAGTAGGTAGCCCTAGTCGTTTGGATGTATGAGGAACATTCATGGGTCATCGTACAGTTATAAAGGCAACATATAGAGACGCTTTAGAAACTTTGTTTAAGGGACTAGATCATTTACCTAAAGGCAACACCGAAGGATCATCGAGGGACTATGATCTTTTGATTCAAGGGTCTTTGATAAAGCGTCCCCACTTTCGAGGGACATGACTGTTTTATTTTCTGAAGGCAACTAAAGTGGGAGTACCCTAGAGGTGTGCGTGTGCGGGTATGTTGTGTTCAATTATTTTGTCTTGTGTTAGGTCTGCTAACGTTTGATTTTTATGCTCTTGTCATGCAATCCTATTAGGCATACATCTAAGTAGTCTAATATATTTACAAGAATTTAAAGTGCGGGAATTTAAATCTACATTATTACAAGGCTTCGGGGAGGGGATTATTACAAGTCCAAAATGGGGAGATAAAATCAGTAAATGTCCTAATTATTCTATTACAATTCATGAGCACGTACATTAATAATAAAAAATGTGAAATTTAAAATAAGCGTGCTAATTGAAAATACGCCTAAAAATCCTAAGGTAAAAGGAAATCTTTTTTGTGTTTTATTTTGATTATGAAATAAAATTTGATTAAATCCTAGGTCTATTGATTTTAAATTGGATAAAATAAAGTTAAAGTAATTAAACAATCAATTAAAAAAATTAATTTTAATTATAAAAAAAACTCAACCTAATTTTTTGTGATTTTTATAATTAATAAATTAAAATACTAAAAGCAATATGTAATGAAAGAAACAAAACAAAGAAAGGCAGATGGGCCTGGATGCTAACTAGTAGGCAGGGGGTGTGGTTGAAGTTTCTTTGTCCCAATTCCAGGAGAAGTCCAGGCTGCGCCTGACTTCAGTGTTGTTTGGCCTTCAGAGGGTGCACCATAGGATGCATGTTGAGGTGCACGGATCGGGATCAACTGTGATCTGATGGTTAGGATCTGAAGATGTATGGTGTGTGCGTGGGATATGTCAGTACTGGATCTGCAAACAAATGTGTTAGAAAGAAAACGAAAATGCTTGACCTGGGATTCGAACCCAGGTACTTCATCCAGCGCACACATTCCTTTACCGTCTGAGCTAGTTATTCAATCAAAATAAAAGAAACTAACATTGAATCCTGCAAGTTTGTTAGTTTCAAAACCAAACAAGAAGAACCTATTCCACTCGAAATCAGCCCCTGAACCCAAATCTGGGGTTGTTTCGATCTATAACAGTCTGTACCATGGGTTTTGAAAGTGACCAGTTTTGAAAGTCCTAGCCATGGTATCCTAGCATTTGGGCAATGCAACTTACATATGCTACATTAAATCATTCACAAACACAATAATAATATGAACATGCAATCAACATGAGTTTAAATTATAGATTGAATGAGACTGAAATTTTTTACCAACTGGAGGCGCTTCGATCTATAATCCTGAGCGTGAGATGGGATATGCAAGGGTGGGTATGTGTCTGTGCAAACCCCAAAAACACGATTTGGATGTGAATTTGGCCTGTGGGTGCCTGCAATAGGTGTTGAGTTTGGAAACTTTGTAATTTTTTATGCAACTTTTTGGAGTTTCTTGGAGGCAAGATGCACGTATGAGGCAATTGTTATACGGTGGTGGAACCGACTATTTTTTATTACTATTGGTTTTGCGTTTTTTGTTTGCAAATGTACAGTAAGAAAGAGTCGCCACCGTCTTTTATTTGATCCAACAAAGGAAAACGGAAAAAGAACAGGAAGAAAACCTTTTTCGACATGTTTCTGAGTACGGGGGGTAGATTATAGAAAGGGAAGGTGTTAGCACCCTTTCTAACCATGGTTTTTCATGGGCTCTTAGGTACTTTCTCATTTTGAAACTGCTTTTGTGTTTGTTCTGAAAAGATTTGAAAATGCCTTAGTGCGGTGTTTCACTTTATGGTAACCCTTACGTCAGTCCTCAAAAGTGTGATAAAGCGTCTTTTTGAAAACTTTGTTTGAAAAGTGTTTGAAAGTGTAAGTGTGAAAAATTGATTGTTTTGAGCAAGTACTTAAAAGTTTCTACCTAGTCGAAAAAGACTGTTCATTTTCTTATTTCCTTTAGACAGCGCTATCCTACTATCAATGGAGTAGGTAGCTCCATCGTTGGAGTTTAAGGGACAATCGAAAGGGACGATTACAGTCACTTAAGACAACAAGGCAAGTTCTCTTAGTAACTGTCCTAAAGTTCTAAGATCGCATTTTGTTTTACCGAGGCAACTTTCGAAAGGGAATTGTGATCTCTGAATTAGAGGGCAGTCACTAAGAATTCTCACGTTCGAGAATAGTGACTGTTTTTCTGAAGGCAACCGAAGTGGTGATACCCTAGGAGTGAATATGTGCAAGTGTTTGATTTCAGTTTATTTAATCTTTGCATATTTAGGGTTTTCTACTGTTTTAAATTATTGATCTTTTGCATGCAATCCTGCACATACATCTAACAGTTTATAATTGCAGAAATTAAAAGCGGAAAAGAAAACCTAATTATTACAGGGCTTTGGGGGATGGGGATTACATAACCAAAAACTTTGGGGATTTGAACAGTAAAACAGGAAAGGATAGTATATAACCTAATTAAAACTATTACAATCTCGAAGCAATTATAATAATTGGAATAATGGGAAAAGAATACGCGTGACAAGAATTAAATGCGGGAAATAAAATTGGAATTCTAAAAGAAATCTAATTAGTGAAAGAAAGTATTTTATTTTGTTTTTTGAGAAAAAGTGATTAAATTATGATTTAACCTAATTTCTAATTGATTTTAATTGTGAAATGGAAATTAAATTTCCCTAATTAAATTAGCCTAATTAATTTATGAAATTAAATATTTTATGAAAAATCCCTAATTCTAATGTTTTTGTGTGTTTTTGTTGTTGTGATTTTTATTAAAAAAGCAATGGTTTTTAAATGCTAAACAAAACAAATAAAATGAAAATAAAATAAAAAAAAGCAAGTAGAAAATAGGGGCCTGGTTAGATAAGTAGTTTTGGGGGTGCAGTGCCTGGA
Organism: Vicia faba; assembly: GCA_948472305.1. NCBI lineage: Eukaryota > Viridiplantae > Streptophyta > Magnoliopsida > Fabales > Fabaceae > Vicia > Vicia faba. The sequence continues at coordinate 408,972,973 of OX451740.1, read as the reverse complement.
AATGTTGGGCCCACAATGCATAAGCCCAATACACTGAGTGATCAAGTGGGATCTCAACTGGGAAGTTCCACCATGGGGATTGGTTGATTGGGCGCTGGATCTGATCTTGGGAAGATCCAATAGTTAGATCTTGAGAACGCAAGGTATACACGCTGGATGTCACACACTGGAACCTACAAGCAATATTGGGAAAATGCAAAATTACTAGTTTCTGGGATCAAACCCAGGTCTTTGGTTTCACATGCTTGCTCCTTTGCCATATGCGTTGTTAACTCATTCATGTATATAATAAAAAGATTATAATATAATGAAAAAAAACAATCCAAATGTCAAACATTCAAAACGTGCCCAATCAGCTTTGACATGGACCAATGATGTGATGACAAACAGGCCAACAAAATTCAAACCAGTCAATGGTGCTGGAGCTCAGCTCCGGTCACCTTCTCCGGTAGCCTCAAAATGCCAAAACTTGCCAAACACGATGGATCAAAGTGCAAATGATACTCAACCCCCATATTTCGAGGGCTGCGATCATGATGGTGGCCTCTATTTGGCCTAAAAATGCCTCTAAACACAGATACGAGAAATAAAAACCTTTGTGCCCTAACAATGGCACCTTGTTGTTTCTGCGTGCGTGCTTGGAGCTAATGATTCAAAACACCTTAGAATGACATTATGAACATATTGTAATGCAAAGATTCGATTTATATCACCTGAATCACAAGTTTGAGTTTGAGAATTTTAACAAATTGTGTGGATCGGGCTAGGGTGATTCTGTGTGTTTTTACCTTCAAAGATGGATTATATGAGATGATGGGAGTCCCAGGAGGATGATAGAATGCCTGGATTTGACTGAAACTCGCCGGATCATGGGTTACAAGATTGCACCTCTCTTGAATTTTTTGAAAACTTTGGCTGGCTCCTTGAGGCAGGTTGTGCGTTACTGTGTATGCTTAGTGTTGAGATGCCTTTAGCATATATATTGAATCAAAATTAGGGTAACATGGTTGGAAAGAAATCAAGGAATGAATGTGCTATTCAAATTTGATTCAAATCTTTCCGAAATTGGAGATTCCTTCCTCTCATGGCTTGGCACAATTTTGCTTGATGTTATACAACATATTTGGATTGTAATTTAATGCAAAATCAAATCAAAACAACCTTTCATTATTTTGTATCATTTATTTGATTTTATTTGATTTTTTAAATGATAAAAATCAAAATAAATTAAATAAATAAATCCAATAATGCATGGAAAGGTGTATGGGTCGTGGACCATGCCAGGATTATGTTGCAAGCATAAAAAGTTAGGCCCGTTTGAAGAAAATGCATTTTTGGGCATTGTTGACTTTGTGAAAATTTCCAAAAATGTCCAACTTTGACAATGCATATCTTTCTCAATTTTGACCCTAAGAGGGTGTTCTAGGACTTTTTAGAAAGCTTAGGATGTCCTATAAACAAGCCTTCTTGTTTTATCTCCATTGGGTCTTCCATGTTCATGTAAGAAGGTTTGACCCAAAAGGTGTTTTTGTTGCCTTTTGAAAAGGACCTATAATGTCTGATTTTATATCTTTTCATGAGTACATTTCTTGAACTTAAGGGATGAAGATGAGTTGTAGGGAATTGGATTCTACTCAAAATGAGGCTTGGATGAGAAATTTCTAATAAAGTATGAGAAAGTTATTCCTGGTCAAAATTTGGTTGACTTTTCCTTTAGAAACCCTAATTTAGCAACTTTTGAGTTTTATTGAATTAGGAGCATTCCTCGAGGAATCATGATCAAACCTTGATCAAATGATGGATATCACTTCAAATTTTGATTTTGACCAAAAATCTTGAAGTTTCACTGTATGTGGGTCACAATTGACTTTTGACCTAGTATAGTTAATTTTTAGGCATTTGAGTAGTTGATTGAGCAAACTTCTTGTGCAAGGCATGAAACTTGGCATAGATGATTTTGAGGACATATCAGTATAATGGAGACCATTTGGTACCCTTGGGACTCAACCATCTTTCTTGAAATTTCAACCCTAGTTTGAGGCTTATTGTCTTAAGAGGAGGATTTGTCTGGTCAATCCTTAGTCAACTTGAGCATTTGAGGACCTCTGGGAGTATGTTTTGTGTGAAAATGGGAGAGAAAATTTTGGGGTACAACAACTTCCCCTGTTCAATCTTCTTAAACCGAAGGATTTAGATTGGCTTGTCCGCCTTTCGTGATATGAGGGTGAAAGATGATTGAACACTAGAGTGCCCAGAAATTTGCACTCGCATGAAGTAATATTGATGGTTGATGATGTCGGGAATTGGCTTACAGGTGCCATTTGGAGAAGATAACTGAAATTTGTCAGAGATGGGCTTAAAAATGCCATCCATAGAATGTGACAGGGAGTCGTAGGGGATGGGCTTAAAGATGCCATCTAGAACAATGATGATTTCGTGAGATATTCCTAGGTGGGAATTCCTGTTCCTGTTGTTAAGGAGGACTTTGCTGAGGAATGTGGGTCTCTGTCTTGGGAAATAGAGTCTAGGAGCTTCAGTTATCCATTACTTTACTGGGGAGTCATCTCTTGATTGAAGAGACGAAAGTGAACTGCTATCTGGTCGGGATCCAGGCTTCAAAGTGACTTGTTGAGGATGATAAGGTTGACTGCTATCTGGTCGTATTCCAGGCTTCACTCCGAATTACTAGGGAAATGAGATTAAACTGTTATCCGTTCAGGATCTGGGCTTCACAGTATCTTGAATTATTGATTGACTATTATCCGGTCAGTTTCCGGGCTTTATAGTTTCTTTAACTGGAATAGAAATCTTAGTATCAATTTGACTGAACCAGAGAAAGGTCTCAAGTTGTCTTTAACTGGGATAGAAATCTTAGTGTCGATTTGACTAAACCCGGGAGAGGCCTTAAATTAACTTTGACTGGCATAGTAATCAGGAGGATCTTAGTAGCGATTCAACTGACCTAGAAGAAAGTCTTGGTACATCTTCCACTGGCATAATAACCAGAGAGATCTTGGGTTAACTTTGACTGGCATAGTAATCAGGAGGATCTTGGTACCGATTCAACTGGCCCAGACGAAAGTCTTGGAGTCTCTTCTACCAGCATAGTGAGCAGAGAGATCTTGAATTAACTTTGACTGGAATAGTAATCAGAAGGATCTTGGTAGCAATTCAACTAACCCAGTTGAAAGTCTTAGAGTCTTTTCTACCGGCATAGTGAGTAGAGAGATCTTGGGTTAACTTTGACCGGCATAGTATTCAGGAGGATCTTGGTAGCGATTCAACTGACCCAGACGATAGTCTTGGAGTCTCTTCTATCGGCATAATAAGCAAAGAGATCTTGGGTTAACTTTGACTGGCATAGTAATCAGGAGAATCTTAGTAGCGATTCAACCGACCCAGACGAAAGTCTTAGCATTTCTACCACCGGCATAGTGAGCGGAGAGATCTTGTGAGGACATCTTTCTGAGGAAAATCCTGAGATAGCCCTTTGTTAGACGTAGTTTGTAGATTTGGTCCTTTCTTGAAAGGTAAAAAGTTAGTCGCATGCAATGTCATGATGTATGAAATGCATTGTAATGATATTCTCAAAATAAATGAGATTGTATTGTATGCAGTGTGTATGCGCATGCTGTGATGTATGGATATGGGATGCTATTGTGGTATTCCTTAGTCGGGAAAGTAAATCCCGGACGGTTGCTGAAAAGTATTAGGGAATCTGAATTCTTCATTCCCGCTGGGGATGGTGAATGGAGATGATTATGCTGCGGAGTTACTCTTTGTTTACGAATATTCTGCCGGGGAGAGACTCTGATTGAGAATAACTCTGCGGGGAAATAGCTCTATTTGTGAGAGGAGATGCTTTACTGGAATATTTTGCTGATTCAGAGAAATAAGATCCGCCAGGGGATGAGCTTCCGTAGATAGAGAAATAAATTATGTTGGGGATTGAGCTTCTGCATTCACAGAAATAACCTCTGCTCGAGAGGAGGTTCCACAGTCAGAGAAATAAACTCTTCTCGGGAGAAAGCTTTATAAACCGTTTGTGATTATAAAACTCGACTGGGGGATATAGATATCGTCTCTCTGAAGGAACTTTGCTGGGGAAAGTAACTCCTGTTCGGGGAAGCTGAGATCAAAACTTATAGTTGCCTCTACTTTGTGGGGAGTGTAGATGTCACTGAGACGCATGCTGAGGATACGACGATGACTTCGCATCAGGACGTTTCTGCCCATGTACCTGTTGGAGAAAGAACCTTTAGAAGTTTTGTGGATGGATCTATGTGTTGAAATAAGTGTCAGAATGACATCCGTCTCTAGATTGTATCTGAACTGTATTAGGAATATGTGTTGAATGAGTGTCAGAATGACATCTTTCTGTAGATCGTATCTGAACTGTATTAGGAATATGTGTTGAATGAGTGTCAGAATGACATCCGTCTCTGGATCATATCTGCACTGTACTTAAAACATGGTCTGAATAAGTATCAGGATGACATCCGGCTCTGCATCGTACCTGAACTGTTGCTAGAAGATAGTCTGGAATAAGTATCAGGATGACATCCGACTCTGGATCGTACCTGAACTGTTTCTAGAAGATAGATTGGAATAAGTATCAGGATGATATCCATCTCTGGATCGTACCTGAACTATTTCTAGAAGATAGTCTGGAATAAGTATCAGGATGATATCCGTCTCTAGATCATACCTGAACTGTTTCTAGATGAGAATCTGGAGTAAGTGTCAGGATGACATCCGTCTTGGATCGTACCTGAACCGTTTCTAGATGATAATCTTGAGTAAGTGTCAGGATGACATCCGTATCTGGATCGTATCTGAACTGTTTCTAGATGATAATCTGCTTTATTCAGAATGTTTCCATTGGGGAAGGGAAACTCTGTAATCTGCTTAGGGAATCCCGAGAAGCTTGGCAACTTCATTGGGGAATTTTCGTTGGAGCAGTAATTTAGAGATTTTGCTCTGCCGAGGGTATGAGAACACCTGACATCAATAGGTTGTAAGCTGAGGATATGGCGGTGACCTTGTAGTAAAATGCCCATGTCTCGATACCTGTTGTAGAAAATATCAACCGAGGATTTTGTAGATGGTTTGACTATTATCTCGACTCTTGGAGTCCTTGGTGAATGCATATCAGGGTAATAAGCCTTCTACTGATTAGACAAGTGACGAGATAACAGGATGTAGTCGTACGCTTTAATCCTTAACTTTTTCCTGGACTGTCTTTTTAGATTTTCAGTCCACCGGGATACCCTTTTTTGCTCAAGCCGCCTTTTCATGTTTTCGACTTGTCGGGTGTACATATTTTTTGTTTTTATCCCTAATTTTTGCCCAAACCCTTTTGGTTCGCCGGGATGCCCTTATTTTTTCCTAGGCCAGTAAACCTAGCGGGTCTTTGTTCATGCGTAGTATTTTCCGACTATGTCCATGTTCACCGGGTACAGAGAATTGTCACTGTACATAGTAGTAAGTGTTGCCACACTTCCAGAAGATATTTGTTTGATCGTACAATATTCGTTGCTGGAATTCATGTCGAATGCTCCAAGTGATTCAGATGGATATCTGCCCCTGACTATTTGGCATCTTTGAGAGATTCCTTGAATCTTGACTTGACTTCCCCAGATGATGGAAAATGATCACGCCGTGCCCCTTGGTTGGAAGTGTTTTTCCACTTGAGGTGATCCTTTTCATTGAGAATGTTTTTGTTCACTAGATATTCGTCATGCGAATTTCTCTACTGTTGAATAAATAGTCATATGCAAACAATGGTATTTTAAGAATGCAAAGCTTATGTCTGTCTTGAAGGAATTTTTTTTTTGAAAATGCATTTTTTGTAGTAAAACAAAATTTGCAAGAATGTGATCTCAACTCATGATTTATAGCAAACCTTACAGGAGTCAGGATACCTTTTGTAACAATATGCTTTCGAACTAACCCATGCTTCAACTAGGAATTTTAAGGGTTATAACGTGGTCTGGTTCACCGTTTAAGAAACAAAGGATAAAGGCTCAAATTTTATTTGTACGCACCCGCTCTTCATGATGTCCTTCAGTCCTATGCTCAGTTAACTGCACGTTTAGAATCCCAGTTGAGTTTGGAGTATTGTCCTTGATGTTCTGGTGATGGTTCAGATACTTAAAGTTTATTTGAAAGAGGAAGTCATTTTGTAATCTTTTTTGTTGAGAATTTGTAGTAACCTCTTTTTTTGGTTTTCGTTATTCCTTCTTTTGCCTGAAATGTTTCTTTTTGTGATTAGAGTCAGCGGGATACCCCAGTTTTTTATTAGTCTCCTTCATAGGTTTTGACTTAATGGGCTTTTATTTTGAGAGATAATGACTGCCTGTTCTTAATGATTATGCCGAACCATCACCGTCTTTTAATTTGGAAGGACGTCTTCGATGCCATTCATTGTGTACAAAGTGGAAGATTGTGACTGAATGCGCGTCTGAACTAACTGAGAGAACTACCCTGCCCCAGGTTACGATTAAAGGGTTTTAATTTCTGTGAAAAGAAAAACTCCTACTTCTTTGGCTCAAAGGGGTTGACTAGGTATTATCTTCCTTATAACTCCACTATTTGGGATTTGAAACAACGCCTGTACATCGTCAGCAAGGTCTGTTCAAAAGCACACTGTATGGATTGTGGTATCATTTTCGTCATCCTCTCTCTAAAGGCTCAGAGCTTTTGATCGAGAGTTGAATATCACAAAAAGGAAAGTTGTTTAAATATAGTGAATACGAATGAATTGATTCAAAACAGACATATCCAATGCATTGATAGAGTAACAAAGTTTGACATGAATAAATGTTCGAACAATCAAAAGAAAATTACACATTGAAAATTCTAATGAACAAAAGCTTCTTCGTCTGATCTTGTCACTTCGGGTAGCGTGCTTTGGAGGAATGGCAGAAGAACTCAGCCTGACCATCGTGTGTAAACTCCAATACTCCTTCATCGATCGAGTTTTGAATTTTGTATTTCAACGTCCAACAGCTATCAGTGTCATACCCCGGGCTGTTGGAGTGATATGCACATATTGCATCAAGATTGTAAGTAGGAGATAAAGTATTAAGATTCCAAGGAGGATCCTTCAATGTTACCAAATTCAACTTCAACATGTGTTATAAGACTTGCGACAGCGGCATATTGAGTTTGGTAAACTGCATCTTGGGTGTATCTGGCTTACTCTGCTTAACCCGTTGTTTTTGGCGAGGTTGTTGTTGGACCCGTGAGGTAGTAGCAATTTGGAAAGGTCCACTCTTCACCAAACCAACCTCTTGTCTTCTCAGAGGTTGATCAATGACTTGGTCCCCAGCCTCGACTGCTTGCCTCATACGGTTGTATCCGTCTTGATGAAGTTTGTTGATAATGGCTCTCAGATCTTCTTGTCCCTGGGCTAGGCCTTGGATAAGAGCCATATGCCCAAGCATATGGGTTCTCATTGCTTCCACCTCAGCTTGCAGTTGTTCCAACCGCTCGTCCTTATTGTCCTCGGGACTTTTCTTGGCCAGCTCCCCAGCAAGGAGTGCTTTCAAATCTTTCTGTCCCTTGGATAAGTTTAGGAACACTTCAATGGATTGAGCCTCTTGAGTTCAGAGATCTTTGTTGTCTTGTTTGAGAGCCATTGCTGAAATAAACAACGAGAACATGAGAGACTTGTAATGGAGACTACCTGTTATGCAATGACATGTATGATATGCAAATGTTTTCAAGGATCTCGCGGGGTAAACAAGAAAAATGTTAGGCGTTGAACTCTGCGGCTTTGATTGAAGAATTTCGTATCGTTGAAGGTCCTTCTACAAGAGTCAAGCCCACCATATCAAGTGGGTCATAGCCCCTGACTCAAGTTGTCGTGTTTTGATATTTTGACGGCATTGGCTAGAGGAAAATAAATCCTCTTTCCCTTTGTTAGATGCCTGGTTCATCATAACCTGCATCACAAACCCTTGAGATCCTTGAAATGGTTAAGGAAATGTTGTGGAATGATGTTTATGATGTGTATGTTATGCGTTAAGCAAAAGTGTAAGGTGATATAAACAAGTAAACCCTGCAGAGAATTCAAGTTGTTAGACAATGAAGGCAAATAAGTCACACCAGCAGCCTTAGGTTTAGGATTGCATGAGGTATGTAGGTAACTACCCTCTTGAATTTTCAGTTGGCTCAACTTGTCCTATTAATAGTAACCAGGTTCTAAGGAGCCTCAATATCACTGACCTTCCCTTCAGAAATTGTTTCAGCTCCACATCAAAGTGTTGCCGCCAAAACATTCTGAAAGTCCAGCCTCAATGAGTGTAGTATCGAGTATCAAGCAATCTTCAGTCGGAACCAAAGCCGGTTATCTCATTACTTCCTAATGGCTAGGATGAGTCAATTAAAGGTTCTAAAGGTCAGTTTGCGCTTAGTCATAATATGAGGAAGCCTAATGTTATCCTTAACTTACTTAAGGAACATTAGTACAATCCAAAGTATCACGCTAACTTAGCCACCACTTCGTCCGTATCGGTCTACGTCGTACAACCTCCATGGTTTATTGCTACTTACCTAATAAGGTGCCCCAGATCTGGATATAGGATCTTTACAAGAATACCCCAACAAACTCTCAAAGATAAAGCAGTCAAAGCAAACAGAGAAAGAAATTTAAAATGATCTATACCCTAAGGTAAACCCCACTTTATATTATTCCCCAACAAAGTCGCCAGTTTTGTGATACGGTGGAAAAACCGACTGTTTTTTGTTACTACTGGTTTTGCGTTTTTTGTTCACAAATGTACGGTAAGCAAGAGTCGCCACCGTCTTTTATTTTATCCAACAAAGGAAAAGGGAAAAAGAACAGAAAAACCTTTTTCGAGATGTTTCTGAGTACAGGGGGTAGACTATAGAAAGGGAAGGTGTTAGCACCCTTTCTATCCATGGTTTTCCATGGGCTCTTAGGTACTTGCTCATTTTGAAACAGCATTTGTGTGTGTTTTGGAAAGCTTTGAAAACGCCTTAGTGCGGCGTTTCACTTTATGGTAACCCTTGCGTCAGTCCTCAAGAGTGTGATAAAGCGTTTTTTTTGAAAACTTTGTTTGAAAAGTGTTTGAAAGTGTAAGTGTGAAAAATTGATTGTTTTGAGCAAGTACTTAAAAGTTTCTACCTACTCGAAAAAGACTGTTCTTTTTCTTATTTCCTTTAGACAGCACTATCCTACTATTAATGGAGTAGGTAGCTCCATCGTTGGAGTTTAAGGGACAATCAAAAGGGACGATTACGGTCACTTAAGGCAATAGGGCAAGATCTCTTAGGAACTGTCCTAAAGTTCTAAGATCTTATTTTGTTTTACCGAGGCAACTTTCGAAAGGGACTTGTGATCTCTGAATTAGAGGACAGTCACTAAGAATTCTCACGTTCGAGAATAGTGACCGTTTTTCCAAAGGCAACCGAAGTGGTGATACCTTAGGAGTAAATATGTGCAAGTGTTGGATTTCAATTTATTTAATCTTTGCACATTTAAGGTTTTCTACTATTTTAAATTATTGATCTTTTGCATGTAATCCTACACATACATCTAACAGTTTATAATTGTAGAAATTAAAAGCGAAAAAGAAAACCTAATTATTACAGGGCTTCAGATGATAGGGATTACATAACCAAAAACTTTGGGGATTTGAATAGTAAAACGGGAAAGGACAGTAAATAACCTAATTAAAACTATTACAATCTCGAAGCAATTACAATAATTGGAATAATGGGAAAAGAATACGCGCGACAAGAATTAATTACGGGGAATAAAATTGGATTTCTAAAAGAAATCTAATTAGTGAATGAAAGTATTTTGTTATCTTATTTGAAAAAAAGTGATTAAATTATGATTTAACCTAATTTCTAATTGATTTTAATTGTGAAAAAGAAATTAAATTGCCCTGATTAAATTAGCCTATAATGCATAAGTCCAACACACTGAGTGATCCAGTGGGATCTCAACTGGGAAGGTCCACCATGGGGATTGGTTGATTGGGCGTTGGATCTGATCTTGGGAAGATCAAATGGTTAGATCTTGAGAACGCAAGGTATACGCGCTGGATGTCACACACTGGAACCTGCAAGCAATATTGGGAAAATGCAAAATTTCTGGTTTCTGGGATCGAACCCAGGTCTTTGGTTTCACATGCTTGCTCATTTGCCATCTGCGCTATTAACTCATTCATGTATATAATAAAAAGATTATAATATAATGGAAAAAAATCCAAATGGAAAACATTAAAAACACGCCCAATCAGCTTTGACATGGACCAATGATGTGATGACAAACAGGATAACATAATTCAAACCAGTCAACAGTTCCGGAGCTCAGCTCCGGTCACCTTCTTCGGTAGCCTCAAAATTCCAAAACCTGCCAAACATGATGGATCAAAGTGAAAATGATACCCTAACCCCTATTTCGAGGGATGCGATCATGATGGTGGCCTCCATTTGACCTAAACATTCTTGTAAACACAGACACGAGAAACAAAAACCTTTGTTCCCTAACAATGGGACCTTGTTGTTTCTGCATGCGTGCTTGCAGCTAATGATTCAAAACACCTTAGAATGACATTATGAACATATGCTAATGCAAAGATTTGATTTATATCACCTAAATCACAAGTTTGAGTTTGAGAATTTTACCAAATCGTATGGACCGGGCTAGGGTGATTCTGGGTGTTTTAACCTTCAAAGATGGATTAGATGAGATGTCGGGAGTCGCAGGAGGATGATAGAATTCCTAGCTTTGACTGAAACTCGTCGGATCGTAGGTTACAAGATTGCACCTCTCTTAAATTTTTTGAAAACTTTGGCTGGCTCCTTGAGGCAGGTTGCGCGTTTCTGTGTGTGCTTAGGGTTGGGATTCCTTTGGCAACATGGTTGGAAAGAAATCAAGGAATGAATGTGCTATTAAAATTTGATTCAAATCTTTCCAAAATTGGAGATTCCTTCCTCTCATGGCTTGGCACGGTTTTGCTTGATGTTATACAACATATTTGGATTGTAATTTAATGCAAAATCAAATCATCATTTATTTGATTTTATTTGATTTTTTAAATGATAAAAATAAAAATAAATTAAATAAATAAATCCAATAATGCATGGAAAGGTGTATGGGTCGTGGAACAGGCTAGGAGTGTCTTGCAAGCATAAAAAGTTAGGCCCATTTGAAGAAAATACATTTTTGGGCATTGTTGACTTTGTGCAAATTTCCAAAAATGGCCAACTTTGACAATGTATATCTCTCTCAATTTTGATCCTAAGAGGGTGTTCTTGGATTTTTTAGAAATCTTAGGATGTCCTCTAAACAACCCTTTTTTGTTTCATCTCCATTGGGTATTCCATGTTCATGTAAGAAGCTTTGACCCAAAAGGTGTTTTTCTTGACTTTTGAAAAGGTGTTTGTAGAAATGATGTATGAATACAATGTATGAATGTATCAGCTGTTCTATTGCAGTGTTTGTTGAATTAGGGAAAATAAATCCCTGATTATTGCTGGAGATGAAGAATGTAGGTCTTCAAATATGTTGAAGTTAAATGCTGGGAGATAGATTTCAGTTGTTAGAAACAGAAACTCTGTTGGGGAAGGAAAACTCCATGCACTATTTGGGGATTTTATGAAATCCTGCTGGGGAATTCTGAGAAGCTTAGTGACTTCACTGGGGGATTTTTTTTGGAGCAGTAATTGGAGATTTTTTCTCTTCCGAGGATATAAGAACACCTGACCTCATTAGGTTGTATGCTGAGAATATAGTAGTGATCTTATAGTAGGATGCCCCTGCCTCTGTACCTGCCGAAGAAAGTATCTGCTGGGATTTTTTAGATGGTTTAACTGTTATCCCAACTCTTAGAGTCCTTGGTGAATGATGATCAGGGTAATAAGCCTTCTACTGTTATACAAGTGACGAGATGACGGGACATAGTCGTACGCTTTAATCCCTAACTTTTGCCTGGACTGTCCTTTCAGATTTTCAGTCCACCAGGATACCCTTTTTTTGCCCAAGCCGCCTTTTTCAGGTTTTCGACTTGCCGGGTGTACAGGTTTTTTTATGTATATCCCTAATTTTTCCAAACCATTTGGTTCGTTGGGATGCCCTTATTTTTGCCTAGGCCAGTCGACCTAGCGGGTCTTTGCTCATGCGTAGTATTTGTTAACTATGTTCGCGTTCATCGAGTGCAGAGAATTGTCATTGTCCATAGTAGTAAGTGTTACCACACTGTCAGAATATGTTTACTTGATTGCACGTGGTTCGTTGCTGGAATTCATGTCCAATTCCCCCAAGTGATTCAGATGGAGATCTGCCCCTGGCTATTTAGCACTTTTGAGAGATTCCTCGAATTTTGACTTGACTGCCCCAAATCAGCTGGACATCATGCTATACCCCTTGATTATGAAAGGCATGTTACTGGAATGTCTTTCCATCTGAGGTGATTCTGTCCACTGAGAAGATTTTTGTTCATCGAATATCCGTCGTGCGAATTTCTCTGCTGTTGAACAATTAGTCATATGCAAACAATGGTATTTTAAAAATGCAAAGCTTATATCTGTCTTGAAGTTGAAAAATTCATTTTTCTTTAGTAAAATAAACAAATTTTGTAAGAGTGTGATATCAACTCCAGATTTATAGCAAACTTTTACAGGAGTCAGGATACCTTTTGTAACAGTATGCTTTCAAACTAACTCATGCTTCAGCTAGGACTTTTAAGGGTTATAACGTGGTCTGGTTCACGGTTTAAGAAACAAAGAATAAAGGCTCAAATTTTATTTCTATCCAACCTGTTCTTCGTGATGTTCTTCAATCCTATGCTCAGCTAATTGTGTGTTTAGATCCCAATTGAGTCTAGAATATTTTCTCTGATACTTGGTGATGGTTCAGAAATTGAACGTTTGTTTAAGAAGGCAGTCATTTTGGTAACCTTTTATTTTTTGTTGAGGATTTGTAGGACCTCTTTTTTTGATTTTGTTATCCCTTCTTTTGCCTGAACTATTTCTTTTGCGATTACAGTCAGCGGGATGCCCCTGTTTTTCTTAAGTATCTTTCATAGGTTTTGACTTAACAGGCTTTTATTTTGAGAGATAATGACTTCCTGTCTTGACGATTATGTGGAACCATCACCATCTTTTGGAGGGCACCTTATACACTATTTTCATGTATGAAGGAAGAGCTTGCGACTGAATGCACATTTTAATTAACTGAGAAAACTACTTTGCCCCAGGTTATGATTAAGGGTTTAATTTATGTGAAAAGAAAAACTCCTACTTCTTAGGCTCAAAGGGGTTGACTATGGATTATATTCCTTATAACTCCGCTGTTTAGGATTTGAAACAACGCCTGTACATCGTCAGCGGGGTCTGTTCAAAAGCATATTGTAGAGATTGTGGTATCGTTTTTGTCATCCTCCCTCTAAAGGCTTAGAGCTTTTGATCAGGAGTTGAATATCACAAAAGAAGTAAAAGCACGGTTTAAATATAATGAATACGAATGAATTGATTCAAGATAAACATATGAAATTCATTGATGAAGTAACAAAGTTTGACATAAATAAGTGTTCGAACAAATCAAAATAAAATTATAATTTGGAAATTCTAACGAACGAAAAGCCTCCTTGTCAGAACTTGTCACTTCAGATGGTGTGCCTTTGAGGGATGGCAAAAGAATTCAGCTTGACCATCTTGTGTAAACTCAAGCACTCCTTCGTCGATCAAGTCTTGAATCTTATTTCTCAACGTCCAACAACTATTAGTGTCATGTACAAGACTGTTGGAGTGGTTCGCACACCTCGCATTTGGATTGTACATTGGGGAAGCAATATTGGGATTTTGGGGAGGATCCTTCAACGTAACCAGCTTGGCCTTTAACACGTGTTTCAATTCTTGAGAAAATGACACGTTGATTTTGGTAAAGCATCTTTTAGATGTATTCCTCTTACGCTGATTACCCTGTCGTTGATCGCGAGGTTGTGACGTAGCAGTGTTTTGGAAAGGTCTACTCTCCACCAAGACAATTTCTTGTCTCATCAGAGGCTGATTAATGACCTGATCCCCAACCTCGACTGTTTGCTTCATACGGTTACATCCGTCTTGATGAAGCTTACTGATGTGAATCCTCAACTCTTCCTGTCCCCGAGAATTTTTTTGGATAAGAGCCATTTGATTACTCATATGGATTCTCATCATTTTGATCTCCACCTGCAATTGTTCCAACTTGTCATCTTTGTTGTTGTCAGGATATTTCTTAGTCAAATTCCTGTTGAGGAGTGCTTTTCAACTTTTCTTGCCCCTTGGATAGGTTCAGGAACATTTCCTTAAGCTGGGTATCCTGAGTTTGGAGATCTCAGTTGTTCTGTTTGAGAGCCATTTTCCTTGCTGAAATAAACAACGAGAACATGAGAAACCTGTACTGGGAGACCTGCTAGGTAATAACATGCATGATGTGTGGATGCAATGTTTTCAAGGCTCTCACAGGGTAAACACAAGAAAGTATTAGAATCCAACTGCGGCTTTGGTTAAAGAACTTTCGTATCATTGATCGTCCTTCTACGAGAATCAAGCTTACCATATCAAGTGGGTCATAGCCCCTGACTTAAGTTATCGTGCTTGGATTTTTTGACGGCATTGGCTAGAGGAAGTTAAATCCCATTTCTCCTTGGTAGACGTCTAGTTCATCATAACCTGCACCACAGGCCCTTGAAATGGTTAAGGAAATGCTATGGTATGATACTATAATGTGTATGCTATGCACCAAGAAAAAGTGTAAGGTGATGAAGACAAGTGAGTCTTTCAACAAGTCCAGGTTAGTGGATAATGACTATAAAAAAATCCTGCAAGGAATTCAAGTTGTTAGATAATTAAGGAAAACAAGTCACACAAATAGCCTTAGGTTCAAAGGCTTGCATGAGGTTTAAAGGTACGTACCCTCTTGAAGTTTCAGTTGGCTCAACCTGTCCTAGTAATAGTAACCGGGTTCTAAGGAGTCTCAATATCACTGATCTTTCTTTATCAGGCATTGTTTCAGCTCAGGCGATCTTTTCTCGCGACTGAAATATCCCAAAAGTCAGATCTCAATGAGTGTAGCATCGAGTATCAACCAATCCTCAGATTTATACCGAGGTCGACTATCTCACTACTTCTAATGGCCAAGTTTGTTCAATTAAGGTTCTAAGGTCCGTTGGTGCTTTATGACACCACACAGCGGCCCCGTATTCTCCTTGATTTAACACAAGGGATACCGATACCAACAAATGTGTCTGACTAACGCAGCTATCATTTCAACCATATCAGTTTACACCGTACAGTCTCCACGATCTATTGCTGCTTACCTAAAAATGTGCCCCAGATCCGCGTGTAGGATCTTTACAAATAAACCCAAGCAAAAACCCTTAAAGATAAAGCAATCAAAGCATACAAGGAAAGCAAATTAAATATGACCTAAGCTCTAAGGTAACCCCACTTTTTATCTTATATCCCCAGTAGAGTCTCCAATTCTATGATACGGTGGCATAACCGAATGTTTATACTGGTTTTGCGTTTGTATTCGCAAATGTTGCGGTAAGCAAGAGTCACCACCGACTTTTCTTTTATCCAACAAAGGAAAGGGTGAAAAGAACATAAAAATACCTTTCGAGAGTTTTCTGATTAAGAGGGGTAGATTATGGAAAGGGAAGGTGTTAGCACCCTTTCCATCCATAGTTTTCTACGGGCTCTTAGATGCTTAGCTCATTTGAGAAATACCTTGTGCTTTGTGTGTTTTGAAAATTATTTTTGAAAGTGCCTTAATGCAGCGATTCGCTTTATGATAACTCTTATATCAGTCCTCAAGAGTGGTGATAAATCGTTTTGAAAAGGTATTTGAGAAATGTTTTATGTAAATGTAAAAAAGTTTGTTTTTGAGCATAACATCTAGGAACTATCTATTCTACTCGAAAGGGTCGTTCTTTTCCTCCTATCCTTTAGACAGTCTATCCTACTATTAGTGAGTAGGTAGCCCTAGTCGTTTGGATGTATGAGGGAAATTCGTGTGTTATCGCACAGTCATAAAGGCAACATATAGAAACGCTTTAGCAACTTTGTTTAAGGGACTAGATCATTTACCGAAAGGCAACACCGGAGGGTCATCGAGGGACTATGATCTTTTGATTCAAGGGTCTTTGCTAAAGCGTCCCCACTTTTGAGGGACATGACTGTTTTATTTTCCAAAGACAACAAAAGTGGGAGTACCCTAGAGGTGCGCGTGTGCGAGTATGTTGTGTTCAATTATTTTTCCTTGTGTTAGGTTTGCTACCGTTTGATTTTTATGCTCTTGTCATGCAATCCTATTAGGCATACATCTAAGTAGTTTAATATATGTACAGGAATTTAAAGTGTGAGAATTTAAAGTTACGCTATTACAAGACTTTGGAAAGGGGATTATTACAAGTCTAAAATGGGGAGATAAAAGCAGTAAATGTCCTAGTTATTCTATTACAACCCATGAGCAGGTACATTAATAATAAAAAATGCGAAATTTAAAATAAGCGCGCGAATTGAAAATACGCCTAAAAATCCTAAGGTAAAAATAAATCTTTTTTGTGTTTTATTTTGATTATGAAATAAAATTTGAGTAAATCCTAGGTCTATTGATTTTAAATTGGATATAATAAAGTTAAAGTAATTAATTAATCAACTAAAAAAATTAATTTTAATTAAAAAAAACTAAACCTAATTTTTTGTGATTTTTATAATTATTAAATAAAAAGACTAAGAGAAATAAGTAATGAAAGAAACAAAACAAAGAAAGGCAAATGGGTTTGGATGCTAACTAGCAGGCATGGAGTGTGGTTGAAATTTCTTTGGCCCAATTCCAGGAAAAGTCCAGGCTGCGCCTGACTTCAGTGTTGTTTGGCCTTCAGAAGTGCACCATAGGCTGCATGTTGAGGCGCACGGATCTGGATCATCTATGATTTGATGGTTAGGATCTGAAGATGTATGGTCTGTGTGTGGGATATGTCTGTACTAGATCTGCAAACAAACATGTTAGAAAGAAAACAAAAATGCCTGACCTGGGATTCGAACCCAGGTTTTTTATCTAGCGCACATATTCCTTTACCGTCTGAGCTAGCTATTCAATCGAAATAAAAGAAACTAACATTGAATCCTGCAAGTTTGTTAGTCTCAAACCCAAACAAGAAGAACCTATTCCACTCAAAATCATTCACTGAACCCGAATCCGGGGTTGTTTCGATTTGCAACGGTCTGTACCATGGGTTTCGAAAGTGACCAGTTTCGAAAGTCCTAGCCATGGTATCCTAACATTTGGGCACTGCGACTTACATATGCTACGTTAAATCATTCACAAACAACAATAATAGTATGAACATGCAATCAACATGAGTTTAAATTATAGATTGAATGAGACTGGAAATGTTTACCAACTGGAGGCGCTTCGATATGCAATCCTGAGCGTGAGATGGCTTGTGCAAGGGTGGGTATGCGTCTGTGCAAACCCCAAGAACACGATTTGGATGTGAATTTGGTCGGAGGGTGCCTAGAATAGGTGTTGAGTTTGGCAACTTTGGAATTTTTTATGCAACTTTTTGGAGTTTCTTGGAGGCAGGCTGTGCGTATGAGGCAGTATATGTGTCCTTGCTTCTGATTTGGTCTAGTATTTATAAGGGTGAATTAGGTTAACCAAAACTTGTACAAAATTTTAGTTACTTATGACAGAATATGGGACTTTCAATTTGTATCAAAAGTTTCCATTTTGATCATTTTCTTGCCATCTTCGAAGCACAATGCACCTAGACATGTTACGGTTTTGGTGTCTTCCTCGAATTTGGGCCTCAAGCTAACAAGTACAAACCCAACAAACTTC
This sequence comes from Vicia faba, assembly GCA_948472305.1. Taxonomy (NCBI): domain Eukaryota; kingdom Viridiplantae; phylum Streptophyta; class Magnoliopsida; order Fabales; family Fabaceae; genus Vicia; species Vicia faba. Next base: position 408,955,101 of record OX451740.1, on the reverse strand, counting down.
ATCCCAATAGGCCTCTTCGATTTGTCTGATTATTTCGACAGGCTCCCAATCTTTTCTCTTTTAGGTGGCCATTTGAAATGACTTTGGGGCTGGTCGAAGCTTCATCCTTCTTTCTTTGATTTCCCTCAATTTGGGCCAATTGAAGACTTACCTTATGGGTTGGTTGAAGCTTCATTCTTATTTCTTTGGTTTCCCTCAATTTGGGCCAATCGAAGACTTACCTTATGGGTTGGTCGAAGCTTCATTATTATTTCTTTGATTTCCCTCAATTTGGGTCAATCGAAGACTTACCTTATGGGCTGGCCGAAGCTTCATTCTTCTTTCTTCAATTTCCTTCAATTTGGGCCAATCGAAGACTTACCTTATGGGCTGGTCGAAGCTTCATTCTTCTTTCTTCGATTTCCCTCAATTTGGGCCAATCGAAATGTCAACTTGTTGATATGCTTATCAAAAGACATCTTGTTCTGATATGCCAATCGAAGGATACTTTGTTGACATGCCTTCGAAGTACACCTCATTCTGATATGTCAATCAAAGGACACTTTGTTGAGATGCCTTCGAAGTACACCTCATTTTAATATGCCAATCGAAGGAAATTTTGTTGACCTTCCTTCGAAGTATACCTCATTCTAATATGCCAATCTAAGGATGCTTTGTTGACCTGCCTTCGAAATTTTTTATTTTCTTTAAGCAAGTGTTTGTAACCACCCAGGCAAGAGAAAATCTTGGAAAACATGAGAGGATAAATTTTGGGATACAACAGCCTGCCATCTGCAAACTTTATCACCTTTTCGACTGACCCATCTAACTTGGTAAACCAGTTTTTATTGCCAGTCATATGGTTGCTACATCCTGAATCTAGATACCACATGTTGTTTTTCTCAGTGTTCGATTGAGTGTTAACCATCAAAAACACATCATCAGAATAATTAATTCCAGCTCGTGCATATTGAGCTTCATCACTATCTTTCGACTTTGCAGCTTTCTTTCTTCGACAGTCTCTAGCATAGTGGCCAAAACCTTGACAATTGTAACATTGCACCTCTTTTGTGTCAACTTTCTTCCCAAAATAACTTGTTTCCCAATCCTTTCGAATAAATATTCTTACTTGACTTCTCATCACCAGCAAGATTCTTTCGCTGCTTCGACTTCTCTTTTCTAGATTTCTTGCTCAATCTTGATTGCAATGCTTGTTCAACTACTTTCTCCCTTCTGAGTTTCTTTGCCGCAGCCTCATTTCATGAGCCTCCAAAGAAGCTTGAAGTTCTTCCAACTTCATCTCAGATAGATTTGTGGCCTCTTCGATTGTCATAACAAAGTAATCAAAATCTGCAATTAGAGATCTCAATACCTTTTTTATCTTTTGCAGGTCCGTTAGCGCTTCACCACACGCCTTCATCTGGTTTGTTAGTGTCACTACTCTTGAGAAATATGCAGAAACAGACTCATCCTCTTTCATCTGCAACATCTCATACTGCTTACTCAGAGTCTGCAATTTCACTTTCTTCAATTTCCCATCTCCATCATACAAGGACTTCAGCTTTTCCCAAGCTCCTTTTGTTGTTTATTCTTTGATTATCTTCTCAAATACATCACAATCCACACACTGGTGAATCAAGA